>CM062650.1:47182976-48420476 GCA_031772095.1 Zeugodacus tau
AATATCCCTCAGCTCCTAGTCGGAAATTAAGCAGCAATATAGACCGACAAGGCCTCCCTACAGAAAATTATTACGGAAAATACGTTGAAGATACCGAAACTTTAAGCATTATATTTATCTGTGCACTATTTTCAACCTTGGATGGAAGAAAATTCCGATATTATTTTCTTACGGCGTCTGATATTGATTACTACTTGATGCTTACAGAGAATGAAAGATTTCGAAAAAATGGAGGTTAGAGAAATATTTAAAATATTGACTTCTGCTGGTCTGCATAACCACGTCCGAATTTATATCCGAGAGTAAAAAAATCGCTATAATTACAATAACAAACCTTCTATATCATAATGCCATTTATTACTTCTTTAATATGTGAAATTAAATCTTTATCTTTTTATTATACTCTCTCAACAAAGTTACTAAAGAGAGTATTATAGTTTTGTTTACATAACGGTTGTTTGTGTCACCCAGAACTAAAAGAGTTAGATATGGGGTTATATATATATAAATGATCAAGATAACGAGTGAAGTTGAAATCCGGATACCTGCCCGCCCGTCTGTCCGTCTGTCTGTCTGTCCGTCTATCCGTACAAGCGTTAACTTGAGTAAAAATTGAGATATCTTAATGAAACTTGGTACACATATTCCTTAGAACCCTTAAGAGATTGGTATTGAAAATGGGCGAAATCGGATAATTTCCACGCCCACAAAATGGCGAAACCCTAAAATATATAAAGTGCCATAACTAAGACATAAATATAAAAGTAAAATTTTGTACAAAGGATCGCACTAGGAAGGGGCATATTTGGATGTAACTTTTTTGGGAAAGTGGGCGTGACCCCGCCTCCTATTAAGTTTTTTGTACATGTCTCGTAAGCTACGAAAGCTTTATCAACCAAACTCTCTAGAGTCTCTTCTTTTATCAATTTCCATATATATTTCAGAAATAGAGGAAATCGTATTAGAACCACGCCTACCTTCCATACAAAGGTTATGTTGCAAACGACTAAAAATGCTCTAATTCACTAAGGCAAACACCAGAAACCTTAAATTGCATGGTAAAATATGGTACAGAAGAGCTGCACTCAAATTGGTATACAAAATTTAAAATGGGGGTGGTTCCGCCCACTTATGGGTCAAAAACCATATCTCCGAAACTACTCGACCAATTTCAATGAAATTCGGTTCATAATATCTTCCTGGCTTCCCAATGATATGTTATGAAAATAGTCCAAATCGGTTCACAACCACGCCTACTTCCCATATACCAGAACTTTGAAGTCGATCTGAATCGTTTACTTTACAATATATAAAGTAAGCACTAGTGAAGATATCGGTGCAGAACTTTGCACAAATACTACGTTTATAGTGTGGCAGCGCCATTCTAAAAATCGCCAAAATCGGACCATAAGTTTTCAAGACCCCATATATCGCACAAGAGGACGTAAGAAGTTTTAATAAATTTGTTACCAATAATATAAGTATGGATAGTTTGAAGATATTCAGAAAGAATTCATTTTTCTTCTATTGATAAGTCTATAATAATAAAAATTAGTGCAATCGGGTCATAACTTCCCCTAGCTCCCATATACCTAATATTTGGGGTTTCAAACTTTCATGGGACTTTTTACAATATATATCGGTTAATATATCAGATATATCAGCAAAATTATAGTATACAATTTTGTATAGAATGTAGCTTCTTCTTCTTCTTGACTGGCGTAGACACCACTTACGCGGTTATAGCCGAGTCCAAAACAGCGCGCCACGTATCCCTCCTTCTGGCAGTTTGGTGGTCCTTCCACCTGGTCCTTCCATCGGAGTGGAGGTCTCCCTCTTCCTCGGCTTCCACCAGCGGGTACTGCATCGAATACTTTCAGAGCTGGAGCACTTTCATCCATTCGAATAGAATGTAGCTAGATGGCAAAAAAAAGTTGGAATCGGTCCATGAATTACTCAACCCACATATACTATATGTACTGATTTTTGTTTCCTAATGGACTTTATGTCGAATGCGTGGGTCAAATTGTGTATTATATGAATATAATAAAATTAAATAAATAAATTTCGAGAGTATATTATGTTCGGTTATACCCGAACATAGCACTTCCTTACATGTTTCATTTCTTTTTATTTTCTACAATTTCCTCAATTTTTTACCAGCATATCAGTTTGTGGAAAAGTATAAAATCAAAGAATTTTACGTTAAGCAAGAAATGGGACGAGTCTGACCAATAACCAATAACACGGTCGTAAAATTGGTTTGTTCGTCCACAGAGGAACTATCCAGTTAAGCTTTTTTTGATGGTGAAACTCTTAGAAATCATATTTTTCTGAAAACAGGAACATGGAAAAATATAACAAATTGAGTCATGCTAAGAGTTGTCATCAACGACAGAATCGGAGTTCTGTGTAAATTCGAATATGCGACTATAGAGAGCTATAGACTATAACAATTTCGAGCTCATTATATCCTTCAATTATTCAAATCATAAATATAGATCTGAAAGTTTGAGCATTCAGGCCGAGTAATAAAGTTATCACAATTCCAACGACCAAGACCTGCTATGGAATCTGTTATTGAAAAACGTGATATATTTCTACGAATGAGATAAGTAACTCGAATTAACAAAGGGAGGCAACTTTACACTGGCCACTGCAGACTAAGGTGCCATCTAAACAAACTCGGAATCTGCCTCGGATTTGTACAGGTCCTGTGACGCATCTACTCCTTGTCTGCACAGCGATTGTGAGGAAAAGGAGTCATGTAATGGGTCTATTTATCCCCAAAGACCCCAAAGATAAAGTATCGCGTCCATCAGCCCTGTAACATAATTAAGTTTTTTAAAGCGACGAGGTTGGGTTCAATATGTCAAATTCTTAAATAACAACAACTCAAACAACTTTTGACCTTCACACTTTTCTTACTTCTTATTGTGGAGAGACAACAACTTACGGTAACTGTGAGACAAATACTTCATAAACTTAGTTTTTTTCCGCCGTCAACGCGTCTACAGTTCCCCTTATCACTCAATAACTTATTTAGTAACTTCTACTAAAAATCTTATTTATTTATTTCGTTTTTTTTTTGTGCTGTTTCCTTCAATCACTTCACTGAAAACTTGATATTTTCACAATAACTTTTAATAAACCGACTAAGCGAAATTACTCTCTTTTGGCTACCACTGCCATTTCCTTGCGCCATCCCCTGGCGCTCATAAGTGCTTGATGATGGAAACAATTTTATTGCTTTTTCTGGCCACACACACAAAAAAATACCAAAGCGTTAACAAGTATTTTTTTCGCAAAAATCGCATTTTGAAGGAAATGAAAAATTTTATTATTTATTATTGAACGAAGACAATCAACATTTTCTAAGGATTTTTCGCTGCCATACAGTGCAGTAAAAAAGAAAGAGAGCAAAGCAAGTAAAATGATGGACATGCCATTGGCGGTGCGGAAGAAAAAAACTCTTGTGATATGAAAAAAATATATCGCATGCTAGTGGAAAAAAGAGTATCTCATATGTGGGTAAACATATTTCAGGAAATATGTATGGTGGAGTGTGTGTGTGTTTCTCTAAATATTTTTGTAACAGTAAATATGCTACGATGGCAAGCGAGCGATATGAGCTCATCAAACACAACTCAATATCCGTCCCAGTTTGACAATTCGATATGTTATTGTTGTTGTTATTTTTTTATCTTCTTTTTTTTTAATTTTCCTTTCATAGCTTTCTATGCATGATGCTGCTGCTTCGATGTGGACTATTTTTATTGAAATATTTGTCTCTATTTGGTTTTCATTTTATTTCGCATTTCGCCTTTTTAAGGAAAACAATATGTCGCAGGAATGCAAGCATATGTGTGTATGTATGTATGTATGTGTAAGTGCACATCATTGATACATATCAGTTGCTTTCAAGCACACATACACACGCACGCGCACATATTTTCGCCCAGAAATAGAAGAGGAAATGAAAAATCTTAAGAAAATTCCCAACACCATTTATTGCATTGCTCAAGGGTACATTTTGGAAAAAATATTACAAACCGAACACAACAACAACAACCAACTTCAACTAACGGTATACATACATATATGCTTTGATGCTCCGCTATGCTTCACTGAGTGGTGTGTGTACAACCATTTGTTTGATTAACTCAACCCTGCTGAGGTTCCCCCTCGCCACCTCCACTGTTTGGTTGTGGGTATAAATATTTCGCGCATGATTGATAATTTTAACTGAGCACAAAATAAATTTCATTTTATGATTTTTTAAGAATTCGCCACACATGACAACGGGACAATAAAATTCGGTGGAAATGCTGCTAATGTCCAACTGGGGAAATATTATATTTTCACACCGTATGATGCACTGATTCCGTTTTTTAGTGCGGTGATTTATAGTCGGTGTGTTATATTACCAGTTATTTGTAATTCACACAATGAGTCCTTCGAGTGTTATAAAGTGAAGGAGGATTTTATTTCATATAAATATGTAAGTATGAAGCAGCTTAGCTTTTGATTTTAAAAACTAATTTATTTCAATATAATTGTTATGATATGCCATCAAGGTGTGATAGATTTTATTGCGAAACAAAACACCGTCAACGATAAGGAAGAATGTCTTGAAGACATTTTTTATTCTCTTAAGATTTTCCGATCTCTTCCATTTCGATTATTTACAGCTGATCCATTTGTTCTTTTACTATTATCACCGAATCAGCTTGTCTTTGGTCAGTACCCAATAAGCACACATGCGGTGAGGCTAGGGATCATGTCAGACGCTAGTTCCCAAAGCTGTTTGGAGGAAGGCGAAAATGAATCGTCCAAGCACTTCCTCTTTCAATGTCCAGCATTCGCCAGACTTAGATTAAAGCACCTCGGTAGGCATATTTTCTGCGAACCCAGCGAAGTGACTGGAATCGACATTAGTCGATTTAAGAACTTTATTATTGAGTCCAAGCGCTTCGTCGCAACATAAGGGCCTTAGTGATCTGTAAGGAGTTTTTCCGGGTGTCACAATGGACAATCGAATCTGTCTCAGTGAGATTTTCTGCTTGTGCGGAGATCTACGCTTTAACCTAACCTAACCTAACCGCCAAACGAAAATTTTAGACTTGGAAAAAGTCTGATTGATATCCGATATACAATGTATTTTAGAAAATTTACCAACCGCTCTGTAAATTTTTATAACGGTTTTTTAATTTTTATAACGATTTTTAATTTTTAAAACGGTTTTAAAATAAATTACCATGAAGACCCAATTAGATTAGATTAGATTAGTCTTTCGTCCCATAGAACTTGTCTTTAAAGAACCTAGATTATATATTATCGCAGGTTATACAATTATTCTTCGTATATATTAAACAAAACTTTTTCGAAAACATCATCAATATAGTCGAATACGCCATCTGAGATATTCGATAGAATACACTTAATCAACTTCTCACAGTTCGCTGGTTACGCATTTAGTTCTATCTATCTATAAATAACACCGGCCCACAAAAAAAATGGTCATGAGTTGCGGCTCTTACTATGTGTCTCATCGTAGTCAGCGACCACGAAACACCCGAATAACGAGTTTCAAGCGATTTCGATGAATTTTTCAAAAAAAAACGTCCGCCATATTGGATCCGCCATTTTGAATTTTGAAAAACCCGAACCCGAAAACCCCCGAGTAACAAGTTTCAAGTGAATCCGATGAATTTTAAAAATCGCTGTCCACCATTTTGGTTTTTGGAGTTATCTCAAAACTCTGATCTGATAGGGTTAATTGGAGCTCAGATTCGGATTCAGCGACCACAAAAACATATTGTACACATAGTAAGAGCCCAGGTCAGGACAATTTTTTTTTGTGTGGCTGTGTAATTAAAACAAAAATCTGGTTTTACCCAAACTGGCATTAAGAGGTCCCTTCATATTCTTTCAGCAGTATCCTTTGCGACAAAATACACTAATCTTACCTTCAACTCAAGGTCAAGAAAATACAACAAAAAAGATGTTCCCATGACAGTCAGTTATATGTAACCGCAACAGATTAGAGTTTTTATTGAGCAGATTATTGACAACTCAGCAGGACACTTCTCAAAATAATTTGGGAATTTCTGCAGCAACAAAAACAACAACTCAAAAAAAATACAAAATATTGTGAATTGCCACAGTTCATCAAAAGATACACATATCCGCAAAAAGGAAATTCGAGTAGGTAAAAATGCATAGAACTTTCTAAAGTATCAAAAGCTTCCCACAAAAAATATAAATATTTTATTCTATTCAAACGGCAAATGTATACAATTACTCATTTATATGATAATGGTTTGTCAGAGTCGAGATTAGCTTCAAATCTCCTTGGTAACGAGATTAACAAGTGTCATTTTTGTATGGCGAAATCTTGGCAAATACAGTAGATTAGTTGGATAATCTGCTCAACAGACTAAATCTCGCGAATAAGTGTCGGACGGAACATGGTATTAGAGTTACGCAAAGAAATGGATAAAAAGAAATTCAGTTAATTAATGATATATACTGAGGATGATATGAATTTATAACATGAATTCGGATTATCGGAAAATAATGTTGATCAGTTTAGTCGACATTCGAAAGATATCAAACGAACGAGTTGGATGTATCGTAAATATTTGAGTATGCGAAAGCTTCTTGAAAAGTGAATTAATTACACGCGACCTCACAACAGACCAATCCATCATGACAGAAATAAATGAAAAAGTTGGAAAACGGATTTTTGCTAAGAATTACGTTCACTTACAACGTATTACCTGAACCTAGCTTAGAGTGACTGATCTCTGTCCTTTGACCTCAAGAAAAGAGGAAGTAAAGATAGCAGCGATGAAGTAGTAATCGCCGAAATATTTCAAAGGCATACATATTTCAAAGCAAACGAAAAGTCGTACTACAAAAATGGAACGGAGGACTACATCAATCACCGACAAGACTTCCTATAACTATAATTTAAACTACTATATTTCAACGAAAACCTGTAAAGTTTTAGACATCATTGGGAGATTTAAAATTACTGAAAAAAACAATCCTTGAACTCTCCCCTTCCGCACTCAATCCATTTAATATTAAGTAACTCCCCAAATACGATTATGCTTTAATGCTAATACATAAAATTTGGCCACCAAAATTACTGACTGGCATTTCGCACTGCTTCTGTTTGCACACATTTACAGTTATATGTATCCACAGACTTCTCTTTTGTGTGCCTTTCATTTGAATTATTGCGATTTTAATTCATTTGTGCCGTATTAAATCGGCAGCTGCAGCTCTCGAGTATGCGTGTGTGAATATACGCGTAAATGTAAATAAGCATACGGTCATAGGCGTTCGACCTTTGAACTTTGAATTGAATTGAATAGAAAATTCAATGTTGAATATTCAATGATGTTGGCGGTGTTGGGCGCTGGACACAGCCAACGAAGTGCCAACAACGGTTGAATGCCTGCAGCAGCAGCAGCATTTGCAGCAGATGTGAATGGCACATTGGCAAGCATTGTGGAGGGTTGCCAGATGAAGTTTTTTTTATTTAAAATATAGAAAAAGGTTTTCCAATATTTTTTTTCCTTCAAAATAATATCCTGCAGTTAAGAATAATTAAAG
This sequence comes from Zeugodacus tau, assembly GCA_031772095.1. Lineage (NCBI taxonomy): Eukaryota > Metazoa > Arthropoda > Insecta > Diptera > Tephritidae > Zeugodacus > Zeugodacus tau. Next base: position 47,190,603 of record CM062650.1, read on the forward strand.
TTTATCATATTAACAGAGCAGAAATAAGATTTGAAGAGCATAGAAGAACTCTTAAGCAGAGTTACGAGCGCATGGCAACCCTTAAGTGTCTCCAGCTCTTAACTTCAACACTTGCATGCCACAATTTTAAAGCTATTGCATGGTATGTATTAAAATACGACTAACTGGTGCCATTGCCGTTGCCACTGACTGCAGCTTCAGTTTCAGCATCAGCATCAGCTCCGGCTTCTGCTACAGCTTTCAATTTTATTTGAATGAGTAGCACTTAATGAAATGTTTCGCATTCATTAGGTTAATTACGAAAATTTCAAAAGGGCCGTTCACACCCGCTCAATATATGCTTTAGCAGACACACGCACTCACTGTTACTCTTTCACCCCGCGGCACTACCCATCTACATACAATAGGGCTGTACTTGGTGTTTCAAGTGTAGTGGTGCTTACAAATTGATTCCCATTTAGTGTTTAGCTATTGACGGTGCTATTGGGCCTCTTGTATCAATTGCAACATTTAATTGAATGGCCATTGAGTAGAAGGGTTCTCAAACTAATTGCCGGTATTGTAGAACAGAGCGAAGGCGAAGGATATGCACGCTGGCAACAAATGAATGTTAAGCGAATTTTCAACATTTTTTAAATGTTTAACAATTAACTTTTGGTACTTTGTATGCATTTTGAAGCATGAAGTAGTCTTTTGAAATACTTAGTTTTTAGATTAGCAGTTAACACCTGTGCAATAAAGGTACTTAAAATATTTTGTCTTTAACAAGTAAATGTACCAATATTTAGCTAATTCCCGTTGTTTTCGATTTGCTGCTATTATTCCTCTAGAGTTTAAAATAAAATAAAAATGTCTATTTGATGGGTGCTGGTCGAAACTTGTCGAAATTAAATTCTGTTTGCTTTGAACTTTTAAGAAAACAATGTTAGCCCTAAAATTTTACACCGAACCAATATTTTAAATCAGTACTTTTTCATCGAACAAATATTCTAATTTTGATAAGTCAATAGCTGTCCACGATTTAGAGAGCGCGTTAGAGAGCAGCGAATCGAACAGGCTATACCAGACATCACCTGCATATGAAATTTTGCATTTTGTACTTCATCCATTGCTGGAGAAATACTTTTTAATGACCTCTTGAAATCAAGTAGTATTCATGTCTTCTATAAACAATATATTTGGCTTCATGACTTTAATTTCTACAATCAATAAGAAAATATCTTTGTAAAACTGGTCGAAAAACTGCAAAACAAAACTTGGGAGTATTGTGGTAAGTTGTTATATCCCATTAATGGGATCTTCTTTGTTGTTACTTTCACGTGAATTGGCACATAGAAGGCGAGATATAATAATTCTGCAAAATATTCGACATATAAATATAGATGAGTAGATAAAAAAAAGGGTTTCGGTTTCGACGATTACGAATCCGGTTTCGGTTTTTATAGATTCAAAATGGCGGATGAAATATGGCGAATTTTTAAAATGTGTCCACCATATTGGTTCGCCATTTTGAATTTTTGAAAAGTAACGTCAAATTCGCAATCAGTAGCCCCGAGAACCCCCGAGTAACGAGTTTCGAGCGATTCCGATGAATTTTTCAAAATAGCGTCCGCCATATTGGATCCGCCATTTTGAATTTAAAAAAAACCGATATCGGATTCGTAATCAGCGAAACCGAAACGCCCCTAGTAAGAAGTTTCAAGCGATTGCGCTGAAGTTTTTAAAACTCTGTCCGCTGTATTGGTTTTCTGGGGTTACGCTTATGTACAATCAGTTTCGGAAGCAGATTAATGTAATTAAATATTCTATATTAATGTTTATACACTAGAGTATCTTTTCTTTTGAAATCAAAACCAACACGTTGTTGAGTATACTTGATATTCAAAGTAGTTATTGTTGTTGTAATGAAATAAAAAATTACACTAAATAATTGAAAGAAATGAGAGTTGACAGAGTAGATATAAATCCGGGTCCGTTCCGATTACAAAGGCCCGACTGTCGTGTAAATGGATGCATGTTCAAAGAGACATACTTAAAACAATACACTTGTACGGAAATTTTAATTTTTTCCGGTTTTTATTTTTACCTTTTCATCAGGTTGGGCAAAATAAAACAATACGTAAATTTTTGACAGTTTTTTTAAGGTAAACTTTATCATATATCGGTCCATATTTTTGACAGACATTTTGTTTCCAAACGATTTATTGATACGAAATAATTACAAAAGTTTTGTTAGTGTTTTGGGAAGCATCATCGAGCACGAAAATATGTGAATGAGAATCGTAAGATCGTACAGAGTATGAATCATCCAAGTCATCTACACCCCTTTATTAATGATGATCGAAAAAGTAAATGAAAAACTTGTTCAAAAATCACTATATGAACATTTCTTTGAGACAAACTCCAGATCGAGGTAAAAATTTCGGTTGAAGTGCTTCGACAAAGTCAGAATAACATAGGTTCTATTGGTAGAAGGCATTGAGGGCATTAAAAAAACCTACTTGTCAAGGAAGCAATAAGAAAATTAAGCTTTGGAGCTGAGAATATTACTAAATCCAGACCAGTTTATCCTAATCTATATTTAAATGGACTACTTCTAGATATTCTATTCTATTCAAATACGGCGGCGAAGAACTGATAAGGTGCATGCATCAGCTTCTTTGCAAAATATGGTCGGAAGAAAGCATGCCTGACGATTGGAATCTCAGTGTGCTCTGCCCAATCCATAAAAAGGGAGATCCCACAAACTGTGCCAATTACCGTAAGCCTCCTAAATATCGCCTATTAGGTTATATCGAGCGTACTGTGTGAAAGACTTAAGCCCACCGTCAACAAACTGATTGGACCTTATCAGTGTGGCTTTAGACCTGGAAAATCCACAACTCACCAGATCTTCACCATGCACCATGAAAAGAGGATCGACACACACCACCTTTTTGTCGATTTCAAAGCTGCTTTCGACAGCACGAAAAGGAGCTGCCTTTATGCTGCGATGTCTGAATTTGGTATCCCCGCAAAACTAATACGGCTGTGTAAGTTGACGTTGAGCAACACCAAAAGCTCCGTACCAAACGAGGTTTCAGACAAGGTGACTCACTATCGTGCGACTTCTTTAACTTGATGTTGGAAAAAATAATACGAGCTGCAGAGCTAAATAGAGATCTTCTACAAGAGTGTACAGTGAGTGATCTTCTACGAAATATCTCCTGTCATCAAGCAAACAGTCGGCGCACTCGCGTCTTGGCTCCCACGTCACTGTTGACAGTCATAACTTTGAAGTTGTAGTTAATTTCGTATACCTGGGAACCAGTATCAACAACACCAACAATGTCAGCCTCGAAATCCAGCGCAGAATCACTCTTACCAACAGGTGCTACTTTGGACTGAGTAGGCAATTGAACAGTAATGTCCTCTCAAACTCTACAAGTCGCTTATCATTCCCGTCCTGCTTTATGGTGCAACATCAACATCAGATGAGACGACACTAGGAGTTTTCGAGAGGAAAATTTTGCGCAAGATTTATGGTCCTCAGAACATTGGCAACGGCGAATACCGCAGACGATGGAACGATGAGCTGTACGAGTTATACGACGACATTGACATAGTTCAGCGAATAAAAAGACAGCGGCTACGCTGGCTAGGTCATGTTGTCCGAATGGACGAAAACACTCCAGCTCTGAAAGTGTTCGATGCAGTACCCGCTGGAGGAAGCCGCGGAAGAGGACGACCTCCACTCCGATGGAAGGATCAAGTGGAAAGTGACCTGGCTTCACTTGGTGTTTCCAGTTGGCGCCAAAAAGCAAAAAGGAGGAACGAGTGGCGCGCTCTGGTGGATTCGGCTATAATCGCTTAAAGCGGTTCCTACGCCAAATATATATATATATATATATAATTTAAAGAAATGTTAAAAAGTTGATAGTCTTTGATTAGATATAAGTTCGGGTCCGTTTCGATTACTAAGGCCCGACTATCGTGGGAAGAGATATTCGAAGATACTACCTTAAAACAAAACGCGTCTATGAAAATTGTAATTTTTTCTGGGATAAAAATCAAGAATCTAAGATAAAATCATCTTTTGATCATGTTGAGCAAGATTATTGCTATGGAATCTTTAAAAAAGTTGCATAAAGGTTTTGAATGGATCTAGTACAAAAATATTTGAGTTAGAATTGTAATAAGATCGTAGAAAGCTTAATTCATCGAAGTCATCTACACTCGTCTATTATTGATGTTCGAAAACGATAATGAAAACATGTTCGAAAGTCATTATATTAACATTCCTTAAAGATCCACTCCAAACCTAGGTCAAAATGGTCAAAATTTCGGTTGAAGTGCTTCGCCAAAGTCAGAATAACACAGGTTGTATTGGTAGAAGGCATAGAGGGCGTTAAAAAAACCTACTTGCCAAGAAAGCAATAAGAAAATTAAGCTTTGAAGCTGAAAATATTACTATATCCAGACCAGTTTATCCTAAACTATATTTAAATGGACTACTTCTAGATATTTTGGTAGAATTTTAGACACTTCAAATATTTAGCTAGACTTGAGACCGAAATTCCGAGACAAAAATTTCCAAGTCGAGAATAATCAAAAAGTGAAAGGAAGAAACTACATTATATCTGTAAATGAGTGAATATCGAATATTAGATTTCATTACTCAATTTTTAATGATTTTGCAAGATTTTGCCCTACGGCAAATCAAAAGTAATTTATAGAAGTTTTAATCATACCAATGGATTTCCAGATATACTTTTTGAGATCACCAACATTAAACCAAAATATATAAATGAAGTTTAACCTTAAAAAATGCTGCAACACCAACTCACCGCGTTTTTATTGTCCACACCGTGTTTTATGTGTTAAGGGCTTGTGTGCATGTGTGCGCCCTGCACAAAGTCATAAAAGTACAATTTAGCGAAACTCATTCAACCAGTGAACTGATTAATTGACGACAGCGTGCCATTTATATTTGGAGTTTTACGCAACCGCCACACTCACCACAGGCACTGCACTACTTTGTGGCATGCCACGCGCAAGCAAGCCGCGCTGCCATGGTACTCCACTTAACGGCCGTACGCACATACATATTAAATACATATGTACAAACATAAAGTGTGATAATGGCATACGCCTCGTTGTCACACACACACACACACTCGTGAGCGTGAATTTATTCACACGAGCACTGCGAGTTATTTTCGAAAATTAATTTAACGCAATTTACGGTGCAATCTTATATACTAAAAACTTCGACAATGGCGCGAACATTGCGCCACAAAGTACGAAGATGCACACACTCGCGGTCGAAGACACATACACACATGCACACTCGTACATACTTCACTTTACTTTACGATCGGTTGTCTTCTCTGGCTTTGCGGTGTTTGCCGCGAAAATTTACACTTTTTGTGGTCGTTAGAAATATTACGTATACGCCCTGTTGTTGGCGGCGCTGTGCAGCTGCCTGTCATTGGATGCCAATTTGTTTGCGAAAAAATTTTGTTTATACGTAGGGATGTATGGATTTTTTGATGCCTGTAATATGCATACATGCAAGTATGTTTGTACATATGTATGTATGTCTGGAAAATATTAGTTTTCCTTAAGTCATAAATCTTAGCCGAGATATGATGGCAAAATAACAAATGTGTCCATGAATAAAAAAAAAAATTGGGATAATTATACTAAAGCCACTAATATACTAAGAAGAAAGAAGAATGTAGAAAAATATGGTTTAAGCTTCTTCGCATAATTTTCGAACGAATTCGAAAAGCTAGATATCAAAGACATCCACAATAGTACACTCCTTTGAAGAAGAAGCATAAAAAGCAGTGCACCTATATCTTATATAAAAAAAAGCTAGATAGATAGATACAAACGAGAATGACGCTCATTGTACTTCATAGCAATTCCCGCTTTTCGGTTATCTAACTCCTTAGTGTCCATTCGATATAGACCAATCCCATCTCGTAGATTATAGGAAGTAAGTATTAACTCCATTCTTCAATTATATGGTCCAACATCAGTTAATGGTCCGATAAGTACCAGTCTCACCACCCGATGTGGGAAGCGAAATTTTCATTTCGTTTAGTAGATTCTCACAGATGGCTAAATAAATTTTTTTATTTTTCTTTTTACCGCGGATTTAAGAAAAACGAATGCAGAGCAAGATTGGTAGGAGGTTAGATTTTGATTATTGATTAATATCCTTACATGCAATATATGCCAACTTACTCCTTCAATGGTGAAAAATTGGAGGGTTTTCATGAGCCACACCCTGAAAACGGATAATAAGGAGATAAACATGACAAAAGTCCACGAATACGTATTTCCAGACCGCCGATTGGAGGTGTGCATGATAGCTGTGTAAGTAGGCATCTCAAAAGACTGTTTGTATCATAGACTACATGAAATATTAGACATAACAAAGTTGCGACGCCTTTGCTCACTCCCGACAACGATATTTGACGCTACTTAAACGCCTACAGAAAGAGTTTCTTCATCGTTGTTTCAACATAGTTGTTGCCATGTTATGAAGTCGGTTTGACGCCAAACTGCAGTGACCCAATTTGGCAAAACAAAGAAGTGTACTTGGAGATTTAGATCAAAAGCTGTTGCCTCACATCCATCGTCTTCTCCAGATTTGGCACCGTGAGAGTTTTATTTGCTTGCAAACGTGAAAACGTGATCACTCTCAAAGAAGTCTATTTTGCAGACCTCCTGAAAACGTTTTTTCCAGACGGGTTATATGTATGTTATAAGTCGGTATAGGTATGGAAAAAGACAGGGCTGTCGAAATAGAAAGATACTATGTTGAAAAATAAAATTTAATTTTACGAAGTTGTATTTTTCTTTTGTAGGTCCACATGATCGACGAAGGAAACCCTTGCACCGCCTATATGATGACAGACTAACCTAACCTAACCTTTGTAGGCCCGCACCCTTATTAAGTCTCAAGAGTTACAAACTTTCAAATTTTCAAAGCTCCAAAAATGAGAAATGGAAAAAATTCTTAGGTATACTGACGAACTTTATTCTATGATTGAGATTGAAGGTCAAAAGTATTGAAATCTAGGTTTTTACTTCGATCTACATCCGTGAGACTTTTATGAATGGTTAATGTCATGATCGATATACTTGTATTCATTATGTTTAAAATGCGGAGATAGATACATATATTAATATTATATCAAATCTGACGAATCATTATTTTCACTTTTTCACAACAAATCCATTCTGCGTACCCTTCACTCATCACTTCATTACTTGATAATATAAATATTAAAAAAATTATATTTAGAAACTTATTTATACAAAGCTACTACTAATATATGATCCCATTAGAATTTGATAAATAATTTGCAAAGTCATCATTGACATCAACAATTTTGACAGATGTACATCACAGTCTCATCAACGCTATGTACATAATTTCAGCGAAATTTTTAATTGAAATGCAAAATTTAATTTCAATTAATTCAAAGCGACGTTCATTAGGCAAATGGAAAAAGTCACGTGTACAGAGGCCAACCGAACAACAACAAATGCAAATGTAACTATATATACAACACAAAAACAGCGACAATATTTACATCAGTTGTGTAGAACGTCAATTACAATACACAGCGCCTACGGGGCGGGGTGGAGTGGTGAGTGCAAAGGTGTTGGCATTTAGTCATCATTATGCATTTACCAAAGCCTAAAGACTTACTTTGCACAATTGCATTTAATTGAAAATTCGAAAATTCGATAAATTTTAACATTCAATTTACAAATGAAAACCGAAAATGCAATAAATGATGAGACTATTTACGCATACATATGTACATATTTATACATATATATGTATGTCTGTATATATCTCTATGCTCAGCACACATGTGTTGATGCAGCTGTGCGCTGACAAATGAGTTTTGACGTCACTAATTTAGTGTTATTTGGCCTGTGGTTAGCGGTAATGCAACGTTGATTCTGCGGTCGCACACCCGCTACACACATACATACATCCATCCATAAATGCAACCGTACTAATGATGCAATAAAAATAATAATTTCGCGTGGCCACATTGGTGTGTTGGCGGAATTGTGGACGTGTGTCCACATTTTGAAATATTCCATTTTGGATGAACTGACTAATCAAGTGAGTTATGATTTTTGAGTTAATTGTTAAATGTGAGCAGATACATATTAACCGAAATACACTTTTGTGCTGCAGAGTTTAGCTGCACATAATAACTAATATGTGTCGTCTAAGTTAAATAAATTATAGTTTCAGGAGTTAGAGATTTTAGTTTTACTCAATAATTTTTTCTTTCATATTATTGAAAATATGGATAAAATATGATAGTCAAAAATGCATTTTGTTAATATTCCCGTGACTAAAACTAAATAATAATTCCTGTCAAATATATGTCAGATGCTTATGGGATCGTCGACGTCAAATGAATGTCACATGGATATTAAATGATATATTTTGTCAGATGACAGATGTCAAACGGAAGTCTGATGAATATTAGACGGTGGATATCAAAGAGATACGAGATAGCATTAGTCGAATGAGAGTCAGATGACAGATGTCGATTGGATGACGAATAGCTGGTTTCAAACGGATGTCAAATGGATGTCAGTTAGTGGGTATCAAAGGGATGTCATAAAAGTGCCAGATGGTAAATGAATGTCAAATATCAGCTGTCAACATGATATCTTATTAAAGTCAGATGACAACAGTTAAACAGATGTCAGAGCGTCAGTTAGTGGTTTTTGTAGCCATGTCAAGTAGTTGGCAGATGGCAATCGAATAAATGGCAGATGTAAAACGAATATCAATTATACACAAAAATTCAATTGGCAGCTTTCAAATGAATGTCAAATGGTAGCTATCAAAGAAATGTATGATAAATATCGGTTGACATCAGTCGAATTTATGTCAGATGGAAAATGTCAAACAAATGTCATCAGCTGTAAAATGTATTTCTGCTGAATGTCAAATGTCAGTTGTCAAACGAATGTCTGATGAAAGAGGTGAAAAGAATATCATATGAATATCAAACGGCAGCTGTCAAATGCATTTTTGATGAATGTCAGATGACATCTGTGAAACAAATATCCAAAGGCAGTAGTCAAACGGATGTCAAATGAATGCCAAATGCCCACTGTAAACATGATATCACATAACAGCAAGCAAATTGAATAAATCAAACTTATGGACGTCAGTTAGTGACTATAATAGGGATATCAAAAAGGTGTCAGATGGCAATCGAAAAAGTGTCGGACGCCAGATGTAAAACGAATATCAAATAGACTTGGAGATAAACAAATATCAAATGGCAGTTATCAAAGGTATGTAAGATAGATGTCAGATGACATCGGCCGACTGTATGGCACATCGAAAATTTTAAACAAATATCAGCTGAGAGATAACAAACGAATATCAGATGAATATCAAATTCAGCGGTCAAATGAATGTCTAACGACAACTGTCAAATTAATGTCCAATGACGACTATAAAGAAGTACATCAAAGATTTGGATTTGGATTCATGGTATCGGTGATATGTTGAAGCAGTCCTAAAGATGAAACGACAGATTTTTTTATCAACATCAACATCAATTCAATCAAATTGAATTTTTTTTGTTTGGTCGGCTAAATCAAGTCAATGAAGTCTTAAATGGTTGGGTGGGTTTTCAAATTTGAACTTTTTATCATATTAAATAGTACGATATGTTTGAAAATTCTCCAGAAAAAAAAATCTGAATATTTTCGCCCCACCGGTCGACATTTATGTTTTGACGATTTGGGGCAATGTGACCACCCGTGGGCATTGGTGGATTTTCATTATGGGTCATCGTGAACACCCGTGGTCATACATCGTGTTTCATTTACCGACATTGTGATCACCGGTGGAAACGTTCTGCATACATTTTCCATTGAAATAAAATTTGTTCGGTCCCAGGAAGAAAGCCTTTTTGACTTGGACTTTGTAATTTGGTCTGCCAAAGCCCAAAAAATAGTGAATCAAATTAAGGTAAGAAAAATTTATTTCAGGAAAAAAACAACAAAAATGCATTTGGTTTATCAAAAATAAATATCACAAGGTCACCTCAATCGCAAAAAATCAAAAAAACTAAGTAAACAAATTTTGGTGCCAGCTTGTCAACTAAAGCACAACCCTTTGTCAGCATGCGGTCCACCGGTGCAGAAAAAAATGACCACGGGTGGGCACGCGGGGTTCAAAGTGTTAATATGCTTACATAAAAGATATGATTTTATCAATTAAAAAAATTGTGAAAAATACTATCGTTTATCAACATCTGAACTAGAGCTCTTGGTATTCGACTAATCGACTAACCGAATTAACCGAATAGGGCATTATTCGAATAATAATATTCGGTTTGCACTATTCGGATAGTCGTTAGTCATCGACTATTCGATTAACCGCTAATTTTCGACTATTCGGTTAACCGTTCGTTGTCGACTATTCGAATAGTGCAAGTTCATTAATTTTCTTATTTTTATTGAAAAAAGTGAAACATTAAAACTAACAAAAAACTCGCTATTTTTTTATGACTGTCATACCAACACTGTTGTTGTTTCACATGCAAAATTAAAATATGACTGATACAACACTGCGTGGTATGTTTATTGCGTTCGCTATTCTATACCCCTACCCACTTGCTGCCGAATTTTTTCGGTTTTTTGCGGCATATGCCTAGTACTGCAGTAACCAGTTACTTTTTGGAACCGGTTTTTTTTTGGGACTCACTCGTGGCAGTGTGGGCGGTGGGTGGGTGTGGCTTTGGGGCGTTTTGGGGCAAAACTTCGACGAGTGGGTAGTCGGTTTTCTGTGAAGAACCGGTTTTTTTGGGTCGGTCAGTGGTCGGTTTTGCTCGTGCCCTTCTGCCCGAACATTTCTCAACCGATTTATACCGCACATTGTATATATCTGGAAAATACGGACATATATCTGGTTTTGGCCTCAGCAAAAATTGCTGTTTTTTTTTCATTTATTCGAATAGTGACAGTATAACTATTCGAATAACCGCAGTAGAACGACTATTCGAATAGTCGGAACATTGCGATTAACCGAATAGTGCTAACCGGTTAATATTCGTACGAACGGTTACAAACCGGATATTCGAATAATCGGTTTTCAGGTTAATCGAATAATTTTAAGAGCCCTAATCTGAACCCCACTAACTTAACATAATAGTCAAAATATGCTCAAAAAATTAGGAATTTGGGAAATGCGCGAAACTTACGAGGGAGGTCCAATAAATTCCTAGCCCTTAAAAGAGAAACGAAAATATAGAAAAATTACGATTTTTTTCTTAGCATAGCATAGTGCCAAAACTTCTCACTTGGCCCAGCGGTTTTTCAACGTCTTTAACCCGTGGAAATGTTTCTGAAGTTGTCTTTTTAACAAGTTCCGCTGACAAAACATCATTATATCACCATATTAGTTGTAAGCCACTGCCATATTTACTCAAATTATTGCTGAATTAATATATGTTGTCACTACATTTTAATGTTTATCCTCATAGAACTCCATTATTTAAGTTTGAAATTAAATAAATATGTTTAATCAATGTTGTCATTTAATTTGAATTTAAATTGAACTTACAACTATATAAAAAAATGTTATGTATACGCCATGACGCACAGTTGTATAATAGAGCGAAAGCGCCACACCAGCTGTTGTGTAACAGCAATTAGTAAACAAAAATATATATATGTAGAAATTAGAGATGATAGCATCGAAAACCAGAAACGATATTTCGGGATATTTTCTAGCATTATATATTTTTCGTTGGAGCCTTTAAAACTAACGAAGCAATAATAATTAGAAAACCGCAAATGCTATGGACATGAAAGCTTAGGCAACTCTAATGTATATTCTTGAAAACACACATGTAACTGTAACGAAATTCGTAATTCTAATTACTGCAGCCCTAAATCGTACCGCAATTTCTCTCCCCCTGTCCCACTCTCTCTCTTTCTCTCGAAAACACTAAACCAAGAATTATATTTGTTTTCCCGTAAATTGCCACATATGCAGCGCTGTATTTACGAATTTTCCTTATAAATACACATATATATTTGCTTGCTTTTTAAGGAATTTTCCAATTTAACGCTCAATAAGCTTAGCGCCCTGCTCTGAGACCTCGCCTCACCACATTTGATTCCCTCTGCTCCGCTCATTTCTACAATTGTTTTAACTAAAACAAAATAAAAGAACTCCAGAAAAGACAAAATGTGTGTTGGTATGTGTTGTATTTTGATGAGAATTTAAACTGTTTGGTGGCTTGCAGCCTCGCCCATGCCGCGTAACTTGCAACCAATGACGCGCATACCAGCAGCAACAAGCCAACAGCTGCCTGTCAAGCGCACTCAGTATAGTGAAGCGTCAGCTGTAGCTTGACTGTGAGCGACAACAAATATAAGGTCGCCCTGTTCTCTGCCCGCATTTCACACCATGCGCCCTCTAAGCCCCGGGCCAATGTGGCACTTGATGAAATTACAATGATGACGCACATAATTTCTAAACCATAGACATACTGTTGACATTTGTAGTGCGGTATTTTTCTATTTCCAACAATGCCACATTCATTCAGTCACACAGTCACGGAGCGTTTCAGTCAACTGACTGAGTGGCAAGTCAAGGAGTAGAGTTATTTGTAAGTATGTAAGGGTTTTAATATATTGAGTGTGTTTTTTGCAATTTTTATTTTAATTATTTTTTTTTGTGTCGTCATTTGACAGTTTTATGTCTTCCCAAGGCGTTGCGAAGTAATTGAAAACAAATAAATAAGGCGCTGGGAAATATAGTAATTAAATGTGTAATTAAGTGCTCTCAAATAATAATTTAGATAAATGTTATGAAGATCTAGACCACAGCTGACATGTTTCCATTATAAAGTGATAAACTAGTTATAAAGGGTGCTTTTTTAGACATGTGGTTCCGGAGTATGTCTGTTCATTATAAAATGATAAACTGAACTGAATATAAATCAAGTTATAGCTGTCAAAAAGAGCAACTCCGAAAAAAATATTCCTCATTGAAATACACACCTCTAAAACAAACACCTGTTATAACTAAGAAAAAATTAATTGCTATAAAAAGTAATTATTTTTTGTTCCAAAATGGAGTAGGCGAAATCCAAACTTCATTAACACAGTTTATTATCTTTCCATCTACACAAGAGTTAGATTTAGTTGCGATCAAACTCTTAGCTTCCAGGCTAAAACCGAATATCTTCCAAATATACATATTTCATAGAAATTCTATTTCTCAACTTCGAACAGCTTAAATGCGAATTGCGACTCCTATCAACTATACCTATCCATCAATCACCCAGCTTTGTTTGACAACAACTTGTACTAAATTCAGTATATATGGGAAGTATCTATAAACTGAGCGGATATACTTTAATGATTATTTTCAAGTAACCAGAAAAAATCTGGAGCCTCGAAAAATTGCTTGCATTCAAGATTTATACGAGAAAAGAAGTTCTTTAAGGGGCACACCTAGTGTAAAATTTCAAACAAATATATTTTTTGTTTCATGTTTCGGTACACCTTTTTACACCTTTAAAAATAACATATTAAAATTCAAAATCAAATCGATATCTCAAATAGTTTTTGAGTTATAGCAATTTAAAGAGCAGCCGCTCGGAAACAGTGAAAACGATCATTTTATCTTTAAACGCGTTTTTCTCGAAACAGCATTTTCCGAATTTGCAGCAGAGATCACTCAAAAACAAATGATCCGATCACTATCGAATTTTTTTTTACATGTTCTATATATAGTTCTCCGTACAATGACCTATCGATTTTTGGTCTGATCAAAAAATCGAATATTGGCAGGCCAAAAACGACCAAAATTTGGGTAAAATTCGACTATTTTTTTTTTAACGCCGCCATATTGTCAATTTTATGATTTTTTTTATCGTAGGTCATTGTACAGACAATATTATCTAGTTTAGGGAGAATTTTTTTTTTTAAGATTACATCCGCGGAGAAGGCCGTAATCACTGCAGCAGTGAAGGATCTTTTTTTCGCGCCGTTGGAGATCGACTATAACTAGAAAAATATTTAATTTTTTCTTCAAAAATTTCACTGTATATTCTTGAAACATGTATAAATATCGTCCCCTCAATATAACAATAGCGTATGTGCTCATACCTCATTGCATATTTAGAATCTCCATCATTGATTCTAAGTCTGGTCAAAATTTCGTCAAATTCTACTTCCACAAAGTGGGTCAAAATGTCATTGGAAAAAATGGTGTATAATTTCATGTTCAAAAATTTAATAGACATCTGATTTGACAAAAACTTTAAAGTCGGGACGATATATTCTTAAAATTTTGAAATAATTGATAAAGTATTTTTTTTAATAAAAATTCCTTTTCACGATTCATTTTGACCAACAAGAATTGAGAAATATATGGGTTCAAGAAAAGATGTTAGCAATGGAAAATGGGCGAAATCGGTTAAAAACCACGCCTACTTCCCAATAACAATTTTAAATTCTGATTCTAAATCTGATTCGATATATACATCAAGAAAAAATGAACAAAACTTTACACAAACACTGAATTTGAGATGTGCCATCACCCATTTATAAATCGAATTTTTCAAATCGAATTTTAAATTTTCAAGGCCCCAGATATCGAATATGATTTTTTTAACAAAAGACCAGCAAATTTCTCAAATATTGTAAAGAAATTCAGAGTGAATAGACAAAAGGGTTTTGAGCATCAGGGTGGCAGTGGAGAGTGTTGCCAGGATCATGCGTCTACAATTCTACTGGGTGCCAGGTCATAAAGTCATCGAGGGCAACAATATCGTTGATTGTCAAGATTAGTGTAGAGCTGTCGCCCGTAAACTTGATCGACATGGGCAAACCCACGCATTGTCTATACAACGACGTAGATAGGTACATGACGAAAAGAATCAAAATGCGATGGAAGAATCTATCGGGTTGCAAAACCGCAAAGGTCATGTGCAAAGCGGAAGATCAGAAATATACAAGTTTCGTACTAGCACTCAATAGAAAGGGCTGTAGAACCTGGGTATATATTTACTGGTCACAACCTAGTAGCCGCACACGTCTATATGATGGGACTGTCAGATCGGGAGGAATGCAGGAAGTGTAAAGAGCAGGGCACCAATTAAATAGTGAAGCATCTCTTGTGCGTTTGTCCTGCGTTAGCAAGTATTTAGGGGCCTTATAGTACGATAAGTTGGAGGAGATATCATCAGTGATGCCTTATAATCTATTAAAATTCCCGTCAAGCGCTAGTATCCTAACCGATTACTACTACTTTGGGACCAGGAACTCCATCTGGAATCGCTAAGGACCATAACTGGTCTATGCGGTGCCTGCTGGCCCAACAGGCAAACCTAATCTAACCTATCAATTCTTAGACTAGACATTGTTTATTGGTACTACTATTGATACTATTATTAATGCTAATGAATTGTTCATTCATCAATACTAATTTCGAAAATCTTGTCTAAAAACCATCTCTGATTTGAAACTCTATCTAGAAGTCATTGCAAATTTTTCAACGAGAAAATCCATATTAAATGAAATGGATGAAGATTAACTATAGTTTTTACCCTAAGATCTTTCCTACATTACCAACTGCATTCATTACAAGATTCTTTCGAATATTACAAGCATGATTGTCATTATAAATAGCCTGAATTCATAGAGTTAGGGTAGTTGTTTTGCAATACCGATAATACTATTTTTATAACCTTTAAAGTATGTTATACAATGACTCAACTCAATAAAGTTGCATGAAAGACATTTGTATTCGCACCTCCCAGTTACCGTTATCCATATGTATGCATATATTATTGTTTGCTGCTTATTTTAAAATTAAACAAAGGTGTTAACTGGCAACAGCAATAACAACAACAACCAGCAAAGCCGCCAAGAAAGGCAACCTCACAGCACAATCTTCTTTAAATGAGTTTTTGTCAAAATGTAGCACATAATTCTTGCCTAAGTATCTTGTAAATTGCTTAATAAGCAAAGCCGGTGTGCCAAAGCAAATTAGAAGCGCACAAAATGTGTAAATGAAAAACAAAAAACAACAAAGGAAGGATGTAAAGAAGGAAGGTAAGGTGAAAGCTTTGAAGGTAGAGGACCTTATATGCTGTATATATGTATATAGTATGGTACATATGTAGTATATATAGGTAGATGCAAGACTATGCTCTGTGACGTACAATAACCCTTTGGCAGGCGTCGAGGAAGCATGTGAAAAAAATTAAACGCATGCTGAAGCTTTCACTTATCCCACAGGAGAAGGAAGACAATTGAGCTTAATAAGACAGTAAATGTGCGCACGCTGTCAAATTTATAGCTTACGTGCAGCAATAAAAACAACAACAACATCTACTTAGCATTCCCTCGACTACGAAACAAGCTCAGCGATTCATTTCGGCGCTGACTGCGAGCTTAATTGTCGCTGCACACACCTGCATACATGCATACCTTCTCGCTTGCATATGTGTACGTATATGTGACGTCGAGGACTCACGCCACATAATCCGCCACTTGGCCATAAACCCTTCACCTTCACCGATGTTAACACCTGCAAAACCGAAGGCACCAACACACACATACGCCGACACAATTGCTTGCTGGCAGGACGCATGGTTCGAGTAAATTTATGTCTAAATTTCGTTACCATAGTGAGAGTGGGTGTGTGTATGCGTAGCGGAGTATCTTTGAATTTACATATATTCATGCCTGAATGAACTCTTTCGCCATATACTCGTGTGAACTGCCAAGCAGCCGCAAGAAAATTTCAAATTCATTTCTTTCGTTATTTTAATTTTGAAGTTTTCCAAACACTTCGGCTCTCCAACAGCCGTTTGGGCACGTCGCAGCGCCGTGTCGCGCAATTAACACCTCATCTGCGTACTAAATTACTTTGCGTAGTCCACCTTTGACTCTGGCGCTGGGGCTGGTAAAATTATGCAATCGTTTCGACAAATTGCAAGAAACTTTGTCTGCGTCTCTTTTGAGTGCGTGGCAGAAATTGAAGCGTCTTTGCAATTAGCTTTTATCGTATAATTTTGTTGCTTTTGTTGTTGCAGTCTTTTACGCAAATTGCTTGCTTAATTAATAAGCGCTGTGCGCTGCTTTGGCTTAATGTAACTTTTTTACACACGCGCCCACACAGAGTATATTAATATCTCTTTGATTTTAGAAGAAGATTATGCCAGGAAAAGGCGGGGTATTAAATAGAATATAATTTTACAATAACAATGAAGTTTAGAAATTCATATTATCGCCATTTAAAATGATGGAAATAAAAAAATCTGTAATATCCCTTTTTTCTATCTATGAAATTACACCAAGATACCAAAGGACTGATTGAAGTTGTCAGAGAAAGTCAGATCTCCAAATTTGACTCTCCATACTTAGTTGGGTGCTTTGAAAACCAAAAGGTACGCCAGAAATCCTCGAAATTAACGAACTCATACCTGAAATAATCCTTAGAACACCAGAGAAGTTCGAAAAAAAAAACAAATAAGCGATCTAATTTGGTCAATAAAACTAGTCTATGGATTTATGATGGATTCAAAAAATAGTTGAAATAAATTATAAAGAATTAGCTGAATTATTTTCAGTATTTCATGATTAGTAAAAGTTGTCTAAGGCCTTATGATCATCTGGAGGTTAGTCACCACCTTAAAATAAAACGTTCTACGATTCTAACCAGGACGTTACACGTTCAAGGAATTGCTTTCAAGTTGCTTTCAATTTTTCCAGGCAAGAAGCGTTTCAAGTTGATGATCAAGAAATGTTCAGCTGAGTGCAGAATTCTCCAATTTTCAAATGACTAGTATTAAAATTTTAAAAATAATGACGAATAAAGTTGAAATAAGTAAATTATCCCTTTTTACGAAATTGTACACAAACAGTGCATTTTATGGAACATGAATCTTCCGACGTATCTACAAAAAAAAATTAAAAATAAGAACTTATGAATCCATTTTGACGATAAATGGATGCAGTTTTCTTGACGACGGCATCTCTGTAACTAAAATTGAATATCAAGTTGCCTGCAGTCTACGTCATGGCTTTCAATTTATGTCAATTTTGACAATTAGTTCGTTTGATCAACTTGAATGCAAGTTCTTTCCAGTGTAACGGCAGCGTAATGCTCAAAAATAAACCCAAGTCAGGTCTACTTTTCATATACCTAGTGATATCTTGAGTCACATGCGATTTTTTGGCTTTGCTAAAACTTTAAGATCGACATCGAAACATACCTTAGCACAAATAAGATACTGACATAATGATATAATACATACCCTATCGCATTAAAAATTGTTTGGACATCATTTTAGTCTCCCAGAAACGCAAGACCATCGTAATCATGTATTTGCTTTATGTCTCCCAAATTTATCGCTTTTCTTTTTCCAACTCTTTGTAAACATGTCGTTCATTTTCCAAGTAAAGGACTTTTTCAACAACTTCTCCCAGGAGGGGATTATTAAACTCAACCCACACCGGATTATCAAAAACGTCTTTGACTAATAAGACACCAGCACGTATAATAAAGATAATAAAGATAAGTTCGTTGGAGAGAACAATTTTAGGTTTGCAAAGGTTAGGTTTCAAAACTTTTGAAATACAACTTATTAGTAAACGCTAAATGTTTTATAACAACCAACGAATAGACAAAGACAAAGTATATCGAACATTCTCCCCGAACTCTAGTGAAAAATTTCGTAGACCATCATCATTTCACTAATGACTAAGAGCATCAATAGCTTCAATTTCACGTAGTTTGGCAGTCAGTCTGTTTCGTTATAAATAAAAACCTTTTCTTGCAAAAATTCGATTTTATTATTTAACAGTTGCCATCGGTTATGTTATATCGATTATATCGGTCATCCCACTTTTTTCACGAAAGAATTGTCAGAAAGCTACAGATTTTGAAAGTTTGGTTTAACTACAGAGCTTATTGATTCAAATCTAATGGCGCCCTTTAAAATTCAAAGTTATAATCCAACAATAGGGAGATTTTTAACGTCTGAAGGAGTTTTAATTATCATACGAGGGCTGCTATATATATTTCTGACCTAGGCAACACTAAGTGTTGCCAGGTGCAATCTGACATTTCCATTGGAAAGTTTGACATTTTTTAAAATAACATCACTCAGAACGTTTTGTCATTTAATCGTGAATTGTTTACAAGGAAATAAAAAATTCATCTCGGCCAAAAAATGGAATTAACTCGTGAACATTTTCGTGCGATCATTTTTCACAACTTTCGACGAGGATTATCGCGACAAGAGTGCATCGATGAACTAAAATCTTTGTATGGCTATGAAGCACCATCCTATAGCACTGTGAAAAACTGGTACAACGAATTCAATCGTGGCCGATGCTCGCTCAAAGACGAATTCCGTGAAGGTCGTCCAAAAACAGCCGTTGTGCCAGAAAACATCGATGCCGTACGTGAACTGATAATGCAAGACCGTCATGTAACATACCTTCAGATAGAGGCATGCCTATGCATTTCTCCCACCAGTATACATTCGATATTGCATGAACACCTGGCCGTAAAAAAGGTTTGTTCTCGTTGGATCCCGCACAATTTGACAATCGCTCAAAAAAAGGCTCAAAAAAAGTGCTTCGAAAATTGGTTTGAGCGCATGCAAAAGTGTATAAATAATCTTGATGGAGAATATTTTGAAAAACAATAAAACCATTTTCGTTGATAAATATTCCTATTTTCATTATTAGGCCAGAAATATATATAGCAGCCCTTGTATTCAAAATATGTTCAGTTTTCACTCTCACATTTAAATACAAAATAAGAAAAGTTCAATTGAACTAAGCAAATTAAATTTCCCGCATCAAATTCAAAAAAATTATTCTCCCAATTTCTACTACTGTCCTCAAAATAAGAGAACAATATGTTTTATACAGAGCTATAATAAAGCACGTTACTCCAGTGGGAACAAAGCAAATGTAAAGAATTTGTTTCCATTACATATGGTATTTGCCAACTCATGGCACGTCAAGTCAAGTCAGCGCCAGCAATCCACACCAGAGTCACCAACAACACCACAGCTTTGTCAGCGTCGATTCGAACTGGACACGGCACGACAAGACACACCACACCACAAACTGCCGTGGCTAACAATAATAGCAAATAGCAGAGATTTTCAGATTTTCGACTTTTAGCAGCATTTTTCAACACGTCATGTAAATATTTGCATAACAACTCACATTTCGTATTCGTTTACACAGGCGCGGCAGCGTCAGTCAACTAAAGCGCCAATCACCGCGTTACGAAGCCACTGCACGGACATGGACACGCGTCCAACGATGTCCAGCAGGTAATATGGGTACCCATCATCATTCCGAACACCACTCCAGAGCCGTGGCAGCAGCAGACAGTCGATGTATGTGTAAATATTGAGATTTTTCCGCTGAACCACTGCCGCCGCCGCCGTCGCTACTGCTAGTGCTGAGCTGAAGTGAGGCTAATAAATAAATCGGCCAACCAAATTGAGCAGACGTCAGCACCTTTTATTTTGTTGGGGTGCAATGGCTCAGTGACTCGCCGTACCGCAGAGGCAGAGGCAAATAGCTGAAGTGTATTTGCTCTGTAATGCTTTGAATGAATGACTCGCCAACTTGTTGGCTTCATTTCGCCCATACACAATACATATTTATGCATGCTTGAGCCTTAGATATGGACTATAGTCTATGAAGCTGGTAAGTGTGCTCACAGCCCTTATCTTCTCTGTATGTTTCGGTGTAGATGTGAGGTGTTGCTTAGTTTACAAGTTTTTTTCTTCGCTTCACATTATTTATTGTTGTTATTATTGTGACGCAGCTCATTGATTTTACATGTTCTGAATAAATAATTGCCTTTGTGTTGTTGACTCGCTGGTGGGTAGATTGAATTTGGCGTGAAATTGCCTTAAATGCAAATGAAATTAAATGGATTTCACAGATGAATGAGCTAAGTACGACAATGGGATTTGCATAAAGACATGAATATATATATATATGTATATACAGATATATAAGTACTTACATACACGTATGTCACTACACTGCCCATATTTTTATTCTAAATAAAAATTTTTATAAATAAAATTAAGAAAATTTAAAAAAAAAATTACATATTAATAGAGCTTGTCGCAAAAACAAACTATAGATATTTACTAATCATTATGTTTTTTGACCGCCTTCTTCTTGGAATTGATTGAGCTGCTGAAAATTACCACATCGCTTAAGATTCATCAAGACCTTCGTTGGTTTGAGTGAGCCTACCCTAATAGCTAATCGAATCTGATTCATGAATTTTCTATTATTCTAGCGACAGCCGAAACTGTGTAGACTTAAACAACAGAACCCCCCATTCACCTTATACGGCCCAAACTCAAAATTTATAGAATCGCCTTCTATTCCCCAGATTCCAATAGAGTCGAATAAATTTAGTATTTGGAAGAAGATAAATAGGATGTGATCCAATTAGATTAAACGCTAACTACACAACAATTAGATTATAACACTTCTTGACAGTAGAAGCTTCTTGAAACATTCTCATCCAATTAGATTATACAGAACAAGTTTCGCAAACCTCGAACTAATAAATTGTTACGGATATTTTGGGGTATAATGGAAATCAATGGAAGTTCTAGGGTCTAGTTTGATCGGTATACGACCAAACTCCGCAGTGATACACTTATTTCATATAATACACATTTTTGGATTACCTCCAGTAAAATTACTACATCTTTGTTAACTCATTAAATGAATGAATAAAAACCTGTCCGACTCCAAATTATAAGCGGAAGTACTAGGTATAGAGAAGGCCATATTGAACCAATACGAGAGAATAGAGAAAGTGAACATTTACACAGACAGTCAGGCGGCATTGTTAGCACTGGCGTCGCCAAAGATAAATTCGAGAACAGTCAGCAACTGCAAGAATGCTATGAGCTCTCTGGCAGAAAAACTTCACCTGTACATAATATGGGTTCCTGGCCACAGGAACATTTTCGGAAATGAAAAGGCAGCCGATTTTTCAAATATAGGAACTTCTCGGAAAGAAACCGAAGCAGAGCAAATACCATGCCCGTCAGGAAATATCAGACGAGATCTCCCCACACAGTATGAGCAAATTGTTCAAGAAAGATGGAAATCAACAACCAAATGCGAAATAACAAAACGAATTTGACCCAAATATGACAAAGCATGAACCAAGGATCTAATAAATAGATCCAGAAAACGCATATATATATTTACTTACGGCTACCATAACGGGGCTTTGGCCATTCGGAGAACATGCGCTGAAAATGGGTTTGCACTATAACGATAGATACTTGTCTTTCATGCAAATTAGCAGGGAATAAGGAAACGGTCTTACACTTTCTCTGCGACTGCCCAGCCCTATCATAAACCAGACATAAAACCCTTAGGATCCATCAAGCACCAAATCTCGAATGGATGTCCACAAAAAGTATAACGGAAATATAGTAAGTAGTTTCATTGAAAGCACCAAATGGTTTGCCGATGAAACGAGATAGCAAATTATAAAGGTCTCAAAATAGTGCATCACAATGGCACATCTAGTGTTAATTGAGACAGTATGGCAGTACTCCTACCTACCTACCAATTTACAAACCATCCAAAACGCTGGTGAGGAAATCGAAAAATATGGATTATTTTCCTATCAAAAATTGAGTTACAATTGTACACGAGAAGTGCATGTAGACTTATAGCCATAGATAAATTTCCTACTCAGGTCGAAACCCCTTGTTTGGTTATAACTCGAGAGATATTTTCAAAAATTGGTTTTGCAATTTGGAGTCGACTTAATCTTTCGAACAACATCCTTACAGAAAGCACTAATAAGGCAGATAAGAGTCGGAAGAGTCGGAAGAGCGCAAACATAAATATTTTCTTCGATATGAAAATTCGCTCACGGTCAGACGATACTTTATCAAGGTGATCTTACTGAATTAAACTGATCGAGTGAACCTAAAGTTTTGAGGAGGTCATCATGGATTTCATTTTATATTGAACATCGAATTAGAATAGACCAATAGTGATTAGCTTAACTTTTTGCACCAGGAATACGGTTTGTTCATCAAATAAACGATAAAAGGGGTCTCTATGGTGGGATGTGGTATAAAATAACAAATTAAAGTAATTTGCACTACTATTCAACGAAGGAGAGAACTGCTTGGGTGGCACATCGGTATTTATATAAACATTCACTTTGATAAGCCAGTAAAGTACCGCATACAGAGATCCCCGGTATTATTTTTCACATTTAATGCTGTTTCACTGACCACACAAGTCACAATCCTTTGTTATGTGTGCCATAATCCTATTGCGCCCACATAATTGCCCTAATGTCTGCAACGAAGCGCGCACAAAGCAACAACAAAACGCTATTACGATTTTACTATTTTACTTTATTTGCTATGTATGCCTTTATGAATATAAATTTATACCCATCGTACAATATGAGTAACAGTAAAATGCACGGCGGGAAGAATTCTATTTCTACGAAATAAGCAACATTTTTGCTCAAAATGATGAAGCTTAATAAAATGATACTCAAATCAAAAAATAGATTTTTACGAAATTATAGATTCTTCTAATTAAATGCAATTTACTAAAAATAAGCGTTGGGTATGAAAAAAAGCCATAGTATTCCCTATCTTTGTCTCTCGGCAAAGTACAAAGCAAAAGCTCTTATGTTGTCAAGTACTTTATGACGGACATTCAGTTGTATATACGATTTGTATATATAAATGTAAAAGCACTCGCGCACCTGTGGCTGAAGCTAATAAACATATATATATTTTTCACACACGCTTTCAATATTCAGAGTGTCCATATACATATGTATACAAAAAGATAAATTTATACTAGTGTTTCCAGTATGTAGAATGAACAGCGTGGGTTGGCATAGCTCACCAAGTCCTGTCGATTGTCACTCTTTTAATTTATTTCCCTCTCGACAATGTCAATTGTGGCAGCAGGTTAAATAAACTTGACTATGTAACTGGTGTGCTATTTTTTCAACGCCAATTGTGGACCAGCTGTTATATTGTTGATGATTCCTCTCAAATGGAAACATTTTAGCACTCGACATTCCTGTTTGTCTTTCATCTTCAAAGTGTGCCATAATGGTGGGATAGGTTTGGAGTAATTGGTAAAAGTGAATGGTGAGAGAGAGTTGAAGAGTAGTCATGTTTGCACTTTAAATACAATTATTGGATGTAAAGGCAATATGTGAGTATAGTGAAGTATACTAGACAGCTGCGGAAGTATTTTTCCAGTTCAAAGCAAAACTAATAACTGTGATTTAGTTAATCCCAATACGCTGCGACTGATCTACCACTACACAGTAAGCTTTAGAAACCTTCTAAATCTGCCTACTCTTACTTTGATCGAACACTTTGCTTAAGAAAATCCGCTTGTTCAGTAGAAAACCGTAAGTTGTCAGGGATGATTTTTCATATTCTCTCAACAACATCAATAGATGATCTTCAAGTTTTGAAAGACGGCTCTTACGTGGATAACTTGACAACGTCCTAATCTGACTGGCACCTGATCTTTATGTGGCCGATGACCGTCAACGACAAGATTTTCTAAATTAGTTCGAGAATATCTTATAACAAACTAACACCAACATTTGATCTTGAGGCTTCGAAAATCCTGGAAAACCTGGATAATCTATAGCTTGACTGCGACTAAAATACAGAGTATAATGCTGACGATGATGGAGGATGAAGGATTTGTTAATCAATGACTTTAAGTTAACAAAGTGTAGACAAACATTTTTTATTTTATTTTGCGAATATTGTATTTTTATATTCTTTATATTAACAAACGTACTACGTAAATCATAAAAAACCACTGAAGCATGTGCTTCACTAAAGTCCACTTGCTCTATGGAAGCTCATTTCCTCGGTCTTATCGCTAAGTGCGTATACTTCATGGAATTTGGATAACGTCCATTCCAGAATAGAGTTTGGTTGTACTTGCCATTCAAATTACTGTAATATATATGATTTGAAACCACTGATTAAAATCACAACTCGAAACTATTCAATTAACCACCCACCTCCACCAACAATCCTTGTACCACCAAGCACCTTTCCAAATCTCCGCACAATTGTCCTTATATTCATCATTATCCTGATCGTAGGTACTAAACTTTTGACCATCATGGAAACCTTTCAATGACTCACCAGCTGTACCTGAGTATTTACCCAAAACATTCAGCGCATACTTCTCATCCTCACCGCCGACAGCAAAGCTTTCGTATTTCGCATAGACGGCGGTGCCCGTATAGTCCTTCATTTCAATCCACAATTCTTGCACTTTTACTTGTGTCAATGCATGCAACTTATCTAAGCCGATGAAGAAATTATTTTCTAAATTACCAAAACCGGTTTGATAATCATACCAATTGCGATAGAAGTTCACCAGTGCACTCTGCCGCCGTTGGACCAGCGTCCAAGCGTCACCACCGTTAGGATCTCTCAAGCAATACACATAGAAGGGATGTTCCAGCCAACCGGGTAAATATAAGCGATAAATACCACTCTGTGACGTGCCGGTCAGCGCCTCAGCACAACTGCGCGGATAGTTGGGCGTGTAATTTAAACCCTTAATGAGGGGACCATCGGTGACACTCTCTGCTGAAAGCGTCAAACAAAATGTGGCGAAAATCGCAAAAATAGTAAAAAGTAAACAAGCCATTGCGAGGTTTTGGCAGTCAACTGTTTTGTCAACGTTATTAGAAGGTGTTTATATGCCTTTGGGGTTTCGTTTCTGAGAATTGTTATAAAAGTCATTATCTTATCAGTGTTCAGATAAGTTGCGCGTTTCCACAGAACTTGGTGATTTTTTAGCGTTTATTGACTCTCACTCTCTCCACTTCTTTATAAACAATAAATTTACGATTAAAAATCGCATCCTCTGCGGAAGTAATTAATTGAAACAAATAACTTATCAGTTTTTAGAGAGCATTTAGGAACTTTGAAGATAATTTAGAGCTTGTTTATTTAAAAGCTTAATAGCAATCAAAAATTATCGCAAATGTGATATACGAGTACACTTAAATAGTATACATTTGTAAGCAATTTAATAAAGATAGATAATTGATAAGATAACATTAAGTTGAGAACCAAATATAGAGCAACCTTCCAGCCCTTATATGAATAAGCTGGAAGGAGTAGTAAATATGTTAAACCTCGATTATTGATAAAAATCAATGAAATTAGTTGTAGTGGCAGAACAATTATTCAGTAGTAAGACCACATTTTAAGAAAAATATCAGGAACTCGATGGAGAGTCACTTGAAAGACTAAAATACAATTAAAGATCTTGAGATGAAACAACCATTTATTATAACGACCTAACATTTAGTTTTTAGGTAAGAATTTATCAGCTGCAGTCAGACAGCTGAAAGTTAAGCAAGATGTCTGCTTTAGCGCTTTATTTAAAAACGAATATATAGAGATTGAATATGAGAAGATGACTGATCGGGAAAAGAAATACGAAGATATCTCACGCATTAACGGAAATTTTTGTATTTTGGTATGTGGTCCGAGAGTAAATAACTAAATCCCCACAACCCAGCGGTTGGCCTGACGTGATCTCTAACTTGATCACCTTTGCCTGCTGACTTCAAACCCCCCTAACCCTGCAAAAGTCCTAGTTTGACCTCGAGTGATTTCCACCTTGAATTCACTTAGCTCCACAAAATATAAACAAACCGGACCTCGAAAAATGAAAATGTGGCTTGACGTAACCCCTCAAAATGTTAACAAACTTGACCTCATGCCGAGAGTTTTCGTATTTTTATACTCTCGCAACCTGTTGCACAGAGTATCATAGTTTTGTTCACATAACGGTTGTTTGTGTCACCAAGAAATAAAAGAGTTAGATATGGGGTTATATATATATAAATGATCAGGATGACGAGTGGAGTTGAAATCCGGATGTCTGTCCGTCCGTCCGTCCGTCTGTCCGTCTGTCCGTCTGTCCGTCTGTCCGTCTGTCCGTCTGTCCGTCCGTCCGTCCGTGCAAGCTGTAACTTGAGTAAAAATTGAGATATCTTAATGAAACTTGGAACACATGTTCCTTGGGACCGTGAGAGGGTTGCTTTCGAAAATGGCAAAATCGGTCCACTGCCACGCCCACAAAATGGCGAAAACCAAAAACACATAAAGTGTCATAACTAAGCCATAAATAAAGTTATAATAGTAAAATTTGGAATAAAGGATCGCACCAGGAAGGGGCATATCTGGATGTAATTATTTTGGGGAAGTGGGCGTGGTCCCGCCCCCAAATCGGTTATTTATATATATCTCACAAACCAAGGAATGGCAGATGGAAGCTGCACTCAGATTTTTTTACAAAATTGAAAATGGGCGTGGCGTCGCCCACTTATGGGTCAAAAACCATATCTCAGGAACTACTCGACCGATTTCAATGAAACTTGGTTTGTAATAGTTTCCTTACCTCCCAATAATATGTTGTGAAAATTGGCCAAATCGCTTCACAACCACGCCTACTTCCTATATACCAGAACTTAGAAGATGATCTGAATCGTTTACTTTACAATATATAAAGTAAGCACTAGTGAAGATATCGGTGCAAAACTTTGCACAAATACTGTATTTATAGTGTGGCAGCCCATTTCTAAAAATCGCCGAAATCGGACCATAGGTTTTCAAGGCCCCATATATC
Source organism: Zeugodacus tau (assembly GCA_031772095.1). NCBI lineage: Eukaryota > Metazoa > Arthropoda > Insecta > Diptera > Tephritidae > Zeugodacus > Zeugodacus tau. The sequence goes on from CM062650.1 coordinate 47,218,380, forward strand.
GAACATGAGGACCTCGGTGCTTCTAACCTAATATTAGGGTTTCCAACTTTCAATGGACTTTATACAATATATATGACGAATATGTAGGTCAAATTGTGTATTATATAATATTAATTAAGTTAAATAAATAAATTGCGAGAGTATAAAATGTTCGGTTACACTCGAACTTAGCCCTTCCTTACTTGTTTAAATATTTGTTTGTTATTTTAGTTAAGAACGGAAATTGGTCAAAGTCTGGACTTTGAGAAGAGGTTTTCACTTAATTAGATTGGCAAATATCTTCCTTCCGTCTTTTTGTCTTTTGAATTTCGCGACTATAATATACCACCTTTGAAAGGTCTTGACATAAACTACAAAACGACCCTATGCATAATTAGTTTAGATATTGCGTTCAACAGTTATAGACGTCTACACATGGAGTTCCCTAACGCCGAAATTCGCGCTATTTTGTAGTTTTCTTTCGTTCGTTAGGCAATCTGTTAGAGAAACGTTCCGTGAGGATAGTGGTGTTTTGGGGGGGCGAAAACGACACCATGGATAAGCCAGCCGGTGGATGACCTGTGACGACGAATACCGATCAAATCATGGAAAACATCGAGTTAGATCGGCATGTGGCATCTCTTGACATCGCCCTGGAGATGGGAGTTAGTCAACAAACCATTTTAAACCATCTGTAGAAAAACAGCTTTGTGGTCGAAGGCCGGTCCCAAACAGTGCCCAAGCCGGGATTGACGGCCAGGAAGGTTTTCTGTGTGTTTTGTTGGATTGGAAGGGAGCTGCTCCCATATAACCAGACGTTTAATTCTACCATCTACTGAGAACAACTAAAGTAAAGTTGAACTCAAAAGAGGCTTGTGAAAAGTGGCTGTCTGAGTTCTTCTCAAATAAAGAGGGAGCCTTCTACGAGGGTATTAAGTAATTGCCGTCTAGATTATCGAACGAAACGGTGCATATTTGAACTAAATACGATTACTGTAACACTTTTTATAAAGCATTGAATAAAGAGCAACAAAGCCGAAGGGACAATATATTATCTCACAGATTAGACGATATTTTCTACAAAAAGTGGATTACATATAGAATAATGAATATCACTAATCAAGTAGTATGGGAGCAGAGTTAGTTCATGGATCGTTTTCATCCATTTTCGATAACAAACTGCTCTATATCTAAAGAAATATGTTAAGATCTCTACACAAGTCAACCGAAAGTTTGCAAATTCTTATATTAAATACATATATGAGAGCTAAGGTACTTGATCCGTTTTATCCATTTTTAGCAGCAGCACATAATATCATGTACTGAATATGACTTTTTAATTGCATTAAGCTAACTCGGGGATTGACAGGTATTTTGATTAAAATGTCAGCTATTGACAGGGTCCACTTTGCCAACAATTGGAGGCTTGAAAATTTTCAGTAGAAATTCTAAGATATTTATTTAGTGGATTTATATATTGTAAAGTGAAAGACAGAACAAAAAACTAAATTATACAAGAAGTTGGCGTGGTTGTAAAGATAATGATCTCAGGACGTTGTTAAACTTCAAATTTGTGTGAAATTGGTCGAATACAACCAACAATAAACATTTAAGAACTCCAGAAAAATTATTTACGAAAAATTTTAAATTTATTTAACTTTTAAACACCAGCTGCTTTCACAGGAGACATCATTTAATGACGATATACGAGTATACTTTTCAGACCACACACACACACACAGCGTCAACAACACAGCGACTACTGATGTGGCGCATGTCAAGGGTTCCTGATTTATGGTCACAATCATTTGTGTTTTCATCGCCTCCTTCTCAGCGCCTTGATGGCACATTAATATCGAAAGCGGCATGGCTGCACTGCCTATCAGCGAGCAGCGAAAGCGTTCATTATAAACGCAAGTGCAAAGGACGAAAGCCATGGGTGTTCACGACCTTTTAACACCCTTTAAATGTGGCAAAAGCGTGCGCTCCTGCCACACTCTGTCCCGCCGACCTGCACCGTTGTTAAATGCCAAGCGAATGGCACACGAAATTTAATGCAAATGTTGTTGGTGTTGTTACTATACGACGCTTGTTGTTGCTTTTATTGTCGCGCAGCAACATTTATACGACAACAAGCGTAATAATTTGCCCCATGGGGCACTTCTCCAGTACACACATAACCAACAACAACTGGCGGAGTCAACGTGGAATCGCCTCACGATTGGGCGACTTGCTGGCCGACCAGCTGGACGACGGCACTTTCGTTCATTATATAGTGTAGGTATGTCCTTATGGACGCCTTTACTATTGGTAATAATTCGTCGTACTTAACAAGTACTTCATGCGGCGCATATAATTGCACGCTGTGTTTGATGTTGTTGTTGGTATTTTCATTCATTCTCGACTTCTTACACTTGCCGCCATTCACCAGTGGCAAATTTCAATTTTAATGTTGATTTTATTGGAATGATTCGCATGAATTGCCAAAATAAGTAAGAGTTGGTATGAAAATTAAGCGAGTGGACTCGAGCGAAAGTAAGAGTGGAGTGAAAGAGAGCAAGCGACCTCCCAAGCAACTTGTGCATATTCGCTGGGGTCAAAGCGGCACCATAGTCAGTTCATGCCATTATTCAATTATGAAGTCATTAAGTCATTTGTAAGTGCGGGCATTTCGACACTTTAACGGCAGACAAACGACTACGACCGAATAAAAAACACCAAACGGAAGCTAAGACCATTTACTACTAAGGAGTACAAACTGCTCGAGGGGTGCAATGAAATTGGTTGCTTTCGACAACTTTAGGTTGTTGGCTTTAAGTGTGTCGGGTGTGTTTTGTGTTAAATACTTCTTTGTATTGTGTCACTGTTTTGAAGATTAATGCGTCGCCTCGGAGTGTTGTCGTGTTTCTAGTGACGTCAAATGGCGTACAAATTATGGTGGTAAGAGTACACAGTACATGAAATATGCCTGTAGTACATTAATATTTTTATAATTCATTTTATATACATGATTAGCCTCTTAGACAGTAATGGGTACAGTTCTTTATGTTATACAAACTACATATTTGCGATATTTTTAGAATATTGTTATAATGTTTAGAATTTCCATCCGATTCAGTATTGTTTGACATTTCATCATGGAAAGACTTAAGCCTCAACAACGATTAGAGTGTACACGAAGTCCGTGGAGAGTCGATTCGGCGCCGTTCGTTGCAACTCCGACTGACGTATGGTACGACTCGCATTTTACGTCGGGATCTTTCATTGATAGCTTGTTGAAGAACTGAAGCAGCTCGAACTTCCCAAGCGACATCGCTTCGTTCTGTGGGTTCTTGGAAAGTTCCGAGAAGATCCGACGTTTACGATGCATTTCGTCAAGACGACCAATATTCACACTTGATTGATACAGCAGTACCAACGGAGCATGCTGTCATATGGAAGCGAATCATAGTGGATCTCGAACATTATCACTCAGAGATTTCAATCAACAATTATCTTGCAATCAGGAGCTTTAGAGAGTAACAAATGAGGAATCCATATTGAAGCAAATAAATAAAGACTCTGAGAAAGAAGTCACTTAACTGAAATCTGCAATGTAGCGAAAGTCGCGGCCGACTAGAAATATTTAAAAACCTAGTACAACTTGATATAGCGATGAGATTTGCTACGAGTGGTTCGAGGATTGATAGCCCAGATATTTTTTTATCGGATAATCCGACAAAAAATAATCAGGAAAAATTCAATCTAGAGATCTTGGTAATGATTAGGGATTTTTGATTGCAAAACCTCATACGTTGAAGCCTAGTGTTACATGGTGTTCCATCTATTTGACACCAGTGAAATTTAGTATGTAGATATAGCTCCAATGTCAAACATAGATACGGATTTGCATCGACTTCCATCGGAGATTTTCAAAATATGTCCAACCAACAGAATCGGTTAATAAATTTCAAATGGTTCAATATTAGCATACATACAAAGGGATCGCTAAAATTGGAATCAACTCGTAAATTTATACGCTCATAATATAATAAAACCATTTGAAATAAATAGTAGTAATCCTTTAAGGACGACATTATATTGAGAATAAAGGGGGGATTTTTGAGATCAAAAAGGGAAACTGTTGTGAAATACAAGCTGACCTGTTTTGATAGAAATTTAGGCCGTTTTATTCGGCCTAAATTTTACGACTGACTTGTATTTGCTAATACTTTTCGACTAAAGCCAGATATCTAAAGGTCTTAAATGGCAATTTTGCACTAAGATAAAGTAGAGAATTTGACACTATATCAACTACAGTGGAACTACATAACTCGAACTTCTATAACTCGAAGATTTTCGGGTTATGGGAACTTTTAAATTGGCAATAGCGTTTAGAAATCAAATTTCATACAAATTTACTTCCATAACTCATACTTCCTTAACTCGAAGTTCTCCATAACTCGAACCCTTGATTTGGCAATAGAAGTCAAATATCATACAAATTTCCTTATATAAATCGAACTTTTCGGCCAGGTTAGGTACGAAGGCTGTTTCCCTATGAAGGGGGAAACCCACTTAGACTATCGAGAGCAGTCCTTTGTGATGCCGTAAAAATTCAACCCTCTCACTTATTTATGAATCGACAAAGCGCTTGGAACCTACCACAAATCTGCAGAGGTTTTTAACTTCTGTATCCGCTAATAATACAGGGCATAATACAAAATTTTAAATTTTACTATCGAGGCAGAATTTGAAAAAAGTCCTATATCGTATGGAGGCGAACAAAATATATGACATTATACTTATGGATTGCATAAATCATATGACGCAGACATGGGATACAGACGTCAAGAGCCAAAACAGGAACTGAGTATGCAATTGAAAAGTAAAGTCAGTCCTCTTCGACGAACAAAAACCAAACTCAACAAGTCCCTCATCATTCCCGTCCTACTTCCTTAAACATTGGCAACGACGAATACCGCAGACGATGGAACTATGTACGTTTTATACGACGACATTGACATAGTTCAGCGAATAAAGACGGCTACGCTGGCTAGGTCATGTTGTTCGAATGGACGAAAGTGCTCCATTCGATGAAAGTTTTCGATGCTATACCCGCTGGTGGCTCCAAACTGACAAAAGAAGAAACGAATGGCGCGATGTTGTGGACTCGGCTATAACCGCGTAAGCGGTGTCTAAGCCAGTCAAGAAAAAAAGAGTATCTATGAATCTATACAGTAGCGGACAGTGAAATCCGGACAACCATTTTATTTGTATTAAACGGGCGATTGTGACCGAACAGTGTATTTTACTGCCGAAAAGCTTATTCTTTCACATAAATACGTGTTCGGTACACGTTTTAAAGCAACTTTTAGTTTATTTTTTAAGAGTTTAATAATTTATTTTGTGCTTGTGCTTCGCTAAAAATTAAATATGCCGAATTTAAAAAAAAATGTCCGAAATGCAAAAAAGTAATATTTTGATTTTGGAAAAATAAAAACTGACAATTCGTGAAATAAGTGATAGAGTTGGCTTCAGCAAGTCCTCCGTCGGAGAATTCCTTAAAAAAATCGATAGAACCAGGTCTCTTACGAAAAAAACTGGCTTTGGAGCAAAGATGGAGACAAATTCAAAGGAAAATCGAGTGATGGAACGTATTTGTTTGAGGAATCGCTTTAAAACTGCTGGGGATGTTAAAGTGAAGTAATTTCAAGATGTCGGTACAGAAATGTGCGCAAGAACCGATCGTTGAAGGCTTCAAGATGTCGATTTGAACGCTCTTCGGCGCGCCAAAAAACGACTTTGGACCTCAAAAATGCATCAAAACCGTATACGATGGGCAAAAGATCATGAAAATTGGAGTCATTTTCATTGGCGAAATGTTATCTTCTCGGATGAATCAAAATTTAACCCTTCTTGTAGCGACGGCATGTCGTACGTAAGGCGGAGAACTTGTGACTGGTTCAAGGACAAATGTCTTCAATGAATCGTTAAGCAGGGAGGCAGCCGAATGGTCTGGGGATGCTTTTTTTACCATAGCCTTCCACAACTAGTCCTAATAGGTGGAACCGTCATCGGGTTTAAGTACCAAGAGATACTTGAGTCGAATTTAATACCCTCAATAGACGACCATTTTTCATAAGCGGATGTCCTTATTTATCAGGATGACTCTGCGCCATGCCAGCGTGCCAAAATTGTAAGTATGAATTTTTTTGTACATCTAGAGGTTATTGCTATAATTTAAATTACAAATTTTATAATTGTCCTTTCATTTTTCTTTCATGTGAAGAATTATTTATCAAAAATCGGGGTTTCGACTTTATAGTGTTCAGGTAATAGTCCGGATTTCAATCAAATTGAGAACTTTTGGTTTATAATGAAGACTCAGATATCACAGAAGAGACCAAAAACTTTAGCAAAATTGCATAGAATTTTCTAAGATGTGTGGTATTACGGTATCGCAGCAGGAACATTACAAAATCTGATAAATTCAATGGAAGAGCGGATAAAATCCGTTATAAAAACAAAGGAGGTTCGACAAAATACTAATTATAATGTTTTTGTATCAATCAATGTTCCCTTTAAATAATACTAAAAAAATATTTCTTTAGTGTAAAGAACAAAAAAGATATCACTGTTTATATTGTTAGCTACCAAAATTATAAAATATCTAAAATGAATTAAAATAAATGGAAGAATAAGTGCAATCAACAACACTGACTTTGTTTACACTTAATACTCAATTATTCTACATATATTATTGTTTTAAAGTAAAAAGTTTAAACATTTGACTAAAATAATATGAAATAACTATGATTTTTTAGTTGTCCGGATTTCACTGTCCGCTACTGTATATTTCAGTTTTTCGAAAAATTATATCTCTCGATGAAAACTTATATAACTCGAAGTTTTTTTGTGGATTCTGGTGATTCGAGTCAGAAAAGTTCAACGGTTTATAAATTAAGTTTTTGAAGAAGTTCTCTAAGTCAGCTGATGTAATGTCTTGAGCAAGTTTAAATTCAATATAAAACAAGTAAGGAAGGGCTAAGTTCGGGTGTAACCGAACATTTTATACTCTCGCAATTTATTGATGTAATTTTATAAAGATAACACAATTCGACCCATATATTGCGTATAAAGTTCAATAGAATAACGAAAATCATCATACCTAAATAGTATATGGGGTCTGAGGTAATTCCTAAACCGATTTCACTCGTTTTCACCACCAAGATACAATGTATCGAAGACTATACGCTCACTTAATTTAATATTACTTATAATTAGGTATATGGGATCTGGGGGAAGTTATGACCCGATTTTTACCATTTCAGGTACAGAGAAACTGTTATAAAAAAAATTCAGAGGGAATGAATTACATTAAAATATCTGAGGGATTTACCTAAGTATATTTTCGGGGAAAAATTACCCTTAGGCACTGAGTTCTTCATGTTCGATATCAGGGGCCTTGAAAAGTCATGGTTCGATTTTTACAATTTTTTCACAAGTGATGCAACAGATCATATACAGTGTTTGTGTAAAGTTTTATTTCGCTATCTTCATTGGTTCCTAATGTATATTTTATAAAGTGAAGGAATAAGATGAAATTCAAAAATGAGTTATATGGGAAGTTGTCGTGGTTGTAAACCAATTTCGTCCATTTTTCACACGTGTCATCAGGGTGTCAAGAAAATATTATATACCGAATTTCATTGAAATCTGTCGAGTAGTTCCTGAGATATGGTTTTTGACCCATAAGTGGGCGACGCCACGCCCATTTTCCATTTTGTAAAAAAATCTCAGTGCAGCTTCCTTCTGCCGTTTCTTATGTAAAATTTGGTGTTTCTGACGTTTTTAGTTAGTGAGTTAACGCACTTTTAGTAATTTTCAACCTAACCTTTGTATGGGAGGTGGGCGTGGTTATTATCCGATTTCTTTCATTTTTGGACTGTATAAGGAAATGGCTAAAATAAACGACTGCAGAAAGTTTGGTTTATATAGCTTTATTGGTTTGCGAGTTATTTACAAAAAACTTATTTGGGGGTGGGGTCACGCCCACTTTTCCAAAAAAATTACATCCAGATGTGCCCCTCCCTAATGGGATCCTATGTTTCAAATTTCATTTTCATAACTTTATTTATGGCTTAGTTATGACACTGTATAGGTTTTCGGTTTCCGCCATTTTGTGGGCGTGGCGGTGGACCGATTTTGCCCATTTTCGAAAGCAACCTCCTCAGGGTGCCAAGGAACATATGTTCCAAGTTTCATTAAGATATCTTAATTTTTACTCAAGTTATCGCTTGCACGGACAGACGGACAGACGGACGGACAGACGGACAGACGGACAGACGGACGGACAGACATCCGGATTTCAAATCCACTCGTCATCCTGATCATTTATGTATATATAACCCCATATCTAACTCTTATATTTCTTGGTGACACAAACAACCGTTAGGTGAACAAAACTATTATACTCTGTGCAACAGGTTGCGAGAGTATAAAAAAAATTAAATTAAAATGTGATTTGCTTACTAGCGCCACATGCAAATCGCACACTGAATATACTGAATTCTTACTGCATTTTTAACACGCTTGTAAAAATTGCAAAAAAAACTGAAAATCGAAATGTGCAAGAAACTCCAATTCTTTATTTCAGTCATTTGCACTTCATATTTTATGTGCAACAAAAAATTCTAATCTGTGACATGCCAAACGTACACGCCGTTCGAAATTTGTACATATTTGCAGACATACATATGTACATACATAACTCTATATACTGAACTCTTGAATATATAAAGTGTGCGAATGCATGAATATTTTGCGAGTGTCTGCTGGCGATATGATAATTTCATTTTTATTCGAAATTTTTTACAGCTTGCTGAAAATTTTATGCATCAACAAATATGTCACAACGCTTGACACAAAAAAAAGCAACAACAACAACGAGTATGCGAAATTATGTTTCACGCCAAAAGGAGTAAAATTGAGGGTGTAAAAGAGCAACCGAAGTCATGTTTGCATTGCTTTATCCCGTCAAAAAGGCACGAGTTTAAAGCTGACATTAAGTAGCTGTTGTTGTTTGTTCTCCTTCCTGTAATGTTTTTGTATCGTCGTTGTTACTTCTTGTTGGTAGCAGAAACGAGCAATAATCTAATAAAATACTTTGCTTCCTTCTTGTGATTAAAAAACGCCACTACAACAACAACAAGCACAATACATGATAATGTTAGAGCGAAAAAAACAAACAAAAAACGAATTGTTGTTTTTCCTAACACCTTCACCCACATTGTCACAAGTAGAAGCCGTGGAGTGGTTAGCGCAGCCACAAATCGCGGATTACTAGCCGTGTCGCCTTAAGCTACTTGCATAAAAACTCTTTCTTGTCCTCGAGTTGCTTGTGCAACAACAACATGGCTTAAACCACCGCGTGAAATATTGTCCTGTCTTAGCTTGTGGCGTATGTGCTTTATTAGCTTTTATGGCGGTATGCTTAGGAGTATGCACATTCGCCTCCATCTTGTTTACATTTCGCCGCTTGTCTATTTATATTTCACTGAGAGCACTCAAGAAAGTGTTGTGCAGACAATGAAAAATTCCAAAATCCCTAAAGACTTTAAGCAACAGCGCGCCACTTCGTTATTTTACGTTTCTTTGTGATTTCACTTGCAACCATTGGAGGCATTAGTGGTTCGTGTTGCAAGCAAAGTAGTGCAATTAACAAACACCTTTTTAAGGTTAGGTTTACGTTGAATGATGTAGGTTCAATGTAGGACTAAACGTATCATTAGATCACATTCGCCCAAATCTGGTCTTTCGACAAAAAATCAAATAATTTCATGAGTGAAAGCATAACATTTTTGATTTTCGAAAAATACATTTTCTTACTGTCCCTTTCTTTCGAAGTTTCGCTCGATAATTTGGTAGCAAAAGAGCATATGAAATAAAAGTCTCTGACGACTGTCATATCATCGATATTTTGAAGACTTGAAACCAGTTAGATCCAAGCCAGTTACAATCCATGGAGATATCATTATATTTTACTATAATAATAACTTCTTGAGTCTGAGTATATAAAATCAAGCGCACAGCGTAAATCCATATACAGTTGAACTTCTATAACTGAAACTTCTATAACTCGAAGTTCTTCATAGATGGAACTTTTTAATTGGCAATAAAAGTCAAATTTCATACAAATTATCTACCTTCCATTACTCGAAGTCTCTCTAACTCGACGTTTTTTTTTTTTTTTTTTGTAGATTATGGTGATTCGAGTTAGGAGAGTTCAACTGTATATCTGGTTAGCAACATAAAACATTCCTCAAATGATGAATCTTGGATGGAAATGAATTACGAGTATGGATTTTCCGAATAAGTTGACTTCTATGTATACTAAGTAAACGATCTAAAGCTTTTAACGATAACGACACATCCATTTCTCTTAAACAGGTTATGAAACCCTAAAACAACATTCCATAAAGATAATATCAATATAATTCAGGGAATAATGACTGAGCTGTTCAAGTTAACGACGACTTTAAAAACAAAGAATCGATTGAAAATCACTCAAGCATCAAACAAGATGAATTGGTTGGTTGGTTGAAAGGAGGCAAAAAGAGCTTGACTGCACATTATTAGGACCATTGTGCTCCCCAAGGGTACCCCTGATAAGCGTCATCTAAATAACTCCATCTAGATTTGACGAAGCCTCTAAGTTATCGCATACCAGCTGCCCTATTTCTCTTAGGTTTGAATATTGGGAGCCTCGAAGGTGTCCCTTCTTAACCGACTGAAGGCTGAGCATTCGCAAAGATAATGACAAGATGATTTAGACTGAAAAATATTGGAGTAAGCCTCATGAATCCTTTAAAATTTCGTATTCTGTGTTCTTCGTATACTAGGTGTCGTTACAATCTTCTCATGAGCAACCCTAAAACTACTGAAGTATGACATCTGAACACATGGACTACACCGTTACATATTCACGGAGATCCACGATCTCGAACTGAGAGTATATCGATTTCTAATGCAAATAATCTGTCAAAATCACGATACCATGAAGACGTAACCACCTCATTCTATCTCTACAGAGGCGGATAAGTAAATCACTGATCTTTGGGAGAAATTCCTTCAAATTAAGTAGATCATTGAACCCCAATGAGTAAACTGCACACCAAGTCACCTTCCTAACCACTGACCCTACCTCTAATTCCTCTTCTCAAAAAAGCTAAATACAATGTTGGTCCTATCGAGCAAAGATAAACAAAGAAAAGATTTGATCTTGATTTTGTCCTAAAGAGCTACTTTTATAAATATGTATCTCTAAGTCCATATCCTTTATAAAGCTGAATATAGTTTCAATTAAAGTGAATCAAATAAATTAGGTTGGGAAGAGCTATTGAACCTAACCTAATCAAATAAATGGTTCGATCTTAATTTAATTCTACAGAGTTACTTTCAGATAGGCTTGCTAATAGATAATTGTCTAAGCTGTGCGGAGCCATTCACATACCAATGTAATCTATAGAACTAGGAAATGTGTTTCATATTTTCAAACTTAAACGATATATTTCCTTGTATGGTATATACCCTTCCAGAACAAGAAATAACTGCCAACACTAAAAAAAAGAAATACACACAGGTCCTCCGCCAAACCATTTCCAATGACAAACATCAGCAGTGTATTGAAATAAGCGAAAGTTAAGCAAAGCAAACAGAAAAAGAAATGAAACGGAAGGCAAAACTAATTGCCAGTTGGTAGCAATGACGATGTTAATCCCATAACAGACATTGCGCGAACAATTAAACGCCACAGAAGCGGCAATCGTCATCATCATTGCCATCGCCATCGCCATCGTCATGGCCGTCACCATCGACCAGCACAGCAGCGGCAACAATACAACTGCCACACCATTACAATAGCCATTGTGAGTGCCACAAAGATCAGTGCCAGCCGGCCAACTTCGTTTAGAGTGCGCCGCGCTGCACTTGTAGCAACCTAACGACGAATGCAGCCTGACATAGCTGTTGTGTTGTCGCCACAATTGCCATTACAATTGTTGCATTGTCCGACTGTTTGCTGGCCCATCTACTTGAAGGCTAAGGATTTTAGTGTTGTTTTGTGGTCGCCATATTGTGTTGTTGGCGACTGACTTGAATTTACATCAAATGGCGCAGAGTTGTGTGGCATGCAACATTTTTCGCTTTTCATGCGTTGTTTTTTTCGAATATATTTTCTTTACTATTTTTTATTTTTGTTTTTCTTTTTTGCACTTTCATTTCCCTTTTTTGCATTTTGTTAATGTTGCTTTTTTCAGCATTGCAACTAGAAAACGGAAGTTCAAAATGCCATGCAACAGCAACCAGCAACAGCATATTCTACTAATTAATTGTACTTTGTGTGCGACTTTGTTGTCAAGCATATGTTGTTTTACACCCGAGCACAAATCTGTTGTACGCGAAGTATACGATATAAATCATTTATTTTCAGTTTTGAAAACATTTCATAAACGCTTTCAAGAAGTTAGAAAAAACAGTTACAATTAATTGGATGTCAAGTCATACACCACGTACTTTAGAACCAAGAGTCTACCAAAATTGCCAAAACATTAATTTTATATGGGACAATTTTGGACAAAAAATTTTATTAGAATAAAAAGGTCAATAATGAAACGATATTATGTGATAAAGATACACTACTGGAAAAAATTAAGGGATCAAAAAAAAATTCCAAATTTTTGGGCAAATTTCAACAGGCCGTAACTTCGAAAGAAATGGTCGTACAAGAAATCGATACAGAAGAAAATTATAGCTCCAAGTGTCTAGTTTTTGGATTATAACTTTAAAAGTTTTTAACCTCTGCGGTTTTTGAGTAATCGTAACAAAACTTTTTTAGTTTTTTTTTTTGTCTACGGGCGTGGAAAAAATCTTTTTAGCTTATCCACTATAAGCATCGGATACTTTGTTCATTTAGCTTTAATTTGGTTTTTTGAACACCTCGATACGTCTACTTCTCGCCGAGATATCGGTCTTCAAACGGAAAAGGATCATTTTGTCTTTGATTATCGATATCTCAGCAACCAATGATCGCACAGAAAGTTAAAGGTGGGTTTCAAGAACTTGAATGAATTCTCCTTAATGACTAGCCATTGCTTTTCCGAAAAAAATGTTTTTTCTTATTGTCACATGAATTTGAAAATGCAACAAAAAAGGGCTTTTGGTGGTTTTTTGGAAAATCGAGCGCTAGATCGAAAATATTGAGGAAACCACTAATGTTAAGTGTGCCTTTTACAGTTCAATATGTCCAAAAAACCCTTCAAAAAAATCAAATTAATCCAGCCAGCCGTTTTTTTGTTTCACTCGATCGAATTTTTGAAAAAATTAAAGGATCACGTTTTTTGCTCTGAAAAGCTCATAATTTCAAAAAATGAAAAAAAAAATCGTTTTTCCTAGCTTTTTCCACATTTTTGCTCCAGAAAAAGCTTAAATTTAAAACAAAAAAAAACAAGTTAAGGCAATTCAAGAAACCATCGCCCAATCATTTTTAACGCGTTTCCGCAGCTGTATTCCTTGATTCTACTGATCTCCTTTTAATTAAATTAAAAAAAGCTTAATACCCCCAGTAGTGTATTATTATGAAATTTGGGTTTTAAAATGTGCTTAATTAGATTTAGGAAGCAAAGCCGATTCCGGAACTTATACTTCCAAAACCAAAATCTTCCAAATAAAGAAATTCAAAGCGAAAAGAAACCTGTTGTGTATGATTTCAAATTATTACTATTAATTATTGTAAGTATATGAAAGTTAAATAATAATAAATAAACAATAAAATTAATAGTTCTATTTTCAAATCATATAGCAAATATGATATACCATAATTTAAAAAAAAAAATTAATTATATATTATATAATAAATTAAAAAATATATCAAAAACATTGATTTTAGTTATTTTCTTAACCCATAATCTTTAAATAATAAAATAAATATATTTTTGTCTCGAACTAAACAAAAATATAAGAGTTTGAAAATAAATTACATATTAACATGTAAAGGGTGAAAGCTTCCAAACTGCCTCATAGGTTACAACATTTTGCAAAGATCGCTTGCAAGAAATATTGATAGTTTGAATACCACTGTATGCTCACAGCAAACACGTCAAAGTCAAGCGAGAAGCAGCAACAGACCGCTGCTACGAATTTAGCGCTGGCAGCAGAATAATTTCTTATAAATTTATTAATTTTTAGGTACTCACCAATTCTTCAGAATCTCCGGAGTATCCTTAACTATAGTTGGGTTCAAGTATAACACTTTTACCTTTCAGTGTTTCAATTGATTAATATAGAGAAAACTTGCGACACTTCTTTCTAGTGGACGTTCGCAGCAATCATTCATTTACATTTAAGAAATTAGCAATACAAAAACGCTGCTCCGATATATATTTCACTTCTTTTCTTATTAGAACACACTAAACTTTCAGATTTTCAGCAGAAGTCATTGCTTTTTTCACTATATAACACAATAATCTTAATTTTCATTAAAAAACATCACACACGGCACGGAAATGTATTCGGAACTGTTTCCGAATAAGAAATGGCGCCGGAACCATGCATAGCACAGTGTTGCACTTTTCATGGGCAAGTTTTAATTGAAGTATTCACAATAGTGTCATTAAATCATTAAAATCATTAAAATATATTTTTGTAGTTTTATATAATTTTCATTTTATGATAAACGATATATTCTTCTAAATTTCTTAATAAGTAAACTTATTTTTTGTATAATTCTGCTATTTTTTTATTGTTATATTCTGTTTAATAATTATCGATTATAGAAAATAAGCACAAGTAACAAAAAAAGTAGGAGCATCAAAAAATGGCTTAATGAGCAATACGCAGACTTTAGTAAAAGAATGGCTGAATTGCGAGATTTATCAGTTCATATGATCACCGAAAGAGATATTCATAGTGTACGTCATTAAGAGCCTGTGGTAGATTAAAACATTTAAAAAAGGCATGAGTGAATTCAAACGATCGAGTTTGACATATTGGGATCATAATCGATAAATTTAAACAAGCAAATGAAAAAAAAACTAAAATTGCCTGAAATGGCTTCGAATTTATTTAAGGTGTTGAAAACAAGTTTTTTTATACTATTTTTTAATATATAGGGTCATATATGTATTTTAGAGCTCTTGGTATTCGACTAACCGAATTAATCGAATAGGGCATTATTAGAATAATAATATTCGGTTTGAACTATTCGAATAGACGTCAGTCATCGACAATTCGATTAACCGCTCATTTTCGACTATTCGGCTAGCCGTTCGTTGTCGACTATTCGAATAGCGCAAGTTCATTAATTTTCTTATTTTTATTGAAAAAAGTGAAACATTAAAATTAACTTGCTGAAAATACAAAAAATAACAATGGTTTCACAGGAACCATTAAGAAATGACAAAATAGTTTTTAACTATTTCAACTGGGCGAATGTATTAAATCAGTATTTTTCATAAAACGTCTATTTTGATCTAAGAAAGTTAAATGGTTAACATTTGTTGGTTGCAAGCAGCTTCTACGTGGTGTCGCAATGTTTTCAGCAATGGAGAATGTCCTCTCTGATTCTGATAAAGTGACAGGAATGCAGAAACTTTAAAAAATCACAGGCTGTTTGGATTTCAAACAATTTTTATTTATTCGAATAGTGACAGTATTCGAATAACCGCAGTAGAACGACTATTCGAATAGTCGTAACATTGCGACTAATCGAATAGTAGTAACCGGTTAACATTCATACGAACGGTTAAAACCGGATATTCGAATAATCAGTTTCAGCATATTAAAGATACATATTTAAATAGTATTTTGTGAAATTTTTATTTATAAATTGCGAAAATTCAGCCGCTGTATCTCATCTCCCATGACGTGACCCAAAAAAAAAGCTCTTGCCGTGGACAACATAACTCATTATCGGTTCTTCAAAATCAATAAACCAAAAATATTTCGATAGTAGATGGATAAAACTCGTCAATGAAAGATGAAAAAAAGAAAATATTGAAATTTGTATTTTTGAAAGACTTTTAACAAAAAACACACTCACGCCTAAACCCTTGATTCTCTTTTCAAACCTCAAAAAAATATTACGTGGCTGAAAAATTAGGCAATAATGTTATAGTAATCGACCCTGTATATTTTGAAGTAATAAAAAATGAAATCATAAAAATTGTTAATTTTCAAAAGTTTAATTTTCCCTAAATCCATACGAACTTTTCAGCCCAATTTCCTTTACCTTTTCAGTATCAAGGCTATAAATTGCAAGAACATTTTTTTGTATTAATGAGGATATAAAGTAAAGTATTTCTTTTTTAAATCGATGAGTGTTCAGTTCGTCATAGAGTTAAAATAATACACATTATAGTATATTTAGAATTTGTAATATTTTAGCGATAAGTATATTATTATAGAGTAGAATTCGATTTTATAATTTTTTATCGATAAAATAATAATAATACCACTCCACCGTGAATACCACATTCAACACTTTTCCTAAAAGCAAATGTAACCCTGTGTATAGCCAAAGTTCCGGCGCCATTTTTACTTCCGAAACAGTTCCGAATAAATTTCGCTGACGCGTGTGATTGAATTTGTGAAAATTGTGATAAATTATAAATATTATTGCAATAAATGCAGATTTTTGTGCGAAATCTTCATGTAAAGTCGACGCGGTAATGTAATTAAGTAAAATAAATGTCGGGGCAATGTTTTTCATGCGAATTTTCGGCAAATGATTAAAGAGCAGTGCGTTTGCATACTGAGGCAGCGTAGAAGAATGTGTGAGCAAGTGTGTGTTTAGCAGAAGAATGAATAATGCGTATTAAAGCAGCAAGAGCATATTGTAAAAGAGTTACATCACTATTTCCAAGTAAGGTGAGTTCTTTACGAAATTCATATTATATTGTTCAAATTCAATTAGGAAAGGCTTTCAGTATAAGTAGTTTGCCTATTCAATATTCATGTGTATAATATATTATATTTAACAGATACAGTGATCGTGAGATCAGAGAAGCCTTGGCAACCCACGACAGTCGAGTCCTCATAAGCGGAATGAACCGGAAATTTCAAATGGCCAGAAATATTCAACTCGGCAGCATGCCTCAAAATAAAATTTATAGCCGCAACAACAACAATAACAAACAAAAATTAAGGAAATTAAGTCATTCAAAATTTTTGTTGAATCAATTCTGAAGTTCGGTTCCAACCGCGCTCAACCACACCTTCATAATTTTATGTTTTTGCTATTTTTCCACAGCATTTTTTCCCACTTTGCGTCTCCTTACAAATGCGCAGACTTATGAATTTGTTGCCATTTCATGGTCATACAGGCAAGTGTGTGGCAGCAAGCAGGCTTTTAAAAAAATGAATTGCACAGTCGAGTGCACTCAGCGCAAGAACACATAACCACTTGCATTTGTATTTAAATTTGCCTGTGTATAGTCAGGTGGTTTTTGGAGTTGACGGCAGTGGGCGGTAAAGTGGACGCGAAAAGCCGTAAACTGTTGATGTGCTGCTCCACATTGCTACTGCGCTGTTTTTTGTTGTTGTTACTGCTGCATAATGCTGACTGCCATCGCAATGTTGTCTGTTACAATTGTCCGCACAACAAGCTCATAAAAAATTAGCATATTTACACACACATACACACAGAAAATAGTGTATATTGTGTGGCTGCATATATTCATATGAGCATTTGTCCCCATATCCTGGTTCACTTAATTCGCACAACAAACCTGCTGCTTCACATACTCGGGCAAATACAAATGTGTGTCCCACTGAGATCTCCATCCTTGATATTTATGTGATTGTGTGTATATGCATATCCGTTTCAACTGTCATTTGTTGTTGTTGTTGTTGATTTATTTTTTTTTTTTGTGGGAGAACTGTGTTTTTTATTAACCAAAAGAGAAAAAGATTTTGCTGAACTCAAAATACAAGCTGAATACCACAAAATAGTCGCAACTATGATGCTTTGCAAGGTTCGTTAACCTCTTTTAAAAGGGGCAATGCATTTGTATGCCAGGCCATAATGGAAAAAAATAATAATTCTTTAAGATAAATAATACAAAAAAAATATTTGAATATTATTTACAGTTTCGGAAGTAGGAATTTACTGCATTAAGAATTATTTAAGAAAGCAATAATAGAATCGCAAGAACTGCTGGAAGGCTTCCTGCTTTTCAAAATATATATATTATATATAAATATTTTTTAATTAGCTCAAGATAGTTCTATAGAAATCCCAAGGGATAAGATGATATTGTTGTTGTTGTAGCGGCAGAAAACCTCTTTAGTGGAATGCTACCGAGTTGCGGATACTTGGCCAGATAAAAACCAGATCCGCTCCTATCATAAGGGCTCGACTGTTGTGGGAATGGCCAAGGAAGGAAGTATAAAAAATATTTATTTTAAAATTTAAATATGTAAATGAACGTCTTTCATTAATGAAAGCTTCCAAACAATAGACTCAATCAAAAAATTAATGTGACATAAAGAAAGTTGACTCCAGGGTATCAAATTTTTCTTCTTGCATAGCTTCCCTTAGGCGTTTTGGAATAAAACAGAAGCTCAAGAATGAAAGAGCGTGTCGACTTAATACGTTAGCGGCCAAAAATAGTTTTTTCAAGTGTACATTACAGGGTTGACTCAAAAGAAAATATATTCATAATAGAAAGTGAGGTTAAGTTGAAGAAAATATATATTTTTGCTAGAGAGAAATTGTCATGGTTTTATTCTGCTTTGGATCATAGTAATTATAGATTATATTCTACGGGTACAACTTATAATGATATAGGAATGGATAAATCTGTTATCTAGATGTTGAGGATCTTTTGTAGACTTTTTATGAAGTCTCCTCATAGATTATCCGCTATTATCTACACTTCGTGGTTTCATGTTCTTGTTCTTAAGTCTCTATATAGATTCTCCTTATACGTTTTTAATATAATAATAAATAAATTTATTCACTTACCATTCGATATTAGACTATTTCGTAATACTCAAACCTTAAAGTAAATATTTTCACTCACACTCACTCACTTTTGACTTAAATTAAATTAAATTAACTGAAATGAGAAATAAAATAAAATAATATATGTAATACGAAATAATATGTGTGTGAACATCAAGTGAATATGATTTATGAATACATATTTTAAATGCATATTTACATGAAAAAATTATAAAAATACATATATTTTATATTTGCTAAATTAAAAACTTAAATTTTAAAGAAATGATAAAAATTCATTCCCGAAGAAGCAAGTATTCTATTAAGAAATATATTTATTAAGCGATATCCGAGTTGAGATCTCTCATGCGAGATCAATACTGAGGCCAAAGAACCAAGTTATATATAACTAATACCCCTATATCCCATATTATCAATATACAGCTGAACTTTCATAACGCGAACTTCTATAAATCGAAGATCTCCATAACTCGAACACTTGAATTGACAATATAATAATAAATAAATTTATTCACTTACCATTCGTTATTAGACTATTTCGTAAAACTCAAACCTTAAAGTAAATATTTTCACTCACACTCACTCACTTTTGACTTAAATTTAATGAAATTAACTGAAATGAGAAATAAATAAAATCATATATGAAATACGATATAACATGATTGTGAAAATCAAGTGAATATGATTTATGAATACATATTTTAAATGCATATTTAATGAAAACATTATACAAATACATATATTTTATATTTACTTAATTAAAAAATTAAATCTTAAAGAAATAATAAAAATTCATTCTCAAAGAAGCAAGTATTCTATAAAGAAATATATTTATTAAGCGATATCCGAGTTGAGATCTCTCATGCGGGATCAATACTGAGGCCAAAGAACCAAGTTATACATATATAACTAATACCCCTATATCCCATATTATCAATATACAGCTGAACTTTCATAACTCGAAATTCTATAACTTGAAGTTCTCCATAACTCGAACTCTTGAATTTGCAATAGAAGTCAAATTCCATACAAATTACCCTCCATAACTCGATGTCTCTCAAACTCCAAGTGTTTTGCGTGATTCGAGTTGTGGAAGTTCAATTGTATTAGCCATTCCAGAGCTTGTTTAAAAATCGAAACTACAAACTTAAACAAAGCTTTTCCCCAAAAAATAACCTCTAATTTCGACTTCTAATCACCCACCATATACATTTAAGGAGACATTACGACCTCTCTGTACAAACTCATAAATAAAACTGAAATACCACACAGCAGCGACAACAAGCAATCGTCGCCAATTTCTCCTTGTCGGATAAAAATGGGACACTTGAGCGCATGTCCATTTTCCCCATAAAGCACAAAAACACAAACCGCAGAATAACTGCTGAAAATTGCATGACCACCCTTAAGCACTTTTCAATGGAGGGTGGCGCTTAACGCATTACAACTAAACAAACCAGCGCATAAGCTACCAAGCACGTAAAAACACGAGCGACAATACATACACATGTGTGGCAACCAATTGTTGCGTCCACATAGTATAGGGTGTGAACGCACACTGGACTTGATAAAGGTTTATAGGATAATAAAACACAATTTTTGGCTAATTTAAACATGCATGCAATTCTTGTTTTTATTCTGGTAATTTGGGAAATTCAACAATTTGACATACTAAAATACATTCACCAATTTTTGATATAATTTTTCGTTTAGTTTCGATAAAAAAAATTGTGCCTAATAGGTGCCATCGAAAGTGTACATTTCATAAAATAATGTCAATTGTCGAGTACAAACGGCGTGCCTAACGCACACTAAGCTGTTATGCAATTATTTGACACTGTCTTTGCAGTTTTAAAAGTTAAGTCTAATGTTATATATTTGCTGGACAGACACGCCAGGCTTGCGTATAGCGATAGCCTCGCCGTGAGGTAGTACCTCTAGCTCTTTCGAAATACCATCGATAATAAGTGTAGCCGACTTGGGCGCCCGTTCCAAGCCAGCTATGACAACACGCTCAATCCAAGCGGGTGTCTTATAGTTGAGTTTGCCAATCGGATTCACATCCAACTTGTTATTTTCGAAATTGAATTTTATATAGTTGAACACGCCATTGCGATAATCGTACGATTTCTCATCGTCCACATAGAGTGTGCCCTCTGCTTTGCCGGCGCGGTTCAAACATATAACCAGTGTGTAGGGGTCATTTTTCATGAGCGTTGCGGCGCGGCGTATGCGTTCTTTTTTGGGTATAATCGTGCCGCCGCGTTGGAATACAGGAATCTAAAGAGAAAGATCATTTAGCTTACAAAATTTCATGTTATAACTTGCTTTGTACACTCACCGTATTACTTTCAACGGCAATGCTTTCATAGCCGACGTTGGTGTACTTCTTCAGTGTGTCAATACTATACCATACATCACCGTTCTTTTTATCATCAATTGCTGGGAAATAAACATTCACTTTTTTAACACCCTGTTCCATAACGGGACGCACAAGCAAACGATCCTGCAAGAGGAACTCATTGTCGATGGCAAAGGCCTCCTTGTCTTTGGGATAATGTGTTAGCAGTGGACGCATGACAGGTTCGCCTGTCAACTCATGCTCGTAGAACATTGTATACCACAGTGGCAAGTAGGAGTAACGCTTACGCAGAGCTTCGCGCACAATCAAACGTGTCTTCTCGCCATACACCCAAGGTTCACGGCGTTTTGTATCAATGTGCGCATGACCACGGAAGAATGGCAAGAATGCGCCAGTTTGATACCAACGTTCAAATAATTCAGCATCCGGGTTACCAAAGAAACCACCGACATCAGCACCGCAGAACGAGAAACCGCCCACAGCTTCAGATAAACACATTTTAATGGAATGTTGCAAGTGACCCCATTCAGCCATATTGTCACCGGTCCAAATAAGGGCATAACGTTGTGTACCAGCAAAATGGGAGCGTGTCAATATGAATGGACGTTGATTTGGATCACGACCGAGTAAGCCCTCGAATGTGCCCATCGTGTACATGTGGCCATACAAATTATGTACATCGCGATGTTCCCAATCGCCATAATGTACCATATCTTTGGGCATTGTCACTTCGGGACCATTAAATACGGATGGCTCGTTCATGTCATTCCAAATCATGACATCGTTCGTAATGGTCTTAAAATTCGTTGGCAAATATTGACTGGCATAATATGCGCGCGCCTCCGGATTGAAGAAGTCCACGTAGCTAGCCGAACCGGGCCAGCACCAACCTGTATATGAAGCATATTACACACAATTTGTATGAGCGAATGCGTTGTGTGAAACAAACCTTCGTAGTCACCACCCTCACGCGTCTTCACATAATAACCGCGTTCAGTACAATCGTTGTGGAAGAAATAGTGGGTATCGCGCTTAATATGTGGATCAATAATGACGACCAAATGACGACCCACATCAGTCAAATTTTTAATCATGCCTAGTGGATTGGGGAATTTGAACTGATCCCACGTGAAATAGCGCTTGCCGTCGGTATATTCAATATCCAACCACATTGTGTCCATGGGGATATCATATTCATCAAATTTGGTGGAGACATCTGCAACATCGAGCTCATTGTTGTAGTTCCAACGTGACTGGTGATAAGCGAGCGTCCACATTTGTGGCAAGGGTGCAGTGCCCGTTAGGGATGTGTATTGCTTGAACGTATCGAGTGGCGATGGGCCCAACAAAATGAATACATCAATAATACCGGATTCGGACATGAAGTGCGCGGCTGGTGGGTCAGATTTGCGGGAACCTGCAAGATAATTCATTTAATAAGAGCACTCGTACACGTGTATGCATTTAACACGCACCCGAAACAAAATTGACGATCGAGGATACGACATTCTTTTCAGCAGTGTATATATCAACCCAGGTTTCTGCGGCATTCTGCCAATAGACCGCAGCAGTGCGTTGTGTACTAATTAAATTATTTAAATATTTAACAAGCACATTTTACTTTGTAAATCAACGGGGAACCTTACCCATGACCATAGAGCACTGGCACTGAACCGTACAAAGCCATCTTACTGTCGAGTATATACTCAAAGACATCTGTATTGTATAAACGGTAGGGATCAGTACCAGAGGTGGATTTCAAAGCAAATGTATCCGCATGTTCGGGTAAACCGAAGAGTATCTCTGCTTCTGGGAAGGTAAAATCAAGCGCAACTGCTTCCGGTCCGTATGGTTTTGAATCGTGATGCGATTTAAAGTTCTCCTCCCATGCACCAGGATCGGTGATTTCATCTGCATCCTTCACCTCATTAGCAGCAGCATCGTCAGCGCCCTCAGCTGGTTGCTGTGGTTTCGGACGCAAATGCTCAAAAGTCATAAGACCTTTAGCATTTACCGAGACGGTAAGCACGTCATTTTGATAGAAATCAATACGGAATGGATCGGCGACGACTACAGCTTTATTGGGACCAGACGTAATAGTGAATTCAGTTTCACCTTCTTGTACCTTAATGCTGTCGGTTGAGTAAGGAAGAAAATTTAACAAATGCATTGTTGTCTACACTTGTAAAACATTACCTGCCAGGCTTCGGTGCCGATTTGAGTGCATCGGTTACACGGTAGCGCGGTTTCAAAGGATTTTTCTCATCCACTAACAAACGGAATGTATTGCCTTGCTGTTAGGGAATTATAGTATATTAAAAATAAAAAAGAATATAAAGTGATGTATTACCTCCAAGGCTTCTATTTTCAGCGTAAAGACATGCTTGTTAATCTTATGTTGTAGTTCTGCAGTTATAGAATCGGAGTAGATGTTGAGCGTACCAGGCACCAAACCGAATTTGGGATTGTCTGGCTTCACATTGCGGCAACGTCTATAAATGGAACATATTATTAATAATATTGACAATGACAGTTGGCGCAATTCATTTTAATTACCTGCAAAAGCTGCTTTGTTCGCATGTCTTGAAATTGGTTTGGTCAACGCTGACCGCATATTGGAATATGCACAATATTAAAAGAAATATTGTCAAACGCATGTTGACGTAGCTACTGAAACGGTGCATGCAACGTAATTACATAAATCGTGTTTTTTTTTTATAATATACAATTTGTTTATGATTTTCTATATTTAGCAGGACGAATATTTATCGCATTGTGTGAATCTCGATATATACATTTTGTAATTTCTTCAATTTTTTTAACAAATTATTTAGACAACGGGCCAGCAAAATAGTGATATAAGGTTTGAGAATATTTGAGGATTCAATCTGGATTTTAAAAGCGAGGTTTTTGCTAGTATTGTGTGTGTAGCTTTCATCAAATTTTCGCACTAAATTCACTATGGACTCTGAGCAATTTGAAGAGTTAATTTTCTAAAGCATCTTGTTTATAGTTATGGAAAATTATTTTACATTTACATAAAGATCTCAAGTAACTTGTTTATCAATGCACATTACATAGCACAAAAATATGTAGATAAGAGTGTATGTAAAGGCACTTAAAGACACGTCAGTTTCTGCTAAGATATTTTCTTCTTTATTATCTGAATCTACAATTATATACACTTAATAATGTGCACACTTGAAAACTGTCTGTGCAATTGAAGTACAATTTTATTCCACATTCGTGTGGACTTGAAAATATTTAATAGAAAGTTCATACAAAATTCAACAAATCATTGCGATTGATTACAACAACAAATTAATTGTATTTACTTACCGAATCAACACTTATTATGCTGTAATGTGTCAACCGCGCAATCCCAACTCAATTTTTATGCAAGCTTCAACAATTCCTTAAATTATTAATTTTTACACAAAAATAGCCGGCAACGGGATCTATAAATTTGCAGTTTGTTGCGCTGACAAAAGACCTGCACACACACGCACATTCGCGAAATGTAAAAAGTGTTGCATTGACGACATGAAAAAGGGAATTTTAAGGGCACGTTTTTGAAGCTCCATGTTTTTATGTAAAAACTGTTTATTCTTTTCATATTTATTAAATTAAAGAGTAATTCACAATTCACAAAACTTATTGAAGAAATAACGCAATACTCATTTAATGTTTAAGAGTAAATTTTTTTATATTAAAACTTATAAATTAATAGCATGTAAAAATATGGCAACATTGAAAACTATATATTCCATACTTTCAGGCATTTATACGAGATGGGTTTATTTGGGTGTTTTCACACATTTATATACACTGCTGGTCCAGTAATTAAAAAACTTGCTCTAGCAGTTTTGATCATTTGGTTCTATTAATTTTAATTTTTATTAGGAAAATAAATTAAAATTGTTAAATAGCACCAAATGATTAAAACTGGAAAAACAAACATGTTTCAATATTCTGGCCACCAGTATACTTATACACGCATACAAATATTTGTTTTTGTAAATGTGTGAATTATTTATTATTAAAATGTTTTTAATTGTTGATTTTCTGCAACATAATTTTAAACTCATGTTTTGTATGTATATAAGTTATACAATTCTTGTAAATAATATATTTTTTCGCGAAGAACCAAAAAATAAATGGGCTTACGAACTAATATGCATACAATTAAATAAAGGACATCACTTACCGAATTTGCTGTTTTATTGAAACTAATAATGTGGAATTTTGTTAATTACAGTCAATACAATAAAAAATTTAGACCAATTATTAAAATTTTCACAAACTTTCCCGCTACACGAAAAATAACGGAACTTTGTCATTTACCTGCTTATTGCGCTATTCGATTTCGCAGTAAAGCAGAGTTGCCCTACTGCATGAGGCAGGTGAAAGAATCTTATATAAATTTATTAGGAAAAATCTCTTGTTCATTACTGTTTTATAAACACAATAATTCACTCTTAATTCTCACTATTTATTATTATTATTATTAACTTTAGTATAAAAAATACTTTTTACATCATATATACATATTTACAAATTTAATAAATTATTTGTCTTATTTCTAACGAATTCTATGCACTTTTGCTTAAATGCTACGTTTCTTGTTTCATTTTTTATTTCCAATGGTAAATTGTTAAACATTTTTAAACCTGTATAAAACATAGACTTTTGCGCTTTGGAACTTTGCTTACATGCAATTTTAAAATCATTGTTATTTCTTAGATTGTATTTTTTCACTTAAATATTTTTTTATTTTATTTAATGTTATAAGAATATTGAATCAAATCTTTCTCTAATACTAAGCCATTTTAAAGTTTCTAACATATGTTTTATTGATGTATATTTATTACATTGTAAAATAGTTCTCATTCCTTTATTTTGCAATTTTTGCAGTCTTTCCATATGTTTTTGGTTTGAGCATGTATATGTAATAGAGGAACAATTCAAAATGTGGCTTTATTATCACATTGTATACATATATTTATTGCTGTCATAAGATCAACTCTTTTACGTATCCTTCTAAAGTAGGCTAATTTTTTGCCATTTTTTTTTTACAAATATACTCTATATGATCATTGAATTTCATTTCATTATCTATAATAATACCCAGATATGTAATGTTTTTAGTTTTCTCAATACATTTATCATTTATTGGTAAATCAAAAGTAAAAAATGTATATATAATATGAATAGTATCGGTCCTAAAATTGATCACTGTGGTATTCCCTTCTCGACAGTACCCCACTGTGATATTTTTATACTCTCGCAACAAAGTTGCTACGAGAGTATTATTGTTTTCTTCACATAACGGTTGTTTGTAACACCTAAAACTAAAACAGTTAGATATAGAGTCATATATACCAAAGTGATCAGGGTGACGAGATTTGAAATCCGGATGTCTGTTCGAAAATGGGCGGAATCGCACCATTGCCACGCCCACAAAATGACGAAAACCAAAAACACATAAAGTGTCATAACTAAGCCATAAATGAAGATATAATAGTAAAATTTGGAATAAAGGATCGCACTAGGAGGGGGCATATTTGGATGTAAAACTAATAAAGCTATATAAACCAAACTTTCTGCAGTCGGTTCTCTTACGTACCACACCACACACCATGAAAATAGTTGAAATCGGATAATAACCACGCACACCTCCCATACAAAGGTTAGGTTGAAAATTACTAAAAGTGGGTTAACTAACTAACGAAAAACGTCAGAAACACTAAATTTTGCAGAAGAAATAGCAGAAGGGAGCTGTACTCAGATTTTTTTACAAAATGGAAAATGGGCGTGGCATCGCCCACTTATGGGTCAAAAACCATATCTCAGGAACTACTCGACCGATTCGAATGAAATTCGGTATATAATATTTTCTTGACACCCTGATAACACGGACAAAAAATGGGCGAAATCGGTTCACAACCACTACTACTTTCCTTATAACTCAATTTTGAAATCCATCTTATTCCTTCACTTTATAATGTAAACATAGGGAACCAATGAAGATAATGGAATAAAACTTTACACAATTAGTGCATATCATCTCTGGCTTCACTTGTGAAAAAATTGTCGAAAACGGACCATAACTTTTCAAGGCCCCAGATATCGAACATGTTGAACTCAGCGCCTAAGAATAAATTTTAACCGAAAATGAGGGGAAATCTCTCAGATATCTCAATTTAATTCAGAGGAAATTGTTTTCTTCTAATAGTGTGTCTCTGTTCCAAAAATTATTAAAATCGGGTCATAACATTTCCATATACCTCATTGTAGGTTTTTCAAAAGTATCTTCTCCTAGCTCCCATATACCTAATTATAGGTTTTTCAAAAATACGGTGAGCTTTATTCCGCATATATGTTAAAGAAATAAATTTCTTCAATAAATTGCGAGAGTATAAAATGTTCGGTTGCACCCGAACTTAGCCTTTCCTTACTTGTTTACATTGTTTATTTCTTTTTTGTATTTATTTCTAATTTTGGTATATATTTCCCAACTATCATCTGTATTTTTAAATTTTGCTGTTTGGTACGCATTAATTTTTTCTGCTTTCAATAAGTTTAGATTTCTATTGAACCATTTTTTGGTGTTACTATATTTATTTATTTT
This sequence comes from Zeugodacus tau, assembly GCA_031772095.1. NCBI lineage: Eukaryota > Metazoa > Arthropoda > Insecta > Diptera > Tephritidae > Zeugodacus > Zeugodacus tau. The sequence goes on from CM062650.1 coordinate 47,246,355, forward strand.
ACATTTTGTATTACTTGCATTTATGTCTTCAAATGTCATTTCTAATTTAATTAAATTGTATTCGATGGAACGCCTATCTTCATATTCAATATTTATTCTTTTCTTATTGATTTTTTAAATATTGATTCTTTTCTTTTTAAATATTGATTTATCATACCTGTAATAATAATTTTTTTTACTTCTTGGTGAAATTTTTGACAATTTGCTTGTTTTTCTTGGAATTTCTATTTTAATTGTTTCATGATCCGATATTTTTAAATTCTGATCAACTCTAGTAATTATGCAGTATTTATTTGATATAACATAATCAACAATTGTTCGTGAATGGTTTGTTATTCTAGTGTGTTCTTGCATGTTTTGCGTTAGGCCATTATCATTTAAAATACTTTGAATTTGATCATTATAAAATTCATCACTATTCCAGTCTATGTTGAAATCTCCTAGTATTGTTTTCTTTAAAGAATTCGCAAAATTCGGATTTTAAACTAGTTGGTGATCTATATAATACGATTACTATTATCATATTGTCTCCATCATTACATACACATGTTAACCACCATATTTTAGATATAACAATTTTTTCGGATGTTTTTACAACTTTCCAATTTTTCTTAGCATAAAATGTAACTCCTCCGGTTCTAGAAGAGTTTGACATACAGTTAAATGTGTTATAATTTTCAAGAAAAATTTCATTATCAAAGTTAAGTTCATTAAAATGTGTTTCAGTTAGTGCAATGAAGTCAAAGTCATTGTTTTCTACAATAATTTGAAATTGCGTAAAATTGTTAATCAAACCTTGTATATTTGTATATATCCCTGTTACATACTTTTGTTGCTAATATCCAATTTTCTTTTTATTAATTTCAATTTTATTCAAATATACAGGACATGTTTTACTAGTTGTTACATGATAAATATCTAGTTCTAATTTTAATCTATCATTTATTCTTATACAGTTTATACATTTGTTTATATTTTATTCCGTACATGTTTCAGTTTGATGTTTCCCGTGACATTTCAAGCAGCTTTCTTCGTTTCTGCAATCACCAGCTTTATGGTTGAACCCATTGCATTTATAGCACCTCATCACATCGACTGCATCCAGCACTCGGCATCTTTCCCATCCTATATTCAGCTTTTCTGCTTTCATAACTTTTGTAAATATGTCCTCGTCTGTTTCTACTACTGCATTGTAATACGTTTTGTTTTCACGTTTTATTTCGAAAACATTTATTAACTTTAAGTTAGAATGTTCTAATATGCCATTTTGTTTTTTAATTTTTTCAATGATTGTGTCCTCTGCGTGTACAAAATTCATATTATAAACACGGAATTTAGGAAAAATTGTTCCCGGAATTTTTATACTCTCGCAACCTGTTGCACAGAGTATAATAGTTTTGTTCACCTAACGGTTGTTTGTGTCACCAAGAAATATAAGAGTTAGATATGGGGTTATATATACATAAATGATCAGGATGACGAGTGGATTTGAAATCCGGATGTCTGTCCGTCCGTCTGTCCGTCCGTCCGTCTGTCCGTCTGTCCGTCTGTCCGTCTGTCCGTGCAAGCGATAACTTGAGTAAAAATTAAGATATCTTAATGAAACTTAGAACATATGTTCCTTGGCACCTTGAGGAGGTTGCTTTCGAAAATGGGCAAAATCGGTCCACTGCCACGCCCACAAAATGGCGGAAACCGAAAACCTATACAGTGTCATAACTAAGCCATAAATAAAGTTATGAAAATGAAATTTGGAACATAGGATCCCATTAGGGAGGGGCACATTTGGATGTAATTTTTTTGGAAAAGTGGGCGTGACCCCACCCCCAAATAGGTTTTTTGTATATAACTCGCAAACCAATAAAGCTATATAAACCAAACTTTCTGCAGTCCTTTATTTTAGCCATTTCCTTATACAGTCCAAAAATGAAAGCAATCGGATAATAACCACGCCCACCTCCCATACAAAGGTTAGGTTGAAAATTACTAAAAGTGAGTTAACTCACTAACGAAAAACGTCAGAAACACCAAATTTTACATAAGAAATGGCAGAAGGAAGCTGCACTGAGATTTTTTTTTACAAAATGGAAAATGGGCGTGGCGTCGCCCACTTATGGGTCAAAAACCATATCTCAGGAACTACTAGACAGATTTCAATGAAATTCGGTATATAATATTTTCTTGACACCCTGATGACACGTGTGAAAAATGGACGAAATTGGTTTACAACTACTTGGGTCAACTTTATCATTTAATTCTTTTTGAGTTTTGTCATCTTGTTTCTTCACTTTATAATATATACATTAGGAACCAATGAAGATAGCGAAATAAAACTTTACACAAACACTGTATATGATCTGTTGCATCACTTGTGAAAAAATTGTCAAAATCGAACCATGACTTTTCAAGGCCCCTGATATCGAACATGAAGAACTCAGTGCCTAAGGGTAAATTACATCAATAAATTGCGAGAGTATAAAATGTTCGGTTACACCCGAACTTAGCCCTTCCTTACTTGTTTTTTTATTATATACAACGTTCTTCGTATATTTTTTTACTTCATTCATTGTTGTTTTGCACATTATTGAATAAAAATTTTAGACGAATTATTAAAATTTTCACAAACTTTCCCGCTACACGAAAAATAACGGAACTTTGTCATTTACCTGCTTATTGCGCTATTCGATTTCGCTGTAAAGCAGAGTTATATTTATTAGAAATAATTTTTATGTATTAAATTTTATTTTTTTTTTATTATAATTTTATTTAATTTAGCCTCTTTTGCAAGCACCTCGATTATTTTATCTATTCTCTATGAATTCTTATTTTAGTATCATAAATCAAGAATCAAGTTTTCACAAATAATTACTATTAATTTTTATTGACATAAATGGATTAATATCCCACTTATTCACTTGCATTTACAAACTAACAATTTTTTAAAACATTTTCAATTTAGTACATCATCAAATTATTTACGGGGAAAGATCTCTTGTTAATTATTGTTTTTTAAACACAATAATTCACTCTCAATTCTCACTATTTATTAAATAACAATTTTAATCGAATTATTAAAACTATCACACATTTTCGCGCTACACGAAAAATAACGGAACTTTGTCATTTACCTGCTTATTGCGCTATTCGATTTCGCTGTAAAGCAGAGTTGCACTACTACATGCGGCAGGTGAAAGAATTTTATATGAATTTATTTGAAATTAATTTTGTTTGTAAAATTTAATTAAATTTCATATTTTATATTTTTTTTATATTTAGCCTCTTTTGCTAGCACCTCGATTATTTTATCTATTCTCTATGAATTCTTATTTTAGTATCATAAATCAAGAGTCAAGTTTTCACAAATAATTACTATTAATTTTTATTGACATAAATGGACTAATGGACCCACTTATTCACTTGCATTTACAAACTAACAATTTTTTAAAACATTTACAATTTAGTACTTGATCAAATTATTTACGGGGAAAGATCTCCTAAGTCCCATACACTTTTCACGATCTATAAACAGGGCATTCACTTTGCGGCGCAAATCAGCCTCGAGCGTTGAACGAGTTTTTAGTAAATTCTGGTGCTGAGCCTCGGCTTCCTGCAACTTGTGATGTAGCTGCTTGACAGTGTCCTGTATATCTTGCACTTCTTGTACGAGCCGCAGTTGAGCCCAATCCCTGTAAAAATACGAGAGTTTAGAAGTTTAGTAACCATCCCTTGACAGTATTTTCTAAATCTTCAAAGTATTCTTCCCTATCCGGATCAGATTTATGTACTATCTTTAAATGATTCCATTTTAAGCGGCAATCCTAGTTACTTACTTGCATAGCTCCACGCCTTCACGATGTGAACGTGCTTCCAGACGCGTTTGTGCAACCTTCAAGGGATTGGATTTATCTTGTATGGCCTTTTGTATCAAGAAAATGTGTTTTTCCATATCGAATAATTCCTGTTGCACCTTATGCAAATGTAACTGTATCTTATTCTTGGATTCGTTCATCTCTTGAGCGCGACGATCCAAAGCATTATTCGTATTACTCCAATGATCCCATACGGATTGGGCAATTGCATTGACAATAGTCTCGGCATCGCTGCGTAGTTGAGAGAGCTTGGCGCGCTCGGCTTGAGATCTATGGCATACAAAAGTGAAATAAATGAACAAGTAAGTGAGAACCGAGAAACTCCGTTATGGAGCTTAATTCTTCATTCACCTGCTAACGCGTTGGCTACTCGCCTCAGCCCACGACTCCTGTGTACTTATGCTCGGATCGTATTTTTCAATGCCACCATAGTAAGTGATACCACGACTGTAATTATTCAATTGATGGCAAACAGAATCAATACCCAAAGTAGACTCTTTGTGCGAAACATCTTCCTCCAGCAAGTGCTGAGCAGCGCGACAGTCATTAGCTTGCTTTGTGATCTACAAGTAATTTCGCAGTTAGATTACGCCTGAAGCTTACAAGTTGATTACCTTTTCGTGTAGTTCCTTGAGCTTATCGCGCGAATTTCGTACGTTGTCGATCTCTAATAGCAATGCCTTCTCGGCGGTATCATGTACCTTCTCCACACCCGCACGTGCCTCGCGATGATACAAGCACTCCTGCGCGATATGCAAAGGCGCCTCTAAATCCAGCATGGCTTTGCCGCAACGGCGTTTCAAGTCGGAAATCGCTGCAGATTCCGAAACCAACTTATCCAACTCGGTATTTAATTCGTTGCGCCAAAAGGTAACATCTGTTATGCGTTCACCCAAACGCCGTCCGGCATCACGCTGCCCTTGCGAGGTCTTCTCATCGGTTTCGCGCATTAAACGCACAGCATCATTACGCAGGCGCTCCGATTGATTGCTATTTATTGAGAATTGCGCGTGAATAACGGAATTTTGATTAACTACATATATCGAACTCACCGATTTATATTCGATTCGGCATATTTGGTGAGATTGCTATTAACCCATTCGTTGTTGGTGTAGCGTGTGAAGAGCGCCGCACGGGCAGCGTGTTGTGGATTGCGTTCGAAACCCGTTACCAAGTTGGGAAAGTTCATGGGCTCTGTAGTCATGCCAGAGGGTGAGAAGCAGGGCTTAACCAACTGATTGGTTACTGGTTGCTCAGCTAAGTTCTTGACCTCAATCATTTCGTACGCCAGTGTCGGTCGCCATGGATGCGGATGATTGGTCTATCAAGAAAAACAAATAAATAAGTAAATTTCGGGATGGGTATGTCAGTCTGAAGTATGCTAACCTGATAAGATATGCCAACGCGCGGTGGCACCGACGGACCCGAGACAGGCTCCATGCAGGGCGGCGCACCAGCCGTACTCCATGGCTGCAATTGTGAATACATCACGGTTTGTTCAAATTTGGTCGACATTTTTAATTAATCAATTATTTTTTTTTTACAATTTTTTTCAACTAACAAAAAAACAAACTATTTTCTATAAAGGATAATGAAAAACTGATGATTTTTCAAACAACAAAATTCAACTATGAAAGTCATCACAAATTGAAAACTACAAAAATTTAATTTTCACTTCAAATGAACTAGAGCTACAGTGTATGAGGTGCGAAATAAACGAAATAGTTCTATAAAGTGGGGGTGGTTTAGAATATATGTATGTATGTATGAATATGATACAAATGGTATGCGATACATATGACTCTGCCAGATTCCTGTGGTCCTTGCGCTCAATGTACTCGTGCATAGTGTTGTTTTCGGTAGGCCATTTGTCCAGCAGGTTGTCTTTGACGAGACGATGATCGAAGATGCGATTCTCGAGATATGATGTGGCATGATACTTCATGATTAATGCGTGGCGTTTGTTTGGTGTTTGAAATGTTTTGTTTTTGCTTTTATTATTGCTTAGTAGGACTTTTATTGCACAAAAACTGCACTCACAATGGGTATACTCGATTTTAACATTAATTCTTTAACGGATTCCGTTTTTGCATATATACTTGGGAAGCGTGCCATTAAATTTTTATCCTCAACAGCCCAGCAAAGCATTTCTAATGCTAAATACGTAGGTTATAAAGTTGGTGGTAACGTTTAGGATTCACTCATCAGACTGTGGAATTTACTTTAATGCATCGAAATTTCGAGCGTTTAATTTGGCGTGGCAGTGAAATTGTTATTGACAAAACCGTAATTGCATGGAAACCATTACGACCTTAATACATACTTTTCTACGTTTGAATATAAATGTAGGTGTTTATAAGATATAACCGTGGCAACATGTTGAAGCAGCTTAAGTCGACCTAAGTTAAGCTAGGTATTTTGATATCTAGTGAATATCTAGAGATATTCATTTTGCCTGGAATTGAATCTTCCGTTCGTTAGGTGTTATTTAAAAAAGAAAAATTCGAGTTGGCGAGAATAACTCATATTATTTCTATTGATTTAAGTCAACAGTACCTCAATTTCACTTATTGGATGCTCAATTTACAACTGGAGGGAGGGTATATTGTTAAGGACCCAACCTAATGCACACCACTTGACTTACACCAATTCCATTGTACCTATACATCCAATTTACCAGATACAAGAAGCTTAATCGACTCAGCCCATTGAAACTGCACAACTCGGTCCGAAGTTATAGGTCCCAGATATAATAAAATAATATATAGTTATAAGATGAATCCATCTTACTGATATAAGATGGATCTGCACATAAATCTGATTTAGCTCAAAAAACATATAAATTCCGAAACAGGAAATCGTTTTAATGACCGATCTATTGGTTTGTAATGCTTTATTCAATCTTCAATGGGGTTACTCTCAATTTTAAGCCGCGAAAAACTCTAAGCAAATCAGTTTACATATTATGATTTTCGATTTTATCATTTGAAGTTAAATCTGTTTGAAAATATTATAAATCAGTGTATAATATAGTGGAATAAAAAACCCCAAACCCCCTTACACAAAATCAATGCTACGACATTGCCACCAGCTGTTTGCGTCTATAACTGTCAAATCAGTTCAACTACGAAAACACAAAAGCTATACAGTGAATAGTTTGGAAAAATTTGGATATTCTTGAAAAAAATATTTAAAAGTCAATTTTACCAACCAAAAAACAACTACCAAAATGGTGGTGGAAAGTTTAACTAATGGTGAGGACAATAAGTCAGCCGAGAAATCGGAGTCAACCGCGGAAGCTGCGCCAGAAACGGATGAGGCTGCTGCTGCGGCCATCGAGGCAGAGCAACGTGAACGTGAAGAGCTCAATAATTTCATAGCAGATTTGCAAGCTAAAATTAAATCGAAAGCGCAGCTACGTGCTGAAAATCTAAACTGTGAGCACCCAGGAGATTCCTTTTTTGCCAAATTGGATTCGAGTTTGAAGCGAAATACCGCATTTGTAAAGAAGCTGAAACAGTTCACTGCCGCTCAATTGGAGGCATTACTTAAGGATATGAGCGGACTTAATTTAAGTAAATACATTTCTGAAATCTGTGCCGCATTATCTGAAGCGAAATTAAAAATGACCGATGTACCGGCGGCAGTAACACTCTGCTCGCGCTTACACCAAACCTATGCTGATTTTGATGCACAATTTCTGGAAGCGTGGCAAAAGTCGTTGGCATTAAAACCTGGTGAGAAGATCTCAAATCCCAGTAAGTTGCGTGTCGACTTGCGTTTATTTGCGGAACTTGTGAGCTCCGGAGTTATTAGTGGCAAACAAGGCCTGCAGCTACTTGGTTCTGTGCTGATCAATGTGATTTCGCAAGACAAAGAGGATCATAGCAATTTCTCGATAATTTTGTCTTTTTGTCGCCACTGTGGTGAGGAGTATGCTGGACTAGTGCCACGCAAAATGCAAAATTTTGCAGAAAAGTTTGGTGGTGTACCCATACCAAAGTCCGATTTTCTAGCGCCTGACAGACAACAAAATTTACGGGGTTTGCTTAAGGATTACTTTAAAAACTTGTGCAAACATTTAATATCAGAGCAACAGGAATTGCTGAATATGACGAAAAGCATACGCCGTACTATGGAATCAAAAGGTGAGGAAAATTAACTGAATTACACATTCAAGCATTACTAAAGTGTTAAACAAATTAATTTAGGTGAAATTTCTAACGATAAGAAAGAAAAATGTGAGCTAATGCAAGCGAACTTTGACAAACTACTCTCCTCCGCACAAACGCTCTCTGACCTACTTGACGAACCATTGCCAGAACTGACCACGGAGACGGAAAACTGCAATGCAGGCACTGTTATCGAAAATATGCTCGAGGATGCAACTATGGGCGATCTCGATCCCTGGGGTGATGATGAAACAAAAAGCTTTTACACCGATTTGCCAGATTTGCGGCAGTATCTACCGAATTTCTCTGCGCCAAAAGTGGATTTGGAACAGAACGAGGAGCCCACAGAGATGACAGAGGAGGCACTCGATGCTGATATTGATGTTGAAATGGATATTGATGATCCGCCGTCAACAGCATCAGACCCACCGAATGACAAAGAGGCAGAAGCGCCAGCTGAACAAGTCAACGAAGAGTCAACAGCAGCAGCGGCAGCAGCGCCATTACCAGATAAAATTGCGAATGCGCTCATGGAAGCCGGACGTTTAAGCGCTAGTCAAACGCCACATAGCAAACAGCATTTTGATCAGTTTTTGACAAATTTGAATAACTGCGTGAACAAAGAGCTCATCGATTCCGCAGCCATTGAGTTTCTGCTGAATTTCAATACAAAAAATAATCGCAAAAAGCTGACAAAATCCATTTTTACAGTGCAGAGGTAGGTCACTTTGAATAATGTTTCTATTTTCTTGTGAAAAAAATTTACAACCGTTAAACTTCGTAGAACACGTTTGGATTTGCTGCCATTCCTCTCACGCTTCGTCGCCATTGTGAATCTGTGCAACACAGACGTTGCTGTGGATTTATCGGAAATGTTGCGTAAGGAGTTCAAATGGCACATACGCAAGAAGAATCAGCTCAATATCGAATCGAAAATCAAAATTGTACGCTTCATCGGTGAAATGGTGAAGTTTGGACTGTGCAAGAAGTTCGATGCGCTCAGTTGTCTGAAGATGTTGCTGCGTGACTTCCAACATCATCAAATTGAAATGGCATGCGCTTTCATTGAGGTCGCCGGCATTTATCTCTACAATTGCCGCGACTCGCGTCTGCTCACCAATGTCTTCCTCGATCAAATGATGCGTCTGAAGACGGCTACCGCTTTGGACTCGCGTCACGCCGCGCAAGTGGAAAGTGTTTACTACCTCGTTAAGCCGCCAGATACGGTGAAGCAAGACGCTGTTGTGCGCCCAGTAATACACGAGTACATACGCCATTTGATATTCGAAGAGCTGTGCAAACAAAATGTGGATCGTTGTATAAAAATGATGCGTCGCATCAACTGGGATGATCCGGAGGTGAGCAACTATGCCATCAAATGTATGTCCAAGGCGTATTTGTTACGTTTTCCACTCATACGTTGTCTCGCTGATCTCGTATCGGGTTTGAGTTCATATCAAGAGCGTGCAGTCACTATGGTCATCGATAATGTCTTTGAAGACATACGCGCTGGACTGGAGATACACTCACCCAAGTTGGCACAGCGACGCATTGCGATGGCTAAATATTTGGGTGAATTGTACAACTATAAATTGGTGGAGTCTACGAATATTTTGAACACGCTCTATTCGATTATCTCACTGGGCGTGTCAACTGAGGATGGCGTATATTCAGAGCTAGATCCACCAGATAGTTTGTTCCGTTTAAAATTGGCTTGTATGCTACTCGATACGTGTGGCCAATACTTCACCAGTTCCATGAGTCGTAAAAAGTATGCTTCGGTTTCAAGATGTTTTATTTTTCAGTACAAAAACTTTTATATTGCAGGCTTGATTATTTCCTGGTGTTCTTCCAACACTACTACTGGTATAAAAAGTCTCATCCGGTATTTAGTAGAGTGGAAAATACGGCGGATTTATTTCCCATATTAGTGGATCACATGTATCGCGATTGTGTTGCAAATGTGCGACCAAAATTAAAGGTAGATACCGTTAATAATTAGAAGAAAGTGAAAAAATTGTAAATTGAAATAATTTTTATTAAAAGCTCTACAAAAGTCTCGAACAAGCCAAGGAAGCGATTGAGAAATTAAAGGAAGAGTTGTATCCACAATTGAAAGAAGGCATGAAGGCGCAAACGGAGACTGATAATAATCTAGAGCCCATACGTGAGGACAGTGAATTTGATGATGGAGTGAGTTAAATATTTATTTATTAAAAAAAAAATGTTTAATTCAAATTCAAAAATATACCATCATAATAGCTGAGTGACGACTCCTCTTCCGAACGTGAACCACGTACGCGTAATCACGACGCTGGCGGCGATGATGATCCCAACACGGAGGACGCAAATAATGCCAATGAGCTGGCGAACACAACCGATTGGACTGAAAATGAATTTATGCTCGAAGATTGCGAACCACTTGTGTCGGAAAAGACGAAGGAAGATCTGGAATTCGAACAGATGTTTGAGAAGATGGCCGCAGACAGTTATCAGGAGCGCATCAAAGAGACTGTTAAGCCGAATACAAAAGACATACCCGTGCCAATGATGGCTAGAACGAGTAAGAAATCGTATGATCAAATTACCACCGCGAGTGGTAATCAATCGGGTGGCGAGAAAGAAGCAGCTAAAAGTAATGCAAACAGCGGTGCTGGCAACAGTGCTGGTAATGGTGGCAGCGTAGTGCCTTTTGTGCTGATGGTACGCAGCGGCAAAGGTGGCAAGCAGCAATTTAAACAATTCGTCGCGCCATCCGATTCACAGCTGGCCATCAATTTGAAACTGCAGGAGGAGAAGACACGCGAGGAGAAGGAGCGCGTGAAGCGTTTAACGCTAAACATCACGGAACGCATAGAAGAGGAGGACTATCAGGTAAGCAGGCGGTTTTAACTCAAATATTTTTAAAATATTTAAACGAATTGTTTTTTTTATTTGATGAAAAGGAATCTTTAATGCAATCTCAACGCAACATGTCTCAAAATCACTATCAACGCCCGAGTAAACCGAAGTTCCGCCATCAGAAGGGCGCACCAGATGCTGATTTAATCTTCAATTAAACAGAGCGGCGAAGTTAAGTGTAATCATGGTTTTTCCGTAACGAATTTCGCAGTGTTAAAAAGTGAGCCGAAGACTCAGTTAGCGCGCCTCAAAAGCGCTGAGTAGCAGTCTATGTAGCTCAATGCAAGTTAAATGAAGCGGTTTTATGTAAGGTTTGTGTGCTGTCATGGCGTTTGTTGAGCAGTTTTTAAAGAACTTATTAAAGTAACTACTGAAAAATGAAGTAATCTTGGATTCATTTAAAATGTAACACAATCAAAATACCGAATAAACTAAAATTATAATGAAAATATATATTTTAATTTTATTTATATTTTTATTTTATTTTATTAATATTTTTATTTTATTTTATTATTATTTTTTTATACAAAATTTGTCGAATTTATGTTTTGGCACCACGATAAAAATTATTTCCGAAATTTATTTTGCTTTTACAACAACAATAGAAACATTTCCTCCAACTTTTCCAAAACCTGAAATTTTTTTATATACTCTCGTAACAAAGTTGTTAAGAAAGTATTGTAGGTTTGTTCACATAACGGTTGTTTGTAAGCCATAAAACTAAACGAGTTAGATATAGCAAAATGATCAGGAAGACGAGACGAGTTGAAATACGGATATCTGTCTATCCGGTCGTACGTCCGACTGTCCGCCTGTTCCTGCAACGGACAACTTGAGTAAAAATAAAGGTGTCTTAACGAAATACATGGTCTTCGGGATTGAAAATAGACGAAATGGACCATTGGCACGCTCACAAAATAGGAAAATTTATAAAGTGTCATAACTAAGCCATAAATAAAATGATAAAAGAAAAGTGATATAAAGGATCGCACTAGGGAGGGGCATATTTGGATGTAATTTTTTTGCTTAAATGGTAATAAGTTTTTTTTTACATATCTCGTAAACTACCAAAGCTATATAAACAAAACTTTCTGCAGACACTTAACTTCGTTTACCATTACACCCATACAAATAGGTAAAATCGGATAAAAACCACGCCCACCTCCCATACAAAGATTAGGTTGAAAATTACTAAAATTGATAAACTCTAAAATAGATAAACTCACTAACGAAAAACATCAGAAATGTTAAATTTTACTGAAAAAATAGCAGAAGGATGTTGCACTCATTTCAATGAAATTCGGTATATAATACTTTCTTGACATCCTGATGACACGGACGGGTAATGGGCGAATTTGGTTCACAACCACGACTACTTTCCATATTACTCAATTTTGAATTTCATCTGATTTCTTCACTTTATAAAGTATGCTTAAGGAACCGAAGACGATGGCATAATAAAACTTTATACAAATACTGCATTTGAGTTGAGCTATCAGTTGTGGAAAAATTGTCGGGATCGGACTATAAATTTTCAATGCCCCGGATATCACCGAAAATATCAGTAAATCGAGAGATTTCTCAATTTAATTCAGAGGAAATGGAAATTATTAAAATCGGGTCATAACATCTCCTAGTTCCCATATACCTAATTATAGGGTTTTCAAAAATACGATGGGATCGCTTATAAATCGTTTAATATGCGATATATCTTTGCAAAATTAAGTGAGTGTGTAGTTTTCGATACATTTTATCTTGTTGGTGAAAATTAGTGAAATCCGTTCAGGAATTACATCAGTCCTCATATACTATATACAACGATTTTCGTTATTCTATTGGACTTTATGCCGAATATGTGAGTCAAATTTTGTGATATCTTAATAAAAATATATCAATAAATTGCGAGAGTATAAAATGTTTGGTTGCAACCGAACTTAGCCTTTCCTTACTTGTTTCGATTACAAAAACAACATATTCGCATATCTAGAATACTCACCATGTCCTCCACAATAAAAATTAGTCAACAACACACTTTTAACTTAATATTAGATTTTATTAATATTAAAATCATAAAAAAAACACACACTAAACAAAAAAAACTGACAATCTTACATTTTTCTAATACAATTAAATAGCAAATGGCGTACCAACTACACTTTATTATTTATGTTTAGGCTTGTTCTTCAACTAAATTGCATTAAGTGTTTAATTTTAATTGCATAGATCAGTACAAAATTCATAGTAAAAGGTGAATATAAATATGCCATTACAATTATTTTTTTAATATACAAATAATACAAATAAAACCATTTCTTTTTTAGCTTAATGTTAATTAAAAGTGCAATTTAAAAAAATATTGATTAATTGCATGTAAGTAATGTTTAAACTCACATTGACTGTGGGTAAAGAAAAGAGCAATTTTCTAAAATATTAATACAAATAAGAATGGGTTCAAAGTAGTAAGAATTGTGGCAGAAAAATATAGAAAAAAAAAATAAAACTGAATTACAGTTAAAAAAAAGTTCACTTTTTTATGAAAATCAGCTAAAAGTTGCCTTGCCTTTTCAACTTTTGTAGTTAACTTGTAAAAAAAATGTTGCTTTTTGGACTTATTGCAATTTTGGTTTATTTTTGTCTTACAAATATTTTTTTTTTTAATAATGAAAAAATAATTGCATGATGTGACAATTTGGCGTACGCGGCACAGCTACTTACATATTGCGTCGCATAATTTAATGTACAAACTACATTATATACTTAAAAACTATGTTAATATATTTGTTTTAATACAAAAAAAAATTAAAAATTAAATTAAATACGCTGCTTTGAAAAATCAAGTACCTGTCTGCTGAAAAGTACGCAGTTTCCACGTTTGTTCTGTATAGACTGTATGCTGATTTGTTGTTTTTGTTAATAAATTACACGCATGAATTTTCGTTAAAAAAAACACGCCAACTGACATTTAGTAGAAATATATATGTTCATGTTTAGTAGGCACATTTGTAGTAGTGTAAAATTTGTTTACAAAAATTGTTTTTAAATTATTTTCATATTCGTTTTGTGCTTCGTTAACAGTTACAATTTGGATTTTCGCTATAACTATATATCTATATCTCTTTTTTACGCAAATAGGCAATGCATACATGTGATATTCCATAATTTTTGTTTTTTTTTTTTGTTTTTAGGTTAGGAAGAGCTAGTGCTTATATTTATGAATTTTTTATATTTGTAAGGTTGTTTGAAGTTTGCAACTGTAATTCAAAAGAATCCAAAATGTTTTCCTTGTCTTCTAATAGGTGTATATGTCTAAACTGTATATCATTTCCAAGGCACATGTGCATTACTGCTCGTTCAGTTAGCTACATTTCTGCTCAATATGTGTATATAATGTATAATATTGTATGTATGTATATCTTAATGGCAGTATAGTGTTGAAACATATACATATTATGCAAACGGTAGCACACAACAACAACTAAGTGCATTTATATACTAACCAAAAATTCTTTCAACTGTCTTCGACTGTCTATCAAAGCTTAAGCAATATATGTTTTTTTATAAAAAATTCAGTTCTATGCTGCTAATTAGCTGTTGCTCGTACACAATATACATTTAGTTGATTTTTCTCCTTTTAAATTATTTTTTCACTTTTCGCTTAGAAATTCGCAGCTCCTGATATAAACTTCCTTTATTGTATGGCAATTAGAGAGAAATTCGTAACCCAAACAATGCAACATTGCCTAAGCAAATTTTAATATTTGACAGCGCCGTTAGTGGTACTGCTTTAGTGGTAGCGCTTACTGGCCGGCGTACATTGGATTCTTGAAAGTCGATGTGGCCTGCTTGTAGATTGGATTCTCGCCCTGTAAAACAAAAATAATTTAATTAAATAACAAAATATCGAATATAATAAAATTCGAGTTCGAATATTCGAAAACAATACACAATGTGTTCTAATCCCATCAACCAAAGGATATTTCACTATTTCTCTATATCACCCAACTCACCGTATCCCACTTGGCGTTCATGCGCTCCTTCTCGAAACGTGCAAACTCGCGGCGATCGTGTATGGTCGTCAGCAGTTTCCACAAAAGCAATATGGCTAAACCGACCAAGACAATGGCGGCTATAACGCCCAATACAATGCCCAACATGAACACCTTTGGTGGACATTCACGCTCCTGCTGTGCATGCACTTCGAGTTTGTCGTTCACATCACTATATTTGAATGTGAATTTGCAGTCATCTTCGTCGTAGAATATGCAAATCAATTCATCCTTCTCCTCGTCAATCACGATCTTCTCCTCACTGATGGGCACGAAAGTGGCGCTGCAGTTTCGGGCACATTCTTGTTCATCCTTCAACGGACCAGTCTTGTACATCTGACATTGTACACAGTCGCGCAGTTCAAGGCAACGACCCGCACATGTTGGGCATTTCTCACAGTATTTGCCGGAATAACGACCTTCTTCTGTAGATTTGCATCTGCAATGTTTTTGTTTTTGTTTTAGCAAAAATTATACTATAAAAAACTGTTTGGATTTTGTCGAAAATAACTTACTTGCACACGCCACATTCACATTCACCATGTCCCGAACAGATTTCGCCGCCATTTGGTGGCATGCAGGTGTCAGTCGAAGCACGACAATCGCATGCGGGGCCCGTCCAACCCGGCTTGCATACACAGTGATTGCACTCGCATGTGCCATGATCCGGTCCCGAGCACAACAAGTTCTTATGACGTTCACACGAGAAGTTATCGCATTCACAGAATTTGCCAGAAATGATTTCCTCGGGATTCTGACGTTTCTCACATTCGCAGACGCCGCACAGACATGTGCCGCGATTATTACAATCCACTTGTGTGGTATTATCGGGACGACAGACTAAATCTTTGTCGCTGCCAGTGTGCACATCACTCGTTGAACACTCACAATTGTGACCGAAATGCATATCATCACACTCACAGATGCCACACATTAGTGTGCCGTGATTCTTGCACTTGGGTGAGTGCAGTTCATAGCCGGTGGAGCCGGGACGTTCGCATGGACAAGAGCAAAGCATCTCCAAATCGATAATCAAACTCTCATTAATACCCACCGGATAGATTTGTATGACTTGATTCCATTCACGTGGATCCGTCGGGCAGTTGGTGACCAAAATTTGTGCAGTGAAATTCACCACATCGCCAACTTTGAGACCATCACACTTGGCGGTGGGTATTTCAGAGCCACCATTCAGACAGGCTGAGTGATAGGTGATTTTCACATTGCTTGTGGCGTTGTCCTTCATTTCAATGGAAGAGGAAATTTTCTGTGCAACCAAACGAAAACGTATTAAATATGGAGATAATTACAACAAAAAAATGTCTGTCACAAACTTACGCTATACTCCGAGCGCACTAAATCGACAACGTTCGAGGAATCCTCCGATAGTACAGCGCTCGACGAACCTTCAATGTGTTTCGATAGCTTTTCGTAGACCGAATGCTGATTGGCGGTGACTGCGAAGATGACGTTAATTGAATTCTGCTTGACCTTGTGATTGATTTGTGAGATGCTGGGGTAATCTTGTATGACGGAGTGTGTGTAGAGACCTTCGCCGCTTAAATGACACTCACCATCGTTGGGTGCAATCACGCCGCCGAGCTGCGTATAAAGAAAATTTGTTTTTTCAGTGCAAAAATTTCAATAAATTAAAAAAATACAGTTGATCTCCTTTTTGCACGGTTAACTGGGACAGTAAATTACTCGTGTAAAAAAAACCGTGCAAAAAAAATCAAATTTTTATATAAAACTCACTATTGGGACCAATTTAAGAAAAAAATCGTGCAAAAAATAGAAAACGTGTGAAAAAGATCTAATTTTACATGAAATTCTATCTATTCGTACATTGAGAATTTTCACTGTTGTTGTTGTTATAGACTTTTCTGGTATTATATGTATTACTGTTAGAAGGAACAAACAACAACTATTTCGGGAATGGTAAACAAATAATAATTTTCAAAATTCGTCATTAATCGCTGTGTCTTCTTTTTTCTTACTTCTTCATACAGCTTCATTTATTTGTTTACGTATTGAAATTGTTGCAACCGGCTTTCGAATCTAAGATTTGTATTTTTTAGTTTAAACCTAATTTAGAATTTATTAAATTCTATTAACAGCAATGGATTTGTGACGTCTGGACGGATGGAATTTTGATTTTATTGCAAAAAATTATACAATTAAAATAAAAAATCCGTGTAAAAAAAATAAAACCGTGTAAAAATGGTAACTGGGAAGAGTTCAAAAACACCGTGTAAAAAAAAACCGTGCAAAAAAAAAACCGTGTAAAAAGGAGATCAACTGTAGTATTCTACATACCTTGCCATCGCCAGCATAATGGAAACCAGCATCCGTTGAGAATACGAGCAAACGACGCGCTTTCTCGCGCCAACCGATTTGCTGACGGCAAACAATCGCTTGCATGATAGCATCGAAGCCACCTTCTGGCGCATCCAAATTACCCGACACAGCAGCACGACTCACTTCGGACTAAACAAGTCCATTTACAAGGGGGGAGGGAGAAGAATATTATTAGCATAATTTGGAAGGGTTTTTATGAAAAAAAATTATTTTGTTGATGGTACACTCTTTAGCGGCAACATTTTAAGTAAATTTTTTAGAAATTTAGTAAACAAATACAGAATTTAGTAAACAAATATTGAATTAGCAGATCTTTATTGGTTAGCGTTGAAGAAAGTTTAGATGCTGCTAAATTATTTTTTAATAGCAAATATTTAGAAATTTAAGGTATTACTGAATATTTTTTTTTTTTTTGAAATTGGCGCCTAAAACTAACTGAACACTTAAAAATAATTACATTTGAGGAAAAAAGGAAAAATAACCTCAAATACTAATTTATAACCTTAAGATTTGGAAAAAAAATCCAAAAATATATTAAAAGCGAGAATTCAGTTATGAGTATTTCAGTCGAGAATTCAAAAAAAAACCTACACATTTCAGTATATTTTGTTTGTATTTGATATAGAACGATTTGTCAAATCAAAAACGAATACAAATTCCACGCCCTAACAGGCAGCTTTATCAACATTTGAGATAAGCAATACCATGATGTCACAGTAAGCATTTTTCTATTAAAATGTTATATTTATCAATGGCGGACAAAGTAAATATATAGTAGATAAAAATTCGCACAAGGAATTGCACTGTTTGCTAGCGAATATAAACGAAGAGCGTGAATTAGATAAGTTCTGCTATAGGAATGTGTTTATAAACTGCAAATTCAATTTATGAAAAATATTATTTTTGTATTTTTTAAGTATCCCCTTAGAATAGAGGTGTTTGCTGAGCTTATAGTGACCTGTGTAAAGTTACACCAGTACCCTTGATTTGCCTCTTGGGAGGTGTATCAGTAACCTTACTGTAGACTCCAATACGAGACTAATAATAATGAATAAACTCCAAATCGTATAGCAACAATGTAGAATTCACTAGTTTTTGAAAGATAAAAAAGTTAAGCTGATTAGATTAGGTTTCCAGTGAATTACCTATGATATACATAAATGCATGAGTTTAACCTTGTTATCAAAAATATTAAATTTAAAATATTTCAAAACCGTCGATTTCGTTAATGAAATATTAAGTTTAGTTTAGAAGATTGGTAAAATGAGTTTCTATTTTTCTTTTACTTTAGAGCAAATATTATAGAAGTCTCTAATATTATATGAAAATTTTATTAAAATGATTTTTAATGAAAATTATTTTTCAAAATAATTATTTTTGAAATTAATTAGTTTTTAAATTAATTTTAAATGAAAAAATCCAGATTTTATATTTTTTGCTTACAAAGAGTGTACCATTTTTAATAATTCAATCAATAGAAAGGTAAATATAACAGGAAAAGCTTTTAGTTAAGCGAGGGGAAACTACAGTTACACATGCTACCATCTACCAGCCATACAGTTTACATGCAAAGGTTAGAGCAAACACCACGCCAAATAAGTTAGTATGCCACAAAACAATTTATGAGAGAATTTCTAACATGCAAATTCCGATTTTTTATACTGACTGACAGAATTCAAGATTTTCTAGTATTTTCAACTAAAAAAATATAAAATTTTATTTAAGGAATTAGGTAGGTTTCAATATTTCAGCAATTTGAAAAAAAAAAAATAAAATTTTTATCTTACTAAGTTGTGCAATATGTTTAAAATATTATCCAAAAATATCATATCAATCAGAGTAATATACTAAAATATACACTTTGGAAGTTCCGTCCATCAGGCGACGTCAGTACGAATGTAAAACTTTGAACCCGTTTATCTCAAAACTCAATTTTTCAAGTCGGTGGAGACGATTTCTCGAAAAGTTATGAGGCGATTTTGTTCAAAATTTTGCACACATCGTTGGAATAACATAGTCTAGTTGATATACGAAGGATTTTTTATTTTTATTAAAACTTTTTTTTTTAAACCAATATATGGCGAAATTTGGACCAAAAAAGTGAGTTTTTTGATTAAAATTCGGTCAAAAATTC
Source organism: Zeugodacus tau (assembly GCA_031772095.1). Taxonomy (NCBI): domain Eukaryota; kingdom Metazoa; phylum Arthropoda; class Insecta; order Diptera; family Tephritidae; genus Zeugodacus; species Zeugodacus tau. The sequence goes on from CM062650.1 coordinate 47,265,835, forward strand.
AAATTTCACAATTTCTTTTATTTTTTTTTCTTCTTTCTTAACTAGATTTATCCATATACTAACGAAATATTTTTGGTTTATTGTTTTTAGAAACCCACCTAACCTCTTAAGGGGTGCGTCAATAAATGTGATATAGTTTTTATAAATCATATCAGCTGTTTTATTTGACAGATCTGAACATTAAAAGCTATTAAACCATTAAGGGCCAATTAACAATGTAAAACTTATTGACACACCCTATACGTATATTTTTTCATATTCTATTAAATTTGAAATATGTAAATTATAAATTCTAAAAATTTTTTATTGAATCTCCATCAGTCAGTTGCATTTTCTAAACTTAGCATACGGCTTACAACAACAACTTACAGAAAATCGATATGTATCCATGTTTAAAGCCATAACATTACGATAGCCATATGGTGCAGTACAATTCGTACATGGATGTTCCAAGCTATATATGCATATGTATATGTTTGTATATTTTAATGTATTTATATACGTAATTTAGAGCACATATCGTTAGCGGTATTTATGTTGGACATATTGAAAATAGATGATTATACATAATTTTACGAAACATTCAAATGTGAGCGTAATAGAGAGAAAGAGATACAAAAGAGATAATTACATAGACTTCTTCGGTTAATGCCAATATTTTGTAATAAAATTTTGTTTTGCTATATTTAACTTAAGTATACCAATATTGTTTACAAACTTATAAATAATTTAGAATATATACTAATAAGGGACTAGAGAAATGGAAAGTGCAAATATATACGTATAAAACAATTAAAAATAAACAAAATAAATATAAATAAGTGCATCTGAGGTGGACTGAGTGACAAAAATTGCATTATTTTGCATTAAAAAATTTGTTTTTGAAATGTTGCATTATTTTGCATTAAAAAAATTTTGATTTTGAAACTCAAGCACGTGCGAGAGCGGATAGTAAAAAAAAATAATTCTTTATAAATTTTATATTTTACAAAATGCAATGCTTTCTGGCACTCAGTACACCATGATGGTCACAGTTGAACGACAGATCGTGCCCAGAATAAACACATTACATTTATGCAAATATATAATAAATATTCTAATTGACATAAACCATAAATTCATCATGCATAGCAAATCAGCTGTAAAATGAAAAGCAGAAAGTGGAAAGGCGAAAAGCAAAACCAAAGCAAGTGCAATATACTATATAGTGTACAAGGCTAAGATCACCAAAAAAGAACGCATAAATATAAATTTAAAGTGGAAATAGTAAAATTATTAGTACCTAGCGTGACAGCATAAATTGGTTAGGTAGCACATATATCCAAAAAACCATAAAATAGACATTCATGTTAATATTGCTTATGAACTGCGGTCAACAGCAAAAGCAAAAATAAAAAAATAAAAAATAAATTTAAAAAAATATAAATAAAAATAAAATAAAACTATTGCGAAAAAATTAAATTAATAGTAGAATGGAACAAATAACAGACAAAAAAACATACAACGAATTTACATACAGACACAAGATACAAAAAAGAAGAGATACAAGCAGATGTGCAATAAGCAAGCAGAGAAAAAGATAATAAATCTAAAAGTATTAGGAAAATAGTATACGAAATAATTCCAAAGCATTTCTTCTTACAGTGAACGTTGAGGTATTTGTACTCAAAGGCATATGGTTGCGGTAACCGTACGGTGCCTCACAGCCTTCGCAGGGCCTTTCGAGTCTGTTGTTTGTTGTTTTCATTGGATTAGAGTTGTAATTGTAGCAAAATGTGGTTGGTAGTTGGTAATTTGCGTTGTTATTGTGAATATTTGGTGGAAGGTGGTTGACATTTTTTTGTTTTTGTAGTTGGTTGTAGTTGTTACAGCGCATTAATAACGATTGGGTTTTTGTTGTAGTAAGAGCAGCAATGTGTTTTTGCAATTAATGCAAAATTATTGGTTAGTTGTTGTTTTTATTTTTTGGTTTATTTTTCATTTTAGTGTATTTATTGTTTATTAATTTGTGTTTAATAATTTCCGTATTTCGTGTGTTTTTTGTTGGTTGTACATATTGAATGAAATTTTTTAAATGCGTAACCAATTTGCAATGAACGGCAAACAAAATTTCAACGGCAAATAACAGTAACAAAGTGAACAAGAAAAACATGGTAAAAGAAGATCGAAAAATATATATTATTATTATTATTATACTATGTAAGTATGTATTAGTCGGAATAGAACTTGTATCAAATGTAAGCGAAATTAACAATTAAAAATAATTTAAAAAAAAATAAATAAAAAAATTAAATTTCTAAAAATGTCTAATAAAATGAAAGTTCTATAGTAAATATAAATTGTGCAGCTTTTCAACAAAAAAAAACTCCGTATATTGACAAAAGATGAAAGTTTTAAAGTTTTTAAATTTATCTTTTTTTTTAATAAAATATATATGCAAAATTATTACAAATTAATGAGTTCCCTTTCGAAGAAATTCTTCTAAGAATTTGTTTTAAAAAAACATCAAGAATTTTACGTAAACTGAGAAATTATATTTATATTGAAATTAAGAATGAAGCGGTGTATTAAATTTTTCTAATTCTTTTCCACACAAAGTTGTTGACATTTTCGTATTTCTAAATATAATATTTTCAAACATAAATAATTCAAAAACTGCATAATTCGCTAATAAAATACATAAACTTACACAATATACTTAAATATATAAATAAAATACAAAAAAAAATTTATTTCAATAAAGTAGTATTATAAACATAGACAATCAGGCAGGTTCTGTAATTCACTTCCGAGTGAAATTCAAGCAAATTCACTTTCAATCCGATATTTGGTATATTTGGTGTACTGAATTTCGATTTTACTTTTCAAATTCCACATTTTTTTTTAATTTTCACTTTCACTCGGATTGCAGAACCTGCCTGAATATATTCCTAACCTTTAGGGTTAGTAAATATTACTTGCAACCAGCTTACTCACTTTTTGGGTATAGTTGAAACGTAGGGCATAAGCACCTTATCCACGAACGAACCGAAGCCCAAACGGAAATTCGAAGTAATGTTACGCATAGTTTCTGATAGTTTATCGCCCAAAGCCGACAGTTTATCCTTATCGTCCTCCATAGATTTGGACAAGTCCATCAAATAGTATAAGTCGACGGGATAATCTACAGCTTGCGAGTAGCGCATGTTTAGCGAGTGCAATTGATCTGGCAAAAAATTTTAAAAGATGAGCACACACATCCAAGACAAAGATACATATATTCTTCTACTAAACACAACTTACTTATGCGCAACTTGAGGCTGACACGTTGTGGACTGATTTGCACGATTTCGCCGCTAGAAGCTGCAGCGCCAGCTGCGGCTGCACTACCATAGGCACCGGCATATGACGAACTAGACGAAGAGCTACTACTGTACGATGAACCCTCATAGGAACCACTATAACCGTAACCATAACCAGCTGCGGCGCTGGCATTACCACCACGTGTCAACTCACGATTAATAGTGAATTTCTGCTCTGTATGTGGGTTCCAGGTGAACTCTTCCGCGCAATAATTTGGTATACTATTTTTAAAACAACGTGGTAAATCAACCAAATCTGGTTGCATGCACCAAGCGCAATTTTGTGTTTGTATACACTCATGACAAGATGCCTTGTTCACGCATGGATCTTGTATGAGTTTGCCAGAGAATTGTGCTTCAATACTTAAAATGCTACTGCAGGCGAATATTGTGGCAAATAAAAGGGCCAACAACCGTTTGGCGGCCGATAGGCGGCAGGGATGTGCTAACATGTTTGGCTATGTTGGTCAGGAAGCTGTTAAAACGAAATTAAACGATTAGATTATTCGATATGATAGTAAACGAAAACGTTTGAAATATAGTCAGTAACACTAAACCGATATTCGATGTAAGGTAATCACTTCCGGTAATGAAACTTTCGTTTTTTTTCATTTTCATATATGTAATCATTATTCATTTCAAGTGTTTATGTCATACAATGTGTTTTTATTATTTAATATTGAATCATTCTCAAATAGGAGTCACTTTTCACTTTTAACTTTTTTATAATAACTAGAACTGTTGGCATAAATAGCTGACGCATAACTCTTACATGGAATAATACATTACACAGTTTAAGATATACATACATATACATGTATTTAAAAAATAATAATTGGTTAAATTTGAAACCCAGATGTTTTGTTTAGCCATAGTAAAAGAGAACCCGAAATTATGTAAATTTTTATTGAAATAAATAAATAATTTTTAATGTGTAGAAAACATTGATATGTATATGCTAATTCTTATATATTTAAATATTTATGAATAAGAAATTGTAAAAAATTGGCAATTGAGATGTTTTTTTTTTATTTACTTTACTTTCAGTGTTTTAATTTCTTTATTCGCTAACGCTGCTGACGTTATTCAATGTTGCTTTGGTTTATTTGGTTGAGACACTCAGCACGATTTCATATGAATCAAATTGTGTGCCAAAATGACTCATCTGCCATAAGCACTGCTATATGAGCTCAACGAAAGGTAGGTAGTGTCCAAGAAAATGAAATCACACAGTAAACAAGAAAAAACATTTAAATCTTCATGATATTATACATAGTATATATGTATGTACACATTTATATAGTAGAAAATAAGGCAGATAAAGAAATGTGCACATAAGGTACGAAATACATACATGCGAAAAGCACACGCATAAAATTACAATAAACAATTACGACAGCCCCGGCACGATAACGCCGTCTAAAAGTGTGACGAATAGCACACTGCTACTATAAACTGGCATTGGAATCGTGCTTGTGCAACCTAAATGGATTTTCAATTAAAACAATGGGTACGGGACTTAAGAGGAAGTAGTAGTAATTTTATCTAAATAAGGGCAGGTCAACAAAGTACTAATGGCTACATGCAAAATGGATAAGTATGTGCATAATGAAGCGGCGCCTATTGACGCCAATTCATTGACTAACATTAAAATTACTAAGACGTGTTGAACCGGAAGACAGACAGGTTTCTGTTGTTGTAATAATGTTTGAGGCAGTAACTAGTTCTACGCCAAAATACAATCTGACAAAGGAAAACATTGGTAAATGCTTGTGAAAATAAACACATTAGTGGGTTAGGTATATGTTTATGTATATCTTATAGTGGCTGTAAGGAAATAGGGAAAAGTATTTAGCGTTTAATGACTAAATTAAAGTGTCTGGATTTAGGTATGTACATGTTAATATTTGGAGTCTGTTCTAAATTGCTACAAAAATATATTTCTAGAAATATAAGCTATTTCGGCAGTACTTCCAAAATCCCGTATATATTGTGGATCACTGTATAAAAAGAGTTCGAAGGATAAAAAGTAACAATTTGGGTTATTTTATCCAATCCGACGATTGTAATATATCCAAATAATTTATTTTGAAACACAGAGTACCTACATTTCATCAATAATAAATATGTATATAAACCAAAATCATTGAGAGCAGATGTGTGTCTCCTTTCAAAAAATTAAAAATTAAAGCGATGATGTTGGCGCTAGTGGGTTGTATTGGCTATATTTAGCCCACGCACATACAACACACAGAGCAACACCAGCACTAATTTTGAAAGCAACAAAAACAACGAGCAAATAATATTGTAGGTACAACACCAAAAACTGTGATTATAGTAAAGCAAAAACAACAAAATTGGTAGAATAAAAATTAGTAGAAAAAAAGCAATGAATCTTATATCGACGACAAAAATATATTCATTCACGGCGGTCGGTTAAGAGTTCAGAATTTTTTTTTTGTTTTAGTGAAAAAAACTCAAAAATCTAGCAAAAACAGAAAATTTGTGTATGTATGTACAACTATATTATTGTGGGCGTTTGTTAACTTGTTCTACATATATATGCAGGAGCCTTATATCATACACAATCGCTGCAACTAGCTAATGTAAAGGAGTTTGCAATGGGGAGTGGCACTGATTGCTTATGCATTTATTGTATTCCTTATGCATACAGATATATACATAGATAATTTAAGTGAAGTGTTATTCTAGCAATACGATGACTAATAATTAGTAATTCTTTAGCACAAATATCTAGGTTTACTTATCAAATCAAGTTTTATTGATGATGCCATATTGGAGTTACTGGAGTTTCTCCGCTATTTATGTCAACATTCTTGCTTTATTTTCTCATTGTATATTTATTTCACTACCACTACCATTTTCCATCGAATTTTACGCCATTCAACACAACTTGACTTGCGAAATGAATGAAATCATCGCTTCTTTTTTAGTTGTATTTATAAACGACCGTACACTTCAATTCTTACATAATTAATAACACTGTTCTATTATTTAACACTTACACTTCTAACTAATATGGAATATTTGTTAATTTTTCCGCGTTTATACTGTATTTAATTAGATTTTATTTCCATCAGGGGTAGATATATAAAATATTCTACAAGCGAACACCACTTTCAATAAATCAAACCACACTCGTTGAAATTTTCGAACAATCTGATCAGCGATGGCAATTTGTTGCTTCGAAAACATCTTTTCCCCACAGAGTTGCACACGATCTGTCATTGTAGCACCAAAGATCATCTTTGGTAGCACTTTATCTTTGAATGCAGATAGACTATACAATTTTTGGATTGTCAACATATGTAGACATAGTGAAAAAGTATATATAGCAAAATTTTCAACAATTTTGTTTTTTTAAGGTTGGCTAAATAACAACTGAACCCACAAATTCCAATAAAACATCTGCATCTTAAAACAATTAGAATAAAAATACTGATTATAGTCACTTTTGGGCGCAAATACTTTAAAGATGCTGCTCTGCATTACTTGTTTTGAATTGAAATCAAGATTTAATCGGATTTTCCTTTACGTTCATTTATATTTATTAATAATTTGAATAATTAATTATATTTCTGCTTTACAATCAATATATTGAACACAATAATATTGATGACCTCAATATGGAATATCGAATGACATATTTTACCGAACGCATTAGAGCAATATCATTGAACAGTGCTTGCGAGCGCTGAAGAAAAGTTTAAATTGCTTTTTATTTTATAAATTCCCAATAATTATTGTTCCATTAAACGTTGCTTTATATTTAGTATTTAATCAATGAATGATTACTGCTTCTACTATTCTTAATTTCAAATGTTTTTTATTGCTATAGAAGCAAAAAGGAATTAATTTAAATCTAACTAAACATACATTTACTACGCTTGCAACGCAGGGTTGTTTAATCGTAGCATGAAATAGTACTAAAATAACGTACACCACAGCAGTCCTAATTCGCTCGTCCAAGAAGTTTTTCAAGTGTTTTTTGGGCAGCCGAGTTCGCGAGTACAAGAACGAATCGGAGTGAAATGTAAAAGAAACATTTAAATAAATCTAATTGTAATTAACTAATAATCAGCATCTAACAATATAAATTGTAAATATAACTTTAGTTATAGTTAATAACAAGTGTAAGTGATTATCTAAACCGTCAACCGGTCGGAAAGTTGTGTGAAAAAATTTCTTTGCCTTTTCGCTCTCTCCATGCATTCGCGCATTCGTATCCAGTCCGCGCGGACCTTTCAACCGACAGTATTTTTTCCCCTCATTTTTCGCTGCTCTGCACAATTCCAACGTCGAAGGTAATGGCAGCAAAAGCAAAGTCAGCAAACGCGCTGCTTCCAGTGTCAAAGTGAATCGAGTGTCGTCGACGTCGTTGTTGCTGGCGTTTAAGTGAATGTGAAAGAAGAATGGAAAAGTGCACATACAAATATTGAATTGAAGTGAATGATAGCAGAAGTGAAATAATTGCTAGCTGTGCAAAAATGTTTTCATATTTAAATTGTTTTGCAGTTCTTTAAATTTCTGTTGTCGTTGCAATAATTATATTGAATGAATTGTTCAAATCATATAAAAAGTGCTTGTGCAGTTAGATACTAATCAAATATTAAAGTGTATTGACGTCGATATATAAGAAACCGTTCAAAAAAGATCAGTGGAATAGGAAGCAAGTGAAAAGTGCAAATGTGAATGTGTGTGCCACAAGTGAGGCGAAAAAATGTCCAAACGTCCCCCAATTGTCAGTGGCTAGGTCGTCATCGGTCGTTTCAACATCCAACATATTCCTCAACTTTTCGACGTCATCGTGTCATTTATCAACATTTGGGTTTGTCATTGGCGCCTTCTTATAATAAAACGCTCATTTTAACGCGGTTGCGACCTTCTTTCGCTGTGTTGCAAGACGTCTGCTTTGAGTACGCCAGTACTGAAGTGTTAAAACTTTTCCGTGTATTTATATTTGTTTTTGCCATCGTGGAATTTTTTTTGGCAAACTACTACTATTAATACAGGACCGCAGATACAACGAAGTGTTTCAACAAATTCAAGAAATAACACAGAATCAACGGAATTAACTATATAAATTGTATATAAAGGTATGTGCAACATTTGCTATAAAAATACATGTGATCTATGCAATTTTTATTCTATTTTTGAGTAGTATAATAAAAGAAGTATAGTTCCAATCATATCTCGCATATAATACTTCAATTTCCTAATTGTTGTTCATCTGAAAACGCTCGTTTATTATTGATTATCTAATGCTATGTAAGATGCTAAGCCGCTTGTTGCATATACACATACTTAGATATTCAGACAATTTTCTTGTAATAGAAATTGTATTTTACGTTCATTGATAGTTGCTTGTAATAAAATCGGTAATAAAGCTGTTGTTGAAAAATCAACAATCAACTGTAAATTGTGTACGGATGATGGACTTTGGAATAGCTGCCACAGTTTACAAGTTACTTTTGTGTATGTTTGTATGTGCATACATATTCGTATAGCCACATCTCAGTGCAACTCAATTCAGTCTTTGTTGATTACCTTTCTTTGTTTTATAATTTTGTAGCATATTGTCTGTGCTAATAAATCATTCATACATCGTACATTTGCATATGTACATGTCTACATACATATGTATGTTTGTATAGTTTCTGTCCATCTTCACATCATTCGTGTATCGCCTCTACATGATACAGTTGATTAGTCTGTCTGCTGAAAATCATGTGCTACAATGTACCATGCAGCTGTGCGATCCATAGACGCCGCTTGGCTGCATGAACACATAGTGACTGCAACTAAGACCAATCCAAGGTTTTATTCAATAATTATTTTTTTATGGTTTGTTCCGCGACTTTTACTAATTCAATCAAAATATAGTAATAATAAATAATAATTTACAAGCTGCATTGTTTTATTGTGTGGTTGCCAGATTTTATTTCTCTTTATTTATGTTTGTTTTGACATCTAATACACTGTGTTTAACTTACAATTTGTTCTGGATAAGCTGTTGTCAGTCGTGATTGTTGTGTGTTGTTATTCATTTAAAAAACAGTGACATAATTCAATAAGTTGCAAGAAAAAATAATAATTTTGTAATTATTTCTTGTACCTACCTACCTTTTGCTGTTTATATGTAATTGTAAGAAATTGCTTATATAATTGTGGTAATGCATTTACAATAGACTTCTGACAGCTTTCAAAATTAGCTACAGCGTTTGCCAACCATATTATTTCTCATGATTATGTTTCTAATTTTATTTTCAAGCCACGATTTCATAATTTGTGTTTCGGATTCTTTTTAAATTATGTAAATTTGTAGGTGTGTGCTGTTTGAAAGCAAAACCTATCAATAGTGTTACCCTTGTAATTTTAAATTATCAATTGTTTTGTGTCCAAAGGCTCTTAACAACGCTATAATTTTATTAAAAACTTTGCTTGTGGCATTGATATCATTGAAGTTGTTGCAACTGAGTACTTCACTCGAACAATTTACAGTTATGAGTGAACATTTATAATGTTTGTAAACACTTCAATGACATACAAGTAGCATTTCATTAATTCTGACTATTTTAAACGAGGCAGTAGTGACTAAACGCTAATATTATTATCAGTTGCGTATAGTTTTACAAGCTTCAGTTTGTTGAAAATGCTGAAATTTATGTTTTTGCGTTGAAACATTATTCTTTTTACTGCCGAAAATACGCAATAGTTCAGTCATTCGTCGCGGAAGCAAAGGTAGTAGTCAAATGTCCAAAGTCACTCGACAGCTAGTCCAACCACCCGCTGACTAAAAGGCGCGTTCACTTCTATGCCGATCGATATTTTACTGCCTACGAGCGTTTAAGCACACACACATGCGCACGTACAGTTGTAGAAAACACTAAAACAGCAAAAGGTAGTGCTGTTAAGTGCCTATTTGTATGTATTGTATGTATGTGTGTGTAGTACCTGCCAGTCTCAATGTCTCTGTGCCACTTTGACGCCGCTTCCTGTGTAACCTTCAGCCATGCTGACACTTGCTCAGCTTTGTCGCCATCATTATTATCATTGTCAAAACTTTAGCGCGTTTACAATATAAAACATTTGTATTTTGTCGCCAACAACAACAACAACAAGAACAAGGAAATATAGACAAAACAGCCAGCACCCAAACACACACCACCCACTATCACCACCTACCCTTCAGCGTTTTGCGTTTATTGTGCGGCGACAGTTATGTTGTTGTTTTCCAGTGTGTTGTGTTGGTAGTGATGGCGACGACCATGGCTACAATCGCCGTTAATGTTGTCCTCCAACGCATAATTTCGTTTCACCCTCACAACTCACAACGACGTGACTTTATGCTGACCGCCCCCCTGACCCCCAGTATACACCCCACCCAACATTGGCTCATTTAAAACGCAAAATGTTATTAGCTCGCTTACGCTTGTACTTGCCATACTTAAAAATCCTGTTGGCCGCCATTCACTTGGCACACTAGTGTCAAAATCAACAACAACAACAACACTCAGTATATAGTACGTACGTGTAGTCGGTTGGCAGAGCGCAAGAAGGGCAGCATGTGCTTATGCAATGTAAATGTAGCTGTCCATTATTGCTGGATTCGTCAGCTAGTGGACATGCTTGGAACTGGTTGGTTGGTTGACTGCTTGGCCTCAATGTGGCTTACTAGGCTGGGACGGACAAAAAAAATCTCGTCCGGCTTTTGCCTTTCAAGGAAGCGTGCAAAACTGAGACTGACAACCAACAGCGTTGGAGAAAGAATGATTTCAGTTACAGCAAAGTGACAAAACAAAAAAAAATAGCAACAATAAAAACAACAGAACAAGAATAACAGCTTCAAGACGTTGACAACCGGCTAACTGCCGGCAATAAGAAGTGTCCAAACAGCATTTGCTGTTGACGCCGCGCGGAAAAGCTGTTATTACTTTATTTTTGTATTTGTGCAGCTTCTTCCACTTTTTACTCGACGCTTCTCGTCTTTCGCCAATTTCCACGCCAAATGTCAGCCGGACAAAAATAAACCGCAAACAGCAATGCGGACATTAAAATTTTAATTGTTAATTGTAAAATGCTGTACATACACTGGCTCCACACACACACACACACAGACATTCAATTATTGAGTTAAACAATCACATAGTCGGTCGGTCGGTCGGTCTAGTCAACCAGTCGGGGATAGTAGTATGCAGCGGCAGACCTGTGAATCTGTTGTTTAGTTTGCCGGTTTTGCTGTCGAGCATGAATTTTTTACAATTCAACTTGTCTTGTTATTGTTTCATTCCACTGATTTGTTGTTGTTTTTGTTGTTCATATTGCAGCCTTTTTATTTCGCAAGCATTACTCAGACGTTGCCATGTTATGGTTGAAGGTGTTTGTTTGTCGACCATTTGCGAAAAATTCTAGCTAAAACACCTATACATACCATAAATATACGTTTGTATGCGTACGCAAATACCGCTTTATCAACAGAATGAAAACAACAAAATGTAAATAACAAATAAATGTGATATCCCACGGGGTTTGATAAGACGACAACGGCAATGGCAATGGCGCAGCAGCAAATTTCATTTCAATGCCTTCAACCTTAGTTAATTTCTGTCATTACGTATTTGCGTTGGTTGACAATTTTGTTTTATAGAATATTCGAGGTTTTGAACTCAATTTTGATTTAACTGCTGACTAATTTTGAAATGGCAATTAATCTACCTATTAATAATAAAGTCTTTGTCTAGTCCAAAAAGGAACTGTCAAAATTCCATAGCAATTGTTAACAAAGCTTTGACACATGTCGTACATGACGTCACCAATCAGTTTATTTCTTCAGTCTAAAGCACTCAAAAAACCGTTACAGGGCGAAATTTTCGTAATGTCCAATTCCATTATTTTTGGTCCAGTCAAGAAATCACTTTCATAATATCTAAGTCTTATCTTTAAGCTCTGATTATACATAATATCTGTTAAATCGAAGTTCTTATTTTGGTCCAAATTTTCTACCAAGCTTTTGAATTTTTTATTTTTTAATTCGAAAAAATGAAAGGATTAGGAATTAAGAATTGTAATTATTTATTTAATTATTATTTTCGATCATATTTTACTTAAATACTGTAATTCAAAAGCTTTCGTTGTGCATATGCATAGATAGTTTCAATATGTAAGTACAAAGCTTTCACCACCGTATAGAGCTTTCATCACAGTTACATAAAATTGTTATCAGAAGCACATGTAGGTAAAAAAGTAGCTGTAATGAGTATAGAGCTTTCACCGCCTTATAAAGCTTTCATCCCATTACTAAAGAGCTTTCATCACAGTTACAGAAAGTTCTTATCAGACGCATATTTAAGTAGCTGGAAAAGTAGCTGAAATGAGAATAGAACTTTCATCACCGTATACAGCTTTCCCCACATTACTACAGAGCTTTCATCACTTTAAAAACTTTCTATAAGAAGCAAATATGACAAAAAAGCATTTAGAATACTTCAATGGAAAAGGAATTCGTGATGAAAAACATTTCAGCGAATTTTTAAAGATAAGCTTTGGCATTTAAGCAAATGACCTTCACATATTTAACTTGTGCGTTTATCTAAAATTGTTTTCGTATGAAAATAATATGATAAGCGTAGTAAATGCAAAATTATAAGTTTCGAGTAAACACATGCATGAGTGAAATTGAGCTACAGGAAGTGCACATACACACTTTTAATTTTTATTTTTGATGCTTATTTACGTATGTTGTGTTCAAGAGCACTTCTAAATATGTATTTGAAGAAAAAAATACGTTAATACCATTATAAAAAACATAACCTAAAAAAATTTAACATAAAAAAATATCAAAAATAATGAAAAGAAATAAACAATGCCAAAAACACAAGGTAATAATATGCATGAAAGCAATCCATATTCAATCTAAGTTGGGCAATTTTCGCCTTTTTATGTTTAGCCTTACATAACACATGTTCTTGTCATAAGCCGACTTGTTTATACTGCCTTCCAACAAAGCCAGGTGTCAGCTCTTATGAGCAATTTCAGCACTTTTTATCAACAAATCATATCACATTTCATGCTAAATATGTCACGGTCGTACCATGTACCATGACAAAAGGAGAGCTTGCCGTGTTATTGGCTTGTCGTACAACACGTTGAAATGAAAAAGACTCAAAATCGACAGAAAATGCCAATTAGCCGTAGTTGTTTTAAATTCGAAAATTATTGAAAAAGTTTACAAATTAATATTTTCAGCATATTTTTTTATGGTAGGTTTTTAAAGACTTGCTTCAAGAGCTTTTTCTTGATAGCTGCGTATTGAACATATTTTTTGGTATAATCATAGTTCTTCACTTTAGCTGAGAACTGGAAAAACTATATTCTCAACTCGTTATATCTTCCATCCAAGCTAAATATTAGGTCAGATCAATTGACGTCAGGCTTAATCTTTCGAAAATGTACAATATGGCTAGTAAAAAAACTCATAGCTCATCGATGACATGTATTTCTCTTAGAAATTTGTTATTTTGTTTTCGTTGTAGTTGTAGCTATAGTTGTTGAGGTGATTGCCCTCGCCTAGATATAAATCCGATCCGTTACGGTTACGTCCGATTGTCGTGGAGACTTGTATTGGTATTTCGATTTTTGTAGTGCTTAAAGTTTAATCGAAATCTGGAGATATTTAAGAGTTTTTCTTTCTTTTACGGACTAGAAACTGTAATACAATGAATACATCTTAATTAAAATTTCACATTTTGATTTCTCAGATTCAGACAATTTGTTTACTCTAGGTAGCGCAGCACAGTAAGTGTTTTCTCAAAGCTCTCATTTTAAACAAAATCACAAACTTTAATGCAATTTCTTTAAAATTTCGTTCTATTATTTTAAACAAAATCACAAACTTTAATGCAATTTCTTTAAAATTTCGTTCTATTAAGTCGATGATGTCGAAAAAGTCAGATCTAGACAAAGTATTTTTAAATATAAATATTGTAAAGCTTTTCTGAATTGTAAAAGCTTTATGAAAGCTAATTTTTTGAAGTTTGTTTCGTCGAAAAAAGACCTTTTTTCATGAATTTTTTTAGAAAAAATTATTGCTGTCGGTTTATTTTACTTATTATTATATGAAAGTACAACATTTGAAGGATACTTAAAAAAAAGTTTTATCGAAAAATAGCGAGGAATAACGGATTTATCGTCGATCTCTGCAGGCACCTCGAAAAAAAGTGTTTGTGCGGTGACCAGCCTACAGCATCACTGGATCATCCGAAACCAAAATATCAAAATGCTTTCTTTAGTTTATTAGTTTATCTTTCAATTGACGTCGAGTTTTTTTTAATCTTTCAATTTTTCAATTTTTGGTACCATTTTCAAGCCAAAATGACGATTTTAGACGAAAAAATCGACCTATTTGTTATTGTAAAATTGTTAGTAATTAAAATCATTCGAGAGCTATATATATGTAGAATATTTGTTCACAATTTCAAAACGATCGATGCAGTAGTTTTTTCTGTAGACTGGTCACCGACTTTAAAAATTACATATTTGGGAAAATCGATTCAAAGTTTTGTACACTCAGCGCAGGTAGCTGGAGGTATCGTTATTCAACCCGCTGTAACTTCGTCAGTTTTTCTCCGAATGACCTAAAATTTTAACACAATATTCTTGATATGTTGATGGTTCAGGAAAAAAATAAAAAAAAATAATGAAAAAAAAGTTGTCAAACCTTACCCCCCCCCTTAAATGTTGTGAAGGGGAATTTATTATAAAGGTTTTTTAAAATAAATATTATAAAGCTTTTTCAATCTGTGAAAGTTTTATAAAAGGTCGATTTTTGTTCATACTCTGGGTTTGATTGAAGATTGTGAATCGAAAATTATTATAAATGTTTTTTAACATAAATATTATAAAGCTTTTCTAAAATGTGAAAGCTTTGTGAAAGCTCAATTTTGTTACGTACTCTTACATCGATCTAATATTATGGAGAGAAAATTTAAATAAATTTTTAATATTAATATTATAAAAATTTACTAAAATGTGAAAGCTTTATGAAAGCTCGATAGTTTGTTCATACTCTGAGTTCCACCAAAAATTTTAACCAAAATAATTTTAAGTTCTACAAAGCTTTTCTAAACTTTGAAAGCTCAAGGTTGCCACATTCACAATAATAATATTATAATTATTAGATCTCAGTGGAATTAATAATAATTCTTTAATATCACTTGCCACAACGAGCGACAAGGCTACTCGACAATATTCACACTCCCTATTCTTTTGTTCTTATTTTGCGGAAATATTCTCAATACGAATATTATTATTGCAGTATAATTTTCGCTCTTCGCTTTCGTGCTGTTTCGCACATCCTACTTTAATTTAATGCCCACTTGCAACTTTGCTGCTGAGAAGTGTTATGGAACGATACGACGAGTGAACGGAACTCCCAAACCCCAGCGTTTACCTTCACGCTTACAGTAAGCTAAAGCAACGTCAGTTACCTTTGCCTTTTAACCAGTTAAGCAGCTAAGTGAAAAAACAAAAACATGAAACTGCTACAGAAAAAGCACCGAGCTCCAGCAGAAAGAGAGGCGAAAAAAGCTTGCGTTGCCATTGCCGCACAACAAAAGCAAAGCAAAGCCGTTGCGTTATGTTTCACTTGTTGTTGTAGCTGTTACATCGTTACGTCCAAGTGGTTGTTGTTGTTTTATAAAGCATTGTTTTTTTTTCTTTTCTTTATTTATTTATATTTTTTTTGTATCACGTTGTCTGGTCTGGTCCTTGAACTGTCAATACGAACGGGCGACCAAAGCGTACCGAGCCGAATGAAAACCAGAAATCGAGGCTGATGCACAAAATTATTATTGCATGGAGAGACAAAAAAACGCTGATGAAACAGGCAAAACGCCACGCTCACAGCGAACACTTTAATGCAAACGCTGCAGAAGCCAGCCAGCCAGCACCTCGCCCGCTGCTCCTTGCAACGCCACAAATTTTGAACTGCTTTTTTTTGTTGTTCGTTTTTTTTTTTTGCTGAATTGCTGCTCGTTGCTTTTAAAGTGGTTAATATTACCGTTCTTACTGTTGTTGTCTTTCCTGCTGTTATTGCACTCCTTTCGCTTCGAGTGGCAGACAGACAGACTGGTAGGCAGGCTGGCAGCCGGACTGGACTGGTTGGTTGGTTGGCTAGGCCGTTTGGGTTGATCGTTGGGTCGTCGCTCGGTTTGCCGGTCGCTTGGTTTAAGCCTTTGTATGCAACGGAACAGCTTCCAAACCGCACTTCAATTCTCAATGCCCGAGCTCAACAGCCTGTCTGTGTGCTGCCGCAGTCGGATGACTGGTAGGCTGCTCGACTGCCACTGCACAGATTGCTCCTCACACATAGTAGGTATTTGCCAAATAGCTCCACTTCAGCTGCTGTTGAATGCACTCATTCACTCGTATTTGCAATTATTTTGCATGCATGCTAAATAATTTATTACTTCCCGATGGCAACGAACCGGAGCACTCGGCGCATCGGGTGCACCGGCAAATACTTGAGTGCGACTAACAAACGAGCGCGCGCAAATGGGTGAACAAACCCAGCAGCCGAGTAGCGCAGCGCAGCCAGCCAGCCAACCGGCAGCTCCAGCTTCCAACATACCACATACGTTTTCGTCGTAAGGCCTTAACCTCACTGTGCATAGCCTTAGTTGTATGTACATGAGGCTTGAGTTTGGCCTGTTCGATATTTGCCTAGCAACTCAACAAGAGCTTAACTCTCGATTGCCGCTACTGTTGTTGTACTGTCTTATCCGCCTAGCTTTGCCTGGCTGGATGGCTGCCTGGCTGGCTGTGCTCGGTATCAGTCTTAACCGGCTACTGGTGGCGCGCTGCGACGCTCACTCTAATCCTGCATCCACAGATGTCTGCACGCTCTGGCATACTTCATTATGCATAGACAGGCGACTCGGGCTGCGCTGTTGGCTCTATTGGTCGTTTTACTACTTCGTCGTCTACTCATTTGCTGGTATGACTTGGTTTTTGTGTGTGGCAGCTTTTTAAAGACTCGCCAAAGCGTGCGATAATGCACATTTTACCAACACTCTAACCGCTTGGCCCACACCCCACATCCCGAGTTGTATTCGCTGTTGCCGTTTATTCACAATCTTGCCGCTTTGGTTGCTACTGTACTGCCGCACAGTTTTACTTTACTCAACAACCAACGACCAGCCTTCCCATTCTATATTTCATTGTTGGCATAATTTTGTCAGTAAATTGCGTTTTTATACCCTCTTCATTGTATTGAGTGCATACAGGGTATTGAATGCGGCGTTCAGGCTTTCATTTCTTCGGAGATAGTGTGAAGATGGAAGGGGCAAGGAGGGTAAAAAAGTTACCTGATTCAAGAGTTGTACCGGTGGACTGGACTGCCGAGGAAGTTCGCATAACTTCAGTGAACCATCGGGAACCGTCTGTTTCTGAGGAAATGCCAAGATTACTAGTATTACCGTTCCAACGATAGTCGACTCTTCATTACCCGAAATAACTCGGATTTTAATCCGGTCAAAGACTGTCAACTCGGCAACTCTCCTCAAAATGTTTTTGTGTAATGATTTCCACTCCTACAAGAACAACAAGAACTCGTATTACTTATACAGAATGTTCAGTTAGGTTCGCGTAAGATATGAGACCTTAATTATTATTTCGGGAGTGACGCTATACTCAAGTGTTTATAAAGCTCAAGTCTCAAAGTCGATTTTTTCTGTTACTAAAGACGACTGCATTGTTTCGAAAACTCTGAACCGCTCTATTAACAGAGTTTCTGTAACATACTCTCGTGGAAAGATACCGAGTTGTATCTTTAAATAAGCGGACGGATTTCCGTTCTAACGCTGACGATCCTTTCCTTCATTGCTTAGGAACATATGGGACCTTCTAATACACAAAACATTTTCATTATTTGAAAAGCTTTCTGCTGAGTAATTTTTGGATTCCAAATGAAAGCTTAGATGTTAGAGTCGACTTCTTTAGAAATATTCGGGTTAGTCCAAAGTTATGTTCTCTTTGCGTGGATGGAATATATGCAAATGTTTAAATTAACCGTAATAGTAAGAAAATGCAGCTTAAAGCTTTGAAAGCTTATTGGTCGGTTTAGAAGCTCGTGGTGAAATTTTTTATTAAAAAATCCTTACTTGCAATGAATTTTGACTGAATATATTCTACAAAAATTTCTAAAAAAATAAAAAAAATATTTTTTAAGTCCATTTCTATAAAAGCTCTACACAATTTTTCTTCTCCATCCTGGATTCGCATGAGCACTCTGTATCATGTTGTACTTGCTGTCGGCACATTTATTATTGATGAATTTTTGCATATGTACTTCGTAATGCTGCAGGCCTTTCGTCTATCCCCCAAACGCAGTCATACCCTTGCTGTGTGCCCTCTTTCACTTAAACGCCGCGCATGGGTGTGGGTTATTGTTGTTGGCAGGCGCTTAATTTTGGGGCGTATAGACTTGCATTCATTGCAACACTGCCGCATATGCCGCACTGTACTGTACATTGGTGTTTTGAAAGTGTTGTTAGTGTTCGTGTGTTGTTACTGACTGCATTGGGGGTGGGTTCGCTGGGTGGTGTTGGTGTTGGTGGGCCGAGCTTTCACTGGGTGGTGTTGCAGCGTTTGCCATCACTTCCATTATTACTGTTTCGGCTTTGTTTCTAACCAACCCTTGTGCACTTTAAGCGCCCAACTCCTCGAAAGGTTTTTTAGGTGAGGCATACAATGTGCTTACTTCACTTTCAATTTATATGAATATGCATTAGTGTATTCATTGTATATATGTGTGGGTCTTTACCCTTTTTTTCAGACTTTGCATAACCACAGTAATTTTGTTTGCGCTTCATTCATGTATGAATGAATTTTAAAGTGCATTAGACTGAGTGCGGGCACAAGTGGTGCACACCAATACATATATACACTCATATATACATACATATTATAATTTGTTTTCCAACTGCATACAAACAGGGTGTGAGTGCGTGGCATTTTCCACCCTCTGTTGATTTATCTTCCGCCCCCCCAAGACAACACTTCTCACACACTTTCTTGCTTGCTTTGCCCTGCACACTTCAAAAGGATGTCGCGCGTGTGTAATCGGTATCTGCTTAATCAAAGATTGTGAGTGCTTGCATTTATACTTATAATGCTTTATATATGTATGCCTGCCTGTCTGTAAGCATGCTATCAATTTCAAAACGTTTTCTAATCCGATAAATTGGTCACAGCTCGTCTGCGTTTTACGAAATCTTGCGCGTACCATAAGTGTCTTCTACTGGAGGGTGGTTTTGTTGTTGTCCTCTATATGTATAATGTTGTTTGTGCAAATTGCATTTGAATTGACGTAACGTGCATCTTAGTTATAATTTATGTGTTCTTTTGTTTTGCCGGAGTTGTCACAACTTTCGTAATAAATCATGAAGTAAATTTGTTGAGTAATTCGGGGCTTAATAAATGTTATTTATTTTTTGCCGAGATAATAATTTTTTCAATAAAATTTTACTTTAATTATTCATAATTTTGTCAACGGACCTATAATAATAAGAAATGCTTCATTTAGGGTATGTGTCCCGTTTTTATTCTATAAACATAATCGAATTGTGGCATACGCTGTGTGGCTTGGGGCGCCATCCTTTTGGAACCACTTATTGTCCAAGTCCATATCCATATTCAATTCGGGCCAAAAATATTCAGTTATCATTGAGTGGCAGCGATTCCCATTCACAGTAACGTGCCGGTCTTGATCATCACAGCAGAAGTCAGGTTCAATAACGCCGCCGGCCCATAAACCGCACCAAACCGTAATTTTTCTGGATGCAATGATGACTCATAGAGTACGATGTGGATTGCTGCCTGATCAATAATGTATATTTTGAGCTTCTTCATGAATTGAACGTAGCGTTCTTAATGTTGAGTCCACTGACTCCGAATTTCGCTAGTAAATTTTAATCATTTCGACTGTTTGTTGGATCATATATCTTTCCAAGATGAAATGACAAACATTACTGTCCCTATCCCGTTTGCTGTCCCTATCGGTCTACTTTGTAGCGTCCCTTTTGAAGAACCGTTTATTCCTATGTATTGCTTCTATGCTTCCATGGAGAGCTTTTTCTTAGCACATGCTTTTTAAGAGCTTATCCGTTTTCTGCCGAACTTCTTTGGAAGTAATAATTTATATAAATATTTCTTCATTAATAAGAATATGAGACTTGCACCATAATTCATTTTCAATTTTTTTGGAATGTATAGTTTTCTTTAAAAGCTCACTTTTCTCTAAGTTTAATACTTAACATTTTGTAATAACGATTATTCTTCATTTTATTCAAATTCCTTACCTTCGCATCAATCCGTCATCTTTGGAAACATGAAAGAGCTCTTTCCTTCAAGCTAAATTTAAAGAATATGTTGGATAAAGAATTGAAATATGTCTGTGCAGCTTCGGCCTTATGGATTGTTGCTATGAAAATCTACTAATATAAATGTAGCTAATATTCTTGTATAACGATTTTAACGTTTGCTCTAAAAGTTCCAAAAAAGAATATTATTTTGAGCATATCACTCAAAACAGTATACTGCTTTGTCTGTTCCGTTTTCAATTATGAGTCAGTCTCTACTTCGACTGTTGTCAGTTCTCAGTCAAGAAATTGTTTCAAAATGATTGCTTGTCTATTCTAACTATGTTATTAGCAAAATTCGTATAAACATTGCCTACATTTCGGCGCGGAGCAAAAACTATCGATTACCGAAACTTAATCTCAAATGAGAGCAAAAGTGAAATCTTTAATGGAACATAATTCTGATTTACAAAAGAACGATTAGTTTAATGTAGCAACACTTTAAGTTAGACATTTCTAAGAATCAATAAAAACTCTCGCCCCTTGCTATGAGTTCTTAAGTCCAATAAGTGCCTCGCAGCAAACTGCGGTTTTATTTATAAAAGAAATATTCCGTTAATAACAGTATTTACGTCATGTTGTTTAAAAATAAAATGATAAATTTATATAAAAACATACACCCCGCTTCCGCTAACGCACACACATACATATATTGGAGCCAGAATTATATCACTAACATTTGTTCTTGCTATTCTTGGTGGTTAAACGTGCCCGCACTAACGCTGCAACTTCGTGTTATATAAATCGTGTAAGTTCCATGCAGCACGTAATCAAAATGTTTTCGCCATTCATTCATATGTATTCTAATTTCATTAGTAAATTACATATAAATTTGCACGATATGATTCGCAAGCGAACGAACGCGTGCGCACGCCCATACATACGTACAAACAAACACCGCCCCAACATGCTCATCATACATACGTAAGTGTGTTTTTGTTTGTATTTATAATGACGTCATACATAACTTTGGGTGGCGTTATGATGGCATTGTTGTCCGTGATGCATTTTATCCCAAGCGTAACATTTTTCGTTAGATAGAGTGCTCATAGTGTACTATATATAAGTATGTCCAAATATATACCCATTGTATGGGATACTACGTTGCGTATAAACTTATTTCCATGTAGTTATTTTCAGACCACAACTAGTTCCCATTATCTGTAGATATTTTTATTGAAAACTGAATTACACTTCTTAGAAATTCTCTCAATTTTCAACACTTTTCTAAAAAAATAAATAGTTCAGTTTACTGCTCCGAAGCAGCATATTAATTCGAAAATTTTTAAAACTATATGGGCATTTCCGCCAGAAGGTCTACCACAGACAAAATATTAAACATTATTAGAATTACAAAGTTTTTGCATATTTTCATAGGAAAATATCTAAATTTATTGATATTAAATTAATTTTAAATTAATTCATAACCAATTACGAGATATACCAAAGCCAAGTCGAATAGGAGCTACTTTTCTCATTTCGATTTTTCTACTGCATTTGTTTTTTCGTCAAAATTGTTAAAGAAACATATCATGTATAATTTTTTGCTTTGTGTAAAACCTTTATAAGGGTACAAAGATCCGAATAAAATGCATAAGAAAGCATGCGATTGCAAATAACTGTAAGTTTTTGCTCTCTTATTATCCTATATTTTAATGTCCCGTGCGACATCAAAAAACAACACTTATTCCCACTGCATCGCAAATAAAAGCAGCAAGCTCGCCAAATTTTGGGTATAAATAGTAAACTTGTATACAATTAAAATAAAAAAACCTTGTTCAAAAATCAGAAGATTTGTGGTTTTGGTAACTACTTAAAATAGGTCCCGTGCGACATCGTAGGTGTGGAATTTAAAAATTGTTATTAATTTTTTGTCTTATAAAATTGACTTAAGTATGTAAATAGATACATTTACTTTAATTATTTACATATGAGCAAAAACCGCACTTTAAATTTCACTAAAATAGCTATTCAAATAGATTTTGGCGAAAATTATAGGCTTCCAAATCAAAATAAGAGTGCTCATTTTAACAAGGTTGTAAGGGAAAATCGTTTGCTTTTAAAAGTGACAAGTAAACGCATGAAATATTATTTTCTTGATAGATCTCTTAACTAAAATTAAGAAATCTTTTAGTTGCTTTTCTAAAATATTTATTTTTTTTTTAAGGTAACTGCTCTCAGTTTAAAAACAAATTTATATTATCAAGCCTGGTGGATTTTATGAAATAATTAAAATACTCTTCATTAGAATATAATTTTTTTGCAAGGAGCTGTCGATGGAGTGGGAGCAGTTATCAACAGGAAAGTCTGGCAGATAACGAATTCCAAAAAAATGTATACCCGAAGACAGCATTTTCTGAAAAAAAAAATGTATTTAACATTCATAATACCATTTTCATTTTATGCTATAGAATTTTTGTTGTGTATCTCGTTGGATATTAGTTAAAATAAATAAATAAATACATTTACTACTTTTTTAAGCCATTTTATTGGTCTTGTTGTTAAATAATTCCGTATTATAAAACAAAATCAACATAAATATTATGATGGAAAAAAATGTCCCGTGCGACATGTCCCGTGCGAATGTGGTTAATAATTAATTAAAAAAAAACTACAAATTATTTTTGGATGAAATTCATACCATCTTTAAAGGCCATCAATTCGCAACATTTTACAATCAAAAACATTTGAATATTACCTTATAATTCGCTGAAATCGCCGTTTGAATTGTTGTTCCCAAAAACGACTTCCATTTTTTGTCTCGTGCGAATGCCTTGGTTTTTTGCAATTATCTTGAAAATGAAAACCGTTCCAAAATCAACCTTAACACTAAATGTAGAGCTAATGAAGGGCTATTAAAAAATCCTACTGTCAAAATTAAAAAACATTTTTGTTCATACTTTTTTTTAGTTGAAAGGTGTACGATTGTCCCGTTCGACATGGCGGAAATGCCCATATATAGAACTTCTAGATAATTTTTTTGAAAATAATTTTAAATTTTAATTATAAAAGGGTGTTGTACTGAACTTACACATATAACCTTCGAAAAAAAAATTAAATGAGAAATTCTAATCTTAATCAATTCTTTTGGAAATAAAGAAAGAAAAAAAATACCGTTATAATATTTTGATTTAAAGTCTGTGAATTTTTAGATACGTAACTGAAATACATGAATTTTAGAGTTATGAAACTCATTTAGTAAACCAAAAAAATATATATAAAAATATATATATATATTCCAATTGTCGTTTTGTTATTTTTAGTATATTGATATATGTAATTAACCCTAAGGTTAGACGTGCTAAACCCCAAATTTATACATGTTTACATGAGTTTTTTGTTTTGCTTGATTGTTGTATAAATGCGAATTATCTCAGAATTCCATTGTTCAACGCCTTACAATATGCAACTAATTCTCTTTGATGGTGGCTTAAAACTTATACGACCCTACATATGTCCGACAAATGAATCAGACTAGTACCAATTGAAGAACAATTTCAGTTCACATAAATAAAATACTTGAATTTTTTAATGGTGCTGTTGGTCGCTATACTATTATCAGGATTGTTTCATGGCTCCATGTTTTCTTTATATGAATTAGTAATAAAAAAAAATAACAAAAATTTATTTTTAAGTATTTAAGTATTAAGTAATTATTTCTTTCCACCAAGGTATTGCCTTGCCTATGAAACACTCTAGCTTTTGAACCATTTAGTTAAAATTGCTGCTTCGGTATTCTAGCGATGACTATTTGCGTTCGCTTATTACCACGCAATCATTGCAATGAATGACAGCAGCACGAAACGAGTGCATTTCCCCACAGATATTAGTGCATTATGCCAGAGCACACGTTTTTGTTCGACACGCTCACGCTCGCAGTTGCATTGTGTCACCTAAACGTCATTTACGAGTGTTAGATCACTCGCTCGTCTGTGGTGCAAAAGACTAAAAGTTTCGGTTATTTATCTAGTCATTACGATTTAATTGTGTTTGTCTTCAATAGCGTAATCACAGCGCATACATACATACACACGAACTTATTTACATACAAATGTTTGTCTGACTAACACATTGCTTGCGCACCTTTCGACAAACAACAACAAAGTGCATTTCACACAGCTATTATGTCAATGTTGGCCGGTTTGTCGGTTGTCAACCAGCACCAAGCAATGTCAGCTATTACCTAGCTGCGTCATCTTTTTAAATGAGACCAACACATGTTCTTTTTTAGCTTGGCTGTGTTAGATGAGATTCTTTCCATGCATAGACTTCCGGACTAAAGTTGCTACTTTTTCCGGGTGTCCCAGCTGTCGTTCGAAAGCATTGCAGAACCCCATACTGTTGCTAGCCCTTAGAATCATATCCATAAGCGCTGTATTTTCGCAAGTTTCACAAGTCCTCAACGCCCACTAGGCACTCGCTGTACGTGTCTTTAGTTAGGTTCTTTGACGTTTATCGACATTTCATCAAACGCCTCACACTTCATATTTGACTATTTGCTCCGAGTCTATTTGTACTTGGCTACCACCACATGTGAGTACTCATACATATAACACATGTGTGTGTGGTCTTTTGCATGCCTGTGAGTGTATGTGTGTGTGTGCGTAATAGCACTGATTGCCACAAAAGGATGACGTTGCTTTCGTCATCAGCAGCGCACACATCATCATTAATGGCTATAACATTTATCTTTATGTGCAGGCATGCGTATGTACGCGCCTACTTATCCATTTGCTGGCATGTCAATACTTACATACTTACATACAGACAGCCATTACTACATACATTCGCTTACAAATGCCTGATGATGCATCATCATCGTCGTCTTTGCTTTTACACTTTCTTTTCAACTGAGCAAAAGCCACATCAATATCGGTTGCCGGCTTCTCGCTTGATTTGGTTTTATTGTTTAGTAAGTATTTATTTTTATTTTCTGTTGCCAAAGTGTTTCAATTTTTTATTTTTATTTTTTTGTTCATATATTTAATTCCTTTTTACCGCACATACATTGTACTAGCTGGGCACATAGTTATTTATTTGCTTTTATTTTTATATTTGCTGCCAAACAGCCATCAGCCAAGTCAAATGTTTAAGTGTGCCCTCAAAGTGTTTTTATTTTTCATAAATATTTTCTGATTTTTGTTTTGTTTTTGGCACAGTTCATTTGCTTTAACAGTGTTGGGTTGAGAAATGTAATCACTTCCGAAAGAGTTTTAATAATTGGAACTAAAAATAGTTTCATAACTAACTTAAAGCGTTGATTGAAATCTCGTTCGAAGCATTATGCAAAATTATAGAGATTTATTAATTTCGATAGAGGTCGCTAGTCTCAATTCATTTGAGTATATTTTTGAGATTGAACTTCATTTAATTTACTCTACCATTCAGTTTCGGTTAAATTTCTTTCTATTATAACTTTTACTTTATAAAATTTATCTCGATTTTTTTCAAATGTAATCCGATCCGATTTCGAACTGATCTGAGGTGTGCTCAAAAAATATCGGAAATTTTCGATTTTTGAAAAAATAGTCTATTCATTTGTCTAAATTAATGTTGTCGCCTTTTAAATAGTCCCCATTCGATATTACAGATAATGCTAGCGTTTCTTCCAAACGTCCAGACACTTCTCAACATTTTTTGGGATAGCTTTTGGCTCTTTAAGCGATTTCTCATATCATTAGCTTTTAACAAACGAAAATCTGCAAGTTCATAAAAACACGTCTAACTTTAACGACTGCTACAGACAAAGTAAGCAATGATTACAGTTGAAAATTTTATCGTAAATCGTAAAAACAATTTGATAGTTGGACATTTTTTAATTCCATTCTTCTATTGAGCTTATATTTTTCTTCTATTGTACTTTCTTCTAAAATACCATTCGTTTATTAGCGGTATTCGACAATTTTTTGTAAGAAACCAGAAAATAATGATTTAAAAAATTTCATAAACTTCACACACCGAGGTCGAGGACTCTGTAGGCTAAAGTTTTAAATAGTATAAATGCCGAAAGATTGTGAATGAGTTTTCAAAACTTTCTCTTGGCAATTGCGGTTCTTGGATTACTCAAAAAGTGTTCAAAATGTGCGAATATTTTCTACATTTGCTACATAAAAAAGAAACGAAATAGTTTCAAGTACGATACGGATATGATCTGGAAAGAATCCGTAAACCACCCACAACACTTTTATTATCCAAAACCAATCTTAGGATGTAGTAGGATGGCCTCCAGATCAGATATATATTCTAAATTTTCAGCATATATTGCTAAATCTCAGTCTAATACAGAGAACATTAGACCTGGGAACATCAAGGCATTTAATCAAAATGAGGGACAAAGGATAATTCAAAGACAAAAAAGCGTTAAAATTGGGGATCGTTTTATAAAAGAGGATAAGCCAGGATCTTCGTACTATGTTGGAGCGCTACCAATACTCCTTCTTAGCACTTCTGTCTTCTGAAGAGCATTAGGCCTCTATCAATTCTAATTCACTTATAAATGTTCCGGGTTCTGAGTCTACAGCTAAATCTCATTCTGATTCGGAGAAGTGGTCAGTTGTCTTTGGGAATATTAGATCCGGAAACACTAAACGCATTTAATCTAAATGAGAAGCTAAGAATATGGTTACAAATAAATATAAAATACAATAAACTTGTGAATGATATGGAAAATAGTTTGAACCGGGACCTCCGTACGATGTTGGAGTGCTAAACACCTGGTCAAAGGTATATATGAATGTCGACTATAGAGGATTAGAGAACATATCACTGTATGTTTGGTCCCCATGATGCTTAGCAATTTCACTCAACATTCTTCAATTTGCCCCACTGTCTCTGCAAATTTCTTTATACTTATTTTATACTCCAAGCATTTTCTTGTTTTTATTTTCATATACATATTTCTTAAATACTTGCTGAGTTCTTAATTGTGCTTACAGTCTGATCTTTCGCCTGCCCAACCACTCAACCGCCCCTCTGTCAGTGCTCATAATTCTAGATGTTGCAGGCATGCCTATAGATATTTCCATATATGTTACACATATGCATACATGTAGGAGCCTACATATAGTAATGCCCAGTCATTATGCGCAAATGCTATGCAAAAGAGGCTATTGAGGATTATGTTTCCCAGCAGCATCGTGATGTGGCATGATTATGCCTTTTACAGAGTGTCGAAGCATTGTGGTTACTGTGCTGATGCTGTTGCTGCTGTGTGGACTTCCGTTTATTCTTCTTCTTCTTCTTGTTGTTGTTGATGATATGATTGCTGACATATTTCAGCTACTTCACATGCCACACACTTGACTGTGTTTTCTATTATTACTTGACTCATTAGAATGTTGTCTGTATATTTATGTGTATGTGTGTGTATTGCTATGCATCTGTGCTGTTTATCACGTTCGTAATTGTGTTGATTTTTGTATTCTTCGTAGATATATCTTTGACTAACGAAATCACAATAGTCATCAGTATCACGCACTTCATTAGCATTAGTTATACATAAAATAAGTAATCATCGCTCGCTTGCTTAATTATTGGTTGTGGTCATCGTTTATCAACACGTTCTGTGGTTGCGACATATAATATATCTTTGACGCGCGTTTTCAATTCGAAATTCTATAAATTTTATATATTTTTTTAAGAAAAAACTATAATTATTTTATCATGTTGCGCTGTCGTCACACTCGGCTTCTGTGTTTAGTAAGCCAAAGCTTAGCTGTCAATCTATCTAACTATGTAATTATTCAGGCCTTTGTCCAATATATTCATGCTTTGAGTTTATTGACTGACAGCCAATTTGGCGCTCGTGCAAAACGAGACGTTTTCGGCATGCGATTGTCGCTGTGACAGCAGTGCATGCGCGTTGGTGCTAAATGAAAATTGAAATGTTTATTAATGAATAACATTTTTTCCATCAATTTCAATTTTCTTTTTTTAATTTTAATTTACATTTTTTTTTAATTTTTTTTTATTTTAATTTTTTTTATTAAATTTTTTTTTTTAATTTTATTTTTAATTAGCGCGTTGGTGCTTAATGAAAATTGAAATGTTTATTAATAAATAACATTTTTTCCATTATTTTTTTTTAATTTTATTTTTAATTTTATTTTAATTTTTTTTTCTAATTTTTTCTTTAATTTTTATTTTAATTTTTTTTATTTAATATTTTTAATTTTTACTTTTTTAATTTTTTTATATATTTTTTTTACATATTTTTTAAATATTTTTATTTAATTTTTTTTTCAATTCCATTTTATTTATTTTTTCATTAAAAAAAATTGAAATATTTCACGCCATAAATTGCTGACAAGCGTCGATTGTTTGCCATTTATGCTTTTCATTTGTTTTTATGTTCTCTTGGTTTTCGTATTTCTTTTTGTTTCTGCGTAATTATATGTCTACGGACATTTGTGCGCCACTGTGGGAGTGTGTGTTTGTGTATGTTTTGACAACGACCCAGTTACATTGGACATAAATTAATACATAAATCATTTATTTAAATTAGAGCAGTAAACAGTAGTAGTCTGAGAACGAAATGAATTCATATAATCATGAAAGCGTTTGTTTGTTGTAAATGATCTCGTTGTGTGGAGCCATGAAAATGGACTTACGCAAAAAATGCCTACAGTAGCTTTAATTTTGCGTTTTCAAATGTGCTTGAAGTTGGAATTTTTGGCCCAATAATTAAATGTATGTTTAGTAAAAGTGGGTTAGTTTTGAGAAAAATATTAATATTCTCATCATCATTGATGTTACTCCCTTAGAAGAATACCCAATACCCAGCTGAAATAAATTTTGAAATATAATGATAGTAGATATTTTGATGGGCTTATGCTCAATAAAGACGATTTAATTTAAAGTTCTGCAAAAAATAGCAATTCGAGTACAAAATGTCTTGGCTACTAAACCATAATAATATAATAGACCAATAATAATTTATGCTTGTTTAAACAATTTGAGGTTCCAGTTACTCATCATTAGTGAAAAAATTCTCTAAAGTAACATTTTCCAATTTCGAAAAACATAATCAGTATTTTTTAGCTGTTTTTCCTCTATGGCTTATATTCCGATTTTCTCACACAACTGTAGATTTTCTCCTACAAAGTGAAAGTTTTTCATTTGCTCCGCTACTTCATTCATTCTGCTCTTTGCGTCTGATTTTACAGTGTTTTCATAGTATGTACTCTGGAAATTCTGTGTTTCTGCTCAACAGCCGTCATAACTCTTTCTTTTTCTTTTATTCTTGGCGAATTGTTTATTTTCATTTCGTATTTTTTTATTGTACCAAACACAATTAAAATGTGGAACTTTCAGACTTTCGACTTCTTACTTTGTAGCAAATGAAAATGGCTGACGCACAGTGGTTTGACAATGCACTTTACGTAATGTTGGTCAAAGATGAGTAATCGCATGCAATTTCAGATATTTACAGAATATGAGAGTATTGTTTGTTGTAATATTAGTATAGTAGCATGGTCTGGAATTTTATAAAATATTAGGAATTGAGGATTTTGGTAAAAATAATCCGTAAATGTTTCTATAATTGTAATATTTAATAAATTTTCTAAGAGATAAACTCTCTGAGAACTTATTGAGAACTAGAGTTGGTAAATGCACTGATCTGTAATAAAATTGTTTGGGATCTTTGATTGATTTTATTTTTTTTATTGAAATTATGTCAGCACTTCTTTCTTACATTTTCGTCATTACATTTGGAAAAATATTATTTGTGATTAAAAAAAATTACTTTAAACTAAATCGTTGCATACTATTAGGGGAACTATTAAAATATTTAGTGAAGCCGCACATCAAAAGAAATGGTAGTGAAGATTATTTGGTATTTGTGATGGAGAGAATACGTCAAGTGGGTTAATATTTCTAAGAAATCTCTAAGAGCTCTAGACTCTTCTTAAATAAAAATTTTATTTTTTCTAATATAAGGCTATTTATCTATAATATTCTATATATTCGAGATTCATCATTAATAATTAACAATTCTATGGAATTATTAGACTTCAACGCTAATGTTTTCGATTTTATTTTAGTTTAAGGGGTTCAACCACCCTGAACTCAGAAAATTTTTTTTTTTTGCATTTTTTTGACAATACTATTTGAGGTAGGACTTCTTTGCATTTATTGCTATTTTAATACATATCTTAAGCTTTATAAATATTTAAAAAATATGTAGTAGTTTTTATTAAAAATGTCAGTGATGTAAGCATTGGCGTGGATAAATTTTTCCGCAGCACTCCTCGATTGTGTACATGATTGGCATTTTAATGTTTGTCTGAAATAAGTAAAACAATATTTTTATTAAATTTTGCAATAAAAAAATTACGTAATTAGAAGCTCTTCAAAAATTGGTTTTATATTTTGGGCTAAAAATACCGTCTAAAAACTTGGATAAAAATTTTTCAAGTTATTCAATCGAAAAAATCCCAAGACTCTCTGTGAAAATCTATTTAGGAAAAGTATTTTAATTTTCAAGTCAACCGGTTGAATTGTTTTTGAAAATAAGAGAAAGGCTAAACAAGTTTTGAGATAGAGTATCAATAACAAATTGGAAGTATTTTATATTTTTATATTTTAAATTTTTTTATATATTTTAATATTTTTTTATATTTTATTATATTTTTTTTGTATTTTTTTTTATTTAAATAACAAATTGGAAGTATTTTATATTTTTATGTTATAATTTTTATATTTTTATATTATAATTTTTTTATTTTTTTTATATATTTTTTAATATTTTTTTTTTGTATTTTTTTTATTTAAATAACAAATTGGAAGTATTTTATATTTTTATATTATAATTTTTTTATTTTTTTTATATATTTTTTAATATTTTTTTTTTGTATTTTTTTATTGAAATAACAAATTGGAAGTATTTTATATTTTTATGTTATAATTTTTATATTTTTTTATTTTTTTTTTTATTTTTTTTTTTTATTTTTTTTTTTATTTTTTTTTTAAATTTTTATATTTTTTTATGTTTTTTTAATTTTATATTTTTTTATAATCCCCCTTTTAAATTTTCGTCATTTAAATATGAATGCAACTTTAATAATTTTTTCTTATTTTTTATATTACATTTTCATCAACTTTGCTCCACTGTGCCCTTTACAAATGTATTTTAGCTGTTCTTAATTCTGTATGTCTTCACCTGTGTTTTGGCTTTGTTGGCATATGTTGTTGCTCTGTCGTTTAAACATTTGTGCGTTTTTTACCTTTAAGTTCAATGTTTGTTTTCAAAAGCATTTCTTTCGTTGAAAGGAAAAAATAGAATTTCCCTTACTTTTTCCCTCAAAGTTTCTCTATATGATTTAGACTATTTCAGTTGTTTATAACAAATTTCATTATGTGTGGCGGTAGTAAAAGTTTCAGCCGAGCATAAGTTTAGTGTTCCTTAAAAGCATTTTTAATTGGACGCAAGTAAATTTCTAACTTTCAACAAGCAACTTTCTGTTGCAACAAGCAAAAGTGCCATTGCAAGCGTGTCACGCCTGATGCATGCATTTCTATGCTGTCGCACAAAGTGTAGCATAACTATTTAAAAGAAAGCTCGCTGTGTGAATTCTTCACGCCTATTCATTGCATAACTCCGCTTTGTTTGACTGACTCGCCTTTGCATTGTTGCGCTTGAGAGTTGACCAGGGTCATTAGACGCATTTAAATGCAAATGCACAAACTGACTGACTGACTGACGACTACGTCTAAAGAAAGGAGCATCCGGCATGCGATGAGTAGTAGGTAAACTTATGTATTTTATGTCGTCATCAAAGACACTCTGGCATCCTATTGTTTTCTTTATGCTCGTTTTTTTTTGTTTTTGTTGTTGGCTTTGTTCCCTCCGGATACCAGTACAAATTCCACGTAAGCGCATATGGAACTGAATGAAGTAAGGCATCATCATCGCATAAGAGCCTTGAAAGTGCCGGCGTGACGCGCAATGAGCGCTTATGCACAGTTGCATGTGATATGCTTGAATGTTTGTATGTATGTGTAGATGTGTGTGTCTGTGTGCACCTCAAGTTGTTCTTTTCCGTTGCGAGCATGGCTATTTTGGTAGTGTTTGCTAAATCAAAATGGAAATGTTTACATAATGCTTTGCCGTGTTAGACAGACTGTGCGCACACCAGGCAACAGGCAGCAGCACCGTGGCAGCACTCCAGCGCCACATGAGCAGCGATGACGTCGCCGCAATGAAAATGAAAATGAAATTGAAACTGAAAAGCTGAAGAAGGTGAGAATATTGAATAATTTTAATGGCGGCAGTCAGCAACACTGTTTTATATCGCCAACTTGCCGACATTTCGCTTTAGCTGAACAGCAATAACAACAACACTGAAAGTAGCTAGAGTCGAATTCATACGCATACGCATACTCACAATACTTTAATTCTATATTATATACATATATATATGTGGGTATGTATGTTTGTATGTTGATCTGTTGTGTGTATTAAATGCTTTTGTTTTTTACTTGTATGTACTTATTTACTCATTCACCTTTGTTTTTTTTCTGCTGTTGTTGTTTACAATAAGAAAATAAGCAACGTTCAATGAATGACATAATAGTCTTGGCGCTGCTGGCAGTAGGAGAAAGAAAAGCTTTTCATGTTCGCGCGTGAAAGGTCAAAGAACACGGTCAAGGCAAGCGAAATATGCAGCAAGCAGCAACGCCCACGGATATGAGCAACACAATGTTGCACTGTAGGTGCGCGAGGCGGTCAATGTGCCTATACCCACCTACAAACATACATACATACTTCTATGTTGCAGTGTCAGTTGCTGTCACTTTTTACGCGTGAAACGCTCATTTCATAGTTAACTACAGCTATACATCAGCAACATACATATATACTATGTAAATATATCGAAGGTTGCTGACGGTTTATAGGCAACTGAAATTTTAAGACCCTACCCAGCGCCTATATATTGTCGGTTGCTATAATTTTCTCGTGAAAAATTGCGTTACCTTTATTTACATTGTTCTCGCTTGTTATACCCCGAACAAACAGGGTGTATTAAGTTTGTCACGATGTTTGTAACACCAAGAAGGAAGCATCGGAGACCCTATAAAGTATATATATAAATGATCAGTATGTTGAGCTGAGTCGATTTAGCCATGTCCGTCTGTCTGTCTGTCTGTCTGTCTGTATATATACGTACTAGTCCTTCAGTTTTTAAGATATCGTTTTGAAATTTTGCAGATGCTTTTTTCTCTTCAAGAAGCTGCTCATTTGTCGGAACTGCCGATATCGGACCACTATATCATATAGCTGCCATACAAACTGAACGATCGGAATCAATGACTTGTATGGAAAACTTCCGCATTTTACTACATATCTTCACGAAAGTTGGTGTAAGTTATTGCTCATGGAAATAATTTAATTTCCGAAAAAATTGTTCAGATAGGTTCACTATAGCATATAGCTGCCATACAAACTGAACGATCGGAATCAAGGGCTTGTATGGAAAATTTTTCGCATTTGACGTGGTAGCTTCACGATATTTGACATGGATTAGTAAAATGTTTTCTTTTTTTGTTACTTATGTCTTTAGATTTGCTTAAACACATAGTTACTAAAAGAAATGCACCTGTGAAGGGTATACGAAGTTAACGTTTTTTCTTGTTTTTGTTTTCATTTTAAGCATGTAAATATCCTTTCAATAATTATTTCGCTTTCATTGTTCAATTCAATTGTCTTGCCCTTTTTTCTACGCGCTATATACTTGTTTTTGTTGTGTTGACAGGTCTGTTTCTGATTATATTTAATTGGAAATTAAGCCGCCTTTGATAAGCCTGTCAGTTAATGCCTTTATTTGTTGTTGTTGCTTCCTGTTACATTGTTTCGGAGGTACTTTTTTTCGCTATAAGTAGCTATAAAAAACAAAGCATTTTATGGTATATATTTATAGCTTTGCACTAATGCTTTAAGCTATAGTGATTATTGTTTAAACATAAATGTTTTACCCTTGAAATGGAATGAAATGAAATTAAAACATTGAGTCATATTTTTTTGTTTGACTCTAAAGAAAACAATTGTTATCAGCTGCGTTTCTAGTTCTCTCAAAATACATTTTCATAGTTTTTTTTTTCAAGTTAGAGTTTGAAACTAACCTCAAAATCAATATTATTTTAATATTTGGTCCATCAAGATAGTCTAAATTCCCTTTGGTTGATACAAATAAGTTATTTTGGTATTTATTCCATCCCGTCAACTAACTATAGGTTTACATAGTTGGTTTGAAGGAGGTTGTTAGAGTCATACGTGAACCCAGGAGTCAGTCAGAAAACTTGTCTAACGTATACATTATCCAGAGCGAGATTGTGTGATTCGAGTTTCGAGAGGCTAATCGGACATAGTTTTGGTTGTCATCTATTTCCCAGGACACCATTCATACAAAGAGACTTAGTAAGAGCTTTTATAGCCTCTCAGTGTGTAGTATGAACTCCGACATATGATCTTCGCTGCCGATGGGTAAGATATCGTGATTGTATTAAAGAAGCCACCATATGCAGATGCATTAAGTCTGTCAAGTCAAGGGTTATTTTTAGAAAATAATGCTATCAGATATTGTCTAAGGCCATTATGAGTTCGAAGAGTGTAGTTGAAAAGAATGCAGGTCACGTTGTGGAAGTGACGTTTAGAGTTCTCGAGGTACATTTTTTTTTGTCCATAGTGATGTGGTCTCAATCATTTGCATTTACGTCCTTCATGACCAAAGCTTGTTTCTGAGCATTGCAATCATTTATCTAAACTCAACAGTTACCATTTTGGATAAAATCTATAAATATCTGTGAAAAACTATAAAATTCGATCAATGGATTTATCACTAGAAGTGTGTTTTATGTTACAGTTACCACTTTTTCATATTCCTGAAACTATTTTCGGTAATATTTGGTTTTTTCCTTGAAGTTTTTTCCGTTTTTCCTTCCTTGACTTTAATTTTCGATTGATAATATATCAATACAGTTCAACTATTATGGGAACAACGAGATTCTCCTACAAAACCTTTTTGGCCACTTTTAGACCAAAGTTCTATATATATTGACCATATTCATCTACAGCGAGCCCTGCATATTGTACTAAGTATGAATTTTGTAAATTTCCTTAACCTCAACAAGGCCAATAATTGCCTACCCGCGCTAATTAAACAAATCGACACGAGGTTACAGCTATACAAACATAGAAGCACCAAAATCAACAAAAAATGACCGATTGTGTAAGCGTATTCCCGCATAAAATTACCTTCATGCTCACGTGTTATCAGTCATTCGATTGTCGTGCCGTAAAGGCGTACAAACAAAATTACAAAATGTCGTTTACTGTTAAGATATACCGTAGAACAGCCGATTCACGACCGTCAGCGCCTCGCTGTGCTTATCAATAACGTCGCGACTTGCAACACCTTGGCGAGTTTAAAGACACAAACGATAAAAAAATGACCATCAGGTGAGGTAGTAGACATGGAAAATGTACAATAAAAAACAAAACAAATATCGCGCCATTATCTAACCATCGTCCAGTTACGAGCAGCACTATTCCCAGAAACAAAACACGCGGTTGTGTAAATCACTCGCTCTCATTTACAATCGACTCGCTACTATGTAGCGCTATCAGACTTTTTATCAGTTCCCATCACCGTTACCGCCCCACGGCAAAATATTTATGTATGTATGCCTCGAA
The DNA here is from genome assembly GCA_031772095.1 of Zeugodacus tau. Taxonomy (NCBI): domain Eukaryota; kingdom Metazoa; phylum Arthropoda; class Insecta; order Diptera; family Tephritidae; genus Zeugodacus; species Zeugodacus tau. The sequence goes on from CM062650.1 coordinate 47,302,305, forward strand.
ACATAACTCTTCGGCTCTTTCCAATTGGTTTCTTATTTGCTATGAGATAGGTCGATAGATATCGAACAACGAAAACCTTCTGTCTGCCGATAGTTTCCTCTATATGCATAGAAATATATCGTGTTTTTCTTCAATGTAAATTTGGTTTTTAGTTCCGTCGCTCTGCCATTGTTTACTTCGTTGTCTCGAATTGATTTCATTTAGTTCGAATTGAAATGAATTGCAATCGAAATGAATTCATCGCTTTGTAGTTATTTACATAGAAGTGTGTATATATTTCCTGTGTTGTTGCCTTTGTTTTTGTTGTTACTATTCTTAAAGTTAAGCATTTATTTATGCCATAATTTATTATTTTGATGAAGTACTTTTGTGTGAGCGCGTGTGTGAAAATGAAAGTTCTTTCAGTTTCCTCATTCGATATGCAATAAATTCAAGCAGCTGTATGTACTCGAGTATATACCCGTACCTTTGTATTTGTACTTTATTTATTTCCTTTGTAAGCAACATCTTTAAACTAATTTATTATGTATAGGTCCTTTGTATACAAGTCCATTTATTATATATACTTTTTGTTTTGAAAATTTCGATGTAGTTCCGCTTCACCATTATTTCGTGGATTCATGTTCCGTATATGTATATTTTTTGTTGATCAACTTGTTTTCGTAAACAGATATTTTTGGGACGATTCTGAATTATTTTCCGTTAAGATACTTAATTTAGTCAACCGCACAACAATTGCAATACCCAATAAGCTGCTATGTTGAAGTTGATTCCGTCATTGTCAATGGCTTTTGGATCCTAGATCTCATCCAAACATAATTAAACCCGACTGTGACTAGGCAATAAGAAGAATCTCTTCTTACTGATTGGCTGAATTTCTTCCTTTATATGATTCGTATGGTAACCGACCTTATGTCAAATATTATTTCAAGAATTTATATATTTCAGTCACTCCGCTACGGGTGTCTCGATGTCTTTAGACCCAATGAGTCGGTTTCTTGAGAGATCCATCGAATGACCTTGAAGTAGTATGCAATTCAGACAACTATGAGTCTGGACAAAATGCTAATTGACTCAATTAAGGAACAACCAAATAGCCTTTTCACACAGCCAAATTAATTGATCAAGTACAATTTTGATTGAGATACCAGTTTTTGCCCTTCACACTGCCGGCTACCTGATAACCGATTAGCTGTTGTACGTTATTGTTTTTGATTATCATAAAAAGTCATCAGCTGATTAATATTTTAGCAGCGACATCTACCGTAGCTCTTTATATCAAAAATTCAGCCAATCGTAGATCGTTATTTTCAACTTTATTAAAATTGAATTAAAAATAAATGGAGATTTTTATTTTCTATGGTAAATCGATCTTAATCAGCGTTTTAATCGAGTAGATGCCAGTTAATTGATCAATGAGCTCCTGTCTAAAAACGCTATTAAGTTGATTCCATCATAGTTAAGGGGTTCTGGATCCAATAACTAATCCAAACAAATTATGGAATTCAACTATTAGTCTGGACGAAATGTTAATTGACTCAATTAAAGAACAACCTAAGTTTAGTCTATGCAAGTAGCGTTCACTGTTTATAAATCTGTGTAATTCAAGATGACAGACGATATGTTCTTCGATCTTTTGATAGACAATAGCCTTTATTGAAAATATCAACTAGAACTGTTCATTAAAGAGTCAAGGGTTTTATCGTGTCTTCTGCTATTCACAATTTTTGGTCAAACATCATATTTTTATAAGTTTTGAACAAACAGAAATTCCTTCAAGCTTTTAGTTTCCACCTTTTTGGCTTGGAACTTATACATATATATAGTTCCATATTTTGAACTGTAACGAACCGTTCTGGTCACCGCTCTGATAGTGATATAATTAGTCTAATAGGCTCATCCAAATTATAAAAAAATCAGATCAATCTAAATTCTCCACGAACTTGTGTCGAAGGGCTCAACTAGGCCTCTTAGTAGACCAAATTGATATTGCTTTCTTTCAACACTTTCACCTTGCCACTTGCAACACGAAAGCGTTCGAGCTCACATGACATCTTGTCATTAAGTGAAGCACACACACGTGTTCTCCGAATATTCTTCATAAATAAAGTTCAATTAAATTCAATTCAATACTTTATATTTTTTCGCTTACAAGCAATTTTGGGTCGCTGCCAGTCGTCAACTTTCAATGGGAAAAGAACAGACGAACTCATATGTGTGTGTACATCTGTATATGTTTGTATGTCTGTAAGTGTTCAAATTGCTGTGATTTCTCGTGTGGCAGATGACTTTGCTGCCACAGTAAATGTGTCTTGAGGTTATGCATGTATATATGTATGTTTCTGTTTCTCTTTTTTCAAGAACTTTTACTGCATTTGCAGTTAGTTTTATTTCATTTGTTTCTTTTTTTGCTGCTTCCAGATAATGTTACTTGACGAGCGCTTTTATCTTCAAGTACAAGTTTATATGCGTGTGCAAGTTCGCCTGTGTTTGTGTGTATGTGTGTGCTGAAGTTTCACCTTTCCCTCGCTCATTACCTACTTATGAACGGAATGAAGCGGCTCAAATCGAGGGCCGTTAGACTTCCACTTTTTCCATTTGGTACCATTGCTATGACTTCTAAAAATATTTCCATTAAATGCTAAAGTATCTTTTTATGTGTTACATGTGTATGTAACAGAGATAGATTTACACAGTGGTGGTCATACAATTGGGGAAGACATTTTTTTTCAAGCATTTAACTTTACTTCATATAATTTTTATCAACATTTTTATTTGAAAAACGTTTTATAGCGGGGTTTTAAAATGATTTACTACTACTATACTATTTTTCCTAGTTTAAAGCAATGCTCTATTTTTCGAAATCGCAAAGATTACCTCCTATTTTGGATACAATAATTTTTCCACGAAAAATGCACAATTTTCTGGTTTTCTCTAATAGCTGATTTCTAATCAGTCAACATTTTGTTTACTTGGCACATTTGTACTTTTTGTAAAAGTTTTTCCCCACATTGAACTTGGTTAATCACCGAAAATTTGCGCTCTGGCACATAACTCAATTTACTTTATGAAATATCAGTGTTTCTGGTGCTTTTTGCAATATTGTTTTGCTGAATGCGTACTTGAAAGAATATTGAATATTTTTGTTTACCGATTATAAGTCAAAATAAACAAAGATTTGTTTGGTTTTATCAGAAGCCAAAGGGGAAAATGAAGAAAAAGTCGAGATAAACATAATCGAGTGTACGGAAGTGCGAAAATTGCAGGTATTATTCAAAACAAGAAAGTTCATGAAATTAGGGCACGCGTGTTAAGTTGATTTTGTGAATTTATTAAAGCTGATGTAATGGAAATCGATCATCGATTCATCATTAATAATTAACAATTCTATGGAATTATTAGACTTCAACGCTAATGTTTTCGATTTTTTTTTAGTTTAAGGGGTTACGCCACCCTGAACACTTTAAATATATTTTTTTTTTTTGCATTTTTTTGACAAAACTCTTTGAGGTAGGACTTATTTACATTTATTGCTAATTTAATACAAATCCTATGCTTTATAAATATATAAAAAAATTGTTTTTTAGTTAAACATGGCAGAAATATAAGCATTGGCGCGGATTGTGTACTGATTGGCATTTAAATTTTTGCCTGAAACAAGTAAAATAATATTCTTCTTCGAATGTGATAAATTTTGAAATAAAAAAAAACAAATTTTTACCCAATTGGAAGCACTTCAAAAATTGGTTTTATATTTTGGGCTAAAAATACCGTCTAAAAACTTGGATAACAATTTTTCAAATTATTCAATCGAAAAATCCCACGTCTCTTTGTGAAAATCTATTTAGGAAGATGTATCGTAAATTTCAATCGGTTGAATTGTTTTTGAAAAGAAGAGAAAGGCTAAACAAGTTTTGAGATAGAGTGTCAATAACAAATTGGAAGTATTTTATATTTTTAGGCATTTTAAATTTTTTTATATATTTAATATTTTTTATATTTTATTATATTTTTTTTGTATTTTTTATTTAAATAACAAAAAAGTATTTTATATTTTTATGTTATAATTTTTATATTTTTATATTATAATTTTTTTATTTTTTTTATATATTTTTTAATATTTTTTTTTGTATTTTTTATTTAAATAACAAATTGGAAGTATTTTATATTTTTATTTTATAATTTTTTAATTTTTTTTTATTTTTTTTATTTTATTATATATTTTTTTTATATAAATAACAAATTGGAAGTATTTTATATTTGTATATTATTATTTTTTATATTTTTTAATATTTTTTTTGGATTTTTTATATTTTTTTTATTTTTAAATTTTTTTTTTATAATTTTCCTTTAAAAATTTCCTCATTAAAATATGAATGCAACTTTAATAATTTTTTCTTATTTTTTTATATTACATTTTCATCAACTTTGCTCCACTGTGCCCTTTACAAATTTATTTTAGCTGTTCTTAATTCTGTATGTCTTCACCTGTGTTTTGGTTTTGTTGGCATATGTTGTTGTTCTGTCGTTTATACAACATTTGTGCGTTTTTTACCTTTAAGTTCAATGTTTGTTTTCAAAAGCATTTCTTTCGTTGAAAGGAAAAAATAGAATTTCTTCTCATTTCCCCCCCAAAGTTTCGCTGTATGATTTAGACTATTTCAGTTGTTTATAACAAATTTCGTTATGTGTGCCGGTAGTAAAAGTTTCAGCCGAGCATAAGTTTAGTGCTCCTTAAAAGCATTTTTAATTGGACGCAAGGAAATTTCTAACTTTCAACAAGCAACTTTCTGTTGCAACAAGCAAAAGTGCCATTGCAAGCGTGTCACGCGTGATGCATGCATTTCTATGCTGTCGCACAAAGTGTAGCATAACTTTTAAAAGAAAGCACGGCGTGAGAATTCTTCACGCCTATTCATTGCATAACTTCGCTTTGTCTGATTGTCTCGCCTTTGCATTGTTGCGCTTGCGAGTTGACCAGGGTCATTAGACGCATTTAAATGCAAATGCACAAACTGACTGACTGACTGACGACTACGTCTAAATAAAGGAGCATCCGGCATGCGATGAGTAGTAGGTAAACTTATGTATTTTATGTCGTCATCAAAGACACTCTGGAATCCTATTGTTTTCTTTATGCTCGTTTTTTTTTTGTTTTTGTTGTTGGATTTGTTCCCTCCGGATACCAGTACAAATTCCACGTAAGCGCATATGGGACTGAATGAAGTAAGGCATCATCATCGCATAAGAGCCTTGAAAGTGCCGGCGTGACGCGCAATGAGCGCTTATGCAGAGTTGCATGTGATATGCTTGTATGTTTGTATGTATGTATGTGTGTGCGTGTGTGCACCTCAAGTTGTTCTTTTCCGTTGCGAGCATGGCTATTTTGGTAGTGTTTGCTAAATCAAAATGGAAATGTTTACATAATGCCTTGCCGTGTTAGACAGACTGCGCGCACACCAGGCAACAGGCAGCAAGCGGCAACAGCACCGTGGCAGCACTCCAGCGCCACATGAGCAGCGATGACGTCGCCGCAATGAAAATGAAAATGAAATTGAAACTGAAAAGCTGAAGAAGGTGAGAATATTGAATAATTTTAATGGCGGCAGTCAGCAACACTGTTTTATATCGCCAACTTGCCGACATTTGGCTTTAGCTGAACAGCAATAACAACAACACTAAAAGTAGCTAGAGTCGAACATACGCATACTCCCAATACTTTTATTCTATATGATACATATCCATATGTATGTATATATGTATGTATATGTGTTGATTTGTTGTGTGTATTAAATGCTTTTGTTTTTTGCTTGTATGTACTTATTTACTCATTCACCTTTGTTTTTTTTCTGTGCTGTTGTTGTTTACAATAAGAAAATAAGCAACGTTCAATGAATGACATAATAGTCTTGGCGCTGCTGGCAGTAGGAGAAAGAAAAGCTTTTCATGTTCGCGCGTGAAAGGTCAAAGAACACGGTCAAGGCAAGCGAAATATGCAGCAAGCAACAACGCCCACGGATATGAGCAACACAATGTTGCACTGTAGGTGCGCGAGGCGGTCAATGTGCCTATACCCACATACAAACATACATACTTCTATGTTGCAGCGTCAGTTGCTGACACCTTTTACGTCTGAAACGCTCATTTCATAGTTAACTGCGGCTATTTATATACTTACATACATACATACTATGTAAATATATCGAAGGTTGCTGATGAATTATAGGCAGCTGAAATTTTAAGACCCTACCCAGCGCCTATATATTGTCGGGTGCTATAATTTTCTCGTGGAAAATTGTGTTACCTTTATTTACATTGTTCTCGCTTGTTATACCCTGAACAGACAGGGTATATCAAGTTTGTCACGATGTTTGTAACACCCAGAAGGAAGCGTCGGAGACCCTATAAAGTATATATATAAATGATCAGTATGTTGAGCTGAGTCGATTTAGCCATGTCCGTCTGTCTGTCCGTCTGTATATATACGAACTAGTCCTTCAGTTTTTAAGATATCGTTTTGAAATTTTGCATATGTTATTTTCTCTTCAAGAAGCTGCTCATTTGTCGGAACTGCCGATATCGGACCACTATATCATATAGCTGCCATACAAACTGAACGATCGGAATCAATGGCTTGTATGGAAAACTTCCGCATTTTACTACATATCTTCACGAAAGTTGGTGTGAGTTATTGCTCATAGAAATAATTTAATCTCCGAAAAAATTGTTCAGATCGGTTCACTATAGCATATAGCTGCCATACAAACTGAACGATCGGAATCAATGGCTTGTATGGAAAACTTCCGAATTTTACTACATATCTTCACGAAATTTGGTGTGAGTTATTGCTCATGGAAATAATTTAATCTCCGAAAAAATTGTTCAGATCGGTTCACTATAGCATATAGCTGCCATGCACACTGAACGATCGGAATCAAGGGCTTGTATGGAAAACTTCCGCATTTTACTACATATCTTCACGAAATTTGGTGTGAGTTATTGCTCATGGAAATAATTTAATCTTCGAAAAAATTGTTCAGATCGGTTCACTATAGCATATAGCTGCCATACAAACTGAACGATCGGAATCAAGGTTGGAAAAATTTTTCGCATTTGACGTGGTAGCTTCACGTAATTTGACATGGATTAGTAAAATGTTTTCTTTTTTTTTACTTACGTCTTTAGATTTGCTTAAACACATAATTACTAAAAAAAATGCACCTGTGAAGGGTATATTAGCTTCGGTACAGCCGAAGTTAACGTTTTTTCTTGTTTTTGTTTTTATTTAAAGCATGTAAATATCCTTTCAATAATTATTTCGCTGCCATTGTTCAATTCAATTGTTTTGCCTTTTTTCTACGCGCTCTATTCTTGTTTTTGTTGTTGGTTTGACAGGTCTGTTTCTGATTATATTTAATTGGAATTTAAGCCGCCTTTGATAAGCCTGTCAGTTAATGCCTTTATTTGTTGTTGTTGCTCCCTGTTACATTGTTTCGGAGGTGATTTTTTTTCGCTATAAGTAGCTATAAAAAACAAAGCATTTTATGGTATATATTTATAGCTTTGCACTAATGTTTTAAGCTATAGTGATTATTGTTTAAACATAAATGTGTTTACCCTTGAAATGGAATGAAATGAAATTAAAACATTGAGTCATATTTTTTTGTTTGACTCTAAAGAAAACGATCGTTATCAGCTCTGTTTCTAGTTCTCTCAAAATACATTTTCATAGTTTTTTTCAAGTTAGAGTTTCAAACTAACCTCAAAAACGATATTGGTGTGAAAGTCCAAGCAACTTGTTGTTGTTTTAGGGTTTATACCGACTCTCAACTTACTGTAGGCTCAGGAAAGAGTTCGGGTTTTTTAGATGACCTGATAGACGTTAACTAATTGTAGTTTGAGGGGTAAACACAGTTATTAGAGTCTCAGGTGGACCTAGAATCAAGTCTTAAACACCGTTTAACCAAATACGGTATTCAGAGCGCAATCGTACGAGGGTTTCTCGGGTTTCAAGAGGCTACTCGAACCTGGATAATGTTTTTGAAAACACCCAGACATGTTTCACAGAAAAAGATTCCGTGAAAGTGTTCATTGGTAGGTGGAATGTCGTCATTGTCATTGAGAAGCTTAAAGAGACGAATGCTTTGAAAATAACTATGATATCTTACCAGCTTCGATGTGTCCTTAATGTTCAAAGGAATAAGATATATATATATATATATATTAAGATATTTTTTGACTGACAACAAAGTTCCATTAAGTCATCTGTAATTCCATTCTGTGAGTTTTCATGGCCAAAGCTTGTTCCTGAACACACTAAGTCATTTAACCAACCTTAACGGTTACAAACCCATTTTCGAATACACTGTAAACCTTGAAAAGTCTTTAAATTTCTCGAATTTAAATTAAATTTCGATGGTTCAGTCATTAGAAGTGTGTTTGAAGTTACAGTTTATCACTATTTCATATTCCTTTAAATGGCTTTCCATAACATTTAATATTTCCTTTGAACAACCGTCTTTCTCTGCTTTCCCTTTCACATAAAGATCGACGAAAGTATATTGTTCCACCAACCTTGATCAATATATTAAAATTTTCACGAGAGTTACGCGGTTACAAAGTTGAGGGAACAACGAGATTCTCCCACAAAACCGTTTTGGACACTCTGAATCTAAAGTTCTATATATTAACCTCATGCATCTTCAACTTGCGCTGCATATTGTACTAGGAATGAATTTGTAAATTTCCTTAACCTCTACAAGGCCAATAATTGCCTCCCCACGCTAATTAAACAAATCGACACGAGGTTACAGCTATGCAAACATAGAAACACCAAAATCAACAAGAAATGACCGATTGTGTAAGCGTATTCCCGCATAAAATTACCTTCATGCTCACGTGTTATCAGTCATTCGATTGTCGTGCCGTTAAGGCGTACAAACAAAATTACAAAATGTCGTTTACTGTTAAGATATACCGTAGAACAGCCGATTCAAGACCGTCAACGCCTTGCTGTGCTTATCAATAACGTCGCGACTTGCAACACCTTGGCGAGTTTAAAGACACAAACGATACAAAAAATGGCCATCAGGTGAGGTAGTAGACATGGAAAATGTAAAAAAAAATAACAAAACAAATATCGCGCCATTATCTAACCATCGTCCAGTTACGAGCAGCACTATTCCCAGAAACAAAACACGCGGTTGTGTAAATCACTCGCTCTCATTTACAATCGACTCGCTACTATGTAGCGCTATCAGACGTTTTATCAGTGCCCATCACCGTTACCGCCCCACGGCAAAATATTTATGTATGCCTCGCAACTCAACTCTTTGGTTCTTTCCAATTGGTTTCTTATTTGCTATGAGATAGGTCGATAGATATCAAACAACGAAAACCTTCTGTCTGCCGTTAGGTCCCTATACATATATATCGAGATATTATATACATAGAAACATATCGTGTTTTTCTTCAATGTAAATTTGGTATTTAGTTCCGTCGCTCTACCATTGTTTACTTCGTTGTCTCGAATTGATTTCATTTCGTTCGAATTGAAATGAATTGCAATCGAAATGAATTCACCGCTTTGTAGTTATTTACATAGAAGTGTATATATATTTTCTTGTTTGTTGCCTTTGTTTTTGTTGTTGCTATTTTTTAACTTAAGCATTTATTTATGCCATAATTTATTATTTTGATGAAGTACTTTTGTGTGAGAGCGCGTGTGTGAAAATGAAAGTTCTTTCAGTTCCCTCATTCGATATGCAATAAATTCAGGCAGCTGTATATACTCTAGTATATACCCGTACCTTTGTATTTGTACTTTATTTATTTCCTTTGTAAGCAACATCTTTAAATTAATTTATTATGTATAGGTCCTTTGTATACAAGCCCATTTATTATGTATACTTTTTGTTTTGAAATTTTTCGGTGTAGTTCCGCTTCACCATTATTTCGTGGATTCATATTCTACTAGGTAGTGACTTTTTGTTGATCAACATGCTTTCATAAACAGATATTTTCGGGACGATCCAGAATTATTTCAATTTGAGGTACTAAATTAAGTCAACCGCACAACAATTGCATTATCCAAAAGTCAAAAAGCTGATATGTTTAAGTTGGTTCCGTCAATGTCGATGGCTTTTGGATCCTAGATCTCATCCAAACATAATTAAACCCGACTTTGTCTAGTCAATAAGAAGAAACTCTTCTTACTGTTTGGATGAATTTCTTACTTTCTATGATTCTGATGTAACCGTCCTTATGCCCGTCAAATATTATTTCAAGAATTTATATATTTCAGTCTCTGCGCTACGGGTGTCTCGATGTTTTTAGCTCAATGAGTGAGAGATCCATCGAATGACCTTCATGTAATATGCAATTTAGACAAGTCTATAATGATTAAACTATTAGTCTGGACAAAATGCTAATTGACTCGATTAAGGAACAACCTAATAGCCTTTTCACACAGCCAAATTAATTGATCAATTAAAATTTTGATTGAGATACCAGTTTTTGCCCTTCACACTGCCGGCTACCCGATAACCGATTAACTGTTGTACATTATTGTTTTTGATTTTCATAAAAAGTCATCAGCTGATTAATATTTTAGCAGCGACATCTACCGTAGCTTTTTATATAAAAAAATTCAGCCAATCGCAGACAAAGAACGTATTCGTACATCTTTGTCGAAGAGTTGCATTTTATTTTCAAGTTGATTAAAATTGAATTAAAAATAAATGGAGATTTTTTTCTATGTTAAATCGATCTTAATCAGCGTTTTAATCGAGTAAAGGCCAGTTAATTAATCAATTAGCTCCTGTCTAAAAACGCTATTAAGTTGATTCCATCATAGTTAATGGGTTCTGGATCCAAGAACTAATCCAAACAAATTATGGAATTCAACTATTAGTCTGGACGAAATGTTAATTGACTTAATTAAGGAACAACCTAAGTTTAGTCAATACAGGTAGCCTTCACTGTTCATAAATCTGTGTAACTAATTCAAGACGACAGACGATTTTTACTTTGATTTTTGATGGACAGAAATCTTAATGACTCTTAATATTGAAAATATCAACTAGAACTAACTATTCATTGAAGAGTCAGGGACTTTATCGTGCCTTCTGCTATTCATAATTTTCGGTCAAGTATCATATTTTTTCAAGGACTTGTTTTCCTTGATGTGGTCAAACAAACATAAAGTCCTCCGAGCTTGCAGTTTCCACTTTTAGGCTTGGAACTTATATGTATAGTTCTAAATTTTAAACTAGCACGAACTTAGACACAGGGTTCTATATTTTTTGTGGCATCAGAAAACATTTTCGAAAAATTTGTAAGGAATACTGCTGAGTTGATAGCAGTCCTTGAGTGGATAAAAATGGGGGTCCGTTGCGGTTACCCCTGAGATAGTTATATTACTTAAGCGGAGATCACTGTATTCCAATTATATCAACATCAGATCAATCTAAATTTTCTACGAACTTGTGTTGAAGGGCTCAACTAGGCCTCTTAGTAGACCAAATTGATATTGCTTTCTTTCAACACTTTCACCTTGCCACTTGCAACACGAAAGCGTCCGAGCTCACATGACATCTTGTCATTAAGTGAAGCACACACACGTGTTCTCCGAATATTCTTCATAAATAAAGTTCAATTAAATTCAATTCAATACATTATATTTTTTCGCTTACAAGCAATTTTGGGTCGCTGCCAGTCGTCAACTTTCAATGGGAAAAGAACAGACTAATTCACATGTATACATACATACTATATGTAAATATATATGTTTGTAAGTGTTCAAATTGCTGTGATTTCTCGCGTGGCAGATGACTTTGCTGCCACAATAAATGTGTCTTGAGGTTATGCATGCACATATGTACATACCATATGTATGTCCATATGTGTATGTATGTGTGTTTCTGTTTCTCTTTTTTCAAGAACTTTTACTGCATTTGCAGTTAGTTTTATTTCATTTGTTTCTTTTCTTAGTTTTTTTTGCTGCTTCCAGATAATGTTACTTGACGAGCGCTTTTATCTTCAAGTACAAGTTTATATGCGTGTGCACGTTCGCCTGTGTTTGTGTGTGTATGTGTGTGCTGAAGTTTCACCTTTCCCTCGCTCATTACCTACTTATGAACGGAATGAAGCGGCTCAAATCGAGGGCCGTTAGACTTCCACTTTTTCCATTTGGTACCATTGCTATGACTTCTAAAAATATTTCCATTAAATGCTAAAGTATCTTTTTATGTGTTACATGTGTATGTAACAGATATAGATTTACACAGTGGTGGTCATACAATTGGGGAATACATTTTTTTTCAAGCATTCATCTTTCATCTTCATATAATTTTTGTCGACAATTTAATTTGAAAATGATTTTAAGGCGGGGTTTTAAAATGATTTTCATACTGTTTTTCCTAATAACAGATTTCTAATCAGTCAACATTTTGTTTGCTTAGCACATTTGTACTTTTTGTAAAAGTTTTTCCCCACATTGAACTTGATTAATCACCGAAAATTTGCGCTCTGGCACATAACTCAATTTACTTTATGAAATATCAGTGTTTCTGGGGCTTTTTGCATTATTGTTTTGCAGAATGCGTACTTAAAAGAAAATTGAATATTTTTGTTTACCGATTATAAGTCAAAATAAACAAAGATTTGTTTGGTTTTATCAGAAGCAAAAGGAAAAATAAGACAAAGTCGGCATAAACACAATCGAGAGTACGGAAGTGCGAAAATTGCAGGTATTATTCAAAACAAGAAAGTAAATGAAATTAGGGCACGCGTGTTAGGTTGATTTTGCGAGTTTATTGAAGCTGATGTAATGGAAATCGATCATGTTCGTCAGAAAATTACCGTGATAATAAAATAAATAAAATAAAAAGTGGTATTTTTTTATGAAAAAAATAATTTCAGTCGAGAAGAAGAATTGAATTTGCAAGGGAAAAAACTGTCCTGGAGAGATATATCCAAATTTATTGTTTCGGAAATGTCCAAATATATAGGCGATAAATCTGAAAAAAATTAATCTTTTCATTCATATTTCAGAAATATAATATCAAAAGGGCGTGGTCAAATATTGGTTGCATGTTGAATGAATAATATAAGGTAAGGGGTCTGATAAATGATCAATTGATTTTAATTCGAACCATCATATAACACTGATTAATCGAAAACCAATATTCGGGGCTTCATTACCGACCATGCTTATAAAAGTGGCTTAAAATGAGATCTATGGTTATTTGCTCGAAAGTCTTATCACTACTACCACTAAAAGGAGTACAACTTAAACCAAAATATTTATGCTCATAAAGTTGACCTATATCTTCGAATGTTTCTAATAATAAGACTAACACTACAGCGTGTAATGTAATCCTCCATATCAACAGTATCGAACAAAATAATTGCAATTAAAAGAAAGTAGTATATAATTTAGGATAAAACAGAGAAAATCCTAGTACTTTTTGGTAAAATCAATGCTCTCGATATTTGCATCGCATCTTCTCGGAAGCTATCAAATTATCGACTATGGTTGAGGGAAAGTTTCCTCACTCTTCCGAGGCCCCTTCGAAAAATGGGGTAGCTCTTTTATTATTTTTATTCTAATAAATCTATTCTAAATGAATTTCTTCTAGGGTTAGAATATGAGGATTCTGAGAGCGACTTTGGAAAACAAGTTCACTTAAATGGTGTGTGTAGTATTACGGATTCTATGATTTTTATGAAGAGGGAAAGCGGTTCCCACAACAACAACTCGACAACTGACAGTTCGATAACCCAATCTTATTTACTAATTGTGGAGTCCTTTAAGGGGTCGGGAAACACTATTAATTATTATTTTATTTTATGAAAATTCTTTTTTGAGAACACCCTACTCCAGTTGCCAATCTGTTGCCCAAAACTGTAGATACATACGGTGCGGTTACTCCAACTTCAGTGTCGATTTTCAATGAATAACAGCAAATAGCAAAGAAATATATACACACACGACTACAGTATAAATATATATATATATAGATATTCTGTCGATACTTCCAATTGAGCTATGTGCGCCACTTTTCAATATTATCACCTATTTGTTGATGTTGTTGTCAACGTTGTCGTTGTTTTTTGTCGCACATTAGTATTGCTATTATGGTTGTTGTTGTTGTTTCACTTAGTGCGCGGTCAGACAATCAGTTCAATTGTAATTCCTCTTCATTTATAAACACTCACACACACACATACTTACAAATACATTGCTGATGTGCGTCTCCTCCTCGCAGCCAGCGCTGCCATCGTTTGACAGTTGACTGTTGCCAGTTGTTGTCAATTGTCAGTTGACTATTGACTGTTTTATTCAGCAACGTGTTTGTTTTTGTTTTTGTTTATGCTGTTTATGAATCGCTTTGTCAATTTCTATGTTTGCACAATGATATACCAACATACATACATACATACATATAGATTAAAGTGTGTGTGTGTATATCGGTGTACTTTTATTATGGCCGTCAGTTCGTCAGTCAATAAATTGTTTGGAATGTGTGCCAATTCTTTGTCATTGTGCGTGGGTTGTGTGCGGCGGTGAGTGCAATTGTTGGCATACTTATAAATAAAAAGTGCCCGCATACATATGTATGTCTGTGTGTGTGTGTACAAGTTCTAACATTACTTTTCACTTACAACAACCGTAAACATATGTACATACAGCAATCTTCACTTTGCAATCGAATATGTTTGTACGTTGTGTGTTTCATTCATTGTAGTGGGTGTCTAACTGTAGTTAAAAATAATCATATAATAACTCGATTTTTCTAAAGATAAGAAAATTACTGAAGAACTGAAGAGAAATTATGCCAAAAATGGTGGAGCTGTCATGTCTGTAGTATTAGAATGATATGCCGTATTTAAAAATTAAAGCCATATTTAATGTTTACGCTTGAGAAAGCTCAGTTTAATAGGTGACAAAAAGCTTTTAACAGCGATTGTGTCACTTATAAAAGTAGATTGTTTCAAAGCTTTGTTGGAAACCTAAATTTGATGATTATCTATGGACTCTAATGATCCGCTTAGTGACGATAGAAAGCATCGCCAAAAAGTATGCTACATTTCTGGGTATTATCGATAGAGTGAACGATAAGCCATGAATTTCTTCATAAGTTTATCTGATTAACCAAGTAGTATAATATTTCATTATTCCCGTATATACTCCTTCATTGAATTCTTATATTCATTGGGATCTTAGTTTAGTGAATTTCTAATTTATGATCATTCAAAAATATGTTCCAGAGTTTTTCTCTTTAATATCCCTAGAGTTGATAGTCTAAATTTCGCCACCATATAGTAAGATAGGATGATAAGACCGTTCCTACAAAAACCGGGTCGTTTCTATTTAATTGGAAGAAACTCGGTTTTTATCCGACCAAAAATTATCAACTCAACGAAGTATTCCGAACTAGTGTTGATTCCCGGAAATTTATTCCAAGATATATTTGTGAAGGAGTCAGTGAGCTAGTATACTTAGTTTAGCAAATACTTAATCTTTTCCTCGGTCGCCACGAAGCTCAATTTCAATACTTCGGATCTGAAACTGCAGCCAGACCTATGGTTTATGTAGAGATTGTCATAATTTATTCTTGATCCTTTGGTAACATTTTAATTGATATGCATTGTCGTTGATTTCAAATCTGAAGACACACCAAGCATCAAGCAAATTAATGGACCTCTTGCGATCTAGTCTGGATCAGAAGTTTCGCTGACCTTGTTTACGTGAAGATGCGACTCGCGGAGATCCGACTTGTTTCCAGTCGGATAATATAGACTGGGTCAAGAACATACAACTTTTCATTTGAAGTATACCGAGATCAAGCACTCATTTATTTGAATTGCACAGCTGCTTCTCTGCTTTGAAACTAAAAGCTCACCTCTCGTATGGTGATCTTCCAATGAAAGAAATCTCAATAATTCTCCTTGATATTCAATCCATTCTTTACAAAACTTACAGCGTCCTGTTACCAGTTTATCAGCCATGGTGAGATCTTTATCATGGTGTGAGCTCCCTGGAGTTGGCTCGGCGATGTAGTAGTCTTGATTATCGGAGCCTTAACTTCAATTCAGTAAATAATTGAAATTTATCTTCATTTCTCAAACTTTATGTAAATAAAACAATTCCGAAGTATTCCATTAATTTACCCTTCAACGGCTTTATTGAAAGTTCTATTGGAGTTATATATTCACAACAATCTACCTAGAGTATACCCAAATTTGAAAGCCACCAAAGTTTTTATCTTTTTGTTTGATCAACTTTCAAAATAATTTTTAATTACTTGCAGTGCTTTAGTTTAATTAAAATTCAATTCCCTCCATCATACTTAACCACAGCCAGCATTGCTTCAAGAGCTTTTGTTTTACAAGCTAGCCAGCCATTCGATCGGTCTGCAGCTTGGCTTGGTTGGCTCGTTTCCTAGGCTACCATTAGTTAGTTAATTGATAAACACTTCAATTAAATTGAAAATTCAATTTAAAATCAGTTGCTTGGGCACGTATGAACGACGACTGGCGAACGAACGAAAGCACGCCCGAGGTTTTTTGCGCGCCACACAAACAAGATAGTAAAGCGCACAGCTGAACAAACTTTAAAGGTATAAAAATGAAACAAAAACAAAACAGAAAAAAATGAAAACAAAATTAGTAATTGTAATAATAATAATAATATATTTTCGTATTCATTGGCAACTATAAAGAGCGAGAGCCAAGAAATTAGCGCTAATATGCGCACAAATGTGATAATTTTGCTTGCACTCACACACAGGCGCACACACCTTCACTCTCACTAATGCATGTGCAGCCGCTTATTTAGCTAAAGTTATGAATATGCATATTGCACAATTCGCCTGATTGCTCTATGTAAGTACACACTATACACACAGGCCGCCGAGTTATCAGGCAATCTCGTTTTTTGCTTGGTTGAAAATTTCAAAATGTTCGCTTAATTACAAGAAATTGTCAGTATTGCACCGAAATATATGTGCATATCATGCATACATACATACGCACTCAGTTATTGAAATATTTAAGCGTTAGTAATAATTAAAAGCAAACAAGTGGTTAGTAATAAGGCAGCCGTAATAATAATAATAATAACAATAACTACAGTGTGGTCTCTGCATACGAGGGTAGGTACAAAAGTATCGGAATTTTCGAAAAATGCAACGATTTTTGTTTTCATTTTTGAAAGTATCTTGTTAAGGAAGCTTTGTAAACGAGAGATTAGAAATCGGCTCACAAATCAATCATTTCACTTGCGTTCCTATCCACATGTAATTTTTGGTTTTTCAATTGAAGTTTTTTAGGTATTTAGACGACCTCCTCCTTTCATTTATGGTGCTTTAAATCTTGCTATTACATTGTACAGGATATTTAAAACAATATTAAAATTAAGTCCAAAGACATCATCAAAAAGTTTATCTTCTCTTAGATTATAATTACAATTCTTCTTATTTTCAAAAAATCAGAGTAATCCTTCAAATTGTCTTACCCCTAACGGTAGTCAGAGACACGAAAAAATGAGAATCGATAGTAAAATTTTAAATTTTTTATTACACCTTAGTCGAAAAATTCGATTTATGGAAGCAAATTTTTATGATAATATTGCCAATTCCAGTGTTCGAGTTATGGAGAACTTCCGAGTTAGGAAAGTTTGAGTTATGGAACGAAAAATTTCACTTCTAAACGCTATTGCCAATTCAAAAGTTCGAGTTATGGCAGTTCCACTGAAACTGTTTGTGTTGACCCAGTTCCAAAATAAGGTCCTTGCGGTGACAATCATAAATCCCTGGAGATTCATCTAAAATCAATCGGATAAGAAACATTTGTTTTATAAATAGATAATCCTGGGCTCGATCGAAGCTCTTTTTTTCATATTATAATAACAAAATGGCGTCCTTAGGAAATTTTATTCTAGATTTTCGGAAAAAAACAGTTATTAAATTATTAAAATTTATGAAAAACAAAAAAATTCGATTTGGCTCAGGATTATTAAGTATTCTAAAAGCTGTATAAATTTCATTAAAATCTACTGGGCGTTTTCGAGTTACAGTTGTCACCAATTTAAAAAGCATAGTTTAGAGAAAAAGTTTAAAGGTTCAAAGTAATTATCGGATCAACTTAAATTTTCAGAGAATATTTTTAAGAATTACACTTAACGAAAACGCAATGGAAAAAATTGTTTTTATACTCTCGCAACAAATGTTGCTAAAGAGAGTATTATAGTTTTGTTCACATAACGGTTGTTTGTAACACCCAAAACTAAACGAGTTAGATATAGGGTTATATATACCAAAGTGATCAGGGTGAAGAGTGGAGTTCAAATCCGAATGTCTGTCTGTCCGTCCGTCCGTCCGTCCGTCTGTGCAAGCTGTAACTTGAGTAAAAATTAAGATATCTTGATGAAACTTGGCACACTTATTTCTTGGCACCATAGGAAGGTTGCTTTCGAAAATGAGCAAAATCGGACCACTGCCACGCCCACAAAATGGCGAAAACCGAAAACACATAAAGTGCCATAACTAAGCCATAAATTAAGCTATGGAAATAAAATTTGGTATGAAGGATTGTACTATTAAGGGGCATATTTTGATGTAATTTTTTTGAGGAAGTGGGCGTGGCCCCGCCCCCTACTAAGTTTTTTGTACATATCTCGCAAACCAATAGAGCTATATAAACCAAACTTTCTTCAGTCGTGTTTTTTAGCCACTTCCTAATACAGTCCAAAAATGAAAGAAATCGGATCATAACCACGCCCACCTCCCATACAAAAGTTAGGTTGAAAATTACTAAAAGTGGGTTAACTCACTAACGAAAAACGTCAGAAACACTAAATTTCACATAAGAAATGGAAGATGGAAGCTGCACTCAGATTTTTTTACAAAATGAAAAATGGGCGTGGCGTCGCCCACTTATGGGTCAAAAACCATATCTCAGGAACTACTCGACCGATTTCAATGAAACTTGGTTTGTAATAGTTTCCTTACATCCCAATGATATGTTGTGAAAATTGGCCAAATCGCTTCACAGCCAAGCCTACTTCCTATATACCAGAACTTAGAAGATGATCTGAATCGTTTACTTTACAATATTTAAAGTAAGCACTAGTGAAGATATCGGTGCAGAACTTTGCACAAATACTATGTTAATAGTGTGGCAGCCCCATTCTAAAAATCGCCGAAATCGGACCATAGGTTTTCAAGGCCCCATATATCGAACATGAGGACCTCGGTGCTTCTAACCTAATATTAGGGTTTCCAACTATCAATGGACTTTATACAATATATATGACGAATATGTAGGTCAAATTGTGTATTATATAATATTAATTAAGTTAAATAAATAAATTGCGAGAGTATAAAATGTTCGGTTACACCCGAACTTAGCCCTTCCCTACTTGTTTTTTTTAGTTTTGAGAAAAAAATTTGGTTCTGAATCAAGGGTTTTACAATGTGTACCTTACCTCATATTGCTTAGAACTCGCTTTTCAAGGGTTTTCTGGGTCACGGATTAAGAAACCGGTGTCGGTTTTTCAAGATTAAAAATGGCGGATCCAATATGACTGACGCTTTTTTGAAAAATACATCGGATTCGCTTGAAACTCGTTACTCGGAGTCGCTGATTACGAATTTGCCGTAACTTTTCAAAAATTTAAAATGGCGAATTTATGGCAAATTTAGTTTTGTGTGTCCGACATGAACATATAAACAAATAACTTTGATATTTCAGGAAACTTTTCCCAAAAATAATCGTTAAAGCCTTTCTAATATAGGGAGTTCACAATCATATCTTGGTTTTAACCCTTGTTACTACACTACGATTGGATAACGAAAAAGTCTTTCAGCAGTTTTCGAATTAGAGTGAATAAAAACACCATAAATTACTTCTCATTTAGTTAATAATACAAATAGCTTATAAAATCCATATGAAAATTAACTAGTCCTAAACCATTTTACAACTAGTTTGTTCCGGACTAGTCAGACCACACTGCCTTTATCGTGACTAGCAACTGCTGATTCTCCACCATAATTTCAGACGAGATGTACATTGTCTCATTTCAGTAAGAAATACACCGAGACTATATCCAAATATTGAAAAAAAGTTTAAAATTAAAAAATATAAAGCGGGTACACTTATGGGCCAGAATTTATTTTAGCTTAATTATTTGTGTCTATTAAAGCTTCATAAATATACATATTTCTAAAAATTCTGGTCCTTTTCATACTAGTTTATTTTCAGTCT
The DNA here is from genome assembly GCA_031772095.1 of Zeugodacus tau. NCBI lineage: Eukaryota > Metazoa > Arthropoda > Insecta > Diptera > Tephritidae > Zeugodacus > Zeugodacus tau. Next base: position 47,322,576 of record CM062650.1, read on the forward strand.
GAACTGATACTAGTCGCGAAGTAGTACTTTTTCGACTAGTTCACTTTAAGTTATGAATTTGTAGTTGTAAACTATATATTTTCCAAATTAGCTCGATGTTTCACTGTAGACAATATTTGTATTTGTATATATGCTACGTCTACGTACATTTAACGCACGACCATTCAAAGATTTTGTGTTTTCCGGTGGGTGGTTACTGCGACGACGGCCAGCTTGGGTAATTAATTGTTGCAAGTGCCGCCCAGCAACAACCTTCAAGCAATTGTTTTGTTTTGTTGTTTCCATTTCGAATTGTATTTACATACATACATACGAACATCAGTGAATGTTGGCACGAAATTGTATTTGTATGGCATAGGCATGCGCGCCACGTCACTCGCGCTCATTCAGGCATTCAAGCATTCAGTCACTATGCCATTCAAGCTTTCGACTCCGTCGTCGGCCGTTGGTCCGCCAATTCGCCGGCTGGTTGCCATAAATGTAAACAACAGTGTGACGATTTAATTGTAATTTAGTGTGAAATTTTTATTTTTATGTTGTCGAACGCTCAACCGCTCAGCCGTCGCGCTTTGTTCGCCCTAGTTCGTCGGGTATTGTATAAGCGCGTTAAAAATATGAATTTAATGCGCTATTAAATAATACTCATGCACCGACTGACCGCGTCAGCTCAACCGTCTCCGCCACCTCTGTTGTTGCTTACCGCTCCACCAGCTACTGCTGACTAAGTGCTCGCTTGCTTGCCTCATCTCTGGGCTTATTACCGGCCGCAAGTTGCCGCCTCAAATTCGTGTGCGATAAATAATTATTTCAATTTTCTGCGATTGCGCAGCACTTTTTTGTTGTTGTGCTCCGTTTTAGGGTTTTCTGCGAGCCATTACTTTTCCCTTTTCGTAATAATTTTCACTTCATTTAATGGGAGTAGTAAAATGTGTTGCAACAACAAAGCAAAAAGAGTGAAAAAAAAAATAAAATATAGTTCCTTCTTTTTCGCTGGATTTTATTACTCAAAGCGAGGCCGCCTGCTGTTGTTGTAGCTAAAGCTAAAGTGTTTGTTGTAGCAACATTTTCGTAGTCTTTATTGCTGTTTTTGTTTTGCTTTCTTTCACAACACTTTTTCCCTTGTTTAACAGTTAATTTCACTTAAAAAAGCACAACTTTTAATTAAAATTCTTTTAATTACCTTTCTATGTTGCTACATACATATTTTACTTTTTTACTGTTTTAGAATTCGAACAGCGAAGCCGTGAGTCACCATTATTATTTCTTTCTACATTCTTACATTCTGTCAAATAAGTTCCGCTACGCTGTTAATAGACGGCAGCAATTGTATAGATCTTCAGCTTTCTGCTGGCAGTTTAATAGCTCGGTACTAAGGAATGTCAAATATGCTGGGGTTTTTGAGGTCAGTTCGTTCCGGATGCTGCTTTTTTAATTTTTTAGTTTAATCGAAAAAATAATAATTTATACATTTTAACGGTTAGACTAATATTTTTACAGTTATCAGCGCCTCAAAGAGTTAGGCTATATTGTGTTAAGAGGCAGATTTCTAGGTATGCAGAAGTTTTTACTTGGACAGTGTGTTTTTAGATACCAAAAAACTCCTAATGGTTCAAAAAGACACTGACCTGATTCGACAAAGCGCTTGGGTTCTTAAGTTGGCTATTGTTATTTCTAGGCAATTCGCTAAGTTCGTCGAAGGTTCTTGGCTGCCCAAAGGTGATTTAACCTCGATGTAGGACATTGGAGGAAGAAGTGCTTATATGATTCCACCAAACAGCTTCCTTCCTTCCTCCAAAAAATTTTACCACAGACTGGCAGGATCCTGCATGTATGCCTATTGAGCAGTGTCCAGGAAGCACACCTTTAATTGGTCCGAAATGAATCTTGCTGAGAAAAAGCAGTTCCAGGGACCTTTTACGCTTCACTACAGGCCAAAATACTTCGCAACCGCTAGAGAGGATTTTTTTATCGTATACTCCGTGTCACGATTCTCCTTTTACAATCGTTCTTAAGTTATTGGTCTTCATGTGATACTACCTCTATTGTTTTGATTTACCCTGAAAAAAGTGAGTTTAGATTTGTTTTCTATATCCTGATGATAAAAGCATTAAGTCCTCCCACTTCCAGCTTATTGCAATGTCGAATTTTTTTCTTCAATATTTCCTATCTGCTTTGTTTGAAGCCCTACAATAAGTAATAAAATCTTAAATCTATTTACAACTAAAGAAGCTCAAGAATGTGGTTGAGCTGATTTGATAGAACGTTGCTCTCTAATAAGTTGGTAGATCTCCCTTTTTAAATGTGTTTGATTACAGGAATGAGTTTGGATGTTCACGGAGTTTAGCTATATATTTCAATCTGCTGTCCTCTACTTCTTTCTTTACCATAGGGATACCAAGATCTTTATGGATATTTTCGTTACGCATGTACCATGTTCGCCCCGTGATTGTTCTAGGTATTTTAGATTGGAACCTAAATTCTATCATTATTTGTTGCGCAGGTCGTATCCCACTGTTGAATACCATACATCCTTGCATTGTATAACCGAGCTTTGTTGTCTAGGCTAAGTTTAGAACTGTATAGAACCATATTTTCACTCAGAATACCTTCTTTTCATATAATACATTTCCATTAAGTATATGTTTGTATCTAAGTAAGTATCCTTCCTCAGGAAGGATCCCCTTCAAAGTCCAAAGGGTTGGAATAGTTATTTTCTATGCCCACTTACAGCACTTCATCTAGGTTTTCGCTTATTTTACCTCTCAGGTTCTTATTTAAAAATATTTTTTTTTTATTGCTTGGCTAAAAGTTATCGCTTTCTTATTTTGAAATTATTCGTTTTGTTGCCTACCTTTAGGAGCGTAGTTTTAAAATGTAAGGTTGCTTGCTAAGCTCCATCACACAAATAAGCTTTGTAGTATACTGACGGTAATCTCTTCCTCTCTCCCAGTTTTCATTTGAATTTTGAAATTTATTAATTTTCCCCAACTTTACGCCTTATATCTTATTTTATTTGTTATTGCAAATTTGATTTATATGCTACAAAAAGACTTACACTCTAATAGCGTTTGTCGCATAGTGTCATAAATCGAAAGCGTTTAACTCTATTAACGTTTTGAGCTTAATGTCTGCACAAGCATACTAAATCACAAATAAATATATATATTTTATGTATGTATATATGTATATATATATATAGGATGATGTGTAGGTATGTATGTGTAAATATGTAAATGTTGTTGCGCAGGCGCAAATACAGTCAAAGTAGCAACGCAAACAAGCGCTGAATTGAGCAGCTGACTTGCTGGTATTAGTGATGAATTGACGCCCGTGCGCCAGACAATGGGTCAGTGACCACCGTACACCAACAAACTCACATACATATATACAACTAACGAATTCTGTTGCAATAATCGCATCATGGCAGCGTCACAGCGGCATTAATTTTTAATTGAATTTTACAATATTTTTCATAAAAGTCGCTTTCCCACTGTGCGCTGTGCTTGAGCTGACACGCGTGCGCGTTTACTGGCCAATAGCTAAGTTGAGTTTACTGTTGTTGTTGTTATTGTTGTTGCAGCTATTTTCAATGCTTGTTGTGTTTGTTTTTTCCAAATTTATTTTACACCATTTATTATTTATTGTTTATTATGTGTTTTAAACATTAAATCATTACAACAACACACAGCGTGCAACATACTGTGGCACAACGAGTAAAAGTGTGAGACGTGCGATTTTCAACAGCCAAAATGCAATTTGTTGCTATGATTTTTGATTAATTTTTATACTCTCGCAACCTGTTGCACAGAGTATCATAGTTTTGTTCACATAACGGTTGTTTGTGTCACCAAGAAATATAAGAGTTAGATATGGGGTTATATATATATAAATGATCAGGATGACGAGTGGAGTTGAAATCCGGATGTCTGTCCGTCCGTCTGTCCGTCTGTCCGTCTGTCCGTCTGTCCGTCTGTCCGTCTGTCCGTCCGTCCGTCCGTGCAAGCTGTAACTTGAGTAAAAATTGAGATATCTTAATGAAACTTGGAACACATGTTCCTTGGGACCGTGAGAGGGTTGCTTTCGAAAATGGGCAAAATCGTTCCACTGCCACGCCCACAAAATGGCGAAAACCAAAAACACATAAAGTGTCATAACTAAGCCATAAATAAAGTTATAATAGTAAAATTTGGAATAAAGGATCGCACCAGGAAGGGGCATATTTGGATGTAATTTTTTTGGGGAAGTGGGCGTGGTCCCGCCCCCAAATCGGTTATTTATATATATCTCGCAAACCAATAAAGCTATATAAACCAAACTTTCTGCAGTCGTTTTTTTAGCCACTTCTTAATACAGTCCAAAAATGAAAGAAATCGGATAATAACCACGCCCACCTCCCATACAAAGGTTAGGTTGAAAATTACTAAAAGTGGGTTAACTCACTAAGGAAAAACGTCAGAAACACTAAATTTCACATAAGAAATGGCAGATGGAAGCTGCACTCAAATTTTTTTACAAAATGGAAAATGGGCGTGGCGTCGCCCACTTATGGGTCAAAAACCATATCTCAGGAACTACTCGACCGATTTCAATGAAACTTGGTTTGTAATAGTTTCCTTACCTCCCAATAATATGTTGTGAAAATTGGCCAAATCGCTTCACAACCACGGTTACTTCCTATATACCAGAACTTAGAAGATGATCTGAATCGTTTACTTTACAATATATAAAATAAGCACTAGTGAAGATATCGGTGCAAAACTTTGCTCAAATACTGTATTTATAGTGTGGCAGCCCATTTCTAAAAATCGCCGAAATCGGACCATAGGTTTTCAAGGCCCCATATATCGAACATGAGGACCTCGGTGCTTCTAACCTAATATTAGGGTTTCCAACTTTCAATGGACTTTATACAATATATATGACGAATATGTAGGTCAAATTGTGTATTATATAATATTAATTAAGTTAAATAAATAAATTGCGAGAGTATAAAATGTTCGGTTACACCCGAACTTAGCCCTTCCTTACTTGTTAATTACATGTTTGGTGGTTTTTGTTGTTGTTTTTTGATTTTTGATTTTGTTTTTATTGTGCTGCGCGGTTCGTTAATTTGTTTGCAAAATCAGCAACGCTTTATGTGTATGTATGTATTTTTTCTCCTTTTTTTTGAATGTGTGTGTGTGCTGCCTTCGCGAATTTGGATTAAAACTGCTTATCTGCTTCGCTGTGTTAACTAATACACACATTGCAACATGCTTGAAATTAAAGTTAAGAAAACCAATTTGCTCTCCTCTGACTGCCACAGCTGAGCGCTTTGTTTGCGGAAATAATCAATTCGTTCCGAGTGCTCCAATAGAGTTTTGGCGCAATTCGCTAATTTTGTGTAATTTTTATGATTACCATTTGGGTTGTTGTTGTATTGTTTTTTTTTTTTTTATTTTTTGTTAGTTTTGGCACCGGAAGTGTGTTTTAAAATTTCGTTGGTAAATTAGTTTCAGTGTTTTGCTGTTTTTTTTATTTTTTTTAATATTTTTTGTTGTTGTTTTTTATATATTTTTGTTGTTGTTTTTGTTTAATTTTTTTTTAATATATTTTTTTTTTTATATTTGTTTTTATTGTTGTTTTTCATATTTTTATTCATTATTATTATTTTTTATTTATTTTTTTTTTTACTACGTGCCAGTTAACTTAGCGGTAATATCATTACCGGCCATTGGTAATTTAGCTAATTGGCACGGCATGCCACACACACACACACAAACTCGCTCGAAATATATGCGAGCTTTCCTTCCGACTTTTATAAAGTTAATTACCTGCAAGCAGACAACTAAACCTGGTCATTTACAATTTTTTCACTCTTTTATTACAGATTATGTACATAAAACACGCGGTAAATGCAACATAACAACAACAAAAGCATGGAATGAAAAGTGAAAAAAAAAACACACACACACAAACACCCCAAACGGAACAGGAACAATGTAAACCTACAGCATGACTTAATGAAAGTCGAAACTCCGTAGTCGAAGTGTGCAGGCGGAAGTCGAAATTCCGTAAAACGGTTGGTGGTGAGTACAACGCAGGCCGATGAAGCCTTATATTGTAGCAGAAGACCAAGACGACCAAACGAAATGGTATACCAGAAGCGGAGCATTACACAGGATCACAGCGCAGGACTAAAGAATCCCACGGCTGGTTGTACATAGTGTAAGTGTTATTGCATGACGCACAAAAACCCGGATCAGACCGCATAATCCCCTACGAAAAAGAAAACGAAGGAAACAGTACAACAACAAGTAAAGCAAACGCAAAAACAAAAAAAAAAGTTTAAGAAAATAAAATAAACTTAAAAAACGAAACGGAAAAAGTTGTAAAATATAAAATATACAACAACAACAACAAACGCAACCCCGAAAAAATATACCGCGCAACACTTGAAATTATACCATTTATAGCGCAAATGTATGTAAGCACAAATGGGGACATTTTGAGAACGAACGCGCACATATAACGCATGTCTTCAGTAACTACAGCAACAACAACTAATAATAACCAACATTGCCATCTCACCATTACTAAATACTATAATCAAGCTTTTATTTTTGACCAGCGTCTCCAGCGACGTCCATCAACGCAATAAGTAATACCATAGAAGTGACATTTAAGACAGTGACCGCCAGCGTGCCACAAACACACACACACATAGAGAATAAAGCAAATAAATATATATACGCGTTTATAATAGCAGCACTTGTAGTGTGGTAGTCACCTTTATTTCAAATATAAAACACAATAGCCGCAATTGCCGAAAATATGTTGCAAGACACCAATAGCAGCGCCGCCATACAGCCAAAAGTCGTTGTAATTCGACGACGTCCGAATCAAGGTTTCGGTTTTACGCTGCGTCATTTCATTGCCTATCCACCGGAAGATGATCCCTCTTGGCCACAGGTAAGCGTTAAAGTACATTCATATGTTTATATGTATGTCACACCAAAAGAAACCAACTATTATCTTACATATACGGGTATTACACTGATTTGCACCACTGACACTTGAATGCGGTACGCATATGTGCGAAATGTTGGAAATAAAGTGAAGCGGCGGGGGTTCGCTGAAAGTTCGAAATTATTTGTAAAAAATTAGTTTGAGCTCTTCAGCTAAAAATTTCACAATTTTGGGTAGTGGATCTAGTTGAAAGCAGAGATTTTTATGAATCGGACAGTTTCTCTAGAGAAATAGAGAGAGATCATTGTTACCCCCTTATAGTCTAAACCATTTGAAAGTCTTGATCTTGAAAGTACAGTATACTCTCGAAAAGTAAATCGATTGGTATTTTGGGTATTTTACTTTTTCGAATAATTTACTTTTCCAAATATATACATAAATTATCTGTTTTTATAACTTAAAAAATTCATTCATTTATTTGCTTCAATAAAACATATGGATTTACATGAAAAACATACTTACATTTACATACATACATATGTATTTACTATGAAGAGAAAAAATCTTGAATATTATTTTGTTTTTTTCTTTTGCAATATATTTTCTGACCATTTTTGTACGACAATTCAAAAAATCTGACACCTGATTTGCATCGTTTACATTTTTAAACCAGTGGATCAGTAGGAGAGTTTATTTACTAAAAAGATGCGATAAACAAGAGAGTAAGTGTTTAGGCAACATCGTAAAAAACGCTGCTTGCTTCGTTTCGAATTTTTTATCACACTCTCTGAAAAGTAAATTAAAAAAATTACTTTTTCGAGGTGCATGTGTAATCTTAAAGGTGATTAACTTTTCCGCGATTATTTACTTTCTGAGAATTTACTTTTCGAGAGTATACTGTATTTGATCTTGAAAGAAGAGATAAGAATCTCTTGGACAGGTTCTCAAGATACAGATTTTTGTTACTTCCTAGTTTTACATCTAGTCTGCTCCATTTGTAAATTGGTTTAAAACCGTTAAATCTCCTGTAGTTTTGAGCTTAGTAAGCTTCGGCCAATTAATCGAGTTAAGAATGTATCGGAAGCCTCATACAATGCAACACTGTACCAAAGCTCTTCTCTTCAATTTTATAATCGTCTGTATTATCATATCTTGGAATCCCTAAAAGCTCCTACCATTTACTGGCCTATAGTTCTTGCGGCTTGTTCCGTACAGTTTCTAGACGTCTGAGCTTTTGTAGCTTGTCTAATGATGCTAAATCCAGATATCTCTTTACTGGAGCGTTGTTTCAATTCATCGTTGAAGGGTTCCATAGATCCAGACCGTAGAGAATATCAAATTCATTGGAACACAAGTACCGGTATTTAGAAATTTGTGAAAGCTTCTAAGCGCTTTGTCCAAACGTGAGGGTCTATTTATTCATTTCAAAGAATGGAGTAGCGTTCTCCGCTATCCAAGTCGGATTCCTTAAGATCTTGGTCGCAAAAATCAGCCCATTACAATAACCTAACCCCGTCCATTATCTACAGAGACTGGACTTAAGATTCCACTTTTTTTAAACTTCCTCAGTTAGTCAGATACTCGGAGTTCGGTATTTCTCAAGATACAGAATTTTCTGAAATTCGCGAAAATTGGTTAAACCCCAACTATTACTGTTTATACCACAGCCCAAAGATCTTAACTTCATCTATCTCTTTAGTATTTGGAATTCGGAATTCTGTACTTCTCGTGTTTTAGAATTTTCTGAAATTCACGAAAACCGGTTAGACACTAACAGTAATAGTTTATCCCTCAACCTAAAGATCATGCGCACTTTGTCAAAGATCTCAACTTAAGTACTTTCTCTACAGAGGCTTCTTCTTCTTCTTGACTGGCGTAGACACCGCTTACGCGGTTATAGCCGAGTCCAAAATAGCGCACCACGTATCCCTCCTTCTGGCAGTTTGGCGCCAATTGGTTATTCCAAGCGAAGCCAGGTCCCTCTCCACCTGGTCCTTCCATCGGAGTGGAGGTCTCCCTCTTCCTCGGCTTCCACCAGCGGGTACTGCATCGAATACTTTCAGAGCTTCTACAGAGGGTGGTCCATAGAAATACCTGCGATTTTCTTAAGCCTCTGAAGTTTTTGGAACTCGGAGTTCGGTATTTCTCGGGCTTCAGAATTTTATAAAATTCGTCAAAAGCCGATGAGGCGCAATAGTTTAACCCCCAACCCAAAGATCATGCGCACTTAACCTATCCGGGAGCTTCCTCTACAGAAGCTGGTATAAAGAAATACCTGTACTTTTGTTAAGCTTCCTCAGTTTTCGAAACTGGATGATGAAACAATCGGAACCCAAGATTTTCAGAAAGTCTCCAAAATCAGTTGGACACCAACTATTACTATATATCTCCCGGTCCAAACTAGGTTAGATTAGGTTAGTCTGTTAGGTTAGAAGGCCCCAGATAGATCAGTTTTGATCCTTTGCGATACCAGATGGAGTGCCGTCACGTAGTAAAAATTAACCCCAAGTTAACGTTATTACATTTTCGTTAAAAACCTTACGCACATATTGCGAACCTCCGTCGAGTGCTCCATTCTGCGCAAAATCAGACGGTCAGTCTACAGTTATTCGCATGCATTTTCAGTCAATGCTTTTCGTTTTGTTGTTGTTGTTGTTTTCCCCCCTTGATTTTGTTTGGCTTAAAAGTTTGCCTTTCTTTTATGTTGAGCATTTTCGCTTTTGTTTTTGCCATGCTTCGTTGATTGCCACTTTAAATAACAACACAAACACCTCCAACAATAGCAAAAGTAATACTCGTAAAATAAAAACGAACGTGACGACCACCACCACCACCACGACCAAGTGTACTCTTTCGTATTTTCAACCAACAGACGTTGATTTTTTTTAACACAGCAGTCATTATAAATACATACATTGAAAAAAAGCAAAAAAAAAATAAAAAGTAAACAAAAACCTACCAATTTAACTCTTACACTCGCCGCCCCCTCCCTCCTACTTTGGCGTTATTATTATGTTACTTTTTTTTGTTGTTTTTGCTTTATTTTGCACACTTTCTCACACTTAAGCGTCGCGCAACTCATTCACTCACTCAATTTTCTGCTTTTATTTCAACTCTTTCTCATACAAATCGCAACCAAAACCGACGCCGCTGCCGTCTGATTTCCACTGTGACTCCAATTGCTGCTCTCGCCGCTCGCGTTTTTCGCTGTTGGCTCACTTTGTTGGATTGTCGACTTGACTTGACTTGGCTTGGTTGACTGGGGCTGGCTGTGTTTGTTGGCTGTTGGCTGTTGGCTCTTGTCTGTTGGCTGGCTGACTAACTAACCGACTGGCTTTGGCGTGTGTAGGAAGCATCTGATCCGTACCACCACCAAGTGAAAGCGATGGAAACCATTTTCATAAAAGAAGTTCAAACGAACGGACCTGCTCACTACGCCAACCTGCAGACGGGCGATCGCGTTCTAATGGTGAACAACACACCCATCGCGGGGCTTGCGTACAGTACAATCGTGTCGATGATCAAGCAAACGCCTTCAGTGTTGACGTTGCATGTGGTGCCCAAGGAGTGCGATGTACTACAGATGGTAAGTTCATTCAGTATTTTGCCTTTACTTTATACTATATTTATGACAAATTACTAATAACTATATTCCTGCCTATTTGCACATTTCCGTCGCTCGCTCGCTGGCTACATCCTCATCTATCCACCGCCAATTGCAGCATTATACGAGTATTGCGCATACACCAGAAACCAATCGTCTTGCCACAGCGCCTCGATCCATACCATCACCCGTGACTGTGGGCAATGGTAATGCAGCTGGCGCATTAATACCAATCACACCAGCTGCTGCAGCAGCGTCTGCGTCTGCATCAACTATATCTACATCTACAACAACAACAAAATCATTTTCACACCAACAGCAGCAATTGATCTCATATCCACAGCCACTCTTGAGCGGTAGCAGTGGCGGTGCTGGTGTCGGTGTCGTTGTTGGCGGCGCCGGTGGAAAGGCTAGTCGTTCGGGCAGTATTACGAGCTCTGGTAGCAGCAGCTTCCGTCCCACCTCGGCGGTGGGGAGTGGTGGTGATTTTATCGATATGCCATCGCATGGATTGCACCAGCAGCACAACAACAGCGGCGGCCGTTTGCTAATACGAGACGATGGCGGCGGTGCATTTCTGTCGCGGTAAGTGCGCAAATATTTACAAACAAACATACCATACACGTGTATAAATATTATTTTATGGCGAATTTACATATGCACCGTGGAAATTATGCAACTCAACAAATATTCGCTTATTTATGTATATATTTTTGTCGGAAAATGAAGTGCGTTTCATTCTTAAAGAACGCGGTGCATTTGTAGCACTTGTACTGGAAGAATTTAATAATCTTGTGAATTATTGTATTTGATTATCTTCGATTGGCGTGTTTAGACTTCTAACGCGGAAATATGATTAACTTTTAACTGTGTGTCAATAAGTGTGGGTGTAATTTTAGTAGCCGTTTAGTGTCGTGAAGTCAAAGTAAGGATTTTTTAATGAATTTATAATTGGATACCTATGTAGGTATTTGTGCAATCACGTCGAACCTTGAAGAAGGGTTTTGTAGATATCAAGTGCTGATATAATCAGTGCAATTAAACTAGAAAAAATATAGTGGGTGAAGAAAAAAATGTTTACTTGCTAATTTTATGTGGAAATGTCGATCTAATAGTGCTAATATGGAAACCTTTTCACTGCTGGATAGTTCTTATAAATACTTTGTAATGAAACAATATCGAAATTAAGAATTTTTGACATATATTTGCCTGATATACCGCTCAGTTTGTTATCTCTTTTATAATGTTAATCCAAGTAAAGGGTGATCCATTTCGAAGTGGCCTACTTTTTTAAAGAAAAAACGCAGAAAATTTAAATTTAATGGGGAAAATTTATTATAATTTGAAAGAATATTCTTTGGCATTTATTTTTTAAAGATTATATCTTTCAAATGATGGCCGCGTCTACGTCTCAGATAGTCTATCGTTTGAGTCCAATTCTCGATTCGATTCGATTGGTACCGACGGATGATGTTTTACTCCAAAAACTGAATCGAAGTAGGAATGTCCGCATAGACTTTAGATTTTACTTATCCCCACAGGAAACAGTCTAACGGTGTGATATCACACACTCTTGGAAGCCAATCGATCGGCCCAAAACGTGAAATTATCTGCTCACCAAAGTGTTCTCTCAATAAATGCATTGATTGATGCGATGTGGGATGGGAGTGCCTCGTGTCTTGTCGAAACCAATTGTCGCCGAGATCACGAGTGTCAATTTCAGGCATCAAATAGTCGATTATCATGACGCTATAACGGTCGCTATTGAAGAAATATGGACTAATGATTCCACCGGCTCACAAACCACACCAAACCGCTTGAACACGACTCACGCGTGATCTTTTGAAAAAAGTACCTCTATTATAATTATATATGACATGACCTTGCCAGCGTAGCCGCTGTCTTTTTATAGGCTGAGCTATGTGCCGTCGAATAACTCATACAGGTCATCATTCCATCGTCTGCAGTATTCGCCGTTGCCAATGTTAAAGGGACCATAAATCTTTCGCAAAACCTATCTCTCCAAAACTCCAGTGCCGCCATCTTGTTATAAGTTGGACGATCGTGTGAAGATTCTAAATATGTCTTAAGTGTCTATAATGGAGAAAGTGTTTTCCTAGTAGTCGAGTGGTATTTGATTAACTGGATTGTAAAGTAATTTTAAGATTTAGCCTTGCTAAATTTTGTTTAAGCATATCAATTTAGCACTGAGAGCATTGTAATCTCCTTTAGTCTTTTATGATGCACTTATTTACGTCAGAATGTTTATGATCGATAAAATCTAAATTATTTTTAGCATCTTACTGCATCACCAATATATGAGGAGCTCATGTCTGCTAGTAGGTTGAATGGAGATTTTTATTAGGCACCTGAATGAATGAGATGAAGTATGATCTATAATAATGTATAATGCCCTATTCGGTTAATTCGGTTAGTCGATTAGTCGAATACCAAGAGCTCTACTATATAGATAATAATATAGTTCTAAATAGGCCATATATGGTTTCCAAAACGTCTCAGTTAAGAAATCGGAACATTTTTGTTAGGCATAATGAATTTTTCGTTGAATCTTCCCTCACAGTAAGCCGATTCCTTTGAGATTGTGATGTTATTACTTACCATACTTTTTACGGATACGAGTATATACCAATTTGGAAGTGGATTTTATCCGATGTCGTATTTTTGTTCTAGCCTTTGTTTGTTGTGCGATGTGTTGTTTATTCTCTAGATAAAAAGTTGTTTGTGTTCATTGCCCTTGACTGCATAAAATATGATTGTTCTGGTTCCGTAGGCCATACTGTCCAGGGAGCGGTATGTTCATCCCTCACGACGATGTACTAAGATTTCAAATATTTTCATATAGGCCATTGGATCATGGTAGATTTGGAACAACTGAAGAAATAATGTCATACTATTTACGACAAAACTGGCTGACTTTTACAATAAATAGGATGTCCACTTTTGGTCAGTCAATTATACTTACGATCTCTGAATGATGAATATATGTAGTTTAAACCATCATAAAGATTTATACAATTTAATTTGGTGAAAATTTGAAAAAGTCATAAATAATAAATAAATATTCATTCCTTCACTGACATTAAAAGCCAATAATAGCAATAACTATGGCTATAATATGCAAAAAATCAATGCTTAAACAAATTATAATAACGTCTAAACATTTATTAATATTGGATATTCAATTATTATCTAGTTTTGCCTCTAAATGGCATAACATAAATTTTAGTTACTTAGTTAAGTAGCCATTTACCACTTAGCACATGCCATAGCTTAAATTATCTGAAACACACACCTACATACATATGTGTATACATATGTACTGGTATATGTATGTATATATTCACATGCATATTTAGATAAATTCGCAATATATTTAATAATAATATCACAATCATTATAATCCCATAAACAAGTAAGCTGAGCGAGTAAGTCAAGGCACTTTAACTGCTGACGTCAGCGCCAGCGCAGCAACCAAAAAAACAACAGTAAAAACTTGCAAATTCGCTTGCGCAGGTGACTAATTACACGACTGACTACTGTTCGTGAGTTATTATAGACTTTTATTCGCGATAGTAACTGTTGCTGCAACAGCAGCTTCTCCACTCTTCCACTATCGCTTATCAACAGGTCGCTTTGCAAATGTTGTTGTTTAAATATATACATATTTTTACTATTCTGCAAAATCCATATGAGTAAATCTCTCGAATTTCGTGCGATGTTGGCTATGCGCATGTACGATTATTTATCTCGTCTGCATTCTTCTTCATTTAATTCAATTATCTGTAACTCTTGTATGCTGATGGAAATCATACTAGCTAGTTATTATGACGTTCATCGCGCATTTGTTATGGAAATGTGTGCAAAAAAAAACAACAAATTGTTTTGAACACCCTGTAGGAAATTGAGTCGAATGTATTAAAATTCTGAAAATTTTTTTAATTTATTCACCTCGATAATACATTGGTTCTTTAATCTGCGTCAAAAATACTATCTACTGAAAGAGTTTATGACGACGAGAGGACTTATTGGATATAATTCTGATAATATTGGCAAGGACAAGCATGACCATTGAATGACCAAATGTACATAATAGTAATATACGCAATCGGGATGAATATACAGTCAAGACTAACATTTGTTTACTGTAAAAGTTTTCTAATAAAATCTATTAACCATTCGGAGCCGGGTTAAACTTACTGATCCCTCCATTTGTCGGATAATATCACCATAAATAAGGGGAGAATTTTGGCCAATCGTCTAACAAATTATAATCGTTCAACTCGGGAGAAGTCCTCAAAACTCTATTGGGTATGTTTTCCACACTTACAACAACAACAATAACTCCTAACTCTGCATATAGTATTATAGCATTTATAGCATTTAGCTGATAGATAATTTTACTATTACCTCAGGCACTTCATAAAATATCGTTCTGATCTAATCACTTGTTTCTAACTGAATCTGTATAAGTCTGATCAGCAATATAATGCAATAGTATCCATAATAAGTTGCGTATTTTTGAAGGTGAGTACTGTAATATAATTGTATAGCTCCGTATCCGATACACAGAATAAAAGAATCTCCGAGAGTATTGCTCGAAATAAAATAGTATCTGAGAATATTTCTTTATTGAAAAAGCTTCTAATAAAATCCATTAACTATTCGGAGTCGGGTTAAACTTATAGAGATCCTTCCATTTTTTGGACAATATCACGATAAATCTGCATAAAGGGGTGAAATTTAGGCAATCGTCTAACAAATTATACTCGTTTCTCTAGAGATATTAAAATAGTCGTTTGTACCAAAAGATATACATATATATATTTTTTTTTATTTAAAATTGTCGAACTCCGAGTGAATTAGCATTTGAGAATTTTTTTAGGTCCAAGCTTCAGGTAATGCTCATTTAAAACTCAAATATATTATATCAATCTCCCTCTTATGGCAAACTATATCAGGTGCCAACTGCAGCCAAGTTCAAGTTACGTGATCAAAATTTTTCCTGCAGGGTATTTTCTTCTACATGTGCTCATACAAATATGCACATATAAATAAAAAATGTTAATAACAAAAGTCAAGCTCGTATAATAAATAAAAAAAAAACGAAATCTTAAATAGCAACAGTGTCAATTTAACCTCAGTAAACGCCACGTTTAGTGCCATCATTAACGTCATTATTAAACGCGTATTCTCCGCCGCGCGGCAGCAACGCAATCATTTTTATAAACAAATACAACAACAGCGACAATAACACGAGCGCGCGTACACACAATTACCGCATCTGAGCCTGCAATCATCGGCAGCGGCAGTGCGGTTCCTCATTCCAACACGATGCCATCGAAAATGAGATGAAATGAAAAATGCGCTGATGAGGGTCTGAGATGATTTCATCGAGCTTATTTAATTTGCCATGTCTGCGCGTTTGTCATTCTTTAGCATAGCGAAAATTATCATTATATTGCTTGCATACGAGTATATATTATTTAATTTTTTCATGCTATGCTATAATTTTTCATACGTTGTTGTTGTTGTTTATTTTTATTTTTTTTTAATTTTTTTAAATTTTTTTTTTATTTTTACTCATTTTTATTTGCGCCTGCATTATTTTTATGTGTTAATTGCGCTATTTTTGCGCGATTCCGCCGTGCAATCGTGTGTCCATTTAAATTGCGAATCAACAAATGTCTCTCTGTATGTATGTGTGTATGCGAGTGTATTCATCATCATTTCAGAAATGAAATTCGCAATTTATTTGATTTATTTTGCAATAAAAAAATTTCTGTCTGTCGGTACGTATTTCATATTATAAATATGCCTGCATTACACACGCTCTGCCAGCGTCTGTGTTGTTTTTTTTTATTCTTGTTGTATTTCTTACTTTTAATTGCATTGTATGCGCTTATTTGCTTCTCGTGAGATAAGCATGTGTCGTGATAAGCGTCAAGAGCGCCATAGCGTATGCATGTGTGTGTGTTTCTGTTTTTGTTTTGTACTAAATATACTTGAATATTCATATAATTATAGCCCAGCTTATTATGGGCGTTTTTCTTTTAACATAACTGCAATATTTGCTTTTATTAAGGAATACATACATGCATATGTATATTTAAATGTATGTATGTACATTTGTTTCTTTGTATGCAAGTTTCACTTGCTCACATGACGTTCACAATGACCTTGCCCTTGTTTGAGTTCATCTTCTCAGTGCAATCGCAGGCGGAAGATATCTCCACTGCATACATATATACATATATGTTTCATTTATTGCATGCATAAATTTGTATGTATGTATGCTTGTGTAGCAGAGAAATAAAGTTAATGCAATATTATGAGTACTGGAACAAGTTATCCAAAACATATGTACATATGAGCCTCACGATGCAGCTACAATATTGTAAATATGTATTCATTTTTATATAAAAGGTGTGTTTGATTTTAAAAATTCATTCTTAAAACGTTAATAATTGCTTTTTCGTGAAATTTCGTCATTATTTTAATAATAAGAAAAAACTATAATATAGTCACTTGTAGTTTTTGGATATCGAATCTTCTCAATCCTTTCCCTTTTCTAAGGAAATTATCGACGTAAATTCCTTCAAAGGATAGTACTTACAATTTAAGCTGCCTCTCAATTGTATTTCGAGAGAATTTCTATAAATTTTATGATTTATTCACAGTAAGAACACAAATTGAAGATTTTACATAAACTTTTTCCCAATTAACGACAGCCAAAATTTTCCAAAGTCAATATTATTTGTGGTTTCTCAAAGAAATTGATTTAAGTAAATGATTTGCAGACTTTTTCGATCAAAAATATGACAAACAAAATTTTGATACCGAGAAATTGACAAATTTTTTATTTTATGGACCACGCTATTATCTATAATTTCTCTAGATTACCACATTTTGTCTATCCTTACATTTATTTACCTTCTTAAAGAAGTACTATACACATAAGCACCCAAATGGCTTCTAAAGTCCAATCTAACTTTAATCTTGTCAATATGTTCGACTATTCTTCACACCAAATGATATGTCATTTTTTAAATAAAAATTATCAGATAGGCCGCTATTTTGGTGCTTCTATTGTCAAAGGTGATAAGACTACCTCTTCTCTCATCTCTCTCTCTTCAATAACTCGAACTCTACTATCCCTCTCGCTTGAATGTTCGTTTTCACACTAATAAACACTTGAGTCCACTGCCTTTGCAACTATAAAATAAACATGCTTTCTGATCATATTTCCTCTTCATTATAAAGAGACAATCTAACATTTTTCAAATATAGAGATCACAGATCATAGTTTATGCGCCATATATTTTTAATTCGATAGTCCGGTAGTCTTAGAGTGGATTCTTCAACTAAAGTACCGGACTATCCATTTAAAAATATGTAGTGTGAATATCGCGATTTCATTCAGACTAAAAGAAAATAATATTAATCAATATTGCCTACATTTAGGCGCACTGGCCAAAAATATTGCTTTAATCGTTAACGGTATAAATCTTAGCTATATTACGATTATTAAAAATATGTACGAAACATTGCCTACTTTTAGGCGTACTAAATAAATAAATTTATTTCTTCAGTGGAGTAATTAAAAATACCATGCTTATTAAGCTCATATTTTACACTTTATTATTTTAGCATTCAGACATTGAAACTTTTTTCCGCTATACCAAGCATTCAATGATAAAAAATACACGTGTTTTGAACATACATATGTATTTATAGTACATATAGAAATTGTCATCTTATCACTTACACTCACATATTCGCATATTAATTTTCTCTGTATAATTTTATATCATTTGTAATTGTAAGCAATCGCATGGGAATTGATTGCAGGAAACACTTTCTCACGCCAACTAAAATCGACACACTCAAACATACATACATATATACACCTACAGTTTCACTTACATTTATTTTACAATTGTTGCCTTTGAGCACACTTCAAGCTCAAACAAGTAGCTGACATATCCGTCGTCATTGTCATAACTGAAATAAACTTTTTCACAAAAGCAACATTACACTACAAATGAACAAGTGACAAACCTGCAAAATCACACACACATTTGCATTTGCTGCTTTCATGTCAACACATAAAAGTTTTACGTTTTTTCACACCAACTTTTGCTCGCTTTTAGAATTTCGATTTACAAAAAAACATGTGATTTGTTTCGCATTTTTGTGCTCTGGAGTATATATGTATAGTTTGTAGTTATGTATATTTATTTATAAATGCATTCTTGCAATTGAGCAATGCAAAGCGTTGTCTAAATGTCATTGTATTGTGTACAGCGTACACAAGTTGTTGGTCCGAGGGCGTCACATTGTGCGCAGACTTTAACTGTCAGCAGTTCATCAGCGCTGATGCTGATTTGATTAAAGTTCTGTGGCGGTGAGAACAAGTGCTTTTTTGTAAATTTTTTTTTTATGAAAGTGCTTATATAGATATATTTAACAGTAATGAGACGTATGAACTGTCAATGACTGTAAATTTTACGTGAACTCCAAAATTAGATTATTATTAAAAAAAATTAATATACGCTTAATGTGCCTAAATTTATTCACTTATGCACTGTAAATAACGGTAAATACAATTTGTAAACTAATTTAATGTTTATTTAAGGCAAATTAGCTCGCGCGCATGCGCAATTGTTAAGCTGGCCATACATACATATAGCCGCTTATATAAATCGCTGTTTTGTAATTACTGGTTTTGGTTGTTGTTTTATTACAGAATATATAAAAAAAAATAACAGACATACATATGTACATATGTATGTTTATTGGTATATTTATCATAATTTTGACTTCAAAAATCATGGTTGTTAGCACGTTGTTTTTACATTTCCTTGCCAATTTGTAGCGGTGCCGGTATTATAATTCAGTGCGCCATATTACTACATACATACATAAGCATACATAAGGGTAGTCCTTAAAAGATTTAAAAAATATCCATCAAGTTTTTCCTAAGTCTCAGTGTCGATACTTAGTACAGAACGGGTTTTTCAAATGTGACGCTACAAAAGTAGACCGATAGGGACACAAACGACGCCATATTTTTCCCTCTCCTTTGACATTTCTCTTCAGTAAGGTAGGCCATTTCATCATGGAAAGATAAACGATCCAACAACGAGTCGAAATTATTAAAATTTACTACCGAAATTAGGAGTCAGGGCTACGTCCAATTTATGGTCGTCAAAATCGTTCTGTCAGATTAACAATTGAGCGTATAGTGGAAAAATTTGAATCCGAAGGCACAGTACAAAATGTTCACGTGCCAGTGAGACAAAGAAGTGTCCGTAGTTTCAAGAAAATTATCCGGATTTTCATTGAAAATCAGCGATGAGGCTCATTTCTGACTGAATGGCTTCTTCAACAAGCAAAATATGCGTTATTGATTGACACGTACTCCATGAGTCACCATTGCATACCGATAAAATTATGTTTTGGTGCGTTTTATGGGGGCCGGTAGCGTACTTCTTCCGTGATCATCAAGACCGGCACGTTACTGTGAATGCGAAACGCTACCGCTCAATGATAATTGATTATTTTTGACCCGAATTGGATGATATGTACTTGGACAATATGTGGTTCCAAGAGTACGGCGCCACAAGCCACACAGCGAATGTTTTATTGAAAAGTAAGTTTGGTGAACGTGATATCTCACGAAATAGCCCAGTCAATTGGCCGCCTTGGTCGTGCGACTATTAGACTATTTAGACTATTTTCTGTGGGGCTACGTCAAGTCTATGGTCTATGCCAACAACCCAGCAACGTTTGATGAACTTCGTAAGAATAACGACCGTGAAATTGCAGCATTATCGAAAATTGCGTCGAAAATTGGGATCAGCGTGGTGGCCATGCAAAAGTAATCGAGTTCCATACATAATGGCATAGAATGTACTTTCACAGGATAAATTTGATTGATATCCCACACCGTCTTTGTTTTATTTAACAAAAAACACTTTTTATTGAAAAACCCTTTATAAGATATGACGTATAGTACTCGGCACAAAATAAAAATGCTATATACATTAAATATAAGACATCATACGACATAATTTTTCTCCAATTTAATTTGCTGCTTAAAAACTAAAGTTCATATTTTCCAAAAAAAAAAATCAAGTTAAAATCCAGAAATGGATTTGTTTGCAGCTAAATTTATCACATATTTAATTTGGAATCCAAAAAACATGCATTCGGATTTTTTAAGAACCACCCTAATGCTCATACACTCATACGTGCATGCATAATTTCGCTTGATCGCCGCTTATTGTGCCTCTTTACATTGCGTTACCGTCGTCAAATGTACTCTAAACATTAATATTCATATGTATATACATGCAAACATACATCCATACAGCCATACATACATTAGATAGTATCATCGCGATTGTGCGCACGCGCGCACACATAATTTTGTAATTAAGCGCGGGTGGAATACCAGCGTGACCAAAGCGACAAAGCGCCAAAGTGCACACACACACACACTCTGTATGTATGAGTGATATATGCTCAGCACTTCCACATTTCAACTCCCTGCCTTGTGGGCGCCTCTATGCCCGCTGCACGCCAAACGATTATTATAGCGCAGTGTCTATATAGGCCAAACAGGCAAGCGCTTCCATCATGCCTGTCTGCGGTCTTGGCTTGTGCCTGTTTGCTCGCTATGGCAGCGTCGAGTATAAACTGCTTTCCACACTTTAGCATTTTGGCAGCAGTGTTGCTTCATCAAATCGTGATTTATGAATTCATCAATTTTGCAATTTTTACGTGCAAAGCGCTTTTTATGCAGTAAATATATGTACCTATATATACTCATGCATGTATATCTATGTATTTATGTTCGGAGTAATTTTGTGTAGCCCACTCTTCATTGCTGCTCACTTCTATATTTTGCGAAACCTTTTGAAAATGCGCGGAGAAAGCGTATCCACTTAGTGTTGGTTTTTTTCCTAATCCACTTTCATTTAATGAGATTACTTTTTGTTTTGAGAAAAAAGCCAAAAACAAATATGAACTTCTTTAATTTGCGCATGAATTCGACATAACACCACATTAACGCTCATCAAAATTGACGTTGTTAACTTGAGATATTTTTCGCCAATTATCTATGTGTGCAGTTACGGTTTCACTGTGTGAACAACAACAACAAAATTGGATGGGGTCATGTCATAATATTATATATTTTTGATTAGCTTCGACAGCTCGTCTTTTGTTTTTATACGGTGTTGTTGTATGATTTTTGACGAAAAAAGGAACGAAAACACCACAAGCATAAGAAAAATATCGGTCAAATATATCTAACAAAATATTTATAAAATTGTAATGGCCAACCAAATTTCCAATATTCTAGCATTATTATTTCATAAATTGTAGGTTGTTTGAGTAAGATTTTTCTATATGGCCATCACGATTTTGTCTTCTGAAGATCAGCCAGTCGGTCGTTTCTGCCCTACTTTTTCCACCATTAACGGTCCTATATCACTAATGAAATGACCAATGTTAATTTCCAACTCGCCAGTCTCCACTGATGTATTAGCATAGATCATTCACATGATGGACTTTCACAAAAAGTAGTCTTTTTTTCCTAAAAGATCCGAAAGTTCGTCCTAATATATCATTTTCCTATAGTACTAACCATTGCGGGTAACATGTTTTTGAAGTCTTGAGCATAGCGAGCTTTTAAATTTCGACTATTTTTAAATCTTATCTCGATTTAGATCTTTGCCTGGTCATCTGTCAAAATATACTGAACATAACTGTCAAACACATCTCTTTACAGTGACAGCTAGTTGAACAGATATGTCTCTAGGAAATTAACAACATTCAAAAAACACCCTTCAATGTTTAAGACATTATCTATTCTGAGAAATAATGAAATAATGAGAAGAAACGTTGAAGAATATTTTCGACTGATAAGATTTTAAAATTTCATACTTATATTAACAAGTACTGCCCCAGAACAGTTTTACTCTATATCAGATCAGATCAGATTGACGATGTCTTTATTCGCTATACAGCACTTTTCCTCGAAGTATTTCGTAGAATTCGAAATTTTGAAATAGTTGCATCATCGCAATTCCAATGCTCAGACCTCTGCATTTCTTTCACCTAAAACTGCTTCAAAGCCTTCCCGAAAGACACGCTATATTATACAAGTCTGTTAGCCCAAATTAGATACTTAGGTGTTCGTGGTAATTTTCCCAGGTTATCAATTATAACGATATCGCTGGGATCCTCGTATGTGTATTGTTTGAACATGAATATGAAGGTTTGTATTTTGATCTCTATTTTGTTGTATGAAAATAGATCCATCTGTATCCAAGTTACTGAACGACTTTGGAACGCGTTAAAATTATATATTTGTCTCCAGTTCTGTTATCTCAACTGGTTGTCGAGGTTTAATAGGTCTACATTCTATGACTAATAGAAGTCTGAACGAAGTTTCAACTAATACTTTTAGGTTGTCTTTGACGGCGGACTAAGATTTGTGGAACATTCGGCTTTATCAACACTAATACTACCTCGAGCGAAGATGTATGTTTCTTGAGTTCATTATGTCGCTTCCTGGATTTTAGACTTCAAGCTGCAATTGTTGCCTTATTACTCTTCAGCACTGTGGCTCATCAAAAAACTATTTGATGGCATCATCAAGCTCTCTTTTTGTTTTTTTTTTTTTTTGCGGCAGTGGCCAAAATATTTCTGCGCTGTCACGTGACCTCTGTTCTATGTTAAATTTCGAAACTCATCTGCACATGCCGATGACTAAGCGCAAAAATTCGCACAATAAAAATGCAAAATTTATGGAACATTCCTCAAACTATCTGTGCTGTTTGCTTGTGGGTGGAGCTTTGTTGTTGTACACTTTTTTTTGCGTGTATCATAATTATGAGGTTATCCCTAATGCTATTTGGTTGTTCAAACAATTCATGTTTTTTTGTTGTTTTTGTATTTTTATTATGTGTTAATAACATTATTATGGTGTTATTTGTATTGTAGTTGATGTTGGCATTTTACAGTAGTGGCGTTCGATTGCCATACATAAGCTCGTCTGTCTGGACATATGCTCTTTTCTACAATTTTTTTGTCGTCATCCTCCTTCTACGCCCTTCCTTGCATTCCATGGAGTCACTCACTCGATTCATTGCTGCTTAACCATCCATCCATCCATCTATCTCTCCTCAGTTGGGCACTTAAATAGATATTTTTTTACTATTTTTTCATTGCGTTTATCATTACTATTTTATTCACATTGTTGTTGTTGTTGTGCTTATTTTACATTACTCTTGTGGCCGGCCGCTTTCTATTCATATTTCATTTGCGGCTATAAACAAGCGCTTTTATGTTTCGCAAGCGTATTTATATTTTTATTATTGTTGTTGTTGTTGTTGTTATTTTTTAATTCAATTCTTCTCTCTGTATATTTATGTATTTATTTTTTCTGCTTGAAAAGCCCCCACTTGTAGTTGCCACTGTGTTTTCAAGTGCTTGCACTGCACTGGCCGCCAAGCGCTTCACCCTCGCACAAAATTTACGCTTTGTTAGCTGTGTTGTTGTTGTTGTTGCTGTTTGATTTTTATAATTTCTGCACATTTCCCACATTTTATTCATTATTTATTAATTTAATATTTTCTGCGGTTTTATTATTGCCCATAACTTCTTTAGCTTTTCATGTATCAATTCCCATTTTTTTCGCCATTTTGCCATTCTAGTGTCTACGCGGTCTTTGATGCGCTTCTTTTGCTACTTGTACTTTGCTGTGTGTGTGTGTGAATGTGTTTGAGTTGTTTGGTGTGTGTGTGTGCGTTTGTCTGCCTTGTCATTTAGCAATGCCTATGATTGATGCGGTGATACTAAAGTTGTAAAGCGTGTTCAATCCAATCTTACATTGAAACATATGTACATTTGTATGTGTGTGTAGATCCAAATAAATGTATGTTTGTAAGTGTACTACACTTGTAGACTCGTAGCTAGCTGAGGGTAGTTTGATAAATCGGTATTTTTTTTGTTTTTTGATAGGAAAATATTTAAATTCTCTCAGCTGTTAAATTCATATAACTGAACATTTCATAATATTTTCATTCCTTCAACAAAGTGTATCCCTTGTCCAAATAATATATTTACTTTCATTTTATTGATGACATCTTCATTCGCTTTGTTAGTTTTTCGACGTACTTCCTAGAATTTTAAATTTTGAAATAGTTGCATCACCGCAATTCCAAGACTATGTTTCCTTCCGCGAAAAAAAGTGTTTCCAAAGCCTTTTCGAACTTCACTCTATATTATACAAGCCTTATAGCACGAAATAAGCTAACATTATAATGATATCGTTTGGATCCTCGAATGTACGTTTTTTTTTCTGAACTTGAATATGAAGGATTGTATTTGATCTGTATTTTGTTGTATGAAAATAGATCCATCTGCATCCAAATTACTAATTCTAATGATTTCAGTTGACAGGTTAAGTCAGTCTACATTCTCACATTTCCCTCTTCCCAAGCATTTTTAAACATGTTTTGACTTGAAGTCACGAAAATTAAAAAAAAAAATTATAACTTCCAAAGTTATAGCTGCTTGTATTGACTCAGTTAAAAAAAAAGGTCCTTGCGGTGACAATCATAAGTTCTTGGAGATTCATCTAAAATTAGTTGGATAAGAAAAATTAGTTTTATAAATAATGAATAAATATAGTTCTGATCGTAGCTTTGTATTTTTTTCAAAAATTAACAAAATGGCAGCCTCTGGAAATTTTTTTCTAGATTTTTGGGAAAAAATCAAATTTCAGTCTTTAAAAAATGAAATTTTTGAAAAACAAAAAAACTTCGATCAGGCCCAGGATTATTATGTATTGTAAAAGCTGTAAAAATTTCATTGAAACCTACAGAGCGGTTTTCGAGTTAAAGTTGTTAGAAATTCCAAAAATATACTTTTGAGAAACACGCATTTAAACTTTCACGCTATCGTTTTGGAATGCCCGAGCGCTCTTTGCTATTTGTCGAATAACTCGAAAAGTAATTATCGTATCACCTTCAAATTTGTAGAGAAAATTTTTAAGATATTACACTTAACGAAAATGCAAAAAAATAAAAAAAAAGATTTTTTAAAATTCTGACTACTCCTAACCCCTTAAGGAGATCATCCCATGTAACGGCCTGTTTTTTAAGATTTTTTAGAATCTTTTTCTACAGCCAGTAAATAGAAGAGAATTAAGTTTATTATCATTTATTTTAATATATGCAGTCAGTATAAATATAAATTTTAAGCTAAAACTATTGAGTAGAACATGAATTACGGCGTTCTGAACACCCCCGCCTCGAAAAAATGGGACTTCCTCCATGATTCCGACTGATTGGCTTATCGCAAATAAAAAAATTAAAATTTCAAATCGTGATCTTTAACACGACTGATATCTTTTGCCTACCCAGAGGATACTTGGTCTAAGACCGGAAGTGTGAGCTGCTTGAGCCATACTCCTGGAGCCTGGATACACCCAAATGAATGTCAGTCAGGAACACTCCTGACTCCTCACTTGCGTGAACATCTACATACGGGGCCATCCTCCACTGTGGTTGATTCGAAAAAATTTCAGCCAGAGGTCCAATTTTCGACCAGTTTTTGCAGCAATTCGAGCCGTATGTCAGCAATAAAGTCCAAACGGGCTATAAATCAAGTAACAGCTGTCGAAAAGACACAATCTGGAAAAATGTATTGCGTCAATGAATACTGTAACTCCAAAAAACACCCGTTATAAACATTTCGCTCAAAATTTGCTGCAAAAGTTCATTCTAGTAAATCAAACTCTTTAGCAGGTCTTATCCTATTAATATAACGGTGTTCAATAAATCATAACCTTTAATATTAACAAAACAGAAATTAATGTTTCATATATATAAATATACCTCTTTATCTAACAACCCTCGTATTTACGTGGCTTGTGCCTCATCAACCTCATCAACATACAAACACACACAAAAGATTTGTAGCAATAGCATACACTTGACAAAATCGCACAGTGGGCCGAAATCACATGTGTTTTGTGTGGGCTGATATTAAATTCATGTTTATCTTGTATTTGCATACACAAAAATTGACTTATGTGCTCCCTTGTATGCGTTGTTTGTATGTATGTATGTATGTTTGAATGCGAGTATGCGTAAATGCCAGCAGTTGATCTTCGTTGCCAGCGCTTATTCTACAAATGTGTATCGTTTGTGTGTGTGTGTGTGTGCGCGCATTTTTGCCTTTTATGGTAATATGTTAATCGTCTCTTTGCAAATAAATTAACAACAAAAAAACGAAAAAAATACAAAAATGTTGTAAAGTGAGATCGCTTTGTGATCGATGTTGAAATTGAATGAGTATGCATGAATTATTTATACTCGGTATGTACCATATAATAAAAACCATAAAATATATTTAATTTCATTGCGATTGCTAGTGTGAGAACAACTCTGTTGTGAATGATAAAGAATTGTGTTTTAATAGATGACGCATAATCTGCTCAACATAAATGGGGCCTTAGGGTGGTAATCAATCATTGATGTTTTGAATGTTCGACATATTACCATGTTAGGTTGTATGCTTTTAAAATGCAAAAAAAAAACATTGGGAGAAACCAAAAATGTTGATGAGTTGGGTTTTTGATTAGATAACGAGTTGACATATTGATTTGATTTTGACAATTTTTTTTTGCAGTTGACATATTTTGGCTACGTCTTTCTACGAATTCTCTATGGTATGGAGTGAAGCTTGAAGCTTGGCTTCTTAGGTTCAGTAAAAAGTTTTTAAGATCTCTAAAATCAGTGTAAAAAGGCTTCTCACTGCACATTTGATCTTGAATGTCTTCAAAAATCGAAAGACCTTGTTCATTATTACAATAGTTATATTAATTCATTAATGATTTTTATGTGATTTAACTCGTTTGCCTATCAAAAAAAGGTTTCCAAGTACTCTGAAAGTTTAAATAACTTCAGCCTTCTTAGAAACCGAATTATAATAAACGGTATCATTTTGGGTTTCCTCAAATAATTGCCATATCCAAACATTTGGAAGACTTCAATATAAAAGTTTAAAGACTCGTACATTACGTAATTACATGGACGAAGAGCTTTAACCTAGGGATGCTACTGAATTTTAATTCTTTTCGAAAATGGAAGAGCTCCATTATTTCATATGATCTATCCTAATGTTCTACTAACCGCTTAAGAACTACAATTGGCCAGTAGAAAAGTCTTCAAAGCCTTCCTAATCCTACTACCCCAACAATTGCAGTTGCAAGGGCTCCACCCTTATACAACAAATGCGAGAATTGCTTGGATTAAAGATACTCGAACATATTATATAGAATGTATCGGCGGTCCTTTAAAAAAAATCAAAAATGTTCGAGATTTTTTCGAATATTTTTCGAATTTCTTAGTTTATTCGAATAGGCACATATTTCCTTTGTCTATGGAACCACATCTCGTTTGCTTTGGCGGATGTAACAAGCCTCTTGTGATCAATTTGAAGTTTTCGGACCAGTGCTTTACTTTGATTCTACCTAAAGGTCTGAATCGTTAGATTGTTCGAATAAAAAACTGTTAAATATCGTTATATACCTAAAACCTAAGCCAAGCGAGGTCGATTATGTAGAGAGTTCTGAGAGATATTACGTAATTATCTTTGATCTTTTTCTTTTTTTTTTCTTTGGTCACAAAAATCGTTATCATGTCTTAGTTAATGAGGAGTAGTTATGAGGAGTTGTCGTCGTTGCGCTTGACGCGAATTCCAAAAGATTATGTGGTTTCACTAACGATATATCTTTCAGATTATCGCACTGTAAAGCCCCCCAATAACTTCATAACTTCGAAGTTGTAGATAATTTCGTATACTTGGGAACCAGTATCAACAACACCAACAATGTCAGCCTCAAAATCCAGCGCAGAATCACTCTTGCCAACAAGTGCTACTTTGGACTGAGTAGGCAATTGAACAGTAAAGTTCTCTCTCGACGAACCAAAATCAAACTCTACAAGTCGCTTATCATTCCCGTCCTGCTTTACGGTGCAGAACCTTGGACGATGTCAACGTCAGATGAGACGACACTAGGAGTTTTCGAGAGGAAAATTTTGCGCAAGATTTATGGTCCTCAGAACATTGGCAACGGCGAATACCGCAGACGATGGAACGATGAGCTGTACCAGTTATACGACGACATTGACATAGTTCAGCGAATAAAAAGACAGCGGCTACGCTGGCTAGGTCATGTTGTCCGAATGGACGAAAACACTCCAGCTCTGAAAGTGTTCGATGCAGTACCCGCCGGAGGAAGCCGAGGAAGGGGAAGGCCTCCACTCCGTTGGAGGGACCAGGTGGAGAGCGACCTGGTTACACTTGGAATCTCTAACTGGCGCCGAACTGCGAAGGAAAGAGAGGAGTGGCGCGCTCTCATCGATTCGGCTATAACCGACTAAACGGTTGAACGCCAATCATATACATACATGCAAAGCGCCCCAATGATAAAGCCGTTGCCTTGACAATGCAGGACAAGCACACGAGGGATGCTCCATTGTTTCTATGGTACCTTTCTCTTGTCATTTCTGCAGTCTTCACGATCTATCAGCCGCTAACTTTTGGCGAATCGAACACAGCTGATTTGAAAATCGTTACCGTTATGAAGCTCTAAAGTAGGAATTATAAATCTTAAATATTTATTTCAACTATTTTTCAAAGTCTAAACTATTTTTAACTACTGTCCTCTCAACCAGCTGTGTTCGTGGGCACCAACGCCCCACTGTGTATCGGTGCTTCAAAACAACTTAACGCAACCGCAGTTATTGCAGCCACTTACTTACGTTGACAATTACGTCTAATAACATTATTGTGCTCTTATACGAGCATGCATACATACATATTTACCTAACGACGTACATATGTACTTACGTATGTATGTATATATATATAATATGTGTGTTTGGGTGTTTGTATGTTGAAAATCGCTTCGTGCTACTGATTTATTTGTGCTCTACTCGTTTATAGCATTTGCTAAGCGCATTTGTTGTTGTTATTGTATTGTATTATTACACACACTACTTATGTAGTTACTTACTTTTTTTTTGCCATTACTACTACTATACACTGTTATTAATTTGTTGTTATTTTATATGCATTCTTGCGGTGTAGGCGAGTACACACATACTTATATAAATCTATATATTTGTGTGCAATATTGTGTGGTAACAATGAAATGCTAAGGCAACGGTAATAGTAGTACACCCAAAACCACCTTCGAGTAACTAACGAACACCCCCGGCTGTCTCCCCTCTCAGCACCTGTATGCAGCGTGTTGTTGTTGGGTTTTACTACAATACATACATACATACATATATATGTGGTGGTTCTTGCCTTCACTAGTTGTTGTTGCTGTTATTATTATTGTCCGTATACTTGTTCACTTGATTGACAGTGATGGTTGTGACGATAGTGACTGATGATGTGTTGGGTAGTAGGTGGTGGGTAGTAAACCAACATTTTCATAATACAAACATACGCTTTCGGAAGCTTCACACTATGCATTTACAATGCTTGTGTATATCCAAGAGCGCTCTCGGTCTGTTGCCGGCCTGTCTGTATGTCTGTCATTCAGTTCGCGATTATGCGCACAATTGGTTATTAGGGCGACGGCGTTAAAGCTCTATGTGACATTTTTTTGCTCCACACTCGCACTAAAAGTCCAACACAATTACGTGCAGTTCAGTTCAGTTTAGTTAGTGTCGTGTCGTCGAGAGGTGCCAATCGCGAAAGGCGACCAAAACCAACAACCTGTCGGCACTAACCACGCGTATCCAACCATTTGGACTCATCTTCTAGGTTAGTACGCAGTCGACATATGCGTGTAATACTCCAGTCCAGCGGCAGCGCGCTGACATTGTGTAATGCAAAAAGCTGAAAACAAAAATAAAATCAGTACATAAATAATATTTATAATATAGTGTGTAAAAAAGTGTAGACCCACTGGCGTATCGCAGTCTCGGCCTCCGCCATATGTGCATGGTTGCAAAGCGTGCGTAGACGACGCATGCAAGAGCTTTAATCCAACTTATGCTCGCTTGAGCTTTCTCAGTGCTGTTCGCAGTGCTTCAGTGTGTGGCATTACGTGTACTGGTGCATTGGCGAGCCGCTGTCGTGCTTCTACCTGTCGCACGCAATCGCGCACACACCGTTGTGGCATGCAACACCAAGTCGCGCGGCGCCGCTTCAGTCTAGTCTAGTCAGGCGTGCGAGCAACAACACGGCTCGAATTCGAAGTTGAGTTGGCTGTGCTAAAATAGTTATTTTTGAATGATTTGCTATGAGATTGAGCGGCAAAGTGTTGTGTTTCAAGCAAAAGTGTGGTGAAATAACGGCGCAAGTTTTAATAAATACAAATCAAACAAAATTTAACCAAAATAGTCTAAAATCTGCACTATTCTTCACCACGAAAAACAACTCTCAATTTATGCAAATTTTGCAGCCACAAAGTGTTTTGAGGTGTGTGTGTGTAACCACAAATTGTGTGCTTCATAAAAGTGTCATAACTCTACAACACGCAACAACAAAGCGCCACAAGCGACAACTAACAACCGCAAGGCGAGACATTGTCGCGAAAATAAATTCAAAATAAAAATAAAAAAAATAAAGTGTTACCAAAGCCAATCTGACGTGCTTAGAATTAAATACAACGCGCTCACACAAAGCAGATCAGCAGCGGCGATCTTAATTATATCTTGGTGTGGCCATTTAAACACTTTAGCTTCAGCAAAAAGCCGGCGAATCTTTGGCGGCCTCACTCAAGAGTTGAGTTGTTGGTGTTCAATAGGCCTCACCGCTTGGCTACTGGTGTTGATAACAACAAGCGAACGGCTTACTATTGCCATTCACCGCCGATCTATTGCCAGTGATAACAGCGCTACGCACCGCTAAGCGGCGTCCTTAATGTCTACCGTCAACTGATCGCGGTTACATGCGTCTCCCATTGCAATTCTATGCGAGCGTGAGTGAGTTTATTTAACTAACGTGTAAATCATTGCTTTTTATTATGCATCCATCCACTTTTGCTGTTGTTTTGATGTTATCGCTGACGTTTTGTGCGTTGTGTTTGATTTAAATGTTGGGATATTATGTAGACAACCTTCAGAGTGTGCTTGTGCGTGGTTTCTTGGCTGTTGGTAGGCTGTGTTGTAGGTCTCAGACACAAATTTAGTGACATAAAGGTGCTGAAACCCTTAGGAAATACTTTTTTTATAAACTCTTAACGCTATTATTCTAAAATTCTTGAGAAACTCATTATTTCTGGATCCAAATATATTTAATTTTAAAAATTGAGCACAGCTCCTAGTTCCTTAAATAATAATTTACAGATAGTTATTATGAAATTTCTGTCACATATCTCTAAAATATTGCCGTACATTCGACAAAACGTTTTCGATTAACATAAAAGTTCTTCTCAATATGGCGAATCCATATTCAATACTTGTGTTTTTGTTCGTCGAATAAGTCGAGACATTTATGGTCTCTGTATTCAAGATCTCTAATTCGACCGATAATATTTGGATGATCCAACATCAATAAATCCATATATCTCAATCTCCCATATATTCAATCTCTACAGATGGTCGAGTTGTTCAGCATAACTAGCGATAAGAAATATAAATAGTTTTGATAAAAGCATGTTGATTGTTAACAATAAGATTTTAAGTTTTTGAGATTTAGATATTGAGCTACCAAAGATCACCTCGATAGCTATTTTAGGAGCTTATATTTGCAATAATTTTAACAATTTCTTTAGAGAATTTAAATATACTGTAATGGATCTAAGTTCTTTGAACCGGGTAGAAAGTAGTACTTGTGGAGAGATAAATAAATATAAAATTAATTGAGGAAGCTAATACTTTCGAACTAATCAAAAGGATCCTACAATTTATCCCACATATTTTCGTATTGGATTACCATTGATCAACTGGTAATCGGAGTGATCGGATGGGTATGATTATCAAACGGTAGGTTAAAAATCCGAATATCTCTCTTGGCATAAACTTATAAAAACTTTGTAAATATTTACATAGATGGTTGTAAATATTTGTACCTTTCTCTAGATGACTGAGTTAATGTTGTGTCTTTCGCACAGGAGTTAATTAAACAATTAAGCGGCCTGTGGCCAATTAACGCGCTGATTTAGATCGATTTTCCCTACAAAATAAAAACTTATTTTACGACATTAATTAATACAAATTGAGTTGAAACTGAAATGCAACTCTGCGGGTTATTGTCCACGCTGAAAATTTGGCTGTGTTTATCCATAAAAAAGCAATCAGCTGATGGATCAGCTACCAAATTCTTGTAAACAGCAATGAAACAATGTATAATAGCTGATCGTTAATCGTGTAGCCGGCTGTGCGAAAGGCAAACATGAGTTTCTCAATTATAATCTTAATGTATTAAATTAATTTGGTTGTGCGAAAAGGCTGTAAGTGGCAAAATTGCCTTCGAACGGCTCATGTATATTATGGAAAACTTTATTATGATTCACATATGCTTAGAGCTTTTGTATTGCTTGCTGATGAAGTTGGCGAATTTACTACAAACTTATTTTGTTGTTGGTTGGAACTAAGGCCCAACTATGATAGTGGGCGCCTTACTAATCCAACTTTGATCATTAATAAGTTGTTATAAGTTATCAAAAGATCTCGTCCCCTACTTTTGTTATTTTTTGTTTTCACTGTAAATCTATTAATAAGGTGTAGTTGTTCTGAGTGGCTAAACGAAGATTATTTCAGATATTTACAAAATGCTTCGTCGCATTGATTGAAATTCAATTTAAAGGTCTAAGGAAACTGTCTAAGTTTTTCAAATATTTTGGCCGACAAAGTCAACTCTTTGAGGCTGGATATATCTGGTATGCGAAAGCTTTTCATGGACATAGTTCAGCGAATAAAAAGACAACGGCTGCGCTGGCTAGTTTATGTTGTTCGAAAGCCGCGGAAGGGGAAGACCTCCACTCCGATGGAAGGACCTGGTGGAGAAGGACATGGCTTCACTTGGTATTACCAATTGGCGCCAAACTGCCAGGAGGAGGAAGGAATGGTACACTGTTGTGGACTCGCGTAAGCGTTGCCTATGCCAGTCAAGAAGAAGAATAAAGCTTTTCATAACAATTCAACAGTCAGAACCTAAAATTTCTAGAACCTTGAATTTACTTTACTAAACAAATATCTATGTGTCAACTATATACTTTAGTGATAATCAGAGCTTTATATTAAATCGTTACAATGCCCTTGGTTTTCTTAAAATATAATAAAATCAAATAAAAATGTGACACCATTTTCATCAAAAAAATTTATATTTTTGCGTATCACTTTTAACACACGACAGCTGATCGGTTTCCCCTTTGTTAGCACCTGCTAATTTCATATCGCAGTTCAACAAATTTTATTTGATTACCAATTGCTTTGGCGCTCGACTTTTTCGCCGATATTTGTGTCTTTGGCCTTTTGCAATTAACAAGCCATAAATATAAATTTGTTGACAAGTTTGTAGATAAAATTGTACGCGCTCGAAAATCGGCTGCCGTGCTATGATATGCGTACCAGTGACGCTTACAAATAACACAACAACAATAACAACTATATGCGAATTTCAGTATTAATTGTGTAAGTGTAACCAATGGCGGCATATGGAGCGCTAAGTAAATAAGAAAAAAAATTAACAAGTAATCGCCAAAACGTCAAATTGACCAACCGGCAAATCGCCCAAATAATCAAACCACTCCGTACATATCACTTTTGCCAGCATAAAGTGGCTGGTGGCTTTGGCCACCCAACGAAACTGTCACATCGGCCAAGTGTCTGTGTCTGCTTGTTCACCGTGTGCATTTGTGTTCCCCTGTCCTTATGTGTGTGTGCTGGCGCGTTATCGCTAAAACGCAAATTTCAGCAGCCAGCAGTCAACAGGTATTTGTGCCACTGATACGAGTCGTTCACACGTACCAAATTCCACGACAGCGTCAGCCACACGTCCGCAGCGGCCACTTCCATGCCGAAATCCGAAATGTATCGGCATTCCAGGCTGACGCTTGCCAAAATTACAACCAAATACATATATGAATGTGTGTGTGTGTGTACCTTTTTTGTGCGATTTATTATTATTATACTATGGCATATGTGTGAGAGTGTATTTGTAATAATTTATTTTCGGCAACCGGTGTTACACATATGTATATGTACATGGGTTATGTGCCATATTTATGGT
Source organism: Zeugodacus tau (assembly GCA_031772095.1). Classification (NCBI taxonomy): domain Eukaryota; kingdom Metazoa; phylum Arthropoda; class Insecta; order Diptera; family Tephritidae; genus Zeugodacus; species Zeugodacus tau. The sequence goes on from CM062650.1 coordinate 47,357,428, forward strand.
AAATTTATATATTATTACGCCAGAATTTTCATTACACAATACAAGTGCTTGTTGCTGTTGTTTTTTGAATATTTTATTTTAATTACAAATCGAGACAATATGGTGTGGTTACAACTACGCTGTACTTCATATGTAAACAACATATATTTTTGCCGAAAATTTGTTTAGAAAAAATTATATTACTTTATTTCTTATAAATTTATTCAAGATTCAGTATTTTGACTCGATCCACTCGGATAGTAGAGCGGCGAGTTGACTGTGCGCTCAAGGTTGGTTAAGGAATGCCTACCCTCACTGTCGGCCTGTTCCTGGCCACAACGGAATCGCGGGGAATTTTAAGGCTGATGAGCTTGCAAAGTCAGGAACGTCAGAGTCACTATTAGAAGCATGGAAGCATATATGAGCCTCGTTGTCCTATTGCGGTTTGCTAATGGACAGATGGGCCTCGGCTGAGCTGAGCAGACGCTGGTCAGTCACTAGCACATGCGCAGTCGCAAGATCCTTCTGGCCCAAGGTAAGCCGTGGGAGGTCTACCGAGCTCTTCGCCTTCAGTAAATCTTAACTCTCTTTAGTCGTAGGGGTCCTTACTGGCCATTGTCCCATCAACATCCACGCTGTAAGGTTAAAAATCTTACCGGACACTAGCTGTAGAAACTGCATGGAGGATGATGGGGTAGAATCATCTCAGGCTCATCATCTGCAAGCTTCGCAAAGGACTGATATCTACGCATATTAGAAATAATTCTTAAATTTTGAAAATAATAATTAAATAAAATAATAATTTTAAGCTTTAAATAAATTTTTTCGGGATCCCGTATTTTGGAATTATGTTTTCGGGATCTCGAAAAGCAATTTCAGTAAAAAATTTAGTTATATTATGTTTTTAACTATAATTGTTTTACGATAATTTTCGGGATCCCGAGAGTTCAGTTCACGCAGTGATATTAGACTGGATGGTATAGAATATGGTTTTATCTTTGAAAATGGTTCGAATATCCGGAATCGTCTGAATATTACTTTTTTGTTATTATTTTTTTTTTTTTGAAATGTACAAGATCAGTCTTGCTGTTTATTAAGTCAACCTTAAGCCATATACCTTATTTTTTTGCTGGGTGTTTCTAAAAAATATTATAGACTACTTGTGTCTTTTTGGGTCTTCTGCTTAACTACTGTGTACTCTTTAGCTGTCAAGCACTTGAACTTTCGTATAATTTAATTCAAGGTTTATTAGTTGTTTCTTCATTACATATTAACATACTGAGCTATATAGGAACCCGTACCCAAGTACAAGGTACTTCTACCTTACAATGTATACATCGTGCAATCTCAAATAACAAGCCTTGTTACACTACTTGTTTCTATGCCGTTATTAATACAAGTTTCAGTTTTTCTTGTTCCGTTTTATTTAATTCGCTTTTAAATTTTTTGGTTTATTTTTTTTAATTTAGTTTTTTTTTAATTTAGTTTTTTTTTTTAATTTTTCCTTTCAAGTTTTAAGCTTTTTCAACATTTTATCATTGTTTTTGATCTTGGCCTGTAATTATAGAATTTTTGTGCCTACAAGTAAATCTTGTAAATTTATTTGCTTCTCAACTTTATTGATCACTTAAAATTTAGTTGTTCAAGTTATGGCCATTAAAAATATCATGGTCACGATAAATGTTTTTGGTTTTGCTTCTTGTTTGGAAGTTCGCTTAGGCTACAGTTTCGTTTAAATTTTTGGAAATTAATAAAGAAAAAAAGGTGTAGTTGCATACATCCAATTCAGTCAGGTGTGTCTTCTACTGTTTTTTGGAGGTCACTCAACTGCGCTGTGCTGGAGCACTATTTGTTTGTACAAACACTTTGTTACAGTGCTTGGTGTAAAGTTGTTGTCTCAATGTACTTAAGCTTCAGATTCACTTAGTGAATTTTTAGGCACAATTTTAGAAAAATAAAAAAAATAAATATAATATGTTGTATTTGAGTAGTCTGAGCTTATATATAGAGCAGTATCCTATATCCTCTATTATCTGTTTTTAACATTCTTAAGTTATATCACTATAAAGTCTTTAGACATAAAATACTTTTGTTCATCAAGGGTTCTATTAATATCAATAGATGCTTTGAAACTTTAGACATATCGACCAAATTAGTTCATATTTAGATAATGCATCTAGCATTCGCCAGACTGAGGCTAAAACACCTCGGCAGGCACATCTTCGGCAATACCAGCGAAGTGACTGAAATCGACATTAATCGACTTAAGAACTTTTGAATAGAGTCTTTGCGCTTTGTCGTATCATAAGGTTATTTGGTGATCTGCCTGGCTTATTTGGGTGTCATAAAGGACAGTCGAAGCTGTCTAAGTGAGACTCTCTGCAGTTGTGGAGATCTACACCCTAACATAACTAACCTAAAAATGTCCTCACTAAACACGTGTTAAAATAGTTCAGAGTCAACCGTCTTTCACATTTCAGATAAGTTCTTCAAGCCATCCATAAATCTTTACTATTAATGATTTATATTTTAGCATTAGGTAAAGCTTTTCTGATCAATGTTAGAACTAAGAAGTACTAAAATTGGTCCATAGAATTATAATCTTACAATATATCGTGATAAGATCACCTGACATGTGTAAAGTGAAACAAATTTTACCTATCGCATCTTTTTCTGCGAGAGAGTAAATGCCACGATAAGTCTTCAATATTATTAAATTTACCGTTAGATTCATATTTTTCTATTATGGTCTTTAGACTGTTCGTTTTGAATTGGGTCTATAAAGATTCGTAAGTTGTCTTTTCCTTGAGATGAGCTATGCGAGGTAGTATGATCGGAGTTCGAACTTCAGTGTGGTTACAACTGATAGGCAGACAAGTTGAGGACTTGAGTATAGTTAGTAATTCCAGTAATGTTAGAGAGAGTATAATTTTCATCGAATTTGTTCTTGCTTCATTAAATTTTCTTTGTAGATTTTGTGTTAGTGATTTAATATAAGGCGAGTAAAGATCCAATATAAGATTAAATAATATAAAAGGGTTTTCCGAATAATTATAGTTCCTCCACTAATTGAACTTAGAAAAAACCCGAGCACGTCTCTGACAAGATCAATCTTATAAGTAACTCTCTCTGTTGAATAACGGCAAGCTGTTCGGAGAAGAAAATGGTCCAAAATAATAAGCTAAGATGTAAACTAAGATATATACAGATAAACAAATTTATATATTGAATATATATCCTATATACATATATATGAATCAAATATATACCCATACTTACTTATATCACCAATTAAAATCCATCTTAGTCACTTTACTGCACCGTTTGTGCTGTCTATCTGTTTCCCTGAATCACTGCCTTGGTGACCTTTCACATTTTAAGTAATTCTTAAAGGCATTGCTATACTTCCACTTTGTATAAGTATGTACACAGATAGTATCACGCCTGCCAGCGGCCATCACTTACCAACGGGCTACCGTTGTCCTTGAGAAAGAGTAAAAGTGCAATGGCAATTAAAATACTAAGTGACCGCAGTAACCCAATTAAAAGGCAAGGCAAGGCAAGGCAATGGAAGGCAATGCTGTGGGCGGTGGCTCAGGTACAACACGCTACGTCTAAAATGTCAAAGTGAAATGACAACAACAACAACAACAGAGTAGTGCATGTCTTGGCGACTAATGAGTGACATTGGCGCGTGCAATCGGTTGAACATGACAACAGTAACAACAACAACAACTACTACTACAAAGTAAGCAGTAAATGCGGTCGCCGGCAGCCGCAAGCTTGCTGCATACACTTCTATGTGGATGCTATTGGTGCATATCTCAGCAAATATAAATTAGATCAAAATGGTTAAATTAATTATGTGCAATGTTATTAAAAAACTAGCACAAACGGAAATGCAATTAAAACACTTTTTTAATTTTTTGTTTTGCAATTTTAAAATAAAAATGCAAATGAGTTAGTTATGCCTGTGTGTGTGTGTGTGTGTGTCTCTGTATATCAAACAGCAGGTCGGACGCGAAATAATTAGATGACTACTTTGTAGCGAGCGACAGACACAACCCCATTAATGCACTTGTTGGAGGGTGCAAAGCAAAAAAAAAAAGAAAAATAAATGGAAATAACGGCAACTAATATGTTGCAGCAAAATAGTTGAGCAAAAAAATTTGCAATTTTCCATATCAACTACGCGCAACTACTTCAATGCATTTTGAAGTGCAATTACGTGCATTAAATTGCACAAACACACACACACGCACACACATACTCAATTGCAAATTAATAGGTGAGTGAGTGAGTGTGTGTGTCGTTGGAAGGCCAAACAGCGCTAATTTCGCCGCTGTGATTGCTTCTGCTGCTGGTGCTGTAGTGGTTGTGTTAGTGGCAGCGACGTTGGCAACGCTAGGGCGTGAATGGAGACTTTTAATGAAAATGTGCAAGTAGCAAAAAAGTGTATAATTAAATCAGCATGCGTAAATGCACATGAGATTGACAGCGCGTAGACCACCGCCAAGGAGAATGTCAATTATGTTGTATGCGTGCGTGTGAACGCCTCTGTGAGTGACAGCGCCACCGCCACCGCAGCGGCGTTTCAATGTACAATGCGCACTCCGTATCTCGAAAGTGCCACTTGACTTGTCCGCTACACATTAAATTGTGACGTATTTAAAAGTGAAATTGTCCAGATTTATATATTTTAAAACTAGTTTTGGATATTAATTACGCATTTGCTTAGGTCGCTATATGAGTTTCTAAGGTAATTTAGTAATTATTATAATATTTCTCCAAATTTTTGATGCAGTTTTGTTTAAAATTTAATGTATTGATTACTAGTATATTTTTAAAGTCAAAATTATAAATTTTATTAGGTTTACAAGTCTATTACTTTGGCATTAACTTTGTTTAAAATGTTTATTCTCTTACTTCGATGTTTATTTTAGGGCAGTATTGTCTATAAATAGCCACAGTAGTCCTTTACGATCCTCAACATATACATAATTACTTTTTACAGCATTCCTTGGTACCAATGGACACTGCTTTCTTCAGTTACCAGGTGTAAATGAATTGCTTTCTAGCAGAAAAATCATCGTCAATCTATATTGTATAAAACTGTGTCTGTTGAAATTCATTAAATCACCTTAAAAAGCGGATTATCAGATCTACTATTTTTCTCAGCAAGCTGGTCGTACCTCTTTCGCATATTTCATCCAGTCATTGTTGACATTTTATTTTAAAGGTTCTCTTTTGAGATAATGTTATATTTTCTTGTATTACTTCTAAAACGTCCAAAGTAATTCAATGAACAAATCAGGAATGCATTTATATTTGGATTCAGTAATTTAAGCAATGTTTGTAAGTACTGAATTTCAATTATATAGCTATACGCACATCTTCATGAGAGATGAGTGAGGGGTGTCGTCCAAATCTAGTTTCTTCGATTGCAACCAAATACCAGTCGAAGAGTTCGCAATACTTACGATCGATTGTGAACTCGAGAGTACTGTTACTATGTAGTTACTTCAAAAAATTTACATATGAGCTATCTTCTATTCGCTTTTGGAGCTTTTGAGAGAAGCGTATAGAACAAACTATACTAGTTGTTCAAAAAAACTGAAAGCAAACTTGCACATCAGACTCTTCCACATGCGAAATTCTATTATGCTCCTTTTCGCACAGATGCTAATTGATCAATTAACGTGCATTTGCTCGATTAAAGCGCTGATTTAGATCGATTTACCATTAAAAAGTAAAATCTTATTTTACTACATTAATTTTTAATCGTATACAAACCGAGCTGAAAATGCAATTGCAACTCTGTGTGTTGTTGTCCACAGTGGAAATTTGATTGTGGTTATTGATAAAATAGCAATCAGCTGATGAAACTTACCAACTTCTTATGAACAGCAAAAACAACAAGTAAGGAAGGGCTAAGTTCGGGTGTAACCGAACATTTTATACTCTCGCAATTTATTTATTTAATATTATATAATACACAATTTGACCCACATATTCGTCATATATATTGTATAAAGTCCATTGAAAGTTGGAAACCATAATATTAGGTTAGAAGCACCGATGTCCTCGTGTTCGATATATGGGGCCTTAAAAACCTATGTCCGATTTCGGCGATTTTTAGAATGGGGCTGCCACACTATTAACATAGTATTTATGCAAAGTTCTGCACCGATATCTTCACTAGTACTTACTTTATATATTGTAAAGTAAACGATTCAGATCATCTTCAAAGTTCTGGTATATAGGAAGTAGGCGTGGTTGTGAAGCGATTTGGCCTATTTTCACAACATATCATTGGGATGTAAAGAGACTATTACAAACCAAGTTTCATTGAAATCGGTGGAGTAGTTCCTGAGATATGGTTTTTGACCCATAAGTGGGCGACGCCACGCCCATTTTCCATTTTGTAAAAAAATCTCAGTGCAGCTTCCTTCTGCCATTTCTTATGTGAAATTTAGTGTTTCTGACGTTTTTCGTTAGTAAGTTAACCCACTTTTAGTAATTTTCAACCTAACTTTTGTATGGGAGGTGGGCGTGGTTATGATCCGATTTCTTTCATTTTTGGACTGTATTAGGAAGTGACTAAAAAAATCGAGTTTGGTTTATATAGCTCTATTGGTTTGCGAGATATGTACAAAAAACTTAGTAGGGGGCGGGGCCACGCCCACTTCCCCAAAAAAATTACATTCAAATATGCCCCTTCATAGTGCGATCCTTCATACCAAATTTTATTTCCATAGCTTTATTTATGGCTTAGTTATGGCACTTTATGTGTTTTCGGTTTTCGCCATTTTGTGGGCGTGGCAGTGGTCCGATTTTGCTCATTTTCGAAAGCAACCTTCCTATGTGTGCCAAGTTTCATCAAGATATCTTAATTTTTACTCAAGTTACAGCTTGCACAGACGGACGGACGGACGGACGGACGGACAGACAGACAAACATTCGGATTTGAACTCCACTCTTCACCCTGATCACTTTGGTATATATAACCCTATATCTAACTCGTTTAGTTTTGGGTGTTACAAACAACCGTTATGTGAACAAAACTATAATACTCTCTTTAGCAACATTTGTTGCGAGAGTATAAAAATGTGCCATATAAGCCGGCAGTGCGAAAGGCAAAAACAGGTTTCTCAATTATAATCTTAATGTATTACATTAACTTGGCTGTGCGAAAAGGCTTTTATCTGTATTTTTTTAAAGAGAGAGTAGCGAGCAGAGAAGTGGGTCGAAGAGAGCTAAAATACATACATAGCATTGGTCGCTTGTAAGGCTCCATTAGATGAAAAAGCCTCCATTAGCAGAAGTCTGCATAAAATCTCACATAGGAATTCTTAAGAGCTACTCACTGCAAATTTTGTTTAGCTGATTAGTCAGTTGAAATAATATAACCTTACATTTGATGCAGGACTTAGTTGTGGGGCAGTGTACGGGGCGTATGAGTAATTTTTTTAAGGGTTTAGGGGTAGTCAAAGACACGACAATATTAGAATTTTAATTATTTTTTTTGTTATTTTACAAAAGTAATAATTTTTACTTCAAATCACGAACATTTAAAAAAAAATATATATAGTTTACAAAGTTATAGTTGTTTGTGTTGACCCAGTCTCAAAAAAGGTCCTTGCGGTGACAATCAAAAGTCCTTGGAGATTCATCTAAAATCAATCGGATAAGAAAAAAGTATTTTATAAATAGATAATCCTTTTTAATTTTAAATTTGAATTTATTTATTTTTTTAATTAACAAAATGACGGCCTCAGGAAATTTTTTTCTAAATTTTCTGGAAAAATCAACAGTTAATTGGTCTTAAAAAATCAAAATTTTTGAATAAAATTTTTTTCTCGTCAGGCCTGAGTTTATTATGTATTCCAAAAACTGTATAAATTTCATTAAAATCTACTGAGCGGTTTTCGAGTTACAGTTGTCACCAGTTGAAAAAACATAGTTTTGAGAAAAACGCATTTGAAGTTTCACCCAAGCGTTTTAGAGTGCCCGAGCGCTCTTTGTTATTTATCGTATAACTCGAAAAGTAATTATCGTATCAATTTCAAAATGCAAAAACTTTAATTTTTTGAAAATCCTGACTACCTCTAATCCCTTAAGGCTAAAAGCGGGATAAAAGAATAATATTTGTTTAAAGCCATTTCGTATTTTTAATAATAGAACTGAAATAATAATATTGGTTTAAAAACTCTTCTTATTATTAATAACTAGCTGACTCCGCAGTCGTTGCACTGCGTGAAATTATTTGTTTTGAAAACAAAGTTGAATTTGTATAGTGTTGGAAAACATTTATTAGCGATTTTTCTAATTTTTTTTTTCAATCTAACTCAGCTTAATAAACAAAATTTTTTTTTCTGTTCCGGTGCGTAAATGTACAGAGAAGATGATTTTTCAACTCGTGAAGGAAATTTATGCCACACACCTCCAGCGACTGTCTTTGAGACTTGTTTATTGTCATCCCAAATGCAAGTCTTATTGGAAACTGAATACGTTTGAACTGAAATGGCAAATCGTTGGAACTCAAAGAAATTCGTGGAATCAAGCATTCTGCCCCCTTGTAAGTCCCTTTAAAAAATTCTTGCAATTCTTACATTATTCGATAGCTGCTTGAAGATTGCGAAGCAAAATAAATGACAAAGCATTATAATGACAAAGAATTTAGAAATTTCACTGGATAATTCACAGCTTCGTCTTCATTTTCAACATGATCGATCGATGTGTATGAACACCGGAAGTTGACTTTAAGTCGTATAGATTAAATCATCGACATCGGTATTTTTGCCAGTTAAAAATCTGCGTGCACTCAACCAATCGTAGTTACGATAAATTTGGCTAATGTTCGGATTGATATCAAACCATTAGAAGTATTAACCAGAATTTGCCCAGTTCTTTGCAAATCTTTTGCGGTGCTTTCCTGTTGCAGGAACACACGCATATTCATGGTCAATCATATGGTTTTCGCGTGCCGCCACAAGTACGATGACTTCGATTGATTTCGAAATAACAGAATGTGTTTGTCAATAACAGTATCATTACGCCACCAAAGCGACGATTATTATTCCACAGATCTTTCATTGTTCTGTCAAGTGTTTCTAGAAAATTGCACTCATCTCATAGATGTTTCATAGAATTGCATGTTTAACTGAAGCTACAATGTCGAATGTAAGTAGCGTTGCTGCAATTCCAGTAGATGCGAGAGCCAACGTAATGCCAAAATCAATGATATCAGAATCAATCAGGATTCCCAGTTCCACCGTGCGTATCAAGAAATAAAAGTCCACCATTTCCATCATGGACAGCCTTAATCAATTCATCATAGGTCGTCTTTTGCTGCTCATTAAATAATGGAACATTTCTTTATACTTGTTGTTCCAAAGTTATTCTGTCGTATGCACGATTCAGTACATCTCTAATTTGACGATTTGGTGATGGCATATGAATTTCAATGCTTCATTGTAGATGTCACCGCTCATTTGCAATTCTGAATTCTCTATTGCCACTTGCCAATTTCCGACTTTTCCGAATTGTTTTTTTTTATAGATAGATTGAAAAAAAAATGTATGGAAAAAAGTCACTTTTTGGAATCTTACAATTTGCCGACTAAACCTTCCAAGATCCACAACGAACAATCTCTGAACATTTCATCAAGAATGGTCCAACCGCTCTCGATCCTTAGCGTATCTAATCTTGAACCGCTTTCGCAGCGCAAGGAACGGAAGCCCTCAAAGATAAATAATTTCCCCCGTTTTTTACACCTATATAGCCTATAGCCTTCCTCGATAAATGGACTATCCAACACAAAAAGAATTATTCAATTCGAACCAGTAGTTTCAGAGATTATCGCGTTCAAACAAACAAACAAACAAACTCTTCAGCTTTATATATTAGTATAGATAAGTAATTATTTTGGTAAATATAAATTAATCTATATTCAATTTATTCAATTACATAACTTTATTTCTCTTCATCATATTCCTTTTCTTCAGCATATTTGAAAAGAAACTCATTACTTTGAACACTTTTATTGCGTTTTCTTAAGGCGCATGCAGTTTTTTTTCCACTATTAATTTATTAGCTTCACTAATGCCATATAATCAGGCCTTCAGCGTAAAATTTTTCAGTCGCAATAGAAAAACAATCACATTCATCAAAATGATAATTTCGTAGGGAAAATTCGCCAACAGCTGTTGTTTTTGTGCGGCACTCTTTCTTTCTATTTCACCTGGAATTATGACACTTTTCGACCGATAACAAATCGAAAATTTACACGCTGCTTCCGTTCACTGCATGAATAGCCATGCATATACTCAGATAATGATATGCCTCCGTCGGTGTATTTCTACTTCAGTTACAATGTATTGTTATCAATTATAGCAGCTGATAAAAGTTACTGCCTTCCAATATGACAGCTAATGATTTTATTGTTTTTTTTGGCTACATTTGCACCGACTGCGCATGCGCAATCTCTTTGTAGGCAAAGGTACCACTCAGCTGGCTGTCATTGCAAATACTAAATGGCATTCATTTATAGAAGTGTATGTGTATGTTTGTAATCGCATGATTTCGTCCATTTGGATGAGTGTTTGCACAATGCACTTTCTAATTTCGCAATATGCACACATAAATGTAGTAAAATAAAAATTAAAAAAACTGAAAAAAAACGCAAAAAAAAAAAAAATAAAAAGAGAAATGTAAATTAGCCAGCAAATGACAGTAATTTTCGCCTATATGGGCGCTTTTACAAATACAATTACACACACACATCCAAAAGCTGTTTTGAAATGTTACAGCACCGCAACGAGACTTTGATTGCAGCAGCGACAGCTACAGCGTCAGCAACAGCGACTGCAGCGCCGACAATAACAACCAACCATCACAAAATAAATTAAACTTTTTTGCCTACGGCTAAATTTTCCTTCCATTGCTGCAACTATTGCCTGCTTTTTTCTCGTTAAGCTTTAGTTTTGTTTGCCGTCACCTTTCCAAATGTTGAATTCGCACTTTTGTTTGTTGTTTTTGTGACTTTTACTTTTAATTTACTCGCTTGCCCAAACATACAGACAAGTGTTACATTTGCAAAATTCAAGTAAAAAAATATATTTAAAATGTAATAAAGAAATAGCAACAGTTGGTGAAAATAATAAGTGTGCACAGTAAGCAGAAGAGACGTGTTGCTTTGGTTGTCTTTGAGAGATGGGTAAATGATGGAGTATAGTGAAGTGCTGCACTTCATAATTTTCAAAATATTATTTGAATTTCAAATAAAATACTATTTGATTTAAAATTCCCTTATAATGAGGTTTGAGATTCCGCGGGTTACTACTCCCAAAAATAAATTTGGTATGACTGTAAAGAAAGGAACTCTATATATCCAGGATTTGATATGATTATCTTAACTTGGTTTCAAATGAAAGTTTTCAGCGATTTGCTCTACTATTTTCAAATAATCAAGTGATCCAATATTACTAATGGAAAAGTCGAGATTTAATTTAACCAATAAATGTCAGATACATAGTGCGTGTTTTGATAACATTCCGCTTAGAGAAAAAGTTGACTTTCTATATCAGAAGATAGATCGAGATTATAATCGTTATAACAACAACAACAACAGCTTGTAAGATCGTACATACCGGTCACATTTCTGGTGAAAACGCACGCGGCAGTCCCTTCCACCGATATGTGGGTCTATTTAACCGGAACGGACACGGATTTTTATCCCACCAAAAATTGTCGATCCGGCAGCTTTTCTCAAAATAAAACTTTAAAGAATGTTTACTGCTGCTACAATAACAAGAGCCCATCGTCTGTCTTGTCCCCCTCGTAGTTTTGCTCATTTGTTTGGAAGAGGATCTATTGAGTCCACTAAAAAATTAAAAAAATGCCAAATATCTTCGACACAGTATTCTTCAAATAATGCACTGTTAATTTGATGTTCCTAATCCAGAAGACCTAAAGCTTGTCAAAGCATTATTGGATAAGTTTAGAATGAAAATGTATATGAGAGAGTTATGTACAGTAATTAGTCATTATGAAGGCCCTTTCCAAAGCTGATAGTTGACTAAAGCCTCGATTTACATTGGTAATACAATGAAAATACTTTCGCCTAAGGGATGGTCCTCAAGCTTAGAATATATTGGAATTCAACTTCGTAACAACTTCTCCTTTGAGTTTCTTGCCGAAACTGATTTTTTTTCAATTAATTGAAGACCTTGAAGAATATTGGATCTTGAAGAGCCTTGTCGTTTACCAGCTTGACCAGGTATAGCTAAAAGTTCTTCAGCTCTACAATAAAGTTTAACATAACCTCTCTCATTTGCCAAATTAAAATAGAATACATTTTTCTTTCATTTCCTCAACCAACCATGTGAGTCAGTTCAATAATTCAACTTAGTGGAGTCGCAATTGATTCATCTCGGGCTCTCCACTTGAGAACTATTTTTTAGCGCTCAACTGTGGGTTTTTCATTAAATGAATTCGTCAAAGAGTTTAAACAGTGTTCCTGCTGATTCTTGGCAACACCATGGGGTTCTAAATCGTGAACAGTTGTAATTTCAAGCAGTTTTATACTCGGATCGTCTTTCCAGCGTCCATTCTAGGAAGCTTTTGCTATGCGTGTGACATTGGGGAACAGGGAATTTAAATAAATTTGAGGAAGATATAGGTCTGTTTTGGATTTTTTGGTTTTTTTAGTTAGATCTGGCTTTACAGTTATCCTCGAAACAGTCATAAAATGGTTCGGTAAACTGTATTGGAAAAAAAATATTTTTTTCTTTGCCTTAATACCTTACATATATAAATATATATATGGATCTATATATCCTCAGCTATATAAATTAACTTTTTACATAATTGCATTACTCACATGTCTCTGTGTCGGTATGTCGACGCAATGTATCACATTAATAAATTAGTTTATTTCACCAACTGTCACCACCTTGCCTCTCCACTACTCACCTCCATTTCGCTGTTGTCAGCGATTTGTTTTACAACAATAAAAACATAAAAAACAGCAAAATAAAAGGCAAAGGCAGCAGGAAAAACTGTAACTTTTTTGCGCTTTTCCAACCATACTTATTTACAACAGATTAGTAAATTGCTTTTGTGTTGTTGCCGTCGCCGCGTTTGTTGTGATTATTGCTCATGTTGCTGCTACCGCCATGGTGACTGACTGACTGACTGTCAGCTTGTTGTGTGCTCGCTTTGTGTGTGATTGCTTGTTGGCGGCAACAACATTGCATTATTGTTCACAGTGTTGCTATTGTTGTTGTTGTTGGCGGCTGCAATTTCTGCTGTTATTTTGATTGTCACACACACACATATGTACATACTCATATACAGATGCGCTTTAGTAAAGTATTTATTGCATTTCACAACAATGCATATTAGCCTTGTTGTTGTTGTTGGCATTTTATTGTTGTTGCTTTTGCTGTTTTGTGTTGTGTTGTGTTGTTGCCCAATTTACACAACATGAATTAACGATATTTGCATTTTTTTGTGAGCGCTTACAATTGCAAGCAACAAAGCCAGCAATGGAATCCGCCAGCAATTGTTGGCAATATGTTGAACTCTTAATTAAGCATTGTGGCGAGGCGCGCGCGCACTCGTTCGCTCGCGAGCTACTTTAAACGACTGCCACCGGCGATGCGACGTATGCTGGGTGGGAGACACTGTAATTGACTGGCTGTTGGCGTTCCGACTTGAGTGACTGACTGACTGGCAGTCTGTCCAAATGTGTAGTCGTCGGCGTGCTTCACCCTGCGGCGTATACGCCTCACCCTCCGGTGCATGCAGCCGTCTCTATGCTTGTGTGTCATTCTGTCTGCCAACTGCCAACTAAGAGTGTCTGCCGCCTCGGTGCCACCTCCGCTGCTGTGTTGCTTTTGCTCTGCCGGCTGCTGTGTTGTGTCGCTTGATTGGCTGCCGTGATCGCTCGGCATTTTCGCTTTTTATTCAACTTTTATTACTGTTTTATTGCATTTCGTTCGCTTTTTTTTATCAGAGTTTTATTCATGTTGTGTTGTTGTTAATTTCAGCGTTTTTTCTTCTTCTCTTTATAAATTCATGTGACATTCCAAATTGATGACGAAGTTTCATGCTTGCAACTGTGATTGCATTTTACATGTTACTCTTCCATACAAATGTTGTTTTAATGCACTGTTGTTGTTATAAATATACATATTTACTGTTATACGTGTCTGTGCATATGTGTTATTAGGTCTACAAATGAGTTAATGGTATTGTTGTTCACGCCTGTGCATTGCGATAATTAACTTTACGATGAACATTTTTTCTGCATTATGTGGTTGTATGTATGTATGTAAATATGTATGCTGGAATTTTACATTTCGAATTTGGAGGCTTTATGACACCAATATTTGTTTATATAATAGCTTGGCTACGAGTTTCAGAAGAAACTTTTTAAATGATTTATTTTCATGCAAAAATTAATGAATTCGAAAAATCCCTTAACAATTTGTAATTATAGACAATTACACTATAGATAAAATCCACCTTTTTTCTGGGTATTGGATCAAACTTATTTTTAGGGGGAGATTAAGTTAAAAGTAACAAGTAAGGAAAGTAAGGAAACCGAACATTTTATACTCTCGCAATTTATTGATATATTTTTATTAAAATAACACACAATTTGCCCCAATTTGAAAATCCTATAATTAGGTATATGAGAGTCTTCTGCAATTTCTTCTGTAAAATTTAGTATTTTTGACGTTTTTCGTTAGTGAGATAACCCACTTTTAGTAATTTTCAACCTAACCTTTGTATGGGAGGTGGGCGTGGTTATTATCCGATTTCAACTATTTTCATGGAATGGGGTGTGGTATGTTAGAGAACCTACTACAGACAGTTTGGTTTATATAGGTTCATTAGTTTGCGAGATATATACAAATAACCGATTTGGGCCACGCCTACTTCCCCAAAAAAATTACATCCAAATATGCCCCTTCATAGTGCGATCCTTCATACCAAATTTTATTTCCATAGCTTTATTTATGACTTAGTTATGACACTTTATGTGTTTTCGGTTTTCACCATTTTGTGGGCGTGGCAGTGCTCCGATTTTGCCCATTTTTGAAAGCAACCCTCTCACGGTCCCAAGGAACATGTGTTTCATTAAGATGAATTTTTACTCAAGTTATTCGTTGCATGACGGAAGGACAAACAGACAGACATTCGGATTATTTACCTTCGAAGTTCGAAAAGTCGCTTGTTGAAAATCATTATTACTAATTGCAGGATATAGCAGAAAAGTCACGTAGTTTCAAGAATAACGGTAATAATGACTAGGTGTTATCAATAAGCGTGCTGTATCGCCACGATCCTTTACATCTATGACTCTGCTAATGATAGTATTAATGGCGAAGCATGGAACAGATAAGAGTGGAACGTTTCAAATCGTTGAGTTTCAAGAGAAGATTAAAATAATATGTATATCAAAAAATCTCACTACTCTGAAAATTAAAGTTTATATAGGCTATTTATCCTTCTAACTGTAATAACTTCTGTGATTCAGCAAAATTAGCTTATGTTAATAACATAGTCAGACAAAAAAATATTTTGTCACGACCTGGGACTCTTGTACTACACTATTATGTGTACTATATATTTTTGGGGTCGCTGAATCCGAAACTGTCCATTTAACCCCATCAGATTAGGGTTTTGAGATAAGCTTAGCAAACCAATATGACGAACAGCGACTTTTAAAATTCATCGGATTCGCTTGAAACTCTTTATTCGGGCCCGCTGATTACAAATCCGGTGTCGGTTTTTCAAAAATCAAAAGGGCGGATCTAATATGGCGGACGCTTTTTTGAAAAATTCATCGGAATCGCTTCAAACTCCTTACTCGGGGGGTTTCGGGGACGCTGATTACGAATCCGTTGTCGGTTTTTCAAAAATTAAAATGGCGGATCCAATATGGCGGACACTTTTTTGAAAAAATCATCGGAATTGCTTCAAACTCGTTACTCGGGGGGTTTCGGGGACGCTGATTACGAATCATGTGTCGGTTTTTCAGAAATCAAAATGACGGATGCAATATGTCCGCTATTTTGATTCGCTATTTTGAATTTTTAAAAAGTAACGTCAAATTCGTTATCAGCGACCCCGAGAAGTTTCATATGCTAGATAGGTGCTGTTCTCTAGTAAAATACTTAACGTTCACTCTTAAGTGGTTAGCTGGGTTTCAAAATTTCAATATAAAAATACAAATTTTTGTTTACTATCCAAAAAAATCAAATCGATTCCAGTAAAATTATAAGAAATAGAGCCTTTGGAAGGTACGCCCATCTGGATCTTCAATATCTCCAAGAGAATATTTCACTCAAGTATTCTATTCTAGTATTCGTCTCATTTGATGTTGTCATTCTTTGCTTCATATATTAAGTTCTATAAAGTGTTATATTTAGATGTCGAGAGAGGACTTTTCATCTTATTTTTCTCCTTCGTCCAAAGTGGTACTTGTTGTTTAGATTGATTCTACGTAGGATTACCGGCTTTAATTCTTTTTGGAGTTTATGCTTATTTCAAGAAAAATTGCGTATTCTACAAGGGTTCTTCGATACATTATTATTCTTGCAGATCTTCAAAAAACTGGGTCAAAACCAAAATTTAAAAATATTATATTACAAAAAAAATTAGAGTGAAAAGTTTTACTACAAAATTGAACCATTTATAATGTTCAGACCTTTTAAGGGAATACCCGTAACCAACTACAGTAAAATTTAAGTCCATAAAAACAAACATAAATTTGAAACCAAATGCCAAGTTATGCTTGTCATAAACAAAACATAATCGTTAACACACTTATAAACTTTACATAATTTGCAAATAAAATCGTAAAAACAAAAAAAATCCCCTCACCACAATCACAAATAACATAAAGCCAATACAGAGACAACAACAGCAATAAGCCTATAAAAACTCACGCGAACGACCTATGTGGGCATGACCGGTTGAAGTGGATGGCGACCCTACGAGAGTGCCCACTGCACTGCACAACAACAACAATAACAACACTGGACGATGCACAAATGAAAGAACTGCAAGCATCACGAATCGCCATCGCTTTCGACTGCCAACCCACCGAAATACTTGTTACGCTGGAGGGGCAGCACGAGGCAAAGTGACAAGAAGAGCGCTGCGAACTGACAGCACGCATGAAAATATGCGAAAATGCGCGTCAACATTTGTTACAATAATAAAACTCGAAAATGAAACTGAAACTATAAACAACCAAAGTGTCCAATATATAAATAACAACAACAACAAAAAGACACACGAAGGCAAAGCACACCAACCAGACAACGTTGGCTGGTGATTGACTGTCATAAAATATTGGCAACGGCCGTCATTTGTTTTTGTAGCCCTTTCTGTGTTGTTGTTGTTGTCGCATTAACTGACAGACTGACATAGTGACAGTTACTGTTGGTGTTGTTGTTTTTTTTTATTTATTTGTTTATTTATGTCTATATTTGTTGTTGTTGTTGCTGGTGTTGTACCTGCGTTACATAAATTAACCTAAGCCACAAATAGGCGTTAATAGACCTTCGAGATATCGACCAGCCAGCCAGCGACCAAAACTATAAAAAAGGGCATCGTGTGGCTGGCCAGCCACTTGGGTATGCCATAAAGCAAATAATGCAAGTGACAGTTGGCAGCAGCAGAGCAACGAGTTGTCACGGTGTTGGCGTTGTGTTGACAGTAAATACCCGCGTATTGAACGTGCAGCAATTGCGTCGCGCATTTTGTCACATTCTCGTATGCAGAGTGTGTTTGCATTATTAATATGCGCTCAAGTAAAAATATAATTTAGTGTATTTTATAGCTAATATTGTCAATATATTATTATTATTGATTATTTGACAACTCAAAAATTATGACAATAACCATTTTAAATATTTATTTTTTATTCAAAATAGTTGAGTAATAATTTTTGAAGCTTGTGAAAAACACCTTGATCGGTTATATAAAGTATAATGCATATAATAGATTACCATATTCAAAGAAACGTTCTTTTTCTTCTTCTTTGCCTATGTTACCGCCTAAGTGATTCTGACTAAATCTATCATGTTGCTTCAGTAGTTTTAGCCAATTTGAAAACCAAGTGAAGCGAAGACAGTATATATTTGAATCTTCAACGCTATCCCTGATTATCTAGATTTTCAGCGAAATATTTTCTGGATATTGCAAGACAAGATCTCGATACAGTCGCATCATAGCATAGCGCGTAATTTGTTCTTGTCAATTTGGCGCCAATTGGGAATATTAAGCGAAACCAATTCGTTCTCCACCTGGTCTTACCAGCAGTGGAGGTTTTCCTCTTCCTCTACTTCCACCAATGGGTACTGCATCGAACATTGTCAAAGCTGGAGTGCTTTCGACCATTCGGGCAGCACTACGTAGCCACTGTATTTTTATTCGCTGAACTGCGTAGGATAAATTCCATAAACTTTTTGGTATTTTTTAGACATTTTTCCGAAGGTCCTTTTTTAAGCCATCTTTGCTCGATATGCTATGTTTTTGTGTGTCTTAATTCAATTTCCGATTTATGCAACAAAATTTCTATATTGTTTAACTCTGGTGATTGAAGAGACGTTTTGATCACCCTGGGAAAACGACATACCAGCCGTATGCTTGAGGTCATTCTCTTGGAAGGAATGATTTTCACTGTGTGTCAATGTCTATGCTGTCATATAACTCGTACAGCTCATCGTTCTACCGTCTGCGGTATTCGCCGTTACCAGTGTTTGAGGGACCGTAAATCTTCCACACCTTTCTCTCGAAAACTCCTATTGCCTTCTTTGAAGCTGACGTTGTTGGCTTTGTTGATACTGGTTCCAAGATAGACGAAATTGTCTACAATTTCAAAGTTATGATTTTCAACAGTGATGTGAGAGCCAAGTCAGAAATGCGCTGACTGTTTGTTTGATGACAGGAGATATGTACATATGTATTTCGTCTTGTCCTCATTTACCATCAGTTTATTTATCGTCCACTCTTCCCTAAAGAAGAACGGGAATAATGAGCGACCTGTAGTGTTTGGATTCGGTTTGTCGAGAGAGGTCTTTACTTTTCAATTGTTCACTCAGTCAAAAGTAGCACCTGTTGGCAAGAGTGATTCTGCGTTGGATTTCGTGGCTGACATTGTTGCTGTTGTTGATGCTGATTCCAAGCTAGACGAAATTCTACAACTCCAAAGTTATGACTGTCAACAGTGACATGGGATCCAAGACCCTTATGCGCTAAACTTGGATTGGGGAGATGAAAGGTTAGTCATGTGATTTGATTTGCGTCGACTATTTTGTTGGGAGAGCACTAATAAAATAGGTCAAAATTATTGGAAAATCTTTTTGTTGAGTTTATTTTTTTTTATAAATTTTAGTCCCTTTGTAGTTGAAGAGCTGTTTTTCTATCAACAATATCTGGTTGTTTTTGTGTAAAAACAATTTTATTCCCAGGATAATAATCCCTTCGAAGTTAGACGCGGATTAATTGTTTTAAGACATTCATTTCAGACTTCGAAAATTGAGAATTCGAATTCGAAAATTAACGCTAGAATAACTATCATTATATTTCTATTTTTATTATAGAGGAAAGCAAGGTAAAAGTTCATTTTACGTAGGCATATCTTGAAACGTCATAATTTTAGATTCAGATCTGACAGCAAAGCTTTAGTGCTCACTGATGCAGTACTTTCTACATTAATATAAAACATACGGTATAAATAAATCGAGTCGATACTTACTCTAGTGGTCTTCCTAGATTAATCCACAGTTTAAATTTTTTAATTCATTAATAACTCTTTGTAATGGTTTGCGTCTTTACTAAGCACTCACTTTCACGAAATCGCCAGTGTCCCGCAAACGCGGACAATCTACCCACATGTTTTCCGCAGAAACATGCGCTTCGCTTTTTTTTCGTTCTTCCTCTTCGCAACGTAGACTTGTTTTGTAAACGTACTCAAGGTCAATTGAATAATGTTCTGTCAATTTGAATTTTTTTTTATACATTTTTTTTTGTTTTGGCGAAGGCATGCTGCTCTACACGCTTGTAGATATGCCGCACTACGCTACAATTCGCCAATTCCAGAGTCACAATTGTTTTCCTGCGCTGCCGAGCAACTAATGGAAAGGGGAAAAAATCGGATATACAATTTTGCGCGCACTCACAATGCTCCGCATAAGTAAAATAAAAAATAAGTAAAAAATAAAAAAATATTGTAGATAGCACATGAAACGCCAAAGCAACAACAAAAACGCAAGTAGCGCGTGTTCCTTTTTGAGACTGACCGCCGCTAAGCGCTGCCGCCTCACAAATAAGTCAAGGCACCCGCTTGTATGGCACTAAGCTTCGTGCGTTATGTGCGCGCATTGTTGTTGTTGTTTATTATTATTTGTTTTATTTTTTTTATTATATGAGCGGCATGCTTGCTGTGCGCTCTTATAAATATTTGATTGCAAATTGAAATTATATTAATCATATTTATTTTGTGCTATTTTTTTCGTCGCTATTTTAATATTTTTTCGATTTTTAATTTTTATTTTTGAATTTTTATTTTTGTATTTCTGCTTTTCAATTATTCAGCGGCTCGAGGAGGGTGTAACGCAAGTGTGACTGTCGCGCATGCGCTCTTTAAGGAGTTGCGCCGACGACTGTGCCTCACGGCCTCACCAATTTCAATAGATCGCCATAGTCGTCGATGAAGCGTCGCCCTCCATAATGGGTAGAGCTCCATACCATTCCATTCCGTATGTACGGTAGTAGCGCATAGCGATATTCATACGTCAGCCCCCAATGGGTGGGTTGGATTATGGCTGACGGTGGTGTGCGATCGCTCGCTTTGTGCGCCTGATGAGCCTAGTCTGTTTTTGAGCTTCATTTGAGCGCTATTTGTGCTGTCTAGCTTTGTGCGTGCGCTGAAGGTTGTGTCCGCCAGCCAGTGCCCATCGCATTCTCGTGCGCGTCAGTCCGTTTTGACGTGGCTTTCAGTACCAAATTCCAGGACAGGAATGCCACAAACTACGCGCGCTGTACGTCAACTACGACGCATTGATTTGCGTATTTCGCCGTCCGCCTAACTGCCACAAAGTCCACAATAACAAAAAACGACGAAAATAGCAATAATTACAACAACAATTGCTCCCTCTATATTAAATACGCGTCAAATTAAGTTGACGCGTTGTCAATATTACTCGCATATATTTGAATTTCTAGTGTTTGCTCGCTCGCCGCTGCGTCTACTTTCTTCACATTCACGTCTAGTCTAGTCCGCGTACTTAGTCAATCAAGCTGGCTGGCTGGCTAACATCGGACGGCGGTTAATAAATTATTAAGCAACAAACACTTGTTCGCAGAAATTAAGATCGCTTGTTGATCGTGTGCTTTTGCGGTTAGATCATTCCGTTCGTTCATTCGAAAGTGTTATCAACGCTGTAGTTGTTATTGTTTTTTATTTTATTTGCTCAAGCCATAATTAATTTCACTATCTCTAGTGTTGATTAACTGGCGCATCTAAATTTAACTGGCTGCATCTATATAGAAATAAGTGTTTATTGAAGTGTGTTGTACAAGATATTTCCTGACGCTCGGTGAATTCGCAATTGCAATCGAGCCACATTTGAATAACTAATTGCTATCGCTGCTTAGCTGAATGCGCGTTTAACGCTCGCCAACCACACCCTATAATCAATTTGCAGTGTGTATTATTTAGAAGAGAAAAAAAAAATAAAATAATTAATAATGCAAATATTCACGTACTTAATCTGAAGTGTTGCAAAATGTTTGCTGTGCTGTAAATAAATAAAATCGTCAACGAATTCATCATTTGTGCGAGAGCGCCACTGTGTCGCTATATTTTGTTGCATTCCGATGTTATGATGGGGCCGTTGGATGCGGTTTTCAGTTGTTTTTGCAGAATGTGTCAGTCACCATGTCGTAGGTGTGTGTTGTATGTGCTCATTTACTTACCAGTGTCATACTAGTGTGTCTATTTGCTTTCATATAAGTTTGCCGCTAATTATTGGACAGCGCTGTCACACATTTTGGGCGGAAGCGTGTTGTTTTTGCTTGTTTCTATATTATTTATCGTTTCGAGTTTGCGCTAGCCAAAAATAGCGCTCTGCAGCGTTTGAGCGTGGTTTTGAAAATAATGTCATGTGTTGAAATTGTTGCCAATGTTAGAAAAATTGCGGTTGGCTCAGGGAAAGCAACGCAGTTAGCGGTCTAACTTATTTCTTTCGTTATATAAAATATTTGTAGTCACTAAAATTTTTTCAAGAAGTATTTTATATGACTTTACTAATAATTTTATGAATCATTCACCATTCCAAATTGTGATTATTCGTATATATATCTCGATTAACTAACTAACGGTATCTTATAGATTGAATTACTCGAGTAATTCATTTTTTAACGTACCAAACATCAAAATATTTATATATTTCGCTGATAATCGTATTTATGTATAAAATTAGGAATAACATCTTCATACTATTTTTAAATTTTTATATATGTATGTATAGTCTTCTATGCGGATGCGAGGCTTTGTCCAGGAAAAGAAAGATAATGATCGGCCACGATTTTTTGACAATATCTCCGAAACTTATTGAATTGAACAATTTTATCAAGACCACAGGATGGTTCAGAGAGAACATGACAGTATGAGGGGATTCTAGTCCCAGCGGAGGCACAATGGGATTCCCTCAGACCTAAGTGCTTCGTATGACATCCACTTTACCTACCTACCTATATAGTCTAACATACAATTGTACGATCATAATTTCCAAATAAATCCGTTAAACCTTTAACTCTAGTAATCATATTAAAATTCAAGTGAATATATATATATTTTTTTCGAAAATATTAGTCTATAAGAAATCCATCCTCAAATCTTTTCCAAAAGGTCGTGTTCAAAATTTTAAAACGAATCGTGAAATACTCTTTACAGCTAGGCTAGTCGCTTTCCAATTTTGGTATTGATATTGAAGTTATCGACTAAATTGGGGGTACTAACAGATTTTTATGCCACTTACTAATGAGTTATGATTTAGAAAGACATTTTTCAATTCAAAATTATACATTCGGTGCTTTGACATTGTCCACCGAGGTATAATACTATTGAGTTGTTGCTGCAGCAGGGCTGAACTTCTATCTATCCAGACTCGACCCTGACATATTAAACATGATTTCTACACGCAATGAATCCCCGTGTGTTACTAATCACCTCATTGCTTGTCCAAACAAACTCAAACGTCTAACACCCCTCTGTCCTTGGTCCAAATCGATGAAAATTAACAACATCCCTTGGTACAGGGTTTACAACATCAACAACTACCGAGTTTTTGACTTTAATTGTTAGATGATAATTCCAGAATTATATTACTAGTTATTTTGTGGACCTTAAACATCGAACTGATGTTTACTAGATTTGTCTCACAATAATATTTTTTATTTGGACAAAAGTAAATTCATCCGTTTAAAAGTGCTTGAAATCCTGATTTTGTGGTATCGGACAGGCTGACAAAAATAATTTAATAATGCTAGAGAAGAATAAGGAAGGTTTACATAATATTTTATCAAAGCCTTCCTGAATAAATATGTTTAAATGTCTTATAGTCTTTTCACACAGAAGTTAATTGTTCAATTAACCGGCTTTTGCTCGATTAAAGCGCTGATTTACATCGATTTACTTTACAGAATAAAATCTAATTTTTCTACATTAATTTTTAATCGAATCGAATACAAATCGAGTTGAAAATAAATGCAACTCTGTGGGTTGTTATCCATGCTGTAATTTTGGTTGCGGTTAAGCAATTAAAGAGCAATCAGCTGATGAAACTAACCAACTTCTACTGAACAACAATACAAAAACGTATTACAGTTGATCATTAATCGAATAGCCCGCAGTGCGAAGGATAAAAACTGGATTCTCAATTATAATCTTAATGTAATAAATTCATTTGGCTATGCGAAAAGGCTATTACATTGGCACAGATTTTATAATATTTTACGATTTCATTATACATGGCAAATCTGTTCAAATTTTCAAAATGAAATAAAACTTTCTGGAAGCCTCTGATACATATCAAGTTCGGCATAAATTTTGTATACGAGGGCTGCTATATATATTTCTTGCCAAATAATGAGCATGCGCTCAAACCAATTTTCGAAACACTTTTTTTGAGCCTTTTTTGAGCGATTGTCAAATTGTGCGGGATCCAACGAGAACAAACCTTTTTTACGGCCAGGTGTTCATGCAATATCGAATATATGCTGGTGGGAGAAATGCATAGGCATGCCTCTATCTGAAGGTATGTTACGGCTGTTTTTGGACGACCTTCACGGAATTCGTCTTTGAGCGAGCATTGGCTACGATTGAATTCGTTGTACCAGTTTTTCACAGTGCTATAGGATGGTGCTTCATAGCCAGACAAAGATTTTGGTTTATCGATGCACTCTTGTCGCGATAATCCACGTCGAAAGTTGTGAAAAATGATCGCACGAAAATGTTCACGAGTTAATTCCATTTTTTGGCCGAGATGAATTTTTTAATTCCCTATAAATAAAACAATTCACGATTAAAAGACAAAACGTTCTGAGTGATGTTATGCTAAAAAATGTCAAACTTTCCAATGGAAACGTCAGATTGCACCTGGAAACACTTAGTGTTGCCTAGGCCAGAAATATATATAGCAGCCCTCGTATTTGGTTTTGGTTTGTTTTAAAATTTTCGTTTTAAGTATAGCTGGCAACTCTATTATCACAGCTTTGTTTATTTCACAAAGGACCATTAATGAGAAATCAAAATTAGGCTTATGACTCGATAAATAGAAATAAAGATATATACAATACTAAAATATACTATTATTAAAAAGATAAATTATTAATCTTGTAATTTCGCCAAAATTTTCAAACTTATCTCATTATTGCCTTTTCCATTTGCAGCTCCCAACAGCCGCCCAATTTGACAGTATTATCCCGACAACAGCAACAACACCAACTCTATCACACACAATCAGCCGCAGCGGCAGCGGCCGCAGCCGCAGCCAATTCCGCCTTCTATGCCCCCGCTTCGGGTGTCGGCGCCGTTGACACCAGCGAATTGATGATACGCCTACGTGAATCGATCAAGCAAAAAGAGGAATTCCTTAAATCACCGCTGCCACACACGCACACCACACTGCACAGCGTACCCGCTGTGAGCCACACAGCGCAACAGCATTTCTTCCCGCCGCACACACCACCGTCGGGCAGCCCGCAATTGTCTATGGTGTCGACGACATCGACATCAGCCGGTTCATCAGTGCTGAGCAGCATAGGTGGCGGCGGCGGCGGGCCGCGTGGTCAGGTGCGTACACTCGTTAAGCAACCACTCTCGGCGACATCCTCATCGGCGTCCAGCACGCGTGAGCTGCTGCCCGCCAACGTCAGTGCAATTGAAATGCATCAATATTACGGCAGTGTCAGCAGCACTGGCAGTGCTGGTAAAAATCACGTTGTCACCACAAGTGGTGGTGGTGGTGGCGGCAATTATATTAGCCTGGAGAGCACGAGTATGAGTCGCGGCAGCAGTGCGACCGGTGTGAGTGTGAGCGCTAGTGGCATGCGTGCTGCCGGCGTTGAAACGGTGCCCTTGCGACGTGCAGCCGGTAATGGCAGCGCCAACAGCAGAGCGAATAATAACAATGGCATGGGTGATAAATATGTAAAGGATTTGGATTACTTGGAATCCTTGCAGGAGACTGGTGTGACTAATAAAGTGTAAGTTGCTTTTTCGTACCATAACCTTACATTTATTTAATTCATTTTCTTTCTGATCATTCATTCCATTCCAGTTTCGAACGCAAACTCGTCTCTCATCTCGCCAAAGGCTTTGATCCCTTCCAACCGCTCTCCATTAACACCAACGCCTGCGTTGAACCCAGCTCCACCGCAGCCGCGGGCAATGTGGTGCTGATAAAGAAACCCACAGTGCTCTACGAATCACTGCAACATCATCCATTGCATCAGCTACAGGTACAACAGCTGCAACAGACGCAGCAGGCGCACACAACACACGCGCCAATGCAATTGTCGAAGTTGCAACAACAGCAGCTACAACAACACCAGCAGCAACAACAGCATGTTAGCGGCAGCGTTGTGGACGGTGCACAGTATAGTCGCATGGAGATACACAAGGCCAGTTTGGCTACGACTACCATCGATCATGCGCCGTCAAATAGTGAGTTATATTATTTTGGGTTTTTTATTTTGTTTTGAAAGCGATTTGGTAGATGAGTAAAGCGCTTCAATCTAGTTGGACTACAGTGTGATTTTACCGCTAAACAGTAAAGATAATAGTAAGGTTAATATAATTGATTTTTGTTGACTCAATTCAAGCTTATAACAAAAACCTTGCACTAGCTTTATAGTAGTAGACCGACCGGACTTCGGATACGACAGACTTTCGACAAATAGTGAACGCCATTCACAGAGGAGCCATTAACACCTTCATCGACCACTTCTCAGTGAATGGCGTACTTTTCGATAAATCAGCAACTATTTAGACACCGAGCTCGAGTCGTCTCGCGAAACTAGAATGACCCTCGCGCAACTTCGTTTTGGATATTGTACCAGGTTAAATCCAGACTATCCAGACTGAACTCCGACATACCCAATATATGTCCTGCATGCAAAGAGTCTCCGCATGGCACTAACCAGCTCTTTGCATGGCCACTAAACCCATTTATTTTACATATCCCTTCCACTTTAGCTTCTGACGAAACAGCTCGTTTCCTGGGTCTCCCGTTAGATGACTTCGATGACAATTGATTTCTGCTTGCCGGTTCAGGCAGGTTTGGGTAAACGCTACAACAACAACAACGAAGTTTAGGTTCCCACGGCAGTCGATTCTACCTATCCGGAGCAGACCCGGTATCCGTTTAAGAACTGTAAACTGCCGAGTTGAATTCTTAAAAGAGTTGTTGGGATGTTCTGTCACTACGACAACAACAAGAAGATCTTTAAAGTATAATAGCCAAAAAAACTCCTTACTGACTCTACTAAGAGTCTACTTTCAGTCTTCAATATTTATAGTCTTAACAATCTCTCTCCAACAACTCTTAAAGCTCTTTAGCCGAACTCTGACTTAAGTCCTATTACTTTACTCATCGCCTAACTGTTAATAAATTTATTTATAAAGTAATCAATGGAAAATGATCAAATTACACTAACAAGCTCGCAATCATAACTGATTTATCGCCAGCGTATAACTGATTCATTAGCGATAAAACTTTATTTAATAAGCTTCATATTAGTTACTTTTAACGCTTGTCTGCTGTGCGACTTGCACAAGCGTTGCACTCTTTATTGTAGTCTTTTTGTTTTCAAGTCCGCGCGAAACTCGTTTGCCTCGTTGTAAAATAGAAGAAAAACTGCTTACAACCTGCAAATATTTACTTTTTTTGTCTTTGCGCTTTATCCAACGTCTTTTTTCGCAGAATACACTGGCAAATTACCGGAAGCTCTTGGATCAGCAACAACAACAGCAATAGTTGCGGTGGCTGAACCGAAACCGGCACTCACTGATATCGCTGAAAGCAACGAGGTGCCAACCAGCAGCAGCAGCCAAGGTAAGTTGCTCTCGCGCTCGCTCGCAACACCACTTTTGTTTATACTACACAGCAGCGTTGTTGTTGTTGTTTGCTGCATTGCGTTGGCAAACCAGCTGCATGCAATCGCAATCACTTCCGTTTTGCTGTTGTTTGTCACTCTTCTATTTCCATTTCGATTTGTGAACACAACTCATCTTTCTTATCTCTCTCTCTCCACCAACAGTGACAACAACTACACCGGGCACTTCCTCCGCCGATGGCAACGGTAGCGGTGTTGGCGCTGGTGCTGGTGCTGCTGTGGTGCGTCGCTTTAGGCCGATGTCTTCGTTCGATGACAGCAAACCGATGCGTCGCATTTCATATTTACGCGCCACAAACAATGAAGCGGATTACTCAGCCTCGGACACATCCATTACATCGTTGACTGGTTTGAATAGCAGTGTTGTTGGCATTGGTGCACCGCCACTTATTGAGGTGACATCAAAACAATCGTCACTCGATGATGATGATGGCGGCGTCGATGACGAGCCGACATATGACGTGGTGGCCGGTGATGAACGCGCCACAATACAAACGACGGCCGAATTGATGGCGGCCACGGCGCAGGAGCAGTTGTTGGAGCAGCAGCAACAGCATGTGAAAGATAGAGCGAGTGTCACTGCAGAGGCGGCTATTGTGGCGGCAGTGACGGCCGCAGGTGTTGGTGGCGGCGCTGCGGCGGCCTTAAGTGAAAGTAGACGCGAATCGGTGAATAGTGAAATACGAAATAGGTGTGTATAAGGCCCAGTTGTGGTGGTTGTGTTGGTAGATATGCAGAGCTGTGTGCCATGTGTGTTTGCTGTGATTTATTTACTAATTACTTAACGCGTGAAAATACACACACACAGCGATATGCATATATATCAGACATATGTCTCATATATATATATATCATATATATCTATTTTTAATAAATCAAAAAAAAAATGGACGTGTCATTTAATGCTTTGTTTTTATCACTTAAATATGCAGCGTTCACATTGACGATGTAATCGCAGACATAAATGGCAAATTGGAGACAAAGGATGTGGCTACCGAAATGGAAGTGTTCGAAACTGAAATGGAGATTAAGTCGTCGTGCATCAATGGAAAGGTGTGTATGGAATTTTAATGCGAAATGCTTTCTTTTATTGCCATTAATAATGTTTATTATATAATATATAATTTATGTAAACTATTTATAATTTATTACTTTATATTTGGTATATCTATAGTTAACTATTTATTATTAATTTTATTTAAATATTAATCCTTTAAAGTAAAAAAAAATTAATTTCAATAGAAATATTATTAGATTACAGTAAATATTATTATAAAAATTATTATTTTTTAATTATATTATTAAACTCTCGCAACAAAAGTTGCTAAGAGAGTATTATAGTTTTGTTCACATAACGGTTGTTTGTGTCACACAGAAATAACAGAGTTAGATACGGGGTTATATATTTATATCAAAATGATTAGAATGATGAGACGAGTTGAAATCCGGATATTTGTCCGTCTTGAGTAAAAATTAAGATATCTTGACGAAAGTTGTAACACATGTTCCTTGGAACCGAAAGAGGGTTGCTATTGAAAATGGGCGAAATCGGATCATTACCACGCCTATAAAATGGCGAAAACAGAAAACCTATAAAATGGGCATATCTATACATATTTTTTGTTTTAAAAGAGAGCGTGAACCCGCCCCTAAACCTCCTACCTCCCATACAAAGGTTAGGTTAACGCACACTAAATTTTACAGGAGAAATGGCAGAGGAGAGCTACACTCAGGTTTTGTTTTAAATGGTAAATTGGCGCAGCTCATTTATGGGTCAGAAACCATAACTCATGAACTACTCAACCGATTTCAATGACACCCTGATTACACGGTTGATAAGTTGGCGAAATCGGTTCACACCAACCACGTCTACCTATATAACTCAATTTTGAATTCCATCTGATTCCATCACTTTATAATGTATACATAAGGAACCGATGAAGATAGAGGAATAAAACTTTATACAAATATTGTATATGATCTGTTGCTTTACTTGTGTAAAAATTGGACTATAACTTGTCAAGACCCCGGATATCGAATATAAAGCATTCAGTACATAAGGGTAATTTTTCACCGAAAATAACGGTAAATCTCAGATATCTTAATTTAACTCAGAGGATATTTTGTTCTTCTAATAGTGTGTTCCTGTACCAGAAATGGATAAAATCGGGTCATAACTTCCTCTAGCTCCCATATACCTAATTATAGGTTTTTCAAATATACGATTGACTTAATACCTTATAAATCGGTTAATATGTGAAATATCTTAGTAAAATTAAGTGAGCGTATAGTCTTCGATATAGTGTACCTTGGTGGTGAAAATGAGTGAAATCGGTTCAGGAATTACATAAGCCCTCATCTACTATATATGATGATTTTCGTTATTCTATTGGATTTTATGCCGAATATATGGGTGAAATTGTGTTGTCTTAATAAAACTATAGCTATAAATTGCGAGAGTTTAAAATATTCGGTTGCACCGGAACTTAGCCTTTCCTTAATTGTTTTTTGTTTATATTTAAATATATTTTTTCAGCCTATTTTCGATGTATTTACTTTTTTAATATTACATTTGCGTATTTAATTTAATATTTTATACATAACTTATATTATTTTAAAAAAATCTGTTTTTATTTTCATTAATTTATTATTATTTTTTTTTAATTCTTTTAATATTTTTTTAATTTTATTTTTATTTGTTATTGTTATTTTTTATGTTTATTTTTATTCGAAACGGTTTATATAATTGTATTTACAACAATATCAATTTAAATTCATTATTTTTTATTCGTTGCAGCGTCTCTCGGATTATCGTTCGTGGCGCCAAGTGAAAATCGAAATTAAAGGCGATATCTTACGCATCTATCCGGGTCGCGGTTGTAAGGAGAGCAATGTGAGTTCACAAATGCCATTTAAATACTATACAAACTACTATATTACTTTTTTACCTATAGATGATAGAACTCGATATTAGAAATTTTAAAATCTTCGATGAATCGGTCGATAAAAAGAAATCCTACATGTTTCGCATGCAATCGAAACCCACGCAAATCGCCACATTGGGCAATGAGCTGAATCTGGATGATGTGCCCGATAAGTTGACGTCGTCGGGCAGCAGCGCCTCAACAACGGCGTCACATGTGGAACCAACACATCACCAGCCCCACCAACAACCCACAGAAATATTATTCAAAACGAAAAGCATGACGGAAATGAAACGTATATTCGGCTTATTGCAGTGGAAGAATAGTTTAATTTATGACGATAATGTAAGTAAATTAGTGTTTTCTAAATCATACT
This sequence comes from Zeugodacus tau, assembly GCA_031772095.1. Lineage (NCBI taxonomy): Eukaryota > Metazoa > Arthropoda > Insecta > Diptera > Tephritidae > Zeugodacus > Zeugodacus tau. The sequence continues at coordinate 47,388,415 of CM062650.1, forward strand.
CTCTTTATATTTACAATTTTCCACTCAAATCCGTAGGATCTTCAAGGCAGGCAATTGGCTGAGCCGCAGAAAACCGCGGCTATCTCTAGCATGCCAACAGCAACATACTGTGATGATAACGTACAACACCAACACCAACAATTACAACCAGAATATTCACCATTAAGCACAACATCACGCGGTGGCGATTCCGAGCTCATATCGGACTCAATTTCGCCAGTGATGAAAACGCGCAAATCATCTTCACACAAAAATATACCCGATAAAGATTTAGGTTCACCGAAAGCCAAAAATTGGAAAGATTTACTCTTTAGACGCGGCGGCGGTAGCAGCAGCCACAATGCGGACATTTCGCCGTCAAGCTTAGCTTCTGGTGGCAAGACGACCGGTTCCATTGGTGTGCCCTTAAGATCATGTCCGATGGTGAGTTAGCACCTAGCGTCTAGTTGCTTATAAAATTATATTTTTACACTTGTTTTTCGCACTTCCAGTCCAAGAACAACGAATTTGTGCCGTTGTTAGTGGATGTCTGCACGAATATTGTTGAGACGAAGGGTCTCGGTATCGTTGGTATTTACCGCATACCTGGCAACAAGGCTGCCATATCAGAGCTATCGGAGCAGGTGAATAAATCCGACTTTTCATGGGATCGCTGCAACACAGACGTCAGGTGGGAAGACGTGAATGTCGTGTCGAGTCTACTAAAGCAATACATACGCAATCTGCCCGATGCTTTGCTACCATGTTCCTTCTATATAAATTTCATTGAAGCCGATAAGAAGACGGGCTTGGAGCGTTTGAAAGAGCTGCGAGAATTGCTTAACTCGCTGCCACGTCACTCATATGAGACATTGAAGCATTTGATACGTCATTTGAGTCGTGTGAGCAAGAATTGTGATGTGAATTTAATGGAGCCGAAAAATTTGGCAATCATTTTCGGTCCATCGATTATACGCACACCAAACGATACACTAGAGATTGCAGTGAAGGATATGAAACATCAGTGTCGCATAGTTGAGTTACTCGTGACGCAGGTGAGTGAAAGCGAGGATTAATTTTAATTTGTTAGAAAAAGAGCTCAGTAATCGGGATTACATTGTAATTACTGTAATTACAGTCATTTATTTTTAGAAACAGAATTTGAATTGTAATTATAAACATAATTGCAATAATTGAAATTCAGAAAATTGAAATAGTGGGATCATTCCTTATCTTGAAATATACGATTTTCAATTACAGTAAGATTACGACTTCTGTAATGGTTTTATAATTACAATTACTTAACAACGTCAATTGTTATCCTGAAAAGACAATAATCACATTTGTAATTATAAGAAATATGATTACCGTAATCATAAAAAGGTATAATTACTGTAATCAAAAAAGTGTGAATACTGTAATCATAAAAAAAGTACGATTACAGTAATTATAATATGTACGAAACCAATAATCATAAAAAGTATAATTACTGTAATCAAAAAAAGTATGAATGCTGTAATCATATAACAGTACGATTACTGTAATTATAAAAAGTATGATTACTGTAATTATAAAAAGTATGATTACTGTAATTATAAAAAGTACGATTACTGTAATTATAAAAAAGTATGATTATTGCAATCATAAAAATTATAATTACAGTAATGATAAAAAATCCCCTAAAAAGAATTATAAAATGCATGATTACTGTAATGAAAAAAGTGCGATAACAATGATAGTACATATGATGACCGTTAACCGTAACACTAAGGTCCAGTAATCAAAATGTAATCGTAATCTAAAACCCTAAACTACGATATAGATAAGTTAAAATGTTTTTCTTATAATTTTAATTTCCTCTTGCAGTACGACTACTTCTTCGAGAATGGTCCCTTGCCCGATCTGGCGGACGTTACCGGCAACACGCCCATTGCGTCCACCTCCAGTTCCGCCTCTGGTGCACTGCACACCCAAGAAGATCAGACGAATATGTTGCTGCACAATGTATCCAAAATTGAACGACTAACCGAACGTGAGTCGTCATCCACAACACGCACATCCCGTTTCATTCCACAACTGCGACGGCGTACACATAGTAAGCGTGGTGCGGTCAGCTCGGATACCTACTCGGGCGAAAGTGTGTTGGTAAGCGAAATTCAAAATCTGAATCAGAGTCACAATGCTTATGGCATGAGTACGAATAACAAAAACAAAAACAAACATAAACGCAAATCATTGCAATCATCCATCAACCTCAATCAAACCATTACTAAACTCATTTCCGCACCACACAACATGCACAACGCACTACTCAAGTACAATATCACTAGCACCAATTCCACCAACAACACCACCACCATCACCACCAACAACAACAAGAACACTACCACACAATCCACACCTAATATATGCGTGGCAGCAGCCACCACCACCACAACCACTAAGCCTTTAAAGCAATGCGCAACGGCCAGTCGCCAACAGCAGCTGCAGCAGCCGCCACTGCAACAAATGCAAAAGCAGCAGCTGCAGCAGCGGCGTCGCAAAGCCGTGCCCACAATTTATGATATTGGGCTAACATTGCGTGTACAATTTCAGTCATTGGATTCCACCAAATCCGTTACAACAGCGATGACGACCAGCAGCAGCTCCACCAATGCTACCACAGCGTCGTCGAGTAGCGGTAGTGGCGGCAGCAGCAGTGTGACCTCCTCCACGCAGAAGACGAAAAAGGAGCGTAACTTCCTGATCAATCACAGCGGCGGAGGGTTTGTGCGGCTGCACCATCGCAAAGCCAGTCTGGATGAGAAGGACTCGGGCAGCTGTAGCGGTTCGGGCAGTGGCAGCGGCGGCAGCATGAGCAAAGAGCAGCAACGTAGCAGTGTCGATATATCGGTGCTGCTCACCGATGATGAGTCGAGCAATAGTCGCAGCGATACAGGTGTGTAATCCACAATTTTTAGAGATAGAATTGCTAGAAACTCCGGTTTAATAAATAATCAAATATTTAAATTTTCATCACCCAGGTTCCATGTCTCTGACCACCATCACCGATACGCTAGATTCGAAATTGCGCAATTTGCGTAGCGGCTCCGAATCGAATGATGAAAATGGTTCGCCTGAGTTCCGTAAAAATCGACGGCACACACTCGGCCAGCCATTGCATTTGCATTCTGAAAACATTCCCTATGCCGATGAATCGCCAGAGCGTCACTTTCATTCCTGCCCATTGGACGCACCGAATGTACTGATGCTGAGTCGTTCCTGCACCGCCACCAACACCATCGCCACGGCCAAGGCGAATGAGAGCAAGGAGCAGCGTGTGGCAGCGGTACTGTCCGCATACAAAAACAACAAACTACAACATTCGGCTACCGTGCCCATTAATCCCGGTTCGACAACAACAATTGTGGGCAGCGGCAGTACACCATCGACAGCGGCATCGACGCCAACTGCTATACTAACGGTAAAAACGACAAATACACAAGGCGGTATCATCGGCACAAATGTCGGCGGTACCGGCAGTGGCAGCAACTTAGCGCGTAATTCCTATGTGGGGCGTGGCACACGTTTCACCAAACAAGTGTATGAGCAACAGTGTTGCTCGGACGATGACTCCGAGGGTTCGACCACGAGCGATCCGAAAGATTCGCTCATCATAGCATCGCCGCCGTTTTTTCTAGATCGTTACAATAAGAAGCGACGCGATCATCGACTCTTCCGTTCCGCTTCGTTCAATTGCCGCAACTATTCATCGTCGTCGGGCAGACACAGCAGCAGCGGTGGTCATCACAACACCGGCGGTTCTGCGTCAGCATTGACGAAAGATGAAAAGACTGATATGAATTTGACGAAGAAGCGACAGATACAGAATAAACAGAATCGTTCCATAAAGCGAAGACATACCGTTGGTGGACCGCACGACTATGTTGGACCGAATGGTTGTCCGCCGGCGAATAGTAACAATTGCAATCATCATCACACCTGTAAGGTGACAGCTGGTGCGGGTGGCACCACAACAACCACCACAACGGTGTTGCGACGCATTCCTATACCAAGCGCTAATGGCAACATCAGCAACAACAACAACAATATCAATACAAATCTAACGCAAGACGGTAACAACGGTAATGGTGGTGGCGGTGGCGGCGTCGGCAGTGGCAACATGGGCGGTAACGGCGGCAATGGTGTGGGCGGCGACAATGCCGGCACTGCAACGGTGGCTATGGCGAGTGGCGCCGGCGGCGAGCACGTGCTAGAGGTGGGCATACGCATCAAGAATATCAACAGAAGTCGATATTAGAGGCCTGCATATGAGCATATGAGTAAAAGCTGTAATGTAAAGCCGAAGAGAGTGCAGCAGCAGCAGTAAGCAGCAGCAATGCAAATTGCAAACAAAAGATAAATAAGAAAAAACACCAATTAGTTATTAAGTTCACAAAAGTATGAAAAAAGTCAGCAGCGTTCATTTAAATGTGTGTGTAACAAATAAGCAAACTAGTATTAGCAAGCAAAAAGTTAAATTAAAATTATAAAAAAAGCAAAAATGAAAAAGCGCAAAACAACAATGCAACATGTGCTGAGGATATTCAAGCTGTGTGTCGCGAGTTTCAAGTATTGCTTAAGAAATTCCTGCATGCAACCAGTATCAATACAATACAAAATACAATTTAGCACAATCAACAAGAAAACGTCAAAAGTTTGTAGAGTGTTTAAAGGTAAACTTTGCAAAATTTTATTTTTGTTGTTTTTTTATATTTTTTTGGTAATATTTTATTATGCAGTAGTGTTCCAAGTAGTCTTGTTGTTGTAAATTACATAATTTAATTATTAAAAATTTATTATTAAATTGAAGTAGTTTAGTGTAGCTTTTGAAAATTTATTCAAAATTATTTGAGTATATCAATCAGGAAGTTAAAATTGTTGAAAAAGCGTATGGATTAATTTAGAATTTATTTTATTTTATTTTTGAAATTTCATTTCTGAAATTTGGTGTTTTTTAAATAGCAGATAGAACTAAAATTAATAACTAAAAGTGCATTATTGTCTCCAATGAGAAAAATAATTTTCTTGCATAAACTTAACCTAAAAACCAAAAATTTAAACTTGAAATTTAACAAAAAAAAAAACTAGAAATTATCGCTCTCGCTCTCATGGCATGAATATCCTTGTGCAAAAAAATTAAAAAATTATTAAACAATTACATATACATAAATATATATTAAATGTAAACGCACTTAAAAAATGATACAACACCTCCCAACGCCTACACACAAGCCAAGCAACTTTAGTGGTAAAATTACAAATTACAAATTTAACAAACAAAAAAAAATACAAAAAATATTTATTTATCGAAATATAAATAAAATATAAAAAATGCATGGCAGGTTTAAGATTAACAGTTGGAAAAGTGTTTTTGGAGTGTTAATTGTAATGTGACATTTTATTACTTTATTTTTTATTTTTTTATAATTTTTTTTTTTTTTTAATTAATTAATTTATTTATTTTTTTGAAAATATAGTTTCTTGAAAGTAATATTAAGTAAAAAAGCCCTCACAGATATATATTTTCTGGTGCTTTACTCCTGATGTTTTGAAGACTCTTTGGTCATATACAAATTAAAGTATGTTGTTGTAGTAGCGGCATAAAACATTCCACAAATAATTTTAAGGAATGCTGCCGGTTTGACAGTCCTTGGCCGGATAAAAATCCGAGTCCGGTTACATAGAACCGACTGTCGTGGAAACGGACACATTAAAGTATGTTTTCCAACCGTTGTTGTTGTTCTAATGACATAAAAGTTGGGTTAAGGACTATTTTGGATACTGCTTTTGAGGTTATACTCTTTGATCAGTTATAAATTTGGGTCAGTTGTGGTTAATATCGATCATACAAATGCGGTAGACATTTTAGAAATCATTGAGACATACGATTATTCGCAATATTTCTTATTTTTCCTGTAATACTTACTACAATATTAAATCACTGTTAGATCTCTATAAGAACTCAAGAGAATATTTATTTTTTTTTAACCAAAAAAATTCAAAATATATTATTTTCTGTTATTAATATCTACAATTCAAAAAATTAAATTACTCAAAAAAAAAAACAAAGAAAAAAAAAAGAATTTGTAAACAGTTATTTTTCAAAATTTTTTAAAGATATTTAGAGCTTAAAAAAAATTAAAACAAAAAAATTAAAAGTGCCCTTTGACATATGATCCTATTATAAACAATATTTTTTGTCACATTATAGTTATATTCCAAAAACATAAAAGCATGTAGTTGCCAGATGTGTAAAAAAACAATATATTTTCTGATCTATATTTTCTTGAGACCCAAAAAAAACCATGTATGTATGGCTAGCGCGTGATAAGCATGAAATTGTAGCAACGAGCGTTTGTGCCGCGTATTCTATTGTTAAATATTTTTTAGTTTTGCTCATTTTCGGTGTTATTAAGTTAAGTATTACTTGATTTTTGCGCATTTCAATCGACTTGTGTTGTTGTATTGTTTAATAAGTTTTCAATTAAAAAAAAAATATTTTTTAATGAATTAAAATAAATTTTGTACAGGATAAAAAATCTAAAATTAACTTTCGCACACACACACATTAAGTACGGAGTAGAAAAAAAACAAAAACAAAAAAATTACGCGTTTTGTAAATTTGTTATTATTATGCTCGACGTTAAACGCTTATTTTTTTATATGGGAAATTTTGAAATGATTTGTAAATGTACAGTGGCGCTACGCATAGTGGAAATGATTTTTTTTGAAGTAAAAAAAAAATTTGTTGGTATTTGCTAGGTAAAAAAGTTATTATGATTTCAAAAGTAAAGTAGTGTGTATGCTACTAAAATGTTTTGAAATAAATTAATTTAAATTTAAATTATACATACATTGAAAACAAAACAAAAAAAAAAATAAAACAAAAACAAACTATTTAATTGTTTTTATATATTATTATTATTAATTATTATTATTTACGAATCCACACACACCCCCTGTACGTATGTATGTAACATAATTACTATTTATTCGATAATAATTATGTTTGTATTAAACTATTTGATTTATGTATGGTAATTATACATATAAATATTATTATTAAATATGATTTGATTAAAATGCGATTTAATTTTACTTTCTGTTATTTGCTTATAATTAAATACTTAAGTTATATTATTATTATTACAAGCCAAAATTATGTTTGGTCCAAGCAAAAAAAATATATATATTATATAATTATATATATAAATGTATATTGAAAATATTTGTTGTTTAAATTATTATATACGCTGATTTTATTTGCGGTTAGCTACGGTAGTTTAGCGAAAGAGTTGAGTTGAGTTGAGTGGCAAGCGGTGTGCGCGAGTTAGTGTTAGTATTTGAATTGTGAAAGCAAAAACGTAATTGAAGAGAATTTATTTGCAAAACATTTTGTGCCCCCATTTTTGTGGAAAGTTTGTAATCGTAATGGCGTTACAAGCGCCGTCAACGTAACACAGTAGAAATTGTATGTAGCTCGATATATATATATTATATACACAAACACACACACACAGAAATTATATATATATGTATTATAAAAAAAAAGAAACAAACAAAATATGTACATATATATACATACACGCATATATAAGTATATATATCTACATATACAAACATATATATATTTACCTACCTATTTACCTATAAATGTATGGATTTATTTTGTGTAATTACTTATACATATACAATTTAATGAAGGAATAAAAGAGCTAAATAAAATAAAACAACAAAATAATGAAACAAAAATGAGCCCACATGAAAGATTTTCAAACAAAATAACTGTAATGAGTTCGAAAAAAAGAAATGTATGAAATCAGTGAATTCTCAAGTACAGCTACATGCAGCAAGGCTGAGAGGAAAGTCTCACCATACCCACAAACATAAACACACGCATCAATATTATCAAGAGTAAATAAACAGAAATTACAAATTTAGAAACGAAATAATTAAAAAGGAGTTTTATTTGACATGTCGCATGGAAAATATTCGTTAAAACGGCTTGTTTATTGACATGGGATTTTTGCTGACTATATATTGGTTATAGAAAGCTGCGGGAAGTGACATAAACTGTTTATTATTTGTATCTCTATTCTATAATTAATCTATTTGTGTTTTTGCTGAGTGTTATACATTTCTCTGCGAGCCAGCAAGCCAGCGGAAACCTGCAAATTTGATCGCTTCACCATCCAGACCTGCATATCAACAAAGGAAAGCGAATTGGGAGAAAGGAAATTTTATGTTCATCGAATTTTTTACTAATTTAAAATTTAACAAAGAATTAATTTTCTTTATGATAAAAAAATGTAAAATAAAATAATTTTTTTCTTCAATTTAAATCCAATTGAATTGTAGGAAAGTTGGAATTTTGTTACTACCGAATTTTTTAACAGATAAAATTGGGAAAATATAATTTTCTTTATTAAAAAAATATAAAATATATAAAAAAAAAGATTTTTTTACAATTAAAAAAATTATTAAACAAATATTTGTTAGAAAGAACATAATTATGAATTGAAAACATTTTTTTAATTCGTGCTTAAACGAATGCACTTTTAGTTTTTAAACACATCACTACAATTTTTAAAAGCGATAATTTTTATTATTTTAATGCTTTAAGTTTTCTGTTCAATATTTTATTATTTATAATTTAAGATAAGTTTAATTTTTTATATTTTAGTTTAATTTGTTGCTGTCTTTTAATTAGTTTTAATTTGATTAATATGTTTATTATGGTTTTTTTATTTGTTGTATATTTGTTCGTTATTTTATATTTTAAATGTTTTAGTATTATCTGTGATAACTAAATTAAAAAAATAATATAAAAAAAAGATTTAAAAATATATATTTTCATTTAATTATTATTTTTATTCAATAATTTTATTACATTTCATTTTCTTTAAAAAAATATCACAAAAACAACAACGCTTTCCTTCTTTATAGCTTCGCATGTGGTGTAGTGCCACTGATTCTATACACATGCTGGTGCGCATGATCATAGTGTGGATTGCAACCGGCGCGCACGCGCTTTAACCAAGCCTTAATTTTCGGATATTTTATACGCACATCGTAGTCGGCCAAACCTGCAAGGGAAAAAGGTAGGCATTTATATTATTTTGTTTATTTATAAATTATTATTTTAATTATATTTTATATCAGATTTGTATTTATTATTTTAAAAATCCAAACGAAACACTTCAAAATTCAAATAATTACACATTTTTGTTTTTCGAAAATTCGATATCATTTGACTACTCACGTATCTGTTCGATTTCACATGCTGCAAAAATATCCGCCACCGTCAAACGCTGTCCGGTTAGAAAGTCAGTTTTTTGCAACCACACATTTTCGATAATATCCAAATTGCCCTCCATATGATTCTTCAGGTGCTCAATTTTCTCATTTGACGGTCGTACACCGCTGATCAGTGGTTCCAACCAAATTGTACGAAAGTACAGGGAGCAGGTCACACGCAAGGTGATGTGTTGCCATTCGAGAAACTCATCGACACGCGCCTGTTCCACGAAATATTTGGGATATAGATATTCGGGTATCTTGCCCTTTGCGCTGAGGTATCTGCAAATTTGAAGATATTTTTATAAAATATTTTTCTAAATTTGATTTTTTTTGTCTCACCTGAGTATTGCAATACTCTCAGCCAATTTGAAGCCATCGTCGATAATGCAGGGCACACGCTGGAAACGATTGATATTTTGCTTAAACTCTTCAGTCAAGTGTTCGCCTATGTGAGTAGATCGAATGAAAATAGAGGTTACAGTGAGAGAAATTTATACATTTTTTTGTATAAGTGAGAATGTAGAATCGCTGTTTTATTGGTAGAAATATCACTGTTGAATGTTCGATTGCTGATAGAGGTGTCAAGATATATAAAAAGTCTAATTTATTGTATTGTTGAGTTCATATTCCTCTTAGCGTTGAGTATATCGGCTCTGATAAGATTATTTTGGGCAAAATACCCAAATCAAACTGAATAAGCAGCAAGCTGAGTAATTGGAAATATTCATTGCTTGAGCCTGGTTCCTACTTTGAAAGTCCATTATAAAATATAAATAAAATGTTTTGGAGTTTGTTTATGCATGCTCAGCTTGTAAGATACTTCAATTTGTATTCTATTTGTCAACCAACATCACGACCTATACCAAGGCAGTGTCTCTCTGTATTTATGTATAACCCGCTCAAAGTTCCATGTCTACCATTGTATTATTGATTAAATTTTGCAATTTCGTACCAAAATTCTCAAGAGAATTGCATTTAATATGCATTGATAGCTGATATCTGTACTCTCATTCCAACATAAATATCGCAAGTACTTGACTTTACTAGAGAGGTCGCTTCACTGTCCACTCACCTTTACGCAGCGCAACCGGACAATCTTCATATTGCACATGGCTCATCTTTAGTATGATATAGAGCGCACGCGACGGCTGCGACAGTAAATCATAGTAGTATTGCAGCGACATTTTCACCTTTGGCCCACAAATGGATGACACTAAAAACACAAACAAATACGGTTTAATGCATTTGTGCGACAACAAAAAAAATATTTCTTAATTACACATTCAATAAATTACTACACTTTATGCGTGAGGCGTATCGCTGGCCATACGTACATTAAAAGCACAAATTTTACACTTTAGGAAGGTCGCGCTCTTTACTTGCTGCTACACTCGTTGCTGTTTCGCGATCAACTGATTTCCATAGCAAAATTTTAAATGTGTCAATCAGTGGGGGTTCCATTGGCTTGCTGCGCTCTTTAGCTCACTTGTGCTCATATTTTTGCGGTTGAAAGTCAATATTCTATTTTTATTTTTATCAGTTTTTTGTTTACAAATTTTTTGAAAAGTGAGAGAATTGTGCTCCACTATTGGGCGTTGGAGCAAAGTGCGTTGGAATAGATATTTTCATATTCATTTTGTTGTTGTATAAATGATCAACGTGCATTGCATTTTATCAGTAAACTGAGCTGATAATAATTTGCCGTAGTGAAATAGATAAATAATATAATATTATCTAGTAATGAGTAATGATTACATGAAGTTGATAGGTGTATCACTATACATATACACTGTGAAGTTTACATATTTAAAAATTAAAAAAAAAAATATTATTTAATTTAAATTTTTTTCTTTTAAAATTTTCTGTATTGAAATTTATACTCCACTTAAAATCTGAATAAAAGTAGATATTTTCCTTTAAGGGGTTATATACAGTTAGAATTTTCAAAAAATCGATTTTTTTTTAATTTCATTTTCTTAATGTACATATATTTAAGAATACACACAGAAAATTTCATATCGTTCCGGTGAATATTTTTAAAGTTACAAGCAAATGAAAAATTTGAAAAGGCGTTTCAGAGTGCTTTTAAGTACAAGGTCCAAACTTTAAACGCGTTTTTCTCAAAATGGTGTTTTCAAAGTCGGTGGCCAACATTACTCGAAAACGGCTAGACCGATTAGTCTCAAATTTTAACACGACCTTCTTAAATATATTTTTTAGTAATTAATCGAAGATTTTTTCTCTCCGATAAATATTTTTTTTTTTATAAACAATTTAAGGCCGAAATTTCGGTGAAAAATCGATTTTTTTTTGAGAACCCGCCATTTTGTCAAAAAATTTTATTTTGCTTATTCCTTCGATTAATTACTAGATTTAACATTATTTTAACGAAATCTGTTTGGTTTTTTAATTTCGGATGATCCAGTTCCGAGATATAGTGGTCACCGCAAAACGTCTTTTTTGAGAGGAGCTCCTGGAGATCAGCTGTAGCTCTTTTTTCAAATAAATATTTTTACTAGTACTAAGTCTTAAAATACAGTTAAAAGATACCATAATATGTGTATAAATTTTTGGATCAATAAATTAAACAGTTTTCTCAGAAAAAATTCTGGAAAATTCACTTTTTTTCGGCCGTCTAACTGTATATAACTCCTTAAACCAATATCGGTCCATCCATACGCACTAAATGTATGATATGTATTTTCCTATAATTTGACTTTCTAATTATCTAGAGTTTTTTTTTATTTTTCTATCTTTATCCGTTTTGGTTTTTCAAAATATTTTATTGCTGGTTTGTAGTTGAGGTATGTAAGATCGCTTTTAGTCTAAATGATCGTTTCAGGGTTCTTTCCCAATCCTTTCGAAACCGTTTTTTTTTATTCAATATTCGTTCACTTTAAGTTTTTATGTTTCTAAGATCGTTATAATTACAAAAAACATTAATTTATTTATTGCTTACATGAACCCGAGCCGCACTGAAATAATTTGCACAGCCAATTGAACATTTTATGGAATCAAATCAATGTCAATATTAATCATAGATGTATATTTCAACTTTTTCATTTAGTTTTAAAAACACCATGGTCGAATTTTTCACGAATTTTATTATTTTCTTGTTTCAAACTAATTTTTTATTCACTTAACACATTTGCGTTGCTCCCAGATACTTTTTAATATACTGAAGTTCGTTTGCAGGAAACTACTGTTATTTATAGCCTGACAGATTTGCAAAAATAAAAAAACTAGGTTAAAAAAGTAGTTTATCAGTATTGACCAGCCGCTGAGCGCAGCTGATAGCTGCAAGAGTCGAAGAAGCTCTCAATTCTCTTACAGAATCTATACCATAAAAGTAGTTTGTTTTGAAATTTTTTATAATGTCCACACATCGTTTAAAAAAAATCCCGTTTTTTTGTTTAAAAAACCAAGCTTATGTTTCAACTTCAAAACATTGTTAGCCTTGTTGACGCAGATATTTTATTTTGTTGGCAGTATATCGAATACTAGCATTTTTGATATTTTTAAATATTAAAAATTACGTATAAAAATATATTATTCCTCGAGACATCCTCAACCACAGTTACCCAATTGTTGCATTCAACTCTCCAGCGAGACCATGTCGCGACAGATAAAGAAAGCTGCAATCAATGCAGTTGTTTGTGGTCCCTCAGTGCAGCCTTTTGCAAGACGTTCCTCAATACTGGCCATTTTAATGACTAACTTATTCATTACGCCTGGTGGTAATTCCACTGTAATAAATTAATAGTAAATTAAGCGATAATTTTTAAACAACAAAATGTAAATAAAACTTACAGCGCATAACAAATAAATGCAATTCAGTGAGAATATCACTCAGAGCAAGACCGCGTACAGATTTTATGCGCTGAATTTCTGAAAAAAAAATATAAAATATAATAAATTTTTTAGGTTATCATAATTATGAATTAACTCACCATCGTAGGCTTGCTCGAAGCTCTCTGTAGACAATAACGTTTGCAATGTACGCTCTATATCACTACGTAGTGGATGTCCAACACATGTGTACACATTATCCTCATTAACAACATCGAATGCCATTGATGTACTCTGTAGCACATTAAGCACTTTGCGCATATCACCTTTGGAGAGCGTCATTAGAGCTTTCTTACCATCCTCAGTGACATTAAGTCTAGAAAGTTAGAAGTTATTATCAGATTAAAATATTCAAGTTGAACAAGACCTTACAATTGGCAATAATATAACCAACAATTTGAAGAACTCACTTTTCCTCCACAATAATCTTGTCCAGTCGCGGCAATATTTGCTCTGGCGAAAGCGGTGCAAAACGGAAACGTGTGCAACGTGACTGTAGTGCTGGTATAATTTTACTTAAATAATTACAGATGACACAGAAACGCACATTTTCCGTATATTTCTCAATGATGCGACGCAATGCATTTTGTGCATCATTCGTCATAGCATCAGCCTCATCCAGTATAATTAATTTAAAAGAGCCGCTGAAAATTGTGCGCGTTGAGGCGAAATTTAAAATTTGTCCACGCACTATGCCGATACCACGATCATCTGAGGCGTTCAGCTCCAGCACCATCGATTTGAATTGTGTTGGACTGTAGAGTTGTTTGGCACAGGCGAGAATTGTGCTCGTTTTACCGGTACCAGGTGGGCCATAGAATAGCAAATGTGGCAACTGTTTCTGGTCAATGAAGCGATTAACTGGTGATATTAAAGAAATAATGAGCTTAATAAAAACTGAATTGAAATCAAGCAAACTGCTTACTTGTTGATATAATTTCTTCATGCGAAATCAAATCATCCAATTTTGATGGTCTGTACTTTTCTACCCTGTAAGGAAAATTCAGTATTAATAACTGTTTTTTTTAATGTAGTGATATTATTTATCACTTACCATGGCATTCGACATTGTTTTGCAGTTTCCTCGCTCATTTTTGTGTATTTTAATGAAAACAGCAAATGTAAATGTAATTAAATGCTATTTGGCGCCGGTAACTGTCAAATACTCAAATACAAGCAGCTGTTTTTAGCGTGCGTATGTTTTTGTTATTGTAGTGGCTAGGGTTGCATGTGTTGTTTGATGTTGCCATACTTTGTTTACATATTTCTTTAAATTATTTCATTTAATAAATTAATTTAATAATGTATAAATGTAGTCGTAAGTATTTATTTTTAAATTTTTATTATTTTATTAATATCAAGTGGAATTTGATTTTATAATAAATGATCGATAACATTACCACTCCACCGTGAATACCACACTGAACACATTTCCTAAAAGCAAATGTAACCCTGTGTATGGCAAAAGTTCCGGCGCCATTTTTACTTCCGAAACAGTTCCGAATAAATTTCGTTGACGCGTGTGATTGAATTTCTGAAAATTGTGGTTATTATAAGAATTATTGCAATAAATGCAGATTTTTCTGCGAAATCTTCAAGTAAAGTCGACGCGGAAATGTAATTAAGTAAAATAAATGTCGGGGAAATGTTTTTTATGCGATTTTTTGGCAAATGATTAAAGTGCAGTGCGTTTGCATACTGAGGCAGCGTAGAAGAATGTGTGAGCAAGTGTGTGTTTTGCAAAGGCAGAAGAATGGATAATGCGTATTACAGCAGCAAGAGCTTATTGTAAACGAGTTTCTGCACAACTTTCATGTAAGTACTGATATGAATAAATCGATTGTACTCATATTTGTTGTGAATATCAGACCATCTAAATATTAATTTGTTATATAGTTTAATTGTTTATATGTAACTTGAATGAATACTGATTTTGTAGCTCCTATTTGGTTCGGTAGGATTTTTTTTGCATCGTAAATACCCAAAAAATCTAATTATTTAATTAATATGAAAGTATCGTAAATCGATCTGTGGAATCGGAAGAAAATTAAAAAAATCACCTATTTTCGAACAGTTTTGCAAGTACTCATATTATAGCGATATATATATAATTGATTAGGATGTGTTTGTGATTTTAGACATAAGTCATTGTAATTCACTAGCATCTCCAATAGCGCAATAATTGAAATTTCGGTCGTAAATTGTTGAATATCGATCAGAACTATACAAGCTACTGCGCCACTTGGAAATGCCAAGTGTAAGCAGGTCGCTCTCCATCTGGTCCTTCCAACGGAGTGCCTACTCAGTCCAAAGGAACACCTGTTGGCAAGAGTGATCCTGCTCCAGTTGAGTAATTATACAAAAAAAAATCTGATTAGATTATGGAGTAATATCCTTAGTACAATAAAGCCTTCTATAGTTCAAATAAGACTGATGAGTTCCATCTAACTAGACCGGATTTAATATAGGAATTTTTAGTTTTAAAACTAACAAAAAAATATGTTAATAGGGGTATTCAGACCTGTTAAATTGGCAATTTGTAAGTTGATACTCTCTTTACAGTAAACATAGGTTTTGCTCTATCTCTAAAGTGGGGAAATTTTTGAAATTTGATATAAAAATTAAATAAATATTTTATTCAACGACGCAAAACAAATAGAAAATCTGATGCTACCAAGTAACGAAAAAATTATTAAGCTTTTCAGGCGGACAAAAAAAAAATACACGTAAAAAACTACCGAGTAACGACTAACGAAATAACAGAGCTGGTCTGAATACCCATAATGTTTCTCGGCTGTTTGTCGTATACCCTTTTCATACGTCTCTCATTACTTTCGCGGGACTTTCTACTCAGTACTGGAATTAATATATTGTCATATTCGATTCTCGTATTGTTCTGTTGTTCAATGCAATGGCATTGTCCGATAGGTACACATGGTGAGACTAGGGATCCTTTTGCCAGACTGAGGTTGAAATACCTCGGTAGGCTCACCTTCGACGAACCTAGTGAATTGGCTAGAATTGACATTATTTGACTCAAGGACAAAATATTTCAAGCGCTTGGACAAAGACAGTTTTTCTGATCCATTGGGAGTTTGCTGTTGGTATCACAAAGGACAGCGTTCGAAACTGTCCAAGTGAGATCTTACTGAGTATGCTGAGATTTGGCTACTAACCTAATTTAGAGGCAAGTAGGTTTTGCAATACACGATTTTTATATTTTCCCCACTAATGATGTTGATGAATTTTACAGGTAGTTGATATGGATATAGTATTTTAAGTCTTTTCATAACATTATCAAAATAGTGGACAAGGACTTTTTTGTTTTGGTCTACAACTTTGCTTCCGCCGTTTTCCAATAGATGTCTCTAGGGTCAAGCACTGGTCGATTAAATCGTTTTATATCGATCTTGGACATTTGTGTCAACATTAACCTAACCCAAATATTTGTTGAGATCTGTTTGCATCCCAAACTTATTCTCAACTGAAAATGTCACTTTTTGAGCCGAATTCTCGATATTTGCGGGAAATTTTGCTTTTCTTTTTTAATTCCAGGAAAAGTGCGGCTGAGGCTCATCGACATTTGTAACCGTTTTTATACAAAAAAAAAACCTAAATTTATAAAAAAAAGCGGAAGCAAAGTTTTAAGTTGTATTCACTGCACTGATTTTCTTGACAAATTGAGATTTTAAAGTCACAAAAGTTATTAAGCCATAATTCATATTGCTTCATAAAGTCATTTTGATATCATAAAAAATTTGTTTTTTTTTAGTTTGAAGTCACAATTCTGTTAAGAAGACTTTTCCTCTATTTATCTTTCAACCTTCAACATTGAAACACTTATATACACACCTACATATCATCACTTCAGCTTCAAATATTTCTCAAATTCATATTATTCCAAAATAATAGCCTTTTTACTTTGAGTATCTCATACTTGCATATTAATGCAACTGCACCTAAGCCCGCACACTCTTTCATGGAGCACGCATCACTTTTGTAGA
The DNA here is from genome assembly GCA_031772095.1 of Zeugodacus tau. Lineage (NCBI taxonomy): Eukaryota > Metazoa > Arthropoda > Insecta > Diptera > Tephritidae > Zeugodacus > Zeugodacus tau. Next base: position 47,405,589 of record CM062650.1, read on the forward strand.
ACGATCAACACCTATTTTGTAAGCATTGAAAACACACACACAATGAAATACACGCAGCTCAAAAGTGTGCAGACCGGAAGTAGACGCCATTCAGTCTATCAAAAGCAAGATTGTCACACGCTGCGAACAAATATACCGACATACTATATAGATATAGATACTATATATTTAGATATGTATGAATAGCTGAACTGAAGTGCAACAGCATTCAAATGCGACCACTTGTGATACATACAAACACATAAAAATGCATATCTACATACATACAAATATATGAGCGAGCATACATATTTTTATGCTAACACGCAATTAATTTGTCGTCATTTATATATACATACATACATACATACATAAATTCATTATACAGCATCAGCATGTCAACCCACCTGACTGACAGTATGGCTGACTGCTCACGACCAGCAAGGGGTTGTAGTGCTTACAGGCGCTGTGCCTGCTTACCCGTGAGCTTGAAATGAGCCTCAACTCAGCGTTGAAAACGCCAGCTACACACACTTACATATTGTATATATGTATTTACTATATGTATATAGATATGTGTCGTGTGAACAAACGCAAAAATAAACAAACAATCCACAAGCCTTTTTGCGCTCAAACTGCCGCACGCTCAACGCCCCCTCCCCCCAGTGAGTTTGGGGCGCATTTTCATTCATTGCCTACCATGGCCGGTCGCAGCCTCATCGTAGTGCCGATTGTGCTCGTCAACTACTGTTCGGCAAAAATCTCCAAGGAAAATAAAATTAAATACAACAAATACCAAGCGTCAGCATCAGCAGCTGAGGTAGCGGCATCGGCAGTGTGCTGTGGCAAAAATAATAACAAACAAACAAACAAAACAGAAATTCCAATGGTGTCACCAGCGGCTCGATGCCATTAACCGCCCTAGTGTGCTATACATAATATAACGGTGCATTACATATACTTGTATACAGTTGAGTACAAGTGTACTTGTATTTCCAAGAGCTTCCAAGTAACTGTGTACATGTTGTTGTTATTGTTGTTGGTGTGAGTATGTTGTTGTTGTTGTTGTTGTTGGTGTGAGTATGTTGTTGATTTTGGTTCGTGTGTGTATGGAGAGCGTGCACCTCAGCGTTCGCTTCCGTTTCCTTCCAGTTTGTGTGCTTGTTTGTTATTGTTGTTGTTGTGCGCGCGCCTGGAAGCGGCGCGGGAAATCCAATATACTCACACACACACTCACACGAACACTACTGCTTCCGGTACTTCCAATCGGCTGCTGTTGATGGATACTACATTTTGTTGTTGTTGCTGTTGTTGTTTGTGTGGACGCGCGCAAAATCTGCTTGACTTGACTTGACTCGGCGAGACTTGGGTGTGCGTTTGTTTATATTTATGTGCGCGCGATTCGCCTCGTGTGCCGACGACGACGACGACGATGTTGCTAGCAACGACGACACCGAGCTCATTTGGCTCACTGCTGAGCGACTGGAGCGCCGCAGCTATTGTCATTCCATAGTCGAGTGTTGTCGCAGCAGGATCGCAGTTTCCTTGCACGCGTCACATATTTTTTTGTGCTCGCTTTTTTGTGATTTGTGATTTTTGTGTATGTGTGTGTGTGTGCTACAGCATAAAGTCAAAGGATACATGAACGCAATTGAAAGCAAATCATTTTTGGCATAAAAATTAAGCCTCTAAGCAGACAAAAAAACAACAGAATTTTTCAGCGTTACTTGAGCGGTTTGGTTGCTGTCTCGCAGCTGTTTGGGTATGCCGTAATGTACCGTTATTTGTGGCGTTAATTGCAGGCGATAAAAAGTGAAAATCGGTTATACTATATATATTCATATATCGTACACTAAGTGTGCTTGATTGAATTGTGCATTGAAAAGGCCATATCCGTTTCCGGTTTGTAAAAGTATTCAATTAAATCAAATGGTGTAAATTTTGTGTTTTTTTTTCTGTTTTTGTTAATAAAAAAGTGCCGTTTGTGCGAAAATTTCAGTGTATACACACTCGTTAGTTTAGGGCAGTGGCGAAAAGCGAGCAAACATAACAACGAGTGTTCGGAGATGCAAGTGTGCGGTTGTGTGTGTGCGTTTACTACAATATTTTGGTGCAATTGTTGTTGTTGGTGTTGTTACTATAGTGCGAAAAGCGAAAACTACACACAGTGAAAAGCAGAAAGAAAGATAGTTGAAAGTGATATAAGAAAACAAAAACAACAACAATAAAAATACATTCAACTTCTACAACAACAACAACAAAAATACTTCATCTACAGCAAAAACAATAAATTTCATACTACTTCTTCAGCAACAACAAAATCATAATTTTACTCCAGCAAAAACAACAATAAGCGCAAGCTATTACAACCAAGCATTTAACCATAGCCAGCCAGCGAAAATAGCAGCAACGGCAACAACAAAGTCAAGTAGGGCTTTTTAGCCCACTTTGACGGCAGGAAAAGTGTTATCCTTTGACAAACAAACTGACTGAGTCACAGTCACAGTTATCATTCGTCATTTTTTTTTCGCAGTCAGCCTCCTTTTGTATGCTATACTACAATTAACGATGAACCGACCAAACGAACGACCGAAACTATTCTATTGTACAACTACAACACTTCGTTTGCACATTCGCATTTGCAGCAGCGTTGCAGCACACTAACAATAATACCACCAACAACATCAAACATACACCGTTACTCGACATCAGAACACCCGCACCACTTGCTACACATCCTACTTGCACCAGTGGACCCCCCAGATATGCTTCGTTTCGGTCACGACTTTCGCCTCGTTGTCCGCTTGTATGTGTGTTGTGCAATTCGAGGCATCGAGTCAAGTGGTTATTATGTATTATGCCGTTTGCACTATCCCTTTCGTTGGCTTTCAAATCGAACAATGACTGGACGGGCCCAATATCATCCCAACACCCATAATGACATCGCACCGAACTTGAAACTTCCTCTGCGCTTCCTTTTGGCTGTGTAATGTATCTCGATTCTGCTCCTATTTCGTGGTGTGTGCGGCAGTTTTGATTTACTCTATGTGGTGATATGCACAGTTGAGTGCGTCTTTACGTCGGAAACACTTTCTCGCATTGCATGCGCAATGTCGACGCCCATAAATTCATCATACATACGAGTAGTTGGCTGTAAAACTATTTCTTCATTGTAGATAGTGGTTTTAGTGGTCACACAATTTGTAGGGTTGTCACAAAAAATGCATAAAATGCTGTAGATGATGGTGTTGTCAAGTGTTCGGTGAGTGGCAAGGATTAGTGACAATCACCATTCTCACTATATATGTAGGTAGTGTAGATTCATTAAAGAAATGAGGTAATAAGTATCAAAAGTTATTGCAATTGGAAACTATTTCTATAAATTCTTAACATACAATATAGTAAATGTTATTTCAGAAAACTCTATCACATAGATTTGAAAACCGCTTCAACAAACTGTGGATTTATTCGAAATTATCCATAACAAACATAACTTTTAGAAAACTATTCATAAAATTGAAGAATAGTTTTTATTAATGCTCGTTTTAAGAAAAATACCTGGTCGCAATTTTCAGAATATTCGACAAAGGCAAGTTTTTAAAGACACCGGAAGATAATTGTATATAAGGGATGGGGTAATTCTTGAACCGATTTCACTCATTTTCACCATCAAGGTACACTATATATAGGACTATATTAATTTTGTTAAGATATCTCACATATTAACCGATATTTTCGGTATAAATCCCACCGGAAGTTTGATAATCCGAATATAAGGTATGTGCAAGCTAGGGGAAGATATGACCCGATTTTAACCATTTTTGGTACAGAGACGCATTATTAGAAGAAAAATCTTCCTTCTGTATTGAATTAAAATATCTGAGAAATATAACGATATTTTCGGTGAAAAGTCACCCTTACCCACTGAATTGTTCATATTCGATATCCGGGGCATCGAAAAGTTAAGTTATAGTCCGATCAATTTTTTCACAATTGATGCCACACCTCAAATATAAAATGGAATCAGATTGATTTTTAATCCGTGTTATCAGAGTGTCAAGAAAATAATATATACCGAATTTTATTGAAATCGGTCGAGTAGTTTCTGAGTGGGTTCCATAAGTGGGTGACACCACGCCCATTTTGCATTTTTTTTTCTCTGCCATTTTTTCTGTAAAATTTAGTGTTTCTGACGTTTTTCGTTAGCAAGTTAACTCACTTTTAGTAATTTTCAACCTAACCTTTGTATGGGTGGTGGGCGTGGTTATAATGTGATTTCTTCCATTTTTCGACTGTATAAGGAAGTGGTTAAAAGAAACGACTGAAGAAAGTTTGGATTATATAGCTGAATTGGTTTGCGAGATATATACAAAAAAACTATTTGAGGGCGGGGCCACGCCCACTTCCCCCAAAAAAATATGCCTAGTGCGATCCTTCTGCGAAAAAGAGCAAAATTCAATGTTTTTATATTCTTCAGATATAAATTAATTTTTTAATTACTGATGCCAAAATTGGGAAGGGATATCTACGCTTCAGTATTATAAAACAGTGTTCTAGGATATTATATAGTCCTTTACTCTTTTTCTTTGCTTAAATCCTCTAATGTAGTTAATCTTCTTTTTACAACTGTGTTTTCTAAGACCTTTCAGGATAGCAAGTTTTTATCTAATCCGCGTAAAAAAATAAAATAATAATTTTTTCGGTTTCGATGTAATGTCGCCAATTGGGAAATGTTCTTGGCATATGACTATATATGAATATGTTTTCACCTATTTAGCAGGTCCTTTAATATTGTTCTTTTGCTTGGATCCTACTGTTTAAAATGCAAATTCAATTCTGTATAAGAGTTTCTCGCCTTGAAATGATTATTTCTACATCAGATTTTTTAGATAATGCTCATGTCGTAATTAATTAATCTTCAGTCTACGCATTTCTGAGGTCAGGTGTCAAGCTAGACGCATGTCGAATTGTACTACCGAAGAATCACCTGTTTCTTAACTCTATTACTGCTGATATTACTTTTTAGAAGGCAATTTTAGTATTCGATTTATAGTGGATTGGCTATATGGTGGATGCGATAAAATCTCCCATCCGAGCTCCCGTAGCTTCTGACGAGTCATCAACGAAGTGTGTGTTGTCTGGCGTTGTTCTGGTGGAACACTAAACCCTTCCTGTTGGCCAATTCTGGATGCTTCTGGTCGATCGTCTGCTTCAAGCGGTCCAGTTATTCGCAGTAGATGGTAGAATTAAGCGTCTGGCCATATGGGAGCAGCTCATAGTGAATGATTCCCTTCCAATCCCACCAAACACACAGAAAACCTTCCTGGCCGCCAATCCCGGCTTGGACACTGTTTGGGACGACAGTGGCCTTCGACCACGACCGTTTTCGCTTGATATTGTCGTATGTGATCCATTTCGTAGCCAGTCACCATCCGCTTCAAAAATGGGTCAAGTTCGTTCCGTTTCAGCAGCATATTGCAGGCGTTGATTCGGAAGGTTTTTTTGCGTCAAATCATGCGGCACCCAAACATCAAGCTTTTTTGTGTATCCAGCCTTCTGCAGATGGTTTCAAATGGTTTGGTGACTAACTCCCATCTTCTGGACGATGTCACGAGATGCTACATGCCGGTCTAACTCGATGTTTTCCATGAAGCGTTTCTCTAGCGGATTTGCCTTTAACAAAGGAAAACTATAAAATAGCGCGAATTTCAGCGTTAGTGAACTCCATGTTTACAAACTCCGCAATATCCAAACTAATCATGTACTCCATTCTTTTCAATATTCTGCTTTATTTTTACTGCAAGTAGTTCCACTCAATTCCTAAAGTCTTTTGTTGGACAAACTTCTTCACATCACATACACATACAGTGATGTTATTTTGTGTTGTTATTATAAGAAACACTGTGAAGTTTATGACAACATTAGCAATGAAATTCTTGTTGATATTTCCATTATCAATGGGTCCACTTAGTGGTCTAAATCAACAACAGTAAAAATGGCGAAACAAAGCGGCTTAAGAATTGCCAAAACAAGAATCACTTCACATACATTCAAATACAAATACTGATACCTATATGTATACATACAGACATAAGAACATTGATAGTATTGGACGCTGTTTAGTAGCTAGCGAATTCGTGGACAATATAAATGTACTTAAAAGCCTATACACAAACTACTGTCGTAAACTTGCAAGGTGGAGATAATAACCACGCACATTCGTTGGCACCGAGTCAACCGCTAGATATCACGACCATTATGGCTCGTTCGCAAAACCGAAAGTGCGCATTAGTGAAACTACTTGTCTCTGTGTCTGTCTGGACGATCCCCAACAAAAAGGAAAAAAAAAGAAAAACAAAGCCTTTCGCTATACACACGTACTTAACTGGCTGGAGGGGTTGTACTCTGGTCTGGTGTGTTGTGTTCTTCCTTAAATAGACTCCAGCTCTTTTACTTCGTTGACTGCTGCTATTTCTTGCTACGCATTATTTTTGTCCTTTCTCCTCGAGGCTCAAGATTTTTTGGCAGACGCGTAAATAATATAAATGCGTTTTAGCGCCTATTATTGTTGCTGTTGTTGTTGTTGTTATCGTTTGCTGTCACACATTTATTACGCGGAAAGAAAGCAGACATAAATATAAATTGTTTTGTGCCATTAACCCAAGTGACAGGCAAGCGAAGTGTTTATTTACAGGACTTGCGCTGCCACCAGCGCTCTGTCTCTGTTAGGCACTTGTTTCTCCCGGAAGCAAAGAAGATTGTGTTGAAATTGTGACGTAGTTAATTCGCCGAAAACTCAAATAATGCTGGTGTGTGTTCTCTTTGCAGGTCTCTGAACTTGGCGATGATGCCACAAGCCGCAGTGAAGATGCTTAAGTGCAGTGTTTAAGATACCTAAAAGAGTTAACTGTACTTATGTGACTTACAGTCGAAACAAAATTAACTCAACCTTTTGAAGAGATTAAATACGAAATATTGAAACAGTTCTCGAACAGTGTAACAGTGTGTTAATTGTAACCGTTATAGTGCTGCAAATCCGCAATCATGGATAGTTCACCAGATCTATCCTTGAAATTACGCCGCGGCTCGAGCGATTCACGCGACAACTTTTACATGGATTTCGCGCAAGGCATTGACTCCGACATCGAAGAGGTGGATAATAGCGCTTTGGCGTTGGAACCCCAACAACCACCACCGCCCCCATTGCCCATCGTAGCACCCGAAGATGTATTGGGCGCCGGTTTTATACCGCCACCACCATTGGTTATGCAAGGTCAACCGTTGCCAACACTCACCGAACATGATGACTTGCCACCAACACCACCACCACAGGAGCAACCCATCGGCAGCGTCGTCGACTCACCGCCAGCATCGCCAACATCATCCGTACTCGAAATGATACCACCACCACCATTGTCACCACCTATGATAACACCACCACCACCGGTGCGCGCAATGGCACCACCTTCGCCACCAATCGAAACCGAAGACGAAGGTGATGATGGCGATGTCGATGAGGAAGAAGAAGAAGAGGATGATGATAAATCCACACCGCCACCGCCGTTACCGCCACTACCATCGAATTTTTCATATGTACATGGTAACGGTGCACATGGTTCCGGTATACCGGGCGTAGGTGCCGCGACACCACCTAAGTCGCCATCAACTTCACCATCGCCACCAGATACACCACCGCCGTTACCAATGAAATTGGCTTCGCCACCACCACCACCACCACCTATGCACGCACAAATGCCATTGCCACCGTTGACACCGCCCTCTGAGAGTGATCAATCGCAACCGAATTCGCCACCACCATTACCACAGCATGCACCGCTACCGCAATCGCCACCACATTCCACGGGTTCGCCAGCCAGTTCAGTTGGTTCGCAACCGCGTTCGACTGGTTCACAACAACGTGTAGTGCTGGCTTCGCCACCGCTCTCAACGGGTTCCCGACCACGTTCCATAGGTTCGCCGCAAGGCTCGATTAGTTCGCCACCACATTCGGTGAGCTCTCAACCGCGTTCAATTGGTACGCCACCGCATAGCAGAGAGATTATAATTGAAGATGGTCCTGCTACACCGCCACCGGATTTCGGCGAACCGAGTGATGTTATTGCTGCTGCGCTGGCTGCGGCTATCGAAGTGAAATCCGCTGAACTTATACAAGGTATTACACAAGGCACCGCCTACCATATGATTGATGAGAATAAATCAAATCTGTCAAATGAAGATGAGTCTACGACGATAACCACACCACCAAGCAATGGTTATTCCGGTTCCTCAATGATTGTGCCACCTGCAGATCAATTGGGTGAACTGGAACAGGATACTGACATGATGTTGGCAGATATACCACCGCCATTAGGCATGGAAGATGAGGAGCCAGACGATATTCCGCCGGTAGCAATGGAAATTGAAGAAGCGCCAACTAAACTGCCAGAAGAACCCATGGAAGTTGACGAAATCGTGGAAGAAGAGGAAGTATTAAGCGAACGGACACCAATCTCCGATCGTCAACCGAGTGAAGATCACACCACCGCGGACACGCCAGCTGACGAGGTGGTCGAGACACGTGGCACACCGACCTCACAAGCCACACCACGCAGCACACCGCTGCCAACACCACCACCATCCGGTTCGCCTAAGAAAAAACGCAGCAGCGTTAGCATTAGTGGCGGTAGCGGTTCTGGTAGTCGTGGACCAAGTCGCAGCGCCAGCCGCAGTGGCAGTCACAGCGGTAGTCATGCCGGCAGTCGAAATGCCAGTCGCAGCGGCAGTGTACGTGGCAGCATTGCCTCACGTGCTGGCAGCATCGCCGCCGCCTCAGTCGCCTCAGCAGCGGCATCTATTGCATCCGGTTCGCCACCGGTAGTCGAAGCAGCAGCTCAAGCGGCCGCAGCTGTTGTGGCATCACCACAAACTTCTATCAAATCGATACGCAGTCAACCGTCGTCTATTAAGTCGGCGCATTCTAAGCACAGCGCTTCACCGCCAATGATGAAGAGCCCACCAGAGGGCGATCGACCACCGGTTATGCCATCACCACCATTGATGCGCTCACCGCCACACGTCAAGAGTCCACCATTAATGCATAGTCCACCGAAGGTGACCAGTCCACCGCGTGTCTACAGTCCCCCCTTGGTGGGCAGTCCACCAACGCGTAAGACAGACTCTGTGGATTTGGAAAAGGACGAGGAAGAAAAGCCGGTGAAAGTACCATCAGTGGGGTAAGTCGAAATATTTTTATATTTTTTGTATTTATTGCAAATTTTTGAATTACTGATATGGGAAAATCACTAAAGTCGGGCTTCCATGATATTTAGAACAAATTATCTTTTATAATGTGAGGTTATGTACTACTTTTTTTTAATTTTAACTTTTTTTTCAGTAAAGCTTAAAACCTTAAAATACACTACTCATATAACTGTTAATATTTTTGTACATACATATTTACCCATCTGACTGCCCGGAAGCGATTTCTATCTGGCTTAAAGCATACATTCATTTATGATTTAATTTCTTTGAATGAAAGTACATATGTCTATCCTATATAAATAACGGTGAACGTCAGGCACATGAACTCAGTAACACAAATACATACATACTTAGTTGTGAACACACGCATAGAATGGCACTGGCTTTGCCAACGTCACAATTAACCATATTGAAAAGGTTGCAGCAGTGAGTTCAAAGGGCATATTGCAACTATTAAACATACATATATATACTCCATATAATAACTGCATACGCTTATGTACACAGAGACATATGTATATGTATATTTCAGTGCATTTGTTGCATGCCTTGCCTTGCTGTGCCTACTAGTTAGTGACGTTTGGAAGTCATTGTCCTGCCAGCAAACAGTCACGCTACAACATGACATTTTCCACTTTGACGCTTGTTATTATTGTGTTGTTGCTGTTGTTGTTGTTGTTGTTATTATAATAGTAATGGAAAAACTAGCTGTTGCACCAACTTGTATGAATATGATTATTTATTAATGCAATGACAGCGAAAAAAATGCGGAAGAGTGAAAAAGGAGAAAATAGTACTGTATGCAGTAACTGTATGCATATGTGTTTGAATTCTTCATGTATAGGCCGTCATATTGACATGGTTGTCGCCGTGCATAAAATTTGTTGTCCTATAACGTTCTATGTACCAAGTTTTAGGAGTTTGTCTGTTAAAATAAATGTAGATTTTTAAATTTTTCACAGAATATGTTTAAACCAATGTTTAATTTCATTTTTTCATCTAATATTACCGTATTAGCCCATTTTCATAAAGATCTTCAGTTCAAGTCATAGCTATTTTTTTTTTAAACAGTATAATATAATGCATTTTAGGTATCTTCTTAACATTTGCGAGGTTTTCGTAGGCATTAAAACTTGTGAAGCAAACACGGAACTTTTCTACTTACCGCATTCTGAATTGTATCCTAAACGGGTTTGACCGTTTGGTTTATTACGCACAAATTAATTTCGTACAATTAGATCACAATTTTATCCATAATATAGTTTTTTTTTATTTCAATCTCTCTCCAAGTAATTTCACTACAATTCTCAATTTAAGGTTCCACAGATCTATTTAGTTTTTAAAGCCTACTCTGGTGAATTTTTATTGATGTTTGATACTTAATGGCTACTGAACAAATTTGTTTTATATTTACTTTTTAAATCTGGTACTAGATTTTTTCTCTACTTCACCTTTTCAAAGCAGAAGTTGATTCACTCTTCTTCTCTTGCTCTCTCCAGCTGATAATACATTGAATATTTTCTGAACAGAATAGTCTTCATTCGTTTCCTTATTCCTCCTTATCTATTTGTTACGATACGATTGTCTGGTCCAAACTTATATTAGGTTGGCACTTTTTTGCTCTTTATTCAATGCTTTATAAAAAGTGTTATAGTGATCAAATTTGGTTCTAATATGCGCCGTTTCGTTCGATAATCTGTTTCCAACTAGACGGCAGCTTCATTAATATCCCCCTCGTAGAAGCCCCCTCCTTCTTTGCGAAGAACTCGGGCAGCCACTTTTCACAAGGCTCTTTAGAGTTCAACTTTACACCACCAAGGGCGTTCGCCATGGACAGGAACAGGTAGTAATCACTTGGCGCTATGTCCGGGCTATATGGTGGATGCGATAAAACCTACCATCCGAAGTGTGTGGTCCGGCGTTGTGCTGGTGGAACACTACACCCTTTCTGTTGGCCAATTCTGGACGCTTCTGGTCGCAGTTATTCGCAGTAGAAGGTGGAATTAAGCGTCTGGCCATATGGGAGCAGCTCAAAGTGGATGATTCCCTTCCAATCCCATCAAACACACAGCAAAACCTTCCTGGCCGTCAATCCCAGCTTGGCCACGGTTTGTTCACCGGCCTTCGACCACGACGGTTTTCACTTGATATTGTCGTATGTGATCCATTTTACAAATCATGCGGCAGCCAAACAACAAGCATTTTTGTATATCCAGCATTCTGCAGATGGTTTCAAATGGTTTGGTGACTAACTCCCATCTCCTGGGCGATGTCACGAGATGCCACAAGCCGGTCTAACTGTTTTCCGTAATTTGATCGGTATTCGTCGTCACAGGTCTTCCGCCGGCTGGCTTATCCATGGTGTCGTTTTCACCCGCTCTGAATCGTCGAAACCATTCTCTGGTGGATTTGCCTTTGACGAAGGAAAACTGAAAAATAGCGCGAATTTCGGCGTTAGTGAACTCCATGTTTACACGTCTTTAATCGCTGAACGCAATATCCCAACTAATCATGCCTAGCGTCGTTTTGTAGGTTATGTCAAGACCTTTGAAAGATTTACAGTATTGCCAGATAAGAGCTCTGTAGCGCTTTATACATAGCCGTGAATAATCTATCTATATCTATATAAATTATTTCAAAACAAAAGTGAAAAGTTATCTTCAGAGTTTCTGCCTCCGGTTTTGATCCAACTTAAAACACTAAATCTCTCAGTAGAAGTTTGGAATTTTTGGTGTTAGGGAATTCACTTCTTCCCTATAGGAAATGGCAATAGTCTAGCTTTGAAATAATTAAAATGAATGGGGTTAGTAAGACTCAAGAACATAACTAATTTTATGGATGCAGATTTACTGTAATCTCCAAAAACCCTAAATTATAGACTCGCTAAACTTTGATATATATATTAATGTATTGGAGAATTAGTTTGTTCTAGTACTTTCCCAAGAACTAAGTGGAAATTCACCTACCTTATTCTTGCTTAATCTAACCTATATACATATATTTGGAAAATGATACCCAGTAATTAAAAATAATAACGTCTTTAATAAATTTAATCCATCTGAAAATATAAGTTATTTACACACACACGAGTAATTGGTGAACAATAACCAAACAAAATTCGACAGCTAATGGCATTAAAAGAATACAAGTACCCATAAAATCATAACAACATTTGCAACATACACACACACACACTCGCGCACTCGCGCAATAAAAAGCAGCCAAAGCAATAAATATCAACGTGTTGCGGATATAAGGTCGAAATATCAAAGCCACAATAATATTGAATTGCTGAATTACCGCCAATTTCGCTTTTGTTGTCAATTGGCGTGTGTGACGTGCACACATAATCATAGCATACTTAGTGGCGCATAAGCCACTGCGCGCTAATCTAAGCGCATGTGTGTGTGTGTGAGCGTGTTTCCTTTGTCATTGTCTGGCATGCGGACACGGAATGGCGAAAGTGTTGGCGCACAAACACAAAACAGCCATAATCCGCTGTCAGCTGCGTTTACACCCCCCTTAGACCCCTCTCAACTTCACCACAAACAGTCGGCGTTTCGCTCGAGCGCAGACAATTTTTATGAGTTCTTTGTTTCACCAGTTGGGGATATTTTCATTTGCAACGCAATACCATCCAAACTCCATCCTCTTCAGCCCCTTCTTTTGTCACACAGAATCTCTCCATATGTTTTTTTTTGTTTTCGAAGTCACATATTTTTGCTTTATGGCCTTTTGCTACGGCATGTGTTCGGGCGTATTGTTGTTGGCTGTTGAAGTTTCAAAACAAAATGCAAATCCGTTTCCCCCCTCCCTATCCGTTTAAATGTAAGGGCGTGAGTGGTCGCCCATCTAAGCTTAACTGCGACGCACTCTTCGCCCCGCCATTTTTCAGTCAACTCGCATGGTTCGACGCAATTTTGTTGCAACCATTCAAGCTCAAACGCATGCAAGTGCCCGAGTTGTTTTGTTTTTGTTTTTGTAAAAAGCAAATTAGAAGCACGTATAACACATTTTAGCTTGATTTATTTCCTCTTATTCTCCACATTTAAGTCGGCATTTCTTTGGACGCTGACTAACATATATATTCCTTGGCTTTCGCTTATTTTGTTTTGTTTTATGGTTTATTCTATACTCTTTGCTTCCTCGGATAATTTTCAAATACACATTCTAAATAATACTAAGTGGCATTAGTATATATGTACATATGTATGTGCACCACAAGCTGTTGACTGCAGCAGTTAATAGGTTTTTTCCTGCGTGTTAAAGCCTTCAGGGATGTGGCGCTATTTTGGGGTTGTGTGGCGCGAAATTTGCATATAAAACATGTGAAAGGGAAAGTCGGAAATTAACATAAGACAAATGTATGTTGGCTGCCGCCATTTGGCATTTCATGTTTTAGCCATAAAACAAAGCAATAAGCAGCGACGTAATTTGTTTTCCTTAAAGCCTCGGCCTCGGCGGTATTTAGGTAATGTTACGTGTGGTTGAATTTTCCGGTTGAAAATGTTACGCTTGTTCTTCATGTGTATGTGCTACTCAATTACCATACTTGGTTGAATTTTGTAGCAACAATTTTGCTAACGAAAATGTTACATATGCGGCCAAACCGACTTTAAACTAGATCTTTGAGATTTTCTTTATCTGTATTCAAAAATGAAGAACTACATGGTTATTATAGTGGGTCAAAATCTATTTTTCACTCGAGGTCTTAAGTAATCAAACAGTGTTAATCAAACAGTAGTTAAAGCTTAATGACAATTATTAGTTTGCTAGATCGGACATGGCTTTAGTTTGTTGCCATTCAATGCGCTTTCCATAAGTTAGTTATTATCGGTCTTTAATGAAGAAAATACAGCTGAATCAACTTACTTTTGTACACTAGAGAAAGTGATTCAATATTAAACCGTTTCTATTATCCAGTGGTAGCGAAAATTTCAATTCAAATCACTACAGACTTTTTAATAGAGAGCTTATAAACTTATTTATGATATAAAATTCTCTCCGCTAAGATTTAAACAGCTCTTTATTAAGGATAAATCACGGAGTAACTCTACTCCATTATCTGCTTCGGATGGCCCATAGTTGTAGATGAGAACTTATTTAGAATTTTTGTGTTATAGCCTTTTCGCACAGCCAAATTAATTTAATACATTAAGGTAATAATTGAGTAACCACATTTTGTCTTTCGCACAGCCGGCTACTCGATTAATGTTAGGTTTTGTTTGTGTTTTAGGTTTTGGTATTACTGTTCAGACGAAGTTGGTTAGTTTCATCAGCTGATTGCTATTTTATCAATAAATACAATCAAAATTACAGCATGGACAACAACCCGCAGAGTTGCATTCCAATTTCAAATCGATTTGTATTCGATTAAAAAATAATATAGTAAAATATGAATTTCCCTTTAAATGATAAATCGTACTAAATCAACGGTTTAATCAAGCAAAAGCCAGTTAATTGTTAAATAAATTTCTGTGCGAAAAGACTATTAATTTCAGACCTAAAATGTATTTTCTAATCTCAATAACAAAACTGTTTGAACTTTCCTTAATTCTCTTTACTGTAATAAGACAATATGAGATGCAAACTTTAATGCGATTTAAGCATATCTCATAAGATTAAATTATGTGATTGGAATTTTTTTTTTTTTAACCAATAGGTCAGAGAGTCGGGAAGCTATAATATCACTGAATGTTCATTATTTTCCATTGGCTATTATTCTGAGATGCATTCACCTTAGCAGGCGACAAATTTAATGATTTAAAATCCCTCTTTTAACATAATTTCTTTTAATGAATGCTTCATTAACCTCAATTTATCTTATCGCAATACCTTTTTCGGTTAGCGGCCCTTCATCTATTCATTTTTTTAACTACGCACAAATTTCACTTTTTGATTTAAAAATGTGTATCCAGTTTTACTTTGGGTTTGTCGACTTGAATTATTTTGAATTTGCTTAGATAAGGCATTCAAGGCATTTATCACATATATATTTATAGCAATGTTACTTCAAGAAACTCTTAAATATATTTGAGTTTAGTCCTCTTTTTAATGTGTAAATTATTCTAATTAAATAATCTTGTGGTGTGTCTTGAAAATAAATTGATCGTCAATCAGAAAATGCAATCCATACGATATGTACGTTTTCAGCCAAATGGCTTTAGTTTCGCCTTTATTGACGAAAAACTAGAAAATATAGCATATTTTCTCTTTTCTTGGGTGTATATTTGACGCTTGTTCCAACAATACTGAGTCAAGAAATCGCAAAACTGTCGGAGAAGATTTTTTAGTACGAAATCTCACCTTTCTATCGCTCTTATATTATACGAAGCAATTATACAGATTACTGAAAGCATCTACTTGACAAATTATGGATGGATTTTTACTAGACCTTATATACCACATAATCAGATCTTATTTAAAAGGGCTAACTACCCTCGCTTAAAGCGTGAACATGTTTTTCCTCATTTTTATGATGTGTACTTCGATATTATCCTACTGATTTAGAGGCCCACTAATATTAAGTCGACTCTAACCGGTTAATGGATTTTATAAGGACTCTTCATGGTAGAAATACTCTCGAAATCTTGACACGGTCTGAGAAAAACTTTGTGATGTGGAGATGAGCTGCGAACGAATCTAGTGCTTGGTAGTGATTAACGCCAATCATTATACCACGGCATCAAAATTTAAATTTTTTGCTAGAACTGCTCAACTCAAGCTCTGCAAAGTAATCTTACTAAGCCATATCGTTTGTGGATTAAAATTTTACTGAAAGACTTTGAAATTCCATAAATTTATTATGTATATTCAGAATACAGTACCGCTCATTTAATGCCGAGCCGTTTACAAACACAACTGACCCAAATACAAATTGTTGTGGCTGCAAAAATATTTTCCAGGAGCTTATAAGCTCACATATGCTATATGTGTGCATATAGTACGAGTAAATACCAACATATAACGGTACATATGCCAATTTCATGAAAATACAAATTACACTTGAGTTGTTTTAACGATAGCTCTGTGAGTAATTGCTTATAAATTTTTAATTACAAAGCAACTACTTTTGCAACGGGAGTACACATGTTGCCTCCACCATTCCACCCCGCTGTGGCAACGGTATTCGCATGAAGTAAATTGCAGATTTCAAGTAAATCTACGCACTATTTATGCCTGCCTGCTCGCTGGGCTGAAATGGGTTAAACTGAAAGGGGGTTGATGAAAGCATTTAAATGTCATTAAACAACTTGAACATATGTCAAACATGCTGCGGAACAGTCGGCTACCCCATTGGCAACATTGCCATTCGCAAAAGCATGTAAGAAATGCAAGGAATTAAGTGCCTGCTGCGCAATAAAGCAAATCGCAAGCGAAACAACCAGAGAAACAACCCCCCAGGGGGGAGAGAGAGAGCGCGGAAGCTCCGGAGAAGTAAAGGGTGCTTTCGGTTTGAAGTTATCACGGAGCTATATGTAGCAGAAGACCCTCAGCGCTAAATCGTGTAAATATTATTGCAGCAATCGTCTCGATTACTACGTACACGCGGATAAGCCGGAAAGCGACAAGACGCACGAGACAGTTGTAAGACGAGAGAAATAATAAAAAATTCCTTGCCACTTTTTATTACTTCTCAAGCAAATGCACATATTTGCATGACAATAAAAACCCGAAAGAAATTGCTTAACTGTCGCTTGATTGCTGTCTGATTGCTGCGGAGGCATCACTCGTTAAATTACACAAATGACTGGCTGACTGATTGACTGAGACAACAAAAGACTTTAAGCCAATTTGTTGCGAGCATTTTAAACGTTTTCCATAAATATTAAAATACTTGAACATTACTGCATTTATTTGAGAAAATGTAACTCTTCGAAAACTTTCTGAGGTTAAGTATTTACTTAACTAATTCAAAGATAAAGTATTCTGACTAACACGTGAATATTTCAAATAATATCTTCATCTCTATATACTCCGATGTATATCAATTTCAAATACCTCTCAAGTGCCTTAGCTCTCTTAAAGTTAAAATATAAACATCACACACATTTTTCTACGCCTTTAAATTTTTCCATCGTCGAATTGAAGTTAATTTGAAAGCATATTTGCGCATACCTTTAAGCCTGCGGCAGCGTCATTCTCGTCGTTCATCGCCGTATGGCAGCAGCAGGAGCATCAGCCAGGATTGTTAATTCTGCGTGATTGCACTTTGCTATTTGTAGCTTCTTCTGGCTAGAATTATTATTGCGTCGCCTTGCTATGGTTTCACATTATTTACCTTTCGTTGGTGACGATGAATACACTTCGTGGAAACTAACAAAGTTATAGTACAGCTATGATGGATTCACCACTTAGCGCGTGTTGTACAATGGGACAGAGTTGTTATAGTATTAATTAAAACTTGGTGGAAAAAATTCGATTACATTTTTAGGCAATTCGTTATTCAAATCACTCTTTCCGAACCTGTGAAATCAAATTATGTTAATATTTGTATGCCGATAGAAGATATTTACGCCTTTTTCAAATGATTTGCTGAGCTTTTCTAACTTTATCTGATACGTGGCTTGACTTTATTCAACAAGTGGTTGATGATACTAGACTTAAAACGGTTCAGAAAGCCGAAAATACATTCGTAATTTCCGAATTGTCTGTCTTTCAAGAAATAACACTTTCGATATTAGCGCCTTCTAATGGACTAGACTTCGACTGAGATCTTCAGTCTTCAGTTTCTTCCTTACCATAACTTAATTGTTTTAATAATATCCATATAGTTATCCTCTCTCCTGTTTTGAGCTCTATTTTGCGTGTAGTTTTTTCTCTGCAATATACCGATAGATCTATAATAGGAAAGTAATCTAGAGTTTAATCTTCTTCGTTGAGAGTTGGCGATCTGCAGAACTAGGTGGTCTATATAAAAATATCAGACTTTGTCATTCTTCAGAATTCAAATTCCGGTTTCTAAATTTTATTTTAAATTAAAAAAAAGTTCGTCCGTCGACTAGTAATATAAAATCTATCAAAGTATATCTAATATATGAATTCGATAGATGTAAAAGATGGTATAGAAGTGCTGCACTCAGATTAGTATAGAAAACAAAAAATGGGCGTGGTGACGCCCACTTATCGGTTAAAACTCATACCTCGGGAACTGCTTGACCAATTCCAAAAAAATTCGGTTCGTAACTTTTTCTTGTCATCCCAATGCTACAGTTTTAAGGCAGTAGTCTGATTTAGAAGCCGAGAAAAGCGTTTTTTTAGCATTTTGTTTTTTTGAAAGGGAAGGAAATGATTGCGGTAAACGGAATTTTAAGACGATAGTGTACTATATTTAAGGCTTAAAAAACAATATTTATTATTAAAAAATATTGAAATTTTTTCAAAGTTGTAAGTATTTTTCTGGAGCGCCTGGAGTCTACACTTGTAAATCGGTGTCGGTGATGGAGGTCGTGCGATGCATCTGAAACAGTCGAACCAATTTTATTTTTCATTTTTATAAGTTTCTTTTCTTTATGAACTAAAACAATACCAAAGAAGTTATAAAATTCCAAATTTTTTCGAAGTTTGAAAAAAAATTCACTTTTTTAAGAAAAAAAAATTGACTTTAAGTTGCAAAACAAGTAGTTTAATTAATACTTTTGTCCAAATTTTTTAGTTCAAATAGAAGATAATTTAATACTGAAGCTAGATCACTTTGGTTTTTCTCGATCGGACGTATATTCTTTTTGCTATCGCCGGCACCGTTTTCTAACACTTGTGAAAATGAAAACTCGAGAAAACGCGCTTAAAGTTCTGCCTGAGCATTCGCACCTGCTCGACGCTCGGCCACTAAAACTGCTCTAGCTTCGAAAATATGTCGAATTGGCCTCTGTAATTTTATAGACATATTCTTGGATAGTTTTGGAAGAGATTTAAAACAAAATAAAAAAAATCGATTTTTTGAAGCCTGTAAAGCTGACTACTGCCTTAAAATGAGTTAACAACCACATCTACTTCTCATATACTACAATTAAAAGTTCCGTCTAATTTGATTTAGAACCAATGGTGATATTGGTATACAACTTTGCACTAATAGCTTCCCTTTAGAGCTGTCGCATCGCTAATCTAAACATTTCCACAATCGGACTATGCATTTTCAAGCCCTCAGATATAGAACATGAAGACCTCTGCGCCAATGGATAATTTTTTACCGAAAACCTCTCGGATACCTTAAAGAAATTCTGAAGAATTGTTTTTCTTCTATTGTAATAATGTGTCTCTGTGCCAAAAATGGGTGAAATGGAGTTGTAACTTCTCCTATCTCTCTTGTTTCTAGTATTAGAGTTTTCAAACATCCAGGGGGGTTTATATTATATACATATATCGTTTAATATGCGAGTTATCTTTGCAAAATTAATTGAATGTATAGTCTTGGACATAATGCAGCTGAGAGAAATCGGTCAAGGAATTATCACAACCCTCAGATACTATATATAATGATGTTCGTTATTCTAGTCAAGCTAGAACTTCCCACATACTCAATATGCCTAATATGAAGATAATATCGGTCTAAACCTTCAAATTGCGAAAGTATACTCGAATGATTACACTAACTTTGTTTTTTCTTATAAAATAACTGTAATTCAAAGAAATACCAAACAATCGTCTCCAAAAGTTTTTAAATATTCAAATTCAATCATATAAATTACATTTCTCTTTAGCTTCTTATCTAAACAACCTGCTCTTCGACAAGTACTCACTGTAATTACCTTTGTGGGAGCGATAAAAATGTTATACTGTACTCCATCTGGTGTACTTTTAGGGGTTGCAGTTTAACTTGTTGAAAGTTACACTTTGCACACACACACACTTACCATGTAACAAAAATCGAACTTCGTAGCGACGTGTAACTCCCCCAAAAAGCTTATTTAGTTTTCGCCAGTAAGCGACACTGTTGCTTCAACAGCCACCAACCACCTGCGCTACCTACCTCTCAGCCTCGTTACTCTAATTTACACTCAATTTTGGCTGCTGTTTGCCACTGTCGTTGCTGTCGATTTAAATTTAAACGATATGAAGCTGTGCCATAAACCCTTCACACACCAACAGCCCCACACACGCTCTGACTTTCGTTCAGCTGACCTCCTGTCGACCTTTGAAATTTGTTTCTACCTTCCTGGAAGTGTGTGTGTGCGTGTGTGTAGTACTATGGTTGCCTCATTGTCGCATGCTGTTTGCAATTTAACCTTCGTATTACTTGTTAGATACCCTGGTTTGATGGCGTCAAAATCCAACAAAACTTAATTTGAACTGTTGACGTCTATTAAACAATCAGCTGGATATTACATGGTGGAAGGGATGAGCTTGTAGACTGCGTTGGGTGGTGACTTCTAATGGTAATTCAACCATTTACCCACTTTTAGACTGACTTTTGCTTTCATTTAGTTGTGGATACGTCGATTTACCGCTAGACGCAGTTTGCAGCGTCGTCCTGTTGCTTCTCATTTGCCTTCATTTCATACATTTTCGTCTACTTATATCGAGACACATAAAATATTGTGCTACATCAGCTGGTTTGTTGCTTTTGTTAATTTGTTAAGGCTTCCAAACACACACAAATATCCTCACCTATATTGTAGTGAAGTTACAAAGAAATTGTCGTAACTCATACGCCCCGTGCACCTGTTCGCACTGACTTCAGCTCAGCGTTTGTACACGCGTTAAGCTTTGTCATAATTCGTAGTAATTCGTGGCAACAACCCCGTTGTCCATTGCGTGCCTGTTGCAAGTTGAAAGGCCGTGAGTTGTTTATGTCCACCCTTCTAATCGCTTATAATCACTAGCTGAGCTTTGTTGAGTTGTTAGCAGGATTTTTCGTCACAGCAGTCGTAACGTCGGACATGCTTCTCGTGCATGTATATGAACAAGTATACAAACAAACATATATATTTACATATTTACTATACATATATTTGCGTGCATTTACCTTCAACATTTGCATATTCTCTTACCGCGCTTATCCTTCATCCCCTCTCTTGTGTGCATGTTTCTTCATGTTACTTTCAATCACGCCATCATCAACCATTTAATTTGTGTTATAATGAGTGAAAAATGTCTCGACTTGTGATTACTTAATTAGTGTGGTCGCCAGTTGTATTTGTATTTGTGTTGTTTTTGTTGGCTTTCACGCAATAAAATTATAAACAGACAGACAGACATACATACATAAATTGATATATTTATTTAGATTTCTATTTTGAGCTTGAGCAGACCAGACACTCTCCAGCCACTTGCGGTTAAAATTTAATTAACGCCATTTCATCATCGCGGTTGATTTTTTTGATGTTAATTCGTGCATACATACAGACTTATGTATGAGTGAATATCGAGGTATCAAGATTCAAATTGTATTTAAGAAGCTCATCTGCGTAATAATATATTTACGTGCGTAATAAAGTTATTTTTGTTTGGGATATTATAGCTTAGGCGGTGGTTTTTATCTTCAATTAAAAATTCTGATTATTACGCGTCTAGTTATGTCGTATTTCGTCCAAACTAATGATATTTCAAAGGTTTAGCTTTATAGCAAAGCTTTAGATTATGCTATATGATTCTATATCGAGACTGGGATCACACTTGGATTTCCAAAGTCAAATCATTTGTTATACCTGGAAAGTCCTGAAGATAGATTTCATATCTTCATATAGCACTTGAACTCACCTAGTTAACCTTGATCGTTGAAAATTTGAAACCCTTGTCAATCTTAATCAATTTCTTCTTAATCTAAATTCTTCTAAACAACTTCGTCAATTCCATTCAACAATTCAGGCAAAATGAAGGAACACATCTCACTTTTAGACAGAAAATAGATTCGGTTAGAGTCCTGGGGAGATATTTAGATTATATTGCGATGTAGATAGGGTCGGAAGTCGGAAGAATGTTTACTATCCAAACTTAAGGAGTGGCTAATAAGAGAAAATATTTGAGGAAGTTGTCATAGCAGGTGTTATTGGTATTTGCCCGGGTATTTGTATGTGTGCCGATTGTTTGGCACCATCAGTGCCACACCATCTCCACTTTCTTTGTAAATGTTCTATGGGTCTTGAAGCCTGCTGCTCCTGCATATACGAGCTAGCTCTTGAGGTATGAGTCCTTCAACACACCAGTTCTTGTGCTGTGGGCGTACTTATGCGCAGCGTGTGGTTCTCCACTAATTCTGAATTACATATGTTGCTTGATGGCTTCAGCTTATATTGGTATTGGACCATATTTGAAATGAGAGTTTGGCAACTCGTTGATCAATAGATCTCACAATTATTATATATAGTATTTGTTGTTGTTGTAACGGTATAAACATTTATCAATAGTTTCATTAATTGCTGCCTAGTTGACAATGTGTCGCCATTCATAATTCTTGTATGTATGTGATTGGCGTTGCAACCGTATAGCCGAATCGACGATAGTGCGCCACCTCTCTCTCTCCTTCGCAGTTCGGCGCCAGTTGGAGATCCCAAGTGTAACCAGGTCGCTCTCCACCTGGTCCCAAAGTAGCACCTGTTGGCAAGAGTTATTCTGCGCTGGATTTCGAGGCTGACATTGTTCGTGTTGTTGATGCTGGTTCCCAGGTATACGAAATTATCTACGACCTCGAAGTTATGACTGTCAACAGTGACGTGGGAGCTAAGACGCGAATGCGCCGACTGTTTGCTTGATGACAGGAGATATTTCGTCTTGTCCTCATTCACCTCCAGACCCATTCGCTTCGCCTCCTTATCCATGCGGGAGAAAGCAGAACAAAACGCGGTGGTTGCTTCCGTACGCCAGGAGCTGTACACTCTTGTAGAAGATTGTACCTCCTCTATTTAGCTCTGCAGCTCTTATAATTTTTTCCAGCATCAGGTTAAAGAAGTCGCACGATAGTGAGTCACCTTGTCTGAAACCTCGTTTGGTATCGAACGGCTAGGAGAGGTCCTTCCCAATCGTGACGGAGCTTTTGGTGTTGCTCAACGTCAATTTACACAGCCGTATTAGTTTTGCGGGGATACCAAATTCAGACATCGCGGTGTAAAGGCAGCTCCTTTTCGTGCTGTCGAAAGCAGCTTTAAAATCGAGAAAAAGGTGGTGTGTGTCGATCCTCTTTTCATAATTCTTGCCCCCACTTAAAAGTCACTTTCTTTGTTTACCACATATTCGGACTATTTGAAATGTTATCTGTATATTTATTGTGATGTACTGAGAGAGAAGTCGAGATGGATGGAGAATTCGAGGGCTTATATCATCTGAAATCAGTCTTTCTCATATTTATTGTTATTGATGTTGGTGATGTTAAACTTTTGTTTTTTATTGTATTTTTAAGGAGCTGACTTGAATTTTGTTATTTGAAGTTAATTAATATTTAAAATTGAGAAGAAAAGTAGTTGACATATGTTGAGTAATTTCTCACACGTGGTAGCGAACTTTTTCTTCCATAAAATCTCTATTTTGCTTACATATGGTTTTCAAACAGTAACTGCATCTATTAATCAGTAAAATTTTAGATGTGATATGAATATTACCTTATGAACAGACTCATAGATATCTGGCTAGTACTTGTGGTAAAGCTAGTAGTTTTCCAAATCATGAAGATTTCGATAAATGTTAAAACTCGCTCGTATGTATACATTAAGTGTAAGATAATTCTTTATTTTCGTTTGGAACATATACTATAGTATCCTCTGCCATATCAAGGACCGCACAACAGAAGCGTCTATCATACATATATCTGTGGCTAATCTATACACGTATTTATGCAGATTTCTCATTTAATCTGTTTACTGTTATGTTCCTGATGTTGAGTATAAAGGCGAATCCGAACGTAGTTAAAGTTCTGCTTTATGTGTTCATACACCCTCTACAGTTAGTTATGTTTTTATATATTTAAAAAAAATAAACTTTTTCTTCGAGTTTTTGCGGCAACTATGACTAACTTTATAATCAGCATCAATTCGGAAATTAAGCAATTTGCCAGTGCATGTTAATCCATTTGCGGCCAGGGCATGGTGTTTCTTAAGCCATAATTTGTAGTTAAGCGAAAAAGAAAGTTCAAAAAAAATTTGCATGAAGAAAACTCAGTATGATGACGCAGCAATGCTGGAAGACTGGTTAACAACTGCCATTAATTAAAGATCACGTGCCAGCAGAACAGTAGTTTTAAGTTGGACCATTCAAAGCAAATAAATGAAACAGAAACTAGGAACGAGTGCTAAAAAGAAAGAAGTTGGTAATAAAAACTCAGCGTTTAGCAACAAGCGTTCTTTGCAAAACTGCAAAGAGGAAGAACCAATCCTTTGCAAAACGAGAAAAAAAATAAAACAGAAATTGTAGTTGTAGCAAGAAAACAGAGTATCAAGAAAACAGTTGCATGCTCTAAAGGCGAAAATATGTAGTACATTTGCAAATACCGCTATTTTGCTGAGGATATTACGTATACGCCTCGGCGCGCATATGCAATTGGAGCGTGCTTCAAACGGAGAGTGTTGCCGCTCGTTGCAACTCTATCGCCTTTGGTATTTGAGCTGCTTTTGTAGCTGTTTATGTTGCATCAAGTGCACTACAACTAAATAATGCAATAGAGGCGAGAAGCAGCAGCAGCAGCAGCACCTACAACATAAGAAGAAGAAGTTGTCGTTGCAGCTGCAGCTCGCATTGTAGCGTTGCAGTGAAGTTGTGTCATTGAGACGTTGCTGAAAGAAATCTACTTCTACACACACATACAAACAAACGAGTGCTTATATGCTTGTATTTCTCACTTGCATTCATATTTTGTATGCTTCTTCTTATTTGTATGCGGTTGCTTTCCGTCTGCAACACTTAAACTATGCAAACGCCGTTAGCAGATATCATCAACATGGCTTCATACAAATTGTTGTAGTTTTTCTATGCCTTAAGGCGTCTGCTGGCAGGCTGCATGATTGCAATTGTTCGGAGATGTGTATGTATATTATACATTTAGTATATATGAAATAGTATATGTGTTATGTATGTCAGTTTGATCCTGCCACAGAAATACGTTTCTGGTTTAATCTCCCGCATGTGTTGCTATTGTTGTTGTTGCCGCGTTTGTTACACATTTAGTATCGAAATTTCAACACCAAAATATATTAGTTTTGATTTTAGCGAAGTTTTTTGAATTAATATTTCATCTCTGTGGATTAAATCATTTGTGATACTAAACAAAAAAATACATTTTAATATCTTATTTATTTACTAACTGTATCTTGAGACAAATTAACTAGAGAACTCAGCCGAAATTCATAAGAAATAAGAAATTTTCATACAAGAGACCGTACTAGACAAGATTCGAAAGCTTGGTATCCACGAAAGTTTCCTAAATGTCCTTCATTTCATGCTTTCTCGAAGTTTCCCAATTGTAAATGTTGAAAATTTCGAAACAGTGATTGATCGTAACTTTTTCTCATAAATTATGTATCTTTGGTATAAAATATTAGATCTACAACTTTATTTTCGCCGTTTTTTTTTTTTGTAAATTTAAGGCTTTTTTTTGTATAAAAACGGTTACAAATGTCGATGAGCCTCAGCCGCACTTTCCTTGGAATTAAAAAAGAAAAGCCCCACAAATGTCGAGAATTCGGCTCAAAAAGTGACATTTTCAGTTGAGAATAAGTTTGGGATGCCAACAGATCTCTACAAATATTTTGTTGGGTTAATGTTGACACAAATGTCCAAGTCCGATATAAAACGATTTAATCGACCAGTGCTTGACCCTAGAGACATCTATTGGAAAACGGCGGAAGCAAAGTTGTAGACCTAATGTCTAAAGAAATGTTGATCTTTTGAAAATTCGTTTAGTTAACTTTTAAGCCATTAGTTTTGCGTGTTTTATATAATCATCAATCTCCAAATACGTCTTCTGAACACATTATCACAAATTTTTGTAATGTAATAAGTATTGTTATGTTCTCAAAATATTATAATTTATCTCAAACCCAATTATGAAGAACTAGCTGTGCCCGCCACTTCGTCCGCGTGGAATAGTAATTTTGGGCTACGTCTTTATCTTCGTCCGCGTCAATTTTTGTTATCAAAGAACTTCTGCGTAAATTATATTTTTTGTTTTATTTTCTGGTGACAGAAGAACATATTGATTTTCTCCGCAACCTGATCTTGACAACGCTACATATAATTGGCCATGTGAAAAGCAGTCTTGGCGTAAATAGATCCCCACGTGTTTAAATGTTTGCCCCTGCGATTTATTAATTGTAACGGCGAAAGATAGCTTAAGGGGAAATTTAATTCTTTTAAAATTAAAAAAAAAATCATTTGGGATCAACGGGATCGCAATGCTAGTTCTAACGGGTCCAAAAGCGAATAATTTCTTTTTGATGCAGGGAGCCCAAAATCAGTTAGGGATTTGTCGCAAATCTCATGAATTTTATCTTCAAATATGATTAGTCCATCATTATATGCTAATGTCATATCCTGATTCTCATTACGCAGTCTGTTTAATATATCTTAAAAGAGAAATAATTCTTTCATACATAACTTTTGTGTATCTTGAACCGCTTTCGCAGCGCAAGGAACGGAAGCCCTCAAAGATAAATAATTTCCTCCGTTTTTTACCCATTTACCACTGTTTCTTCGCTCTTGGTCGCAGCGTGATGCTATAAATGCCTATAGCCTTCCTAGATAAATTATTCAATTCGAACCAGTAGTTTCGGAGATTAGCGCGTTCAAACAAACAAACAAACTCTTCAGTTTTATAATATTAGTATAGATTAGTTTGAAGAGCTTTCATTTTGGGAGCTTTCATACCGTAAACTGTCACATAGGAAGCTTTCAAATCGTAAGCTTTCATATGGGAAGTTTGTATATAGGAAACTTTTGCATTGGAAACTTTTTCATCGAAAGCTTTCACATTGCAAGATACGTCACCTCAGAAAACAAATAAGTAGCGCTATAATATTTGTTTACATAATATATTGGTTTTGATAAGGTATAGTCAGTCACATATACCAACAACTGAACTGTTTAGTAGTCCGCATGGAGATCGTAAGAGGTTTCATATGAACTATGTATATTTCTAAAGTGGTAATTAACCTCTTAATTCATGCAAAGAGGAAGCTTTCACATCGAAAACTTGCAGATTGAAAATTTCCACATAGGAAGCTTTCATATGAATGAGAAACTTTTACAACGAAAGCTTTCACAAATAAATATATTAATATATATAAATTTGGGTTGAGATAAGTTGTACGGTTTTGATAAGGATATTTCCTAATTACAGTCAAATATATCAACAACTGAATTGGTTTCTAGCCAGATTGGGGATCGATAGAGGTTTCATGTGAACTTTGTATATTTCTAAAGTGGTAATTAATCTACTAATTCATGCGAAGAGGCAGCTTACACATCAAAAACTTTAATATCGAAAACTTGCAGATTGAAAATTTCCACATAGGAAAATTTCCACAAATAAAAATTGATATAATCGGGCTACCAGTCGAATGGGAATTGCTAGATATTATATATGAACTATATTTCTAAAGCGGTAAGGTTCTGGTACTAGTTCTACTTTCTTGTTGTCCAAAGAAACTATAAAGGTATTCAACGATTTTTAAACTTTTACCTATTTTCGATATCCTTTTTATTGGGATACATTTTTACTTTAAAAATGGTATGCTTTTTATAGTTCCATGACGTGTGAAAGCTTCTTAAAGTTTTATAGAATCTTCGCACGGGTGATTAGATTTAATATTTCATATCACAAGCTACTACAACGGCTTGCCAATGTTTTTCTAAATCGAATAAGACTAAAAAATATGTCTATGATTTCGTAGTACTTCGTAGCTTTCACTAGGGGTTGGACCTCAACGTCCAGGTAATATATATTTAATCATACAACTTAGTTTTCTACAACAATTCCTGTCATTTAACTGCATTTTCTGTACTATCTAGTCAACAACTAAGCACCTACTACTTATCCCTTATCCACTTAAAACCACTACGCACAAAAGTTTGCCGCCCACTGCATTGCTGCAGCACTTATGAAGCGTACGCATATACGTGTATACCAGATGATGCACGTAGCTCGTGTTGCTCGCGAAGTCAAGGTGGATATATCTGCTTATATTTTATTGTATTAAAATTCAAAAGTAATCCATTTGAAACGTGATGCGATGCGCTGCTGGATCTTGTTGTGGAAGAATGCAAAAAAAAAAACACAAAAATGCAACTCCTTTCAATGCAACACACACTCTAGCAACACTCAAAGGTAGTAACACACAAACAATAAAAAAAAAACATGAGATAGCTGCCAACAACAAAGCAACAACCATTTGTATTCCTCAAGTGCACTTCTTCATACAGATTTTGTACTCCCTCCCGGCGCAACACAAGCACTTCGAAGTTTTCTATTTGTTTATTTGTTTAGACACATATGTGTATGGGGGTGTGTGTGTGCTTACGGGAATTTTTATCTTTCCGGCAATGTTGCCGCTGGTACAACTGTTGCATATTTTCGCTTGTTTAGTAGTAGTGCGAAGTATTGAAAGATGCAATTGCTATACAACTCTCCTCCACACACACTTACACTTAGTTTGGTGTTGATATGTATAGAGGCTGGTGCTTGCTCCGCTTGAAAAGTTGCCAATGAGGTCTAAACGTGCTCACAGGTTATCAACCTTCGCCTATTTGGCGTGCCTCAGTGGCAGTCAGAGTGCAGCCAAAGGATTGTGGCATGTTGCATTTCTGCAAAAAAATTCCTTTCCTATGTGTCCTTGTATCTATAACTAATGGAAGCTGGTGTGGCTAGGTAGTTGTGTATTGGCAAAAGTTGGTTGACTTATCTCTGCCAGTTAAACGCTGTGTATATTTACTTAAGGTTTTGGCATCTAGTTTACCTTGAATTGTCGTATGAAATATAAAAAAAGGAAAACATAAGGATTAAACTATCGAAGAAATGGCTGCAACTATTAGAGACGTTTAAGTTGAGATGCATATTGAGGTGATGTGGAGAAACTCGAGGATTGGTATATGAACAGTGGGAGATGTTGGAACTTTTGAAGCATTCAAATGGATATTCATTATTTCAGGAATCTGGATTTTAGTAAAAAAATTTGTCCACAAATTTTACTGAAATATTTTATTAAATAATCCAAATTTAATCAAAAACAAGTAAGGAAGGGCTAAGTTCGGGTGTAACCGAACATTTTATACTCTCGCAATTTATTTATTTAACTTCATTTATATTATATAATACACAATTTGACCCACGTATTCGTATATATTGTATAAAGTCCATTGAAAGTTGGAAACCCTAATATTAGGTTAGAAGCACCGAGGTCCTCGTGTTCGATATATGGGGCCTTAAAAACCTATGGTCCGATTTTGGCGATTTTTAGAATGGGGTTGCCACACTATTAACATAGTATTTGTGCAAAGTTCTGCATCGATATCTTCACTAGTACTTACTTTATATATTGTAAAGTAAACGATTCAGATTGTCTTCAAAGTTCTGGTATATAGGAAGTAGGCGTGGTTGTGAAGCGATTTGGCCTATTTTCACAACATATCATTGGGATGTAAGGAAACTATTACAAACCAAGTTTCATTGAAATCGGTCGAGTAGTTCCTGAGATATGGTTTTTGACCCATAAGTGGGCGACGCCACGCCAATTTTCCATTTTGTAAAAAAATCTGAGTGCAGCTTCCTTCTGCCATTTCTTATGTGAAATTTAGTGTTTCTGACGTTTTTCGTTAGTGAGTTAACCCACTTTTAGTAATTTTCAACCTAACTTTTGTATGGGAGGTGGGCGTGGTTATGATCCAATTTCTTTCATTTTTGGACTGTATAAGGAAGTGGCTTAAAAAAACGACTGCAGAAAGTTTGGTTTATATAGCTCTATTGGTTTGCGAGATATGTGCAAAAAACTTAGTAGGGGGCGGGGCCACGCCCACTTCCCCAAAAAAATTACATCCAGATATGCCCCTTCATAGTGCGATCCTTCATACCAAATTTTATTTCCATAGCTTTATTTTTGTCTTAGTTATGGCACTTTATGTGTTTTCGGTTTTCGCCATTTTGTGGGCGTGGCAGTGGTCCGATTTTGCTCATTTTCGAAAGCAACCTTCCTATAGTGCCAAGAAATAAGTGTGCCAAGTTTCATCAAGATATCTTAATTTTTACTCAAGTTACAGCTTGCACAGACGGACGGACGGACGGACGGACGGACAGACAGACATTCGGATTTGAACTCCACTCTTCACCCTGATCACTTTGGTATATATAACCCTATATCTAACTCGTTTAGTTTTGGGTGTTACAAACAACCGTTATGTGAACAAAACTATAATACTCTCTTTAGCAACATTTGTTGCGAGAGTATAAATAGTTCGACTATAAGTACCCACTTATTAAATATAACATTTCCTTCGCAAACTATCTAGAGAAAGTCTAGAGCAATTCTGAATAATAAATAAAATAATTTAAAATATTTTTGTTATTTAAACGTACAAAATAATGATATAACGGGATTACCTTATTACGACATACCAATATTTAGTACTCCAGAACTACTAAATTAAATCGAAATCGATTTTTCAAAAATCGGTCGGTATTTTTGGGAATGTTTATTGAATTAGTACCTGCAAATATTCGTATTACTCGAAATAAACGTCTTTTGTTTTCTTTTTGCAAAAATCAAAATTTTATCTTTGCTCCTAAATGTAGGCAAGAAAAAGTATTTGGCGATAATGTCTCGAGTAAATCTGAATATACAATAAAAAAATATTGTAAAATTTTTTATTATAAAAAAATAATGTGTGTAGCTAAAATACGAATACACTACATTATGTCAACACAGAATTATTTATGACTCTAAGAATCCAAAATTTAAAATATCTTTATATATTATATATACTCTTTTTGTCTTTTGAATTTCGGGGATTCTTTAATAGTGTACGCAGAATCTGCGAATATTCGTATTAACTGAAATAATAGCACTTGTTTCTCCTTTTTACGAAATTTATCTTTGCTCCCAAATGTAGGCAATAGAAAAGTAAAATCACTTTGTTCGATTCCGAATGCTTCTGAGTTTCAAAATAGCGTTGCCATACATAAAGATTCTGGAGAAATACTGACATTTGAGATATACAAATTTATTTTTCTAAACTGACTTCAAAAATATAAAATTCCATAAAAAAAAGAAGGTTTTCAATAAAAATAAAATGTAGATTCAGATTCCAACTCCAGATCAACTTCAAAATTGTATTTTATTAGAAACCATACAAATTTAAACTCTTTATTGCCTTTTCTCCAAAGCATCCTTATAGTACCCGAAAAGCTCAAAAAATGTCATCGAATTACCTCAACTATTATATAGAACTATTATAATCAATTGTTCCAGGCTGTTGTTTCAGAATATAGGATATAAAATATTATCTTTTTATTGAACCATTGCCGAAATATTAAAGCAAGCTTAAAGCTCTTGAACTAAACTTAGAATATATTTTTACTCGGAAGCTAACTGCCTCAAATTTAGCCATTTTGCATACAGTCAAGCAGCTTTTCCAATTCAATTCATTATCCTTTCTCCAACACAAAAAAACTGCATATTCTTGCGATTTCCGCACAGATATCCGCCTCAAATGCCGTTAAAGTATTATGTGCTCTGCATTGTATATACGTACCACCTACTTTTTTATCCGGCATATCGCTAGTTAGCTGCTTCGATGCTCACTTCAAAGGAATTGAGGCTGACACGAGTGCGTTGACTTTGCTGCATCTTGTCACAGCAGTTCTCTTTTTTGCGTGCA
This sequence comes from Zeugodacus tau, assembly GCA_031772095.1. NCBI lineage: Eukaryota > Metazoa > Arthropoda > Insecta > Diptera > Tephritidae > Zeugodacus > Zeugodacus tau. The sequence goes on from CM062650.1 coordinate 47,437,620, forward strand.
AATAAAGTTTGTAGATAAAATACTCATACATACACATTTGTTGCTGTGCTCTCGCAAGTTTTCAATGCTGAAGCCGACATTTTTCAAGGATATTCGAGTGCAACATATGCACATCGATGTGGCAGTCTCAAATGTATGTAAATCGGCTAAATCTCGAAGAATTTAAGTCGAGTGGGACTTGGTAAAATGGCAAAAAATGCGTATGTTTTAAGCAGAGATAGTAAAATGGTACATAACCAGTTTACTTAGTAGTATAAGCTATGAACAAATATGTTGGTCTGCCATCCTTTGCTTTGCGGAATTTTGTTATTGAGTAAATTGTAGATTTTTTGTGCTTTTTCAGCATTTTTGCAGGCAATTTTTCTATTTTCTTTGTCTCATATTAAATGCTTTCGAGATATGCTTTTATTTTTCTTTTTATTAAAGTTTGACTTTTTGGTAGGTTTTCGTGTAAATATTTTAGTTTTGTTTCACCATTTTGTTTTGATGTGTTTCTAGAGTGTTGATTGTAGTGTAAAATAATAATAAAACTTATTGCAGTAGGAAATACTAGAAATTCTTTGGGCGCTTCAGTACCAAGAACTATTTAAGTGTTCGGAAACGTATAATATTTTTACTCCAGATTTTGTTGTTCCTTTTGATGTTACTGAAACCGCTTTTCTCAGTTAGAAATACTTATTAAAGTTTTGTAATTTCAGTCGAGGGTCAACGCCTGAGTCCATATTCCTCTCAATTGATTGAATGTGATCTTCACGAATCCTAATTTCGAAAATTTATCTCGTTCTTTTAGGTATTTATTCATAGTTAGGCGTACGCTGAAACAATTAAGCTTGTTCTGAATGAATTCATAATGTCTAAGCTTACTGGAGAATCTTGAGTTGAGATGACATAAATGCTCATGTTAGGTTTCACTTTTTGTATCTTAAGGAAAAGACAGAATTCAATACTAGCATACGAAATTAGTATAAAGGAATTTCATTCTACATAATGGAATCCAATGTCAAAATCCCGGGCAGTCGAATAGACCATAGGAGCCGCGAACACTTGCCCCCACTTGAAAGAATTGTCCATCCTGTGAGTCATGAAGCAATAGTTTATAGACTTAGCAGATGACAATGGCGTGACGAAATGGTAGAGTCCGGGGTTATCCCTTACTGTAGCTTCGATATGATCGACTGTGAGAATCGATGGAATATTTCGGAACAAAATTTCTTGAAAAATTAGTTTTGTCTCATTAAACGGATCTTTTATTTTAATGGAGATAGGCTGGATTTAATTTAATCAGCTGTCTCGTGGTTACCTATAACATACAAGCCTTCGCACATCTCCTTTTCGAGAGATGATTATTACCCAAAAGAGTTCATCCAGAATATGTATCGAGACCCGATGTTTCTTATTTACTATATTACTCCTGAAGCCATAATCCGGCTATGTTATTATTGTCTGGATTGGGTCAATAAAGACCGTTATTATCATTTATTAGTGCCTTCGGATAAATAGATTCCTTACAGCAGCAACTCACTAATCTCCCATTATCGAGGGCTCTATGCCCATGTTCAGACTTCATTTGGGAGGAGTATTTCTCGTGTATGAGGAGTGCTATTTCGACGGGGTAATTTCCGACATTACAAATAGCTCCTTTGATTATTTAAATTCGGTTTAAAAATTTTATGACTATCTCTATTTGTTGTATAAAGCTGTATTGAATATTTGTCTTTCCAAGATTTGACTAAATCAATATCCGTACTTACACATGTGAAAGAAATTTGCTACGCTATATGTAAGAATTCCATGCCTCAATGGCCACCACTGATGCGAAACGTCAGCTTGTTTTGACAGATTTGAATATACTCATATTTACATACCTGCAATACATACACACATAAATGAAATCATTGCTGAAGTGCTGTAGAAGTATAACCCAATAATAAAATAAAATCTTGTTTCCATCGTTCAAGTGCCAGCTAAGCAAATTATCCATATGATGCGTAAGGAAATATGCCTCGAGAAGTATGGCACGTACTGTGGAGGCAAAAAACTTTGTCACAGTAAAAAGAAATTTAAATAAATATCTGTACATATGTATGTATGTTCATGTGTATGTAAAAATCCTAGAAAAAATGCTGAGCAAAATTGTTGAAGCCAAGCCGAACAGACTTTGCCAGTTCACAGTCCTTTAATCTCTTTCTATGTACTCGTACATACATCTCCTTCCTTATTGTTGTTGTATGTCGTGTACAAAATAGCGCTAACGGTACTTTGCTTACTCGTGCGTGTCTGATAGCATATCACCCACACAAAAAGCCTACCATACTTGCTGCGACTTCTTTAAATTTGCCACCCCTCCACCCCCCAGCCAATGCAAAGCGACCCGAACTTGTTTTTATTGCCCAAAATGAGACTTTTCGGAGACATTTAAATGGTCGTGCCGCAAGCAGACAAACTGGCTGGCAGGCAGGCATACAGCTCTGTTGGCCGCTTCGCATGACTGGTGCGACTGATTGCGTCGAGGTTTGTAGTAGTGCTGCGCTACTCGTAGTTGTAGTAAAAATTTGTTTCCTTGCTAGTAAAAACGTAATTTTGCATATCTCTCTTATCCATCGACGTTTTGGCCTACTTTTGGCGGCAATTTGTGTGCATAAAATAAGTGAAGAAAATGGCGCGTAAAAAATATATTTTTTGTTTTGCTTTGTTAAATAGGTTAAATTGGTAATTTGGAAACAAGACGAGGCTATAATGAAATGATTTGTGTATAAGACAAAAAATAAGCGAAATATTACAAATTTTTTATTGATATAGAATATCGCGGGGATATATATTTTTATTTTATTATGGAAATAAAATTTACAAACAAATAATTTTAGAATGATAGTTTCAAACGTGCTGTAAGAAAGAGTGTCTGGACGACCTTAGTTAATTACCGACCTAGTTAATTAGTTTGTAAGTCTATCTGACCTAAAACTACTGTCGCTTAAATATTTACTGATTTACAGTTTCACTTCTTGAAGTGAAAAGGGAGAGTAGAACTGTTTTTTCTCATTTTGACAATCCAAAGTATAGAATTGTAAGATTCTTATTTTGCCAATCGACCAATGATACTTTTAATACTAATTGAGTCTAAATAGCAAGTGTCTCATAGAGTATGTTGAGTTTCCTTCATTGAGATGGACTGTAATTTCAAAAAGTCAGAAGATATTGTTGCTTTGCATGAATTTATCTACCTACCTTTGGAATTCCTACCACAACACTCAGACCATATTTTTTATATCCACCTGTTCATGGTCCTTTAGTCGAATGGATCTTGTCAGATCCCATAGTATTAGCGAGATTCTAAATTTAGTATATACAGTTTTCTGGATTTTTGCTGTTAAATGTTTCAAGAAAGGTCTCTTTATATCAGTTTATAGTTTCGTGTTTCGATTATAAAGAAAACTCTATAAGAAGTTCTGGGGAATCTTGGGGAATTTTAAAACACCATGTGACTTTTTTGTACATAATTTCTCAAACTTTGAAACTGTATATCGTAAAAATTTTTAAAATTAATATTTCATAGCAAAAAATTAAAAAAAAATTTTTTTGCAATTTTTAACAACTTATGCCCCCTTCGATTTTTTTCGAAAATATTAGATTATAGTAGATTAGATTCAAGTACGTGATAATTTTAAATAAAAAACAAAAACAAAAAAAAAAATAAAAATTTGAAAAATACAAAAAAATTAAAAAAAATATTGAAAAATAAAAAAAAATAAAAAGGGATTAAATGTCGTCGTTAATCCTGGGTTACGCTAAATTCTGATAATAATAGTGCGTAAATCAATGATTTTTCATCATGTTCTGAGTTGGTTTTTTATTTGTAGCTCATACAAATATTGCTGTCCCAAAATTCCCTTTGGGGAGTAAAAAGGTGATGAAATAAGGAACATTTTAAGATATTTTCGAAAAAAATCGAAGGGGGCATAAGTTGTTAAAAATTCCAAAAAATTTTTTTTTTCATTTTTTGCTATGAAATATTAATTTTAAAAATTTTTACGATATACAGTTTCAAAGTTTGAGAAATTCTGTACAAAAAAGTCACATGGTGTTTTAAAATCTTAGGGGGCATAACTTGTTAAAAATTCCAAAAAATTTTTTTTTTTCATTTTTTGCTATGAAATATTAATTTTAAAAATTTTTACGATATACAGTTTCAAAGTTTGAGAAATTCTGTACAAAAAAGTCACATGGTGTTTTAAAATCTGTTCATTAGTTTTAAAGTTATGGCGGTTCGAACATTTTTTTACAAAAAACTTTGGCCCCTTATAATATGGCAACCCCGCGTTACACAGACCTAAAACCATATGTTTTATTTTAGGTTTTACATGTACTATAAGATATATAATTGCCAAAGAAAATAAAGAACCTTTTTTTTCAAGTGGCTTTTTTCCAGAGAATGCCCCATATGTATTATAGGATCTAATCATCATTTTGAATTCCGAGTGGATCTTTCTGGAGCTTGAACCTAATGCATTATTTTGTGAAAGCAAGAAGGATCTCAACTTCTACTTTTGGGATTCCTTTTGGTTAAATTAGTTTCTCTTTCTGTTTCTAGCTAAAGAGCTGTATAAAGTAGGAAAGAGTGATACTATCTCGCATTACTATCTTTTAAAATTGATTTCTTTGTATTAATGAGTAGGTATAAGATCAAATTTTGAGATTTAGAGCTGAGACCGTTTCAAGCAGGGCTCAAATCCTATCACAATCTAATATATTTTTCAACAGCTCCCCCAATCTTTAGTTTTAACCAGGTTGTCTTAAATTCAGACTTTCAAACTGTATTTATTATTATTATTTTTTATTGGTCTTCTTCGAAAGAAAAACAATCCAACTAAGACCCTTCAACACACTCTCAAATTATATCCTTCATTCCTATATTATTTTATTGCATTTATTATTTTCAAATTAAACTCTTAAGCCTGTTAACAAGTCTAATCGTAATCCCAATAAATTTGTGCAAATACTCAAAAACAAATACACGCATCTCTCGTTACAAGCTCACACTCGTTGCACGTACAACACATACACACACATGATTGCACTTGTATGTGTTTAAGTACATGGCAGTACAGCATTCAGTGAAATCACGTATCTGTCAATTTCCTGTCATGGCTCTAATCTTACAATGTCAATAAAATGAAACATTGTCTCTGTTTCGCCATTTCTCGTTAATAGCCGTGTGTCTCTGTTTGTTTGTGTATGTGGGTGTGTGTTCGATGTGCAAATTCTCTAATACACATGGATTTCAACGCATGAAAGTAATCTCCTAGCCATATCTATATATATGTGTATGTTTCTGGATTTAAATTGTTTATCTGCATATGCTTGTCTGTATGTATGCTCATATTTATTCAAATACTCGTATGTTTGCAAGTGCTTTCATTGAGCTTTTGCGGCTTCCAGTAAAGTCTGTTGTTCTTTTGTGGTTGCAGCAAATATTTATTTTACTCCAATATCGAAAATAAATATTTTAGGAATGCAAAAGTAAATTTAAATTTATTTTGTGTGAAATAAAAATAAACTATGCGTATATATGTATGTATGTATGTTTATAAGCAAACATACAATTACATATACACATATGCATGCGTACTACCTTTATATATACGAGTATGCATATTTCTAGGCTGTTTAAACAAATTGTTGAGCACTTTCCTATCGATTGAATGTATTTATTTATTTGTGGGCAATAGAAATAAGAGAATTGAATTTATTCCTTTTCTAGTTTCAAAATACAGCTTATTCAGCATTATCTACAATTGTTTTACATGATTCGTTTTATAAAGTGGGTATATTTACAAATATAATTTAGAAAGTGACAAATATACTCAAAAAATGCGAAAGTTTTAAATTTATATAAAAATTTGGTATCATGTGAATTAATTTTTTTATTGGCATAAGCGGTAGCATTTTGTCTAAAATATAAATAATTGACTGATTTTCTATGTGTCAAATTGTGCATACTATTTTGAGAAAATTTGTGTTGGGATTACCTTACATGTTATGCAAAAGCGCTGAAATTTTCATATACATAAATGATTTTTGACCTTATTTGGCGAACTCTTTATAAGGTTTCCTTATATTCCATTATACAATTTCGAATTGGTTGTCATTATGTCATCTCAACAAAGATAGGCATTTAGAGTCCAGTAACTTCCTTTCCTGCTTATCCAATCTTTAATCTAAATCGCGTTTATAGACAAATTGTTTTGAAAACTCCATAATGGTGCTTAGAATACCAGACGACCCGATCCCTTTCCCATTTTACCATACTACTAAGAAAGCTATGAAAGAGCCTCCAATTGACCATATCGCCGATTGTTTCAAAGACACTTGCCATGACTACGATTCTAGTCCATCAGCTCAACTGAATGTATAAAACCAAACAAATTTCGTTAGTATGGGGACTTTGTCCTTGAACGATTCATTGAACTGAAACCCATTTTTTTCTGCAAACGTGGACGATTTTCTCAAAAAGACCACATTTTTCATCTGATGAAATGTATTGAAAAATTCATAACATCGATATGAAAATTTAAACGAAAAAATGAAATCGTCGAAGGACGCGGCAAATAAATTGCGAACTATTTAAGAAAAATAAATCAGTTGAAAACTCTTTCGGCAATCCAAATCACCTCAACGAAGTTTTCGCAAAAAACATGATTTAGAGATATTAGCGTTTAAAGTTTCAAGTACACTTTTGTCTAATGTTGCGGAGCAGGATGTAAAACTATGTAATTTCGCTTCTACTGCTTAAACCTCTATAAAAATTTAAGATAACATTCTTAAGCACGTATGTATGTATGTGATTGGCGTTGCAACCGTTTAGCCGGTTATAGCCGAATCGACGATAGTGCGCCACCTCTCTCTCTCCTTCGCAGTTCGGCGCCAGTTGGAGATCCCAAGTGTAACCAGGTCGCTCTCCACCTGGTCCCTCCAACGGAGTGGAGGCCTTCCCCTTCCTCTTTTTATTCGCTGAACTATGTCAATGTCGTCGTATAACTCGTACAGCTCATCATTCCATCGTCTGCGGTATTCGCCGTTGCCAATGTTCTGAGGACCATAAATTGAAATTAAATTTTCCTCTCGAAAACTCCTAGTGCCGTCTCATCTGATGTTGACATCGTCCAAGCTTCTGCACCATAAAGCAGAACGGGAATGATAAGCGACTTGTAGAGCTTGATTTTGGTTCGTCGAGAGAGGACTTTACTGTTCAATTGCCTACTCAGTCCAAAGTAGCACCTGTTGGCAAGAGTTATTCTGCGCTGGATTTCGAGGCTGACATTGTTCGTGTTGTTGATGCTGGTTCCCAGGTATACGAAATTATCTACGACCTCGAAGTTATGACTGTCAACAGTGACGTGGGAGCCAAGACGCGAATGCGCCGACTGTTTGCTTGATGACAGGAGATATTTTATCTTGTCCTCATTTACCACCAGACCCATTCGCTTCGCTTCCCTATCCATGCGGGAAAAAGCAGAACAAACGGCGCGGTTGTTGCTTCCGTTGCTTGCGCCTGTAACGCGTTATTATTATTTAAAACTGACCCAAGCTTAAATGTTCCAAAAACTTCGATTTTTTATAGCAAAAAAAAACTAAAAAAAAAATGAAAAATTCGCAAGTCCAATTATTGGTATATTCACTTGATCGTAGTGCGTTCCATGTATTTAAGCTTATAGTTTAAAACGCTGCTAGCTTTTTTCGTTTCCGATAATCCAATCAGCCGGAATCATGGTGGAAGTGCGAGCCAATTTTCTCGAGGCGGGGGTGTTTATAACTCATGTTCTACACAATATTTTTAGGTTATCATTTATATTTATACTGACGAAATATATGTTAATAAATGATAATTAACTTAGGGTCTATGTATTTACTGGTCGTAGAAAAAAATTGTAAAAAATCACTTGGGATGATGGGATCCCTCTTAATAGAGACTTATTCGTTATGTAGAGCTTTGATATATAGAGATAGACGATTGATTATTTTTCAAAGAATTTTTTCACAAAAAGGAAACTTATGTCAATAAGGGATGCCTTTGGTATAAAATAATTTGCGAATTATGGATAATTTTCATAAAGTTTCACTGACTGTTTAACTGACCCAAGTTTCACACAGTGACTTAAAATCATATTAATAAATAGAAATTTAATTTAATAAAATGACAAAAAATATGTGAAAATTCTTATTTCAATTGAGAACCTGAATATTTGACGAGGGTTTGCCAGCGGGGACAACATATCTACCTTAATCACCAACACCAATATCATCGTTGTCGTTAGCATTGTCATCAGCATCACGGGGTAAAAATCTGCATGACAACACAAATACAATGATTTTTTGCTGGCTTTTTGTGGATGCTAGTGTGAAAAAGTATACCTTTATACAAATATAATTTTCATTTAATCAAAGCTTTCCGACGCGACAAACAACTATTGACAAACACAAAAGCAACACTGAATGCAAGTACATGTGTACCCGGCTGAATGTGCATATATATTTTTAATACAAATTATTATTGGAGCACCCCATAACCTCGTGCCTTTTGACTTAACACAATCCAGCAACGAGACCATGCGGCGAGACCTTAAATGTTATTAAACATTTGTGCACTCGAACATACAAGTAGCCGCTATCGAGCATAAAGAGCCATTTCAGTGGGCAAATACATATATAAGTCTGATATGTAACTGTCTGAAACTGTGTGGGCATCACCCGAAAGCTGTTGGCGAATTCAGGGTCGCGCCATCAAACATATTCATGTTGTTGACAGTTGACATTCGCATTTTTTCATAATTTGCTTTCAAAAAAGTTCGTATATACATACGTATGTACATATATACTCACACACAGAAATATATTTTTCACTGTGTAAAAATATAATTTCCATTTTGGTGAGCTTACGGAGTTGTCCTTTTGGCCGAATTGTAAACACTTTGTTGTAATAAATTTGCAAAAAGGCTTTGTGTGCCATTTATGTATTTATTTTTGAATGAAAATAAGTTTTTCTCTGCCGAAAAGAATATTTACAGTACCGTTTTAAGCTCTATTATGTTTTTCATTTCCATATTTTTTTGCCAGAAATGGTGTGACTTAAGTTATATTAGCGTTTTTAATTGAAAATTGTAATTAAAATGCCAATCAATAACATAGTACATAAGCAAGTAATTAAATCTTTCCATGAATGCTAGTATTGAAGAAAGCTCCGATTGCTTTTTTATTTTTTTACAAACGTTTTAATTGAAAATTAATAAATTAAAATACAAACCAAGAACATATTACATAAGTAACTATTGAAAGCTTTCGATGAAAGCCTGAACTTTGGAAAGCTTCGGAGGACGATTAATTTTTCTTTTTGCGATAGACGTTCTAATTGAAAATTAGAATTAAAATACAAATCAGAATAGCAATACAGAAGTTAATATTGAAAGCTTTCGACAAAAGCTAGAAGCTTTAGTAGCCTAAGAAGCCGATTAAATTTTATTTTTCGTATAGGTAGAGTGAGGAAATATAAATAATAATATTTCGAACAATTCATGTTGGCATACATTTGAAGCTCAGAAGCATTTTTCCTGTTAAAGGATATGGGGTTTACAAAAAAATTGTCGAAATATGTAGAGATGTATTCCATAAGTTGGTTTTTGACAAACAAATAATTTTTCGCGACCAGTCTCTCTCTCTCTCTCTCTCTCTCTAATATGTTCTTCGGTTAAATGAGAAGCTTTTTCGTAATATAAATACACTTGAAGGTTAACCCTTTTCTTTCTAAGGGAGTGTCCGTTAAAGAACCTTAGAAAACAATATTTTTATGATCTATACCAGCCCTATTAGTGTCCAGCTCAACTTCATATTGTGTTCCAATCTTATGTATGTAGGAGACTTAAAAAATACATTTTGAATAATATTTGCAAAAATTGCAAGAAAAAAAAAACAAAATTCGTCGAGATACGGGCCGGTGGAGTGGGGGCTTCAAAAAACGGTGCGTCCTGGTTGACGTGATTTCAACCCTTGTAGAGATCTAAAACACAAAAAAACAAGAAGATTCTTCATTAGTAAGGATGTCGTTATCAGGTTCAAAAAAATAAAAAATAAAATAACAAAATGGCGTCAACTAAAAAAAAAATTTGTTTGACCCGATTTTTTCGACCTATTCGAATTTTAAAAAATACTTCAAATCAAATTTTTTGGAAATCCAAGGCAGACACGATAGAGCATTATATAAAGAAGATATATACCAAATCCATCCAAAGAACATAAGATATCATATCAACCACCTCAAAAAAAGTAGTTTCGAGAAAAACGCGCTTAAAGTTTAGGAGACCGCTCGGCCGACTCGGACGCCACGTCACAAAATCGGCTGTATCTCCGAAAATAAGTCGAATTTTGAAAAATCCTTCCAAGGTCATATTTGTGAAAGTCTAAACTTTCAAAATTTGCAAAAAAAATCGATTTTTTCAAAATCCTAGACCAGAATACCCCTTAAACAAGAATGCTATGGTGTCTGTATTATAAATATTAGACAACTTTAAGGTGGCTGTATTTATCAAAGAATATGCGGAAGTCCTGAACCGCTTTCGAATATATAGGTAGAGTTTCACGTTTTCATAAGAAAGTTTCAGTCGTATTTAATTCAGATCTCAGGTGCAAAATCATAAACTTTACTTATATACCTTCCCTTTCAAGTTCTGGCTTTGAAATATGGTTCAAGTCGAATTTTCTGAATTAGTTCTGTAAATGATCCCTTAAACACAAATAATTGCATGTTAGAGAGGCGAACTGTTTTATAGAACAATCTAGTGCTTCCGATAATAAAAATAATTTTTCATACATTTTTCGCCAAAAAGAAAACACTTGTCCATATTTATCGTGCCATTTGAACTCAACTCAAGTTGAATGACATTGTTTTCTGTCTCTCATGACATTGCCTGTCAAAGTATCCACAATAGTTTGGGCGAAAAATAAATGTCAGCACAAAATAACAGTCACACAACTGAATTGAACAAACGCCATAAAGGTGTGCTACGTTGAAATCGCAATTGATGATTTTCATGCAACATTTTGTGGCACGCTAGTTAATAGCAAACAAACAACAATAACAACACTTAACATTTGCGGCGTCACAACGGAAATGCAATAAAGCGCAAAGGCGACGAAACAACAAAATAACAAGAGTGTAATAATAATAACAACAAACAAAGTCTCGCGAAAGTCTCTAGGGGAAATGAACTTTCACTTCCCTTTTGACTTCTTTGATTTATTAGAGTAAATCAGAAACAAACAAGATGGAAAAAAGCAAAAACAAAAAAAAATGAAACAATAAAATATAATGAAAAGTCAGGACTCGCAATAAACACCAGAGTCAACTATTTGAATTGCAAACATACAAACATACATATATATGATACTGTATATACTGTAACCAAATATACATAAATCTAAATGACTTGAAAGGAGCGAACGTGACGGCAACGCTGTGATTATGATGAACAACAAGAAATCAACATTTCGTATGTATGTTTGTATATATTCCTGTATATAATCTATTGTATGATACAGTATTGTGCCGATAATGAGTGCCATATTGTTTCAAAACTACAACAAATAAGAAAACTTAAATGAGCGTCCGCCAGAGTTGAGAGCGTGTTTAATGCAACTCTTTGGTCACGCCTCGAAGGCAATAGTAAACTATCAAGTGTATATCTGTTTTTCTGATGTTTTGAAAAATCTTCTCATCAAAATTATTAATTATTCGAATTCGGAAGTAAATTATATTTGTAGAAAAACAGCAAACTGAATGAGATGCTCGACACACATCTAGTACAAATTTAGGGGCGTTAGTATTCACAGAGTTTGGCTCCCAAAGATCTACGTTCAGATGAGAGCAATAATGAGTTTATCTTATTAAGGTTAGGTGGGGTTCAGGGGTGGACAGCAAGGGTATTTTATTTTTTTTTTTTAAATATATACAGTCAGGTATTTCATTTAAACAATTCAGCGTATTAAAGATACATGTTTAAACAGTATTTTGTGAATTTTTTATTTATAAATTCCGAAAATTCATCTCGCATGACGTGTCCAAATCAAAGGATTTGCGCTGGACATGATAACTCATGATTCGTTCATTTAAAACAAAAAACCAAAAATATTTCTATAGTTCATGGAGAGATATAGTTAATGAACGAAGGATAAAAGAAAATATTTAAAAAAATATATAAAAAAACATTTTTTGACATTTATTGGCTCGAAAAAATATAATTGTAATAGAAATAAAAAAATCCTTCCTTCATTAACGAGACAATGTTAATTCAAAGATCTGTGCAAAATTTGAACAAAATCGCTTCATAACTTTTCGAGAAATCGTGCCCACAGGCTTGAGAAAATGAGTTTTGAGATAAATGCTTTTAAAATTTTTCATCCATACTGAATGGGCCTAATGGGCGGAACTTCCAAAAGGTATTTCTCTTGGAATATTACTCGGATTGATTTGATATTTTTGGATACTATTTTATATATTTTAATAAGACAATAACTTTTTTTCAAATTTATGAAAACCCACCCAATCTCGGCAAATAACTTTCGGAACGGAAAGACTTATTATCTTAGGCTGATTTGCGTAGGGCCACATAAACCAATATCTCTTGCTTGATTTCTGTGTTATTTCCATTTTCCATATTTGATAGTTTTGTAATGATGTAAAGACTCTCAAAATCACGATCAAGACGGAGTGCAACAAACCTAGGAACGAATATTCGTATACTATATGAGGAATTAGGTATGATGCCGATGCTTACATGTTCATAGGGTTTTTATACTCTCGCAACAAAAGTTGCTAAGAGAGTATTATAGTTTTGTCCACATAACGGTTGTTTGTAAGTCCTAAAACTAAACGAGTTAGATATAGGGTTATATATACCAAAGTGATCAGGGTGACGAGTAAAGTTCAAATCCGGATGTCTGTCTGTCCGTCCGTCCGTCTGTCCGTCTGTCCGTCCGTGCAAGCTATAACTTGAGATATCTTAATGAAACTTGGAACACGTGTTCCTTGGCACCATGAGAAGGTTAAGTTCGAAGATGGGCGGAATCGGACCACTGCCACGCCCACAAAATTGCGATAACCAAAAACACATAAAGCTATAACTAAGCCATAAATAAAGTTATTAAAATAAAATTTGGAATATTAGATCGCATTAGGGAGGGGCACATTTGAATGTAATTTTTTTTAAAGTGTGGGCGTGACCCCGCCCCCAAAGAGGTTTTTTGTATATATCTTGTAAACCAATAAAGCTATATAAACCAAACTTTCTGCAGTCGTTTCTTTTAGCCGTTTCCTTATACGGTCTAAAAATGAAAGAAATCGGATAATAACCACGCCCACCTCCCATACAAAGGTTAGGTTGAAAATGACTAAAAGTGCGTTAACTCACTAACGAGAAACGTCAGAAACACCAAATTTTACATAAGAAATGGCAGAAGGAAGCTGCACTGAGATTTTTTTACAAAATGGAAAATGGGCGTGGCATCGCCTACTTATGGGTCACAAACCATATCTCAAGAACTACTCGACAGATTTCAATGAAATTCGGGATATAATATTTTCTTGACACCCTGATGACACTGGTGGAATACGCCTACTTCCCATATAACTCAATTTTGAATCCTTCTGATTCGTTCACTTTATAATGTATACATAAGGAACCGATAAAGATAGCGAAATAAAACTTTACACAAATACTGTATTTGATCTGTGACATCACTTGTGGAAAAATTTTCAAAATCGAACCATTACTTTTCAAGGCCCCTGATATCAAACATGAAGAACTCAGTGCCTAAGGGTAATTTTTCACCGAAAATATAGGTAAATCTCTAAATAAATTGCGAGAGTATAAAATGTTCAGTTGCACCCGAACTTAGCCTTTCTTTACTTGTTTAGAATATATTTAATATCTCTTAAAGAAGTGTTGGTGAACTGAACTTTAAACGGGACTTTTTTAATGTAAATTATAATTTTGACGACAAGGGCTGTTTAGTAAAATAACCAGAAAAATGAAAACAAGAACTAAAGGGATTAATAAAATTTCTACATGAATATCTCTTGGCATAAAAAAATATATAACGGTAATCTTTGAAGCTCTTTTTATTATATCGTAGAGCTCTTTCTCACTATCCCTCGGTCATAATTACAACAAAAACTTCCTGAGTGGTTTAGGGAATAGGAAATTGTCACCAAGGAGATTTAGAGATGATTTAGCTTGCTTTTTAGAAACAGAAAAAAATTAAATTTCAAAATGGCTATCACTATGTTATGTGTCAATTTTTCGGGTTCATGTGTACTAAGAGTTTATTGTATCCACTAATATTATTCATGCGATGTGCAATTTCATATTCAAATGTTATATGCTGAGATTTTGTGATGACTTTTTTTATTATTAAATATTATATTTGAATGTTTGAGCATATGCAATTATGTAAATTAAAACAATAGCAGTAGTCAACTGCCCGGAGTGTGCAAGCACTTAATATTTCAATCACACACAGCCTTATCATATAGCCTTTTTTATACTCTCGCAACAAATGTTGCTAAAGAGAGTATTATAGTTTTGTTCACATAACGGTTGTTTGTAACACCCAAAACTAAACGAGTTAGATATAGGGTTATATATACCAAAGTGATCAGGGTGAAGAGTGGAGTTCAAATCCGAATGTCTGTCTGTCCGTCCGTCCGTCCGTCCGTCCGTCTGTGCAAGCTGTAACTTGAGTAAAAATTAAGATATCTTAATGAAACTTGGCACACTTATTTCTTGGCACCCTGAGGAGGTTGCTTTCGAAAATGAGCAAAATCGGACCACTGCCACGCCCACAAAATGGCGAAAACCGAAAACACATAAAGTGCTATAACTAAGCCATAAATAAAGCTATGGAAATAAAATTTGGTATGAAGGATCGCACTATGAAGGGGCATATTTGGATGTAATTTTTTTGGGGAAGTGGGCGTGGCCCCGCCCCCTACTAAGTTTTTTGTACATATCTCGCAAACCAATAGAGCTATATAAACCAAACTTTCTGCAGTCGTTTTTTTTAGCCACCTCCTAATACAGTCCAAAAATGAAAGAAATCGGATCATAACCACGCCCACCTCCCATACAAAAGTTAGGTTGAAAATTACTAAAACACTAAATTTCACATAAGAAATGGCAGATGAAAGCTGCACTCAGATTTTTTTACAAAATGAAAAATGGGCGTGGCGTCGCCCACTTATGGGTCAAAAACCATATCTCAGGAACTACTCGACCGATTTCAATGAAACTTGGTTTGTAATAGTTTCCTTACATCCCAATGATATGTTGTGAAAATTGGACAAATCGCTTCACAACCACACCTACTTCCTATATACCAGAACTTTGAAAACAAAATGAATCGTTTATTTTACAATATATAAAGTAAACACTAGTGAAGATATCGATGCAGAACTTTGCACAAATACTATGTTAATAGTGTGGCAGCCCCATTCTAAAAATCGCCGAAATCGGACCATAGGTTTTTAAGGCCCCATATATCGAACACGAGGGCCTCGGTGCTTCTAACCTAATATTATGGTTTCCAACTTTCAATGGACTTTATACAATATATATGACGAATATGTGGGTCAAATTGTGTATTATATAATATAAATAAAGTTAAATAAATAAATTGCGAGAGTATAAAATGTTCGGTTACACCCGAACTTAGCCCTTCCTTACTTGTTATATATATTAATATTTACACATAACTCGGACCGTCATTACAAACCAGCTCAAGCCAGATCAGCTGTTTGCTGTTTTCCAAATTCATATTAAAGCTCACCAGGCTGTTGCTAACGAAGCTTAAGTGAAAGGCATTTAAATTAAGCACAATGATGCGAATTTGTGAATCTGCATATATTAGAATATATTTACCCTACATGGGTTGGCTGTCCGCCAGCACTGCCAGACGGCCAGCGCTAAATGGGTATATGTGCACTTAGTTAAGCTCGGACCATACCCGAATCATTTACAATTTAAAGTGATCACTAATGGGGCAGCTGTGCACCGTTACTATTTATTTATATACACACACGCCAACATTTGCATAAACTTATGTTCCTCCATATAAGTAGTTCTATTTATTTGACAATTTTACAATACAAACATTTGTTGGTTTGTTTGCTTCTGTAGTCGTTCCAACCACATAATCGTTCACGCCACGCCACGACCGCCCGATGAATGTCACAGTCAGCTGTTGCACAAGCTCGCTGTCACATTCATTATGACAATTATTAACGCAGTTAGTTTGTGTTTAAGTGAGATGGAATTGGACTTTGACCTTGAAAAGTGTTTGTCATAAATAGGTATCATAAGGTCATTGTTGTATTTTTTACTATATTTTGACAATTTTTTTTTTTGTAATTTGGTTGAATTTCCTGTACGTATATTTGCTGTTTTCATTTACATGTTTCTGAAAGAGCTTTGATTATCTTCCTATTTGACTATCGGAAGAATAAAATCATCCGCTTTCTAAACAGAATTTTGAACAAAACTACCGCAGATAATTTTTTGGAAATCCATCTCTAATAAAATGACTCGAAGTGTGGAAATAACCTTAAAAAATTATATCTCTGGAGTGAAAAAAACCTTAGCAACCTTTCAGTTCAAGTTAGCGTTGTGATTTTCTTAGGAGGAGTTAAAGTTTTACCTGTTTTAGAGGAGAAAGTGTCCATTAAACTATAAGTATAGGCGAGGTTTCTATGATTTCTATAGAAATGTGCAAAATCGGTCAGAAGTTTCGCTTAGTTCCTATATGCCGAGAATTATGTCGTTCAGTAAGACAACTTCGTATCGTATACATCAGTAGGTGTCCAATATATCTGAGTAATAGGAAATTATTTCAACAATGGTTGCCATCGGTCCATGTCATTCACTATCCTTCGTAAGTTCAATATATTGACATTCGTTAGTCAGGTTGACTTTAATAATTAATTAAATTTTTAATCGAGAGATCTTAATGGAACTAAGTATACTTCTAACCTATAGCTTACGTTATTTAGATACCTAATCTGTGTGAAATTGTGGGACAATTTCGTCTGATAGAGAATATTGAATTTCGTAGTCTTTCGTGAATCGTTTCTTACCAACCCGGTAGGAATAAGAGCGGTAATGCTCCATTAAGAGGTTATATACAGTTAGAATTTTCAAAAAATCGATTTTTTTTAATTTCATTTTCTTAATGTACATATTTTAAGAATACTCACAGAAAATTTCATATTGTTCCGGTGAATATTTTCAAAGTTACAAGCAAATGAAAAATTTGAAAAGGCTTTCAGAGTGCTTTTAAGTACAAGGTCCAAACTTTAAACGCGTTTTTCTCAAAATGGTGTTTTCAAAGTCGGTGACCAACATTACTCGAAAACGGCTAGACCGATTAGTCTCAAATTTTAACACGACATTCTTAAATATATTTTTTAGTTATTAATCGAAGATTTTTTTTCTCCGATAAATATTTTTTTTTTTATAAACAATTTAAGGCCGAAATTTCGGTGAAGAATCGATTTTGTTTTTGGAGAAACCGCCATTTTGTCAAAAAATTTTATTTTGCTTATTCCTCCGATAAATACTAGATTTAACATTATTTTAACGAAATCTGTTTGGTTTTTTAATTTCGGATGATCCAGTTCCGAGATATAGTGGTCACCGCAAAACGTCTTTTTTGAGAGGAGCTCCTGGAGATCAGCTGTAGCTCTTTTTCAAATAAATATTTTTACTAGTACTAAGTCTTAAAATACAGTTAAAAAATACCATAATATGTGTATACATTTTTGGATCAATAAATTAAAAAGTTTTTTCAGAAAAAATTCTGGAAATTCACTTTTTTTCGGCCGTCTAACTGTATATAACCCCTTAAGGAGATATACCAGTGTACCCGATGAAAAATTAGGCGATTTTCATGATTTTTTTTAAGAAGGTACTCGATCGAATGTTTCGAAGTTTTTTGGACATACTAAGGTATTATGTATTTTCAGCTATATTTTAAGACTTTTTTTACAAAAATATTGAGTAATAACGGAGTCATTTTTTGCATCGGAGGTGCCAAAAAAATGTTTCTTAACTGCTGACATGATTCCTGCCGAATGTGTAGCTGAAACAAAAATATTCAAAAAGGTTATTAAAGTTGAAGGTATTTTTTAAGGAAAAATTATAGCTTTTTTAATATCAAATTGACAATTGACCAATCAAGAAGATCTTAGTTCATTGTATTGTAAATACATATATTCATATATTTGAAGTTGCAATTTTGAAAAATGTCGTTTCGAGTTTATGACTGTGCTCTTTAGAACGCTGCGATTCAAAAACTATACAAGATACGACCTTGTCGATTTCACAAGATATTTTTGAAAGTATAAACTATCTAATATGCAAAAATAATTCGATTTTTTGAAAGTTTCACACTTGTATAGCCCCTCAATCCATCTTTATGGTTTCGAAATACTTTGAATAACTTTAATACTTACTTTAGAGTTTTTATGAAACTTAAATTTCAATCAAATATTATGTACACTCTCAACACTTATATATTTATTACATACATATAAATTTTAATACAGAAACATTATCATTATTTACCACAGCACACAAAATATACAACAATAAAGTCTGCAAAAAATTTGTCTGGATCCATAATTTCTATATGAACTGCTAACGAGCATGTATAAACATATTCTCACGTGACACATTGCCATTATGCTTTTTTTCGCCATTCGATTTATACGTTGTATAGTTTTGGGCGCGAAAACGAAGCATGTGAAAATGTACAGGTTTGGCTGGTACGTTCACCTGATGCACCAGAAATCCGTGTAGCCGTAACTAAAGCGTCAGACTGTCTGTTGTTTGAACAGCCTTTAGCGAATTGGGAGTTTTGCGAGCATGCATTGCTATAGTGGCATGCAGCAATAAGGCTGGTGAAGGACAAAGGGATTGAGAAGTATAAATAAAATAGTGGTGCATACATATATACCATGTATTTACATACTATAGTTGTACATATATACGAGTATATGCCAGTATATCACATATGATGTTCGAATTCAACTTTGTCAGTTTCTTTCTGGGCCTTAAAAAACTGTCACGGTTAACTGCAAGTTAAAAATATAATTTTTGAACCCACCATTTAAAGAGAGTTTATAAAGAAGTGTTGGAGGTGTGAGTCTGGTTGGAATTAATTTCGGGTCACAGAAATATTTCTTTCTCTTCGAGAATAAAATAAAAAAATAAGCATACGAGCTCATTTCTGCATGAAGAAGCTTTTAAAAATCCATTATCCATCCATGTTCCATTGTTGGATAACGTGAAAGCGAAATTTGTCCAAAACGTTCTAGATCTTCTAAAGACATTATAGTTCTCATTTCTTCATTCTGAAATTCTGACTGATTCGGGATGTCAATTAAAGAAATTGTTCCCATTATCGGAGGCGTGTACGATACGTACTTGGTATACGTAGGATACGTAGAGAAGGCAAGAGAACAAATCTTCTCATAGGAAACTTCGAAGTATTTGCAGAGTTGCAATCCAATTTCGATTATAACGGTATTTTAAGGATAATCAAGAAAGCAATTTACCAAGCAAGATTAATCAGATTGAATAATTTAATGGTTTCTCTAAAGATCTAAGAAGTAAACCTCGAAGAGAAGACCTCTCTTTTTATACTCTCGCAACAAATGTTGCTAAAGAGAGTATTATAGTTTTGTTCACATAACGGTTGTTTGTAACACCCAAAACTAAACGAGTTAGATATAGGGTTATATATACCAAAGTGATCAGGGTGAAGAGTGGAGTTCAAATCCGAATGTCTGTCTGTCCGTCCGTCCGTCCGTCCGTCTGTGCAAGCTGTAACTTGAGTAAAAATTAAGATATCTTGATGAAACTTGGCACACTTATTTCTTGGCACCATAGGAAGGTTGCTTTCGAAAATGAGCAAAATCGGACCACTGCCACGCCCACAAAATGGCGAAAACCGAAAACACATAAAGTGCCATAACTAAGCCATAAATAAAGCTATGGAAATAAAATTTGGTATGAAGGATCGCACTATGAAGGGGCATATTTGGATGTAATTTTTTTGGGGAAGTGGGCGTGGCCCCGCCCCCTACTAAGTTTTTTGTACATATCTCGCAAACCAATAGAGATATATAAACCAAACTTTCTGCAGTCGTTTTTTTTAGCCACTTCCTAATACAGTCCAAAAATGAAAGAAATCGGATCATAACCACGCCCACCTCCCATACAAAAGTTAGGTTGAAAATTACTAAAAGTGGGTTAACTTACTAACGAAAAACGTCAGAAACACTAAATTTCACATAAGAAATGGCAGAAGGAAGCTGCACTGAGATTTTTTTACAAAATGGAAAATGGGCGTGGCGTCGCCCACTTATGGGTCAAAAACCATATCTCAGGAACTACTCGACCGATTTCAATGAAACTTGGTTTGTAATAGTTTCTTTACATCCCAATGATATGTTGTGAAAATAGGCCAAATCGCTTCACAACCACTCCTACTTCCTATATACCAGAACTTTGAAGACGATCTGAATCGCTTACTTTACAATATATAAAGTAAGTACTAGTGAAGATATCGGTGCAGAACTTTGCATAAATACTATGTTAATAGTGTGGCAGCCCCATTCTAAAAATCGCCGAAATCGGACCATAGGTTTTTAAGGCCCCATATATCGAACACGAGGACCTCGGTGCTTCTAACCTAATATTATGGTTTCCAACTTTCAATGGACTTTATACAATATATATGACGAATATGTGGGTCAAATTGTGTATTATATAATATTAAATAAATAAATTGCGAGAGTATAAAATGTTCGGTTACACCCGAACTTAGCCCTTCCTTACTTGTTATTATTTAGCTAAGCTTATCGGATGGTACGGTCCGAATTTGTATAGATAATAAATAATTTCCAAATTTTCCCCGATTTTTAAATTAATAAATTTTAGGCCGATTTCTTCAACAATCTTAGGAAGCTTCGAACTTTTGTTAGAACTAATTTGTCATCAAACAGTTTAAGCAGTATAGCATTTTAACCAGAATTAATTATTACTTGTTTAGAATTCCGTTTAAATAGTGAAACTAATTCCACCTTCATTCGCTGTGAAAGCTCAGTCAAAAGCTGCGCACTAAGTCATAAGCTCAACACAAAAGCAAAGCAAATATTTTTGTAATTACAACTCTGAAATCACTTTGTGCATTTATTCACTGTAACTTTCGTTGCTCATTGCTGAATGCTGAACTACTTTTATGAAAAAGAAAAGAAAACATTTCTGCACCCGGGCACTCACCTAAGTGCCTTTGCAGTGTCTTGTAAAGCTTTTCTTCGCATTCATGCTATTGTTTTGAAATCTGTCCAATTGTCAAAGTGACAACGCACTTTTGTTGGAGTGAAACTTGACGCCGCGCAAAGCTCACCGTCCCCCATTGTCTCAGGGGGGTAAAACGTGCCTGCTGGCGAATATGCTTTTTAGCGAGACGCCAAATAAATTGCAGATAAGTACGTGCAATGAATGGAAGTGAGTTGCGAGGGGCTGGGAAAACTTTTACGAACGACGAAATTCGGCTGAGTTTTAGGTGTGTGGGAATGTGAAGCTTTAAGCACTATAAAGTGGATAGTTTTGGTGTTAAATAAAGAGCAATAACTTTTCGGCATTCATTTACTTTTGTTTACTTTGGCTTCACTCAGCCATAAGTTATATTATATATATCTGAGTACATATGGGCTATGAATACAAGAAACAAGAAAATGTAGAAGTTCAACCTTGAGTATGAGCAATAATAGTTTTCCTTTTTTTGTTGTGTAAAATAAGCAGGCTTAAGTAGCTGGACATAAAAAGTAAGCAGTGTTATAAGTTAGCCAAACTTGTTGAGAAGAGCTTAGTCCGATTTCTAAGGCATTCTTTTTCGGACTTAGTTAGAAATTGAGATTTACGAGAATAAAAAGTTGAGCTTTTGTTGTTTGCTACGACACTTTGCTATTGATATGTGATATGCGAATTTGATTGCTTTTGTTTTCGAATTTGTATTTTTATACAACACTTTTGAAAAGAGTTTCGTCGTTGTCAAAACTCTCATATTTTTATCGTAAACGATATTTGAGCTTTTAAATCTACTGGTACACACATCCACATGTGTTTTAGAAACTATAAATGCGAATTTCTTCAAATCTGTAAAGACGTTTTTCTAGGTTTTACCCACCAAAGCGAAATAAAGAAGGACCTATCTTTCTCCAATGATATATTCTTTATTTCAACCAAATACCCAAAAACTTATTATATTTGCAACTGTCAAAGCGCTATAATTCAGAAGAAGAATTCTCAATAATGATCAATAATGGAGAATTTCCAAAGCATTTTCCAGTTCGATTGCGGCAATATAAGTATTCTAACAGCCCTATTCTGTGCACTTGACGAAATAACAAAAAAGTTTAAAAATTTTTCAGATTTTTATCAAGTAAGAACTTTTTTGGTATTCTGTGACAATTTTGATAAAATAAAAAGTTTCAGTACGCATAGCTTTTCCAAACACGTGTGGAAAACAAAATAATGTAAACAGAAACAACTGATTCTGTCCAATTATATTCGAATTGAATTGAAAAATTGATTTGAATTATTTTTTAACGTAAGTTTTCAAATACATTTCAATATTTGTTGCAAAATAGTTAATAATTTAACTTCAATTTCACAATAAATCCATTGCTTTTGGTCTAGACTTTTCTTAGGGTACGCAAATATTCCATGCTCCGAAGCTGGCACTATTTTTCGTGCAAAAGGCCGTTATTTGGATGAGTGTTTCTTTTAACCGAGCCTTCTTCAGTGTGGCTTCGTTGATAAGTTTGGTTTATGATTGGACAAAGAGTTATCAGCCTATCTATCCGATTCTGATGTCGAGATATCGACTGAAGCCGACATATCGACCTGATGCAAAGTATTTGGTTTGGTTTCACAACTCCATTTACTCTATATAGATGACAGGGTTATACCTAACCAAACAGGGAGTGCCGCGCGTAAATAAAGTTGATTGATAATCAAATGGCAGAGCCTATATATTCACTTTTCCATCCCAGATCCTCCATAGTCTTTTGCTCCCCCGCAAAAGCCGTAGAATACTTCATAATATAATACATATACATATGGCCTTTATAATATATTTAAAACTGTTTGGAATGCAATTTTGATTTAGTTGGTTATTATGTTTAGCTTCGAAAAAAGTCCTTGGGGACTACGAAATCTAAACTTTGTTCTTTGTTGGCAAAAATTTGCTAAGCTGTAATCGCATGCAATACATAGAAAACAATTTCGTCAATGTTACCCTCATTATCCTCATTTTTTATACAAAAAACGGAAAAATAAATTTCCTAATATATTATAAAAACGGCTCAATAACGTGAGCCATCCACATGTTCATATTTTCCCTCTTTGTATAAAACTAACGACAAAAGTAAAATATCTCCATTGCAACAAATTCACTTTCACAACTATTCACAGCGAGATATTTTATTTGTCAAGAGCATTTTACTTCTTAACAACTTATAAAGAAAAGAGCTTTTTATTTTAGACACAGAATACGAAATGATTGATAAATTTCAATTTTTTACAAATTAGAAATTTGTTGAATTTGTAAAGTGCACAGAATAGGGCTGTAAA
This sequence comes from Zeugodacus tau, assembly GCA_031772095.1. NCBI lineage: Eukaryota > Metazoa > Arthropoda > Insecta > Diptera > Tephritidae > Zeugodacus > Zeugodacus tau. The sequence goes on from CM062650.1 coordinate 47,461,361, forward strand.
TATATTAAACGATTTTTCTGCTTGAAACTCGTGCCTTCCTATGATCCTAGATCGAAAAAAAATCGCAATAATTTTTTTAAACTGCCCGAGTACCTAACCTATTTAGTTGCTATATGTAGCTTTTGATGAACTTAGAGAGTATTTTTAAAATATTTCCTTACGTTAAGCTATATAGAAATCTTTTTGATCGCTTTTTAAATTGTTCGGAATTATGAGCCAACATTTTTTCGAAATATGAAGTGATCAAGTAACATCTTATTTAGGATTTCCATACATAATAAGTCCTAGAATTTCTTAATACAACGGTGATATGATAGAACAAGTACTGGGTACTAAATTTTAATAATTTCGACTCGTTGTTGAATCGTACATCTTTCAATGATGAACTGACAAACATTACTGAAGAGAAATGTCAAAAGAGCCAGTCTACTTTTGTAGCGTCCCTTTTAGAATACCCTTTATTAGGTTTCCGTACATCAATTGATTTCTTACGTCCTTTATAGCAGTCATGTATATAAATGAAAAGGTATCATTAAATGAAAAATCTGATATTCAGTCTCTGTACATCTGATTACGTTTATCCGTCGGTAATCTAACGTCATGCACTTTGCAGTTCCACCTACCTTATGGATAACCGTATGTTATGATTATATAATTTCAATCGTAGCTTCTATAGTAGATGAATCCTTCCTCAAGCAATGATAATCATGGTTGATGATCTACTTTGTATTGCATTTGGTTTGTGTATCCTATTTTTTTAAGTTTTCTTAATTGGTCCCACTGCAGATTATAGCTTAGCGGTTGCTATTTTATTTGTCGCCAAGAGATCAAGGACCAGGAGAGTTTTTACCAAAAATATATTTGACCTAGGACCTCAACGTCCATGGTTGCTTCATTGTCTTCGCTCATCTGCTGTTTCTCGACATTTCAGCCTTTACCTTCATAGGGACACAATGCGGCCGATATCCGATTGAAACTATCTCCTATTAGGACAGAATATAACAGTTTTTTGTATGTTATTTCATGTTCTTAAACCACCTTTACAATCATAGGAAGACATGTTTACGGAAGCTTTACGAGTTTTGCACTTTTCTTTGGATTATTCGAGTTTAATATATTGCTCATCACCGTCTTTAGTCCGTCATGATCTCTGACGTCAAATTCTAAATGGGGTTGATTTTTTCTAAACTTCTTTCCTGGAGTATAAAGAATTTAGCACTTTTGCTCCAAATTCAAAACCACTTTAATATAATTTAACTAGAATCAGCTCACACGTGCATTCCTTACACTTCAGCAGTCTCGTCACATATACTCGAAAGCACTTGCGAACGCAGATAGCCGACAAAGGTGTGTTGGCTGGCCTACAATAGAAGTTGACAAATGGCATTAAATGGCTTGTAACCACATAGCAATAATGCTGTCGATATATATGTGTTTGTGTGCTTGTGCACTTCTGGCCCCATTAAATACACTTATTGTTACAAATTGCGACGACAAATGTGATTGTGCAGAAATTCACCCACTTTCATTGTGAAAATGAAGAAAATAAAAGAGAGAAAAACACAAAAGGATAGGCGTGTAAATAAAAAAGCTGCACACACACACACTTGTATTTACTGCGTCACAAATGAAAGTAAAGTAACTGAGTGAGCCCGGTTGTAAATAAAATTACGCTGTCACTCATGTTGTTGTTGTTGTTGCATTTGTTGCAGTGATGTTGCAATATACGTACCTGTGACCTATTAACTAAAAACAATCCAATTACGAACTTTTCAAGCCTATTGTGGTAATTTATAAAATATGCACACACACGCACGCACACTTATACACGGATGCCAACAAATGTCGATGCTATTTGCCATGTGTTCAATTGCGTTCGACGTTACGTATACGCCACCACCCATCCCATACTCTCCTTGTAAGCCAATTGTGTTTGCCGTTCAATCACATAAACGAAATGCCTGAGAGGGGTTGCATGCATGAATGGAAATGCAGGGAGAACAGCAGACTAACAAATACAGTGACTGGCATCAGTGATTGCTCCTGGCTGCAGTCGCGCCTTGTACTGACAAACTTCTACCCACCAAGCCTCCTGTGCAGTGGCTGAGGCTGACTGCCGTTTGCATCTTTAAATGCAATTCAATGCATAGTAAATCGGTACAACAACAATAACAGCAGCAAATCGTAAATGTACGCCAACACCACCACCAACAACAACAACAATGCGTTGCCTGCCGCAACCAGCATTACAGCAAACCAACTACAACAACAGCAGCGGGCCCCATTGACGGTTGACTGGCGTAGAAATTGCATTTTCCACTGATTTTCATTTTGCAATATTGCACCGTCGGTTTTTTCGTTGTTTTTGTTGTTTTTGTGCGGTAGATTTTTGTAATATTTACTTATGACTTTGGTCGGATCGGCTTTGTGTGGCTGGTAGCTGGAGCGCAAAATGAAAAAAAGCCGTTGTGGTAATTTTTGTTGTTGTTGCTGCTCTTGTAGGCTTTATATGCGATTTCATGGCTCGGTGTAACCCGCTTTATTTTAAGTAAATTCGCAAATGCAACGAGTCGCACTAGGTAAGGAGCACTGTATGCCAAGCAGTGTGTATGCGAGCTCGAGGGCCGCTGAGGCGGCAAGCGCTGAAGATATGTTAACATCGTTTAGTGCAGGCTATATGAGAAAGTGGAAAAGTTATGATTTTTTGAGAAAACTGGGTCATGTCAATAAAGTTGTGCGCACCATGGATTTGTGCCGTCGCAGCAGCGTGGGCTCAGCTGCGATGCTCAGACTCACACAGGCAAATATGTGTGGTGGAAGTTGGTTGTGTTGGTATTAAGGCCTCGCGTACCGAACGACGAGATCCCGAGATTTGCGGCTCTCATTTGTAGTTCATGCCATTCAATGTTGATATCGGTGATTTGAAAGTTTCGATATTTATAAAAATTGTATACAGTGAAATCTCTGTTGAGCTTATATCCAGCAAGGCCAGGATTGCTAGTAGTGCTATGTGGTTTAACGGAGTATTCTTTTAGCCATAAGCCAAAAATTTAAATGAAAACTGAAAAGAAATGTGGGAGAGGAGATAGAGAGATGATGGGAAAACAGTCGTAATTCTTTAGAAATTGCACAGAAATATAAACTCTAGTTTTTTATCTATGGCTTGAGATAGAGAAGACTTCTTTGGGGATCTGAAAATTTCAGTCTCCAATGACATTTGCCAGATTAAGTTTTAAATACCTTCTTAATGGGATCTATATTTATTCTGGAAATAATAAGCACATATCCTAAAGAGCTCTATTTTATAAACATCCTCATTCGTCCATCGTGCTAAACCGATTTTTAGTAAATATAAAATATAAACCTTTGATGACGAATTGTATTCGGGATGATCAATCCTTAACTCATAGATGATTTGTTGCTGTTTCCAAAGCGGAAAAAAAATACATATTTTCAAAATAATTTTGAAAAATCCTGCCGAGTCGAGAGTCTTTGGCTGTTTAAAAATTCGGGTCCGTAATAGTTACGTAGACCCGATTGCCGGTTGATGAGTTGTTGAGGATTCCTTCACATCGAATATATCGGTCTGCTTTACATGCTTCAAAAAATCGATTTTTTTGTTTTGTTTTAAATCTCTTCCAAAACTATCAAAGAATATGTTTTTAAAATTCCAGAGTCCAATTCGACATATTTTCGAAGCTAGAGCAGTTTTAGTGGCCGAGCGTCGAGCAGGTGCGAATGCTCAGGCAGACCTTTAAAGCGCGTTTTCTCGAGCTTTCATTTTCACAAGTGTTAGAAAACGGTGCCGGTGATAGCAAAAAGAATATATGTCCGATCGAAAAAAACCAAAGTGATCCAGCTTCAGTATTAAATTATCTTCTATTTGAACTAAAAAAGTTGGACAATAGTATTATTTAAACTACTTGTTTTGCTACTTAAAGTCAATTTTTTTTTTTCTTAAAAAAATGCATTATTTTTCAAACTTCGAAAAAATTTGGAATTTTATAACTTCTTCAGTATTTTTTTAGTTCATAAAGAAAAGAAACTTATAAAAATTAAAAATAAATTTGGTTCGACTGTTTCAGATGCATCGCACGACCTCCATCACCGGCACCGATTTACAAGTGCAGACTCCAGGCGCTCCAGAAAAATACTTACAACTTTGAAAAAATTTCAATATTTTTTAATAATAAATATTGTTTTTTAAGCCTTAAATATAGTACACTATCGTCTTAAAATTCCGTTTTCTGCAATCATTTCCTTCCCTTTCAAAAAAAATGCTAAAAACGCTTTTTTTCGGCTTTTAAAGCAGTCTTAAAAACTCGTCTAATTGCATCATATAAGAATTAAATTTCAGTTTAAAGTAATGCTCGTGACGAAGGTTCCTTACAAATCGTTCCTAACCGCCTAAGGCTTTTGACCCTGAAAACATTACTGTATAAGACCTAAAACCGTGAACTCATATCATTTGTAGAATTATTTAAAAAATTCGGAGAGAGAGAGATACTGTTCTTTTAAGATTCAAGGACTTGTTTTTTGATTTGTACCTTATCCAAGGACTACTGTGTACAGATCCCGAAATTTAGGGATTGTTATAAATGTCGGTATCTACTTTAGTATATATATTTCATATGCAGTTATGCTCATATTGCATGCTTATTTGCTCAAAGGATATGAGACAGTGGCATTATCAGCAGCTATAACAGTATTAAACTACGATTATTAATGAAATTTCATCGAAGTGAATATTAAGCTTGTAAAGAAATCAGTTTAACATGTAACTAAGGACTTGCATGTGGATATAAACGAACACGCACGAGGTAAAATTGGTATAAAATTAATAAATACATACTTGCAAACAACCTCTCTCTCTCTCTCTGTAGTAAAACGCAATGTCAGTCACTTATATGCATATACATATTTACTAGAACGCTGTTTACTTAACAGCAAATTGCAATTGGCTTGTGACTTAACAAGCTTGTAATTCATGAAAATTGCTATAGTTGATATGAAATCATTTCAAATACTACAACGATAAGAAACTTTTATTTCTTTATATTGGGACTAACAAAAAATTAAAGTCTGCTTTTAGGCGGTAGACACATTAAATTTTATTACCGCTCACTATAATGAATTTGATCATTTACTTCTGCGCTTATTCTCCACACTCGTATAATATTACCATAATTTAAATTTGTTTGGCAAACCAAAGTGGCATTAAAAAATCCTCCAACCCATTAGGGGCTCACCGAAAAAGTAGCGAAAAAGACTGTCTGGCACCAGTTAGGCGGTGAAAAATGGCATACAAATTGTGGCTATGAGCCGTATAGTTAGCAATTCGAAGTGTAATTTGCGTTCAATTGAGTTTTTCCATTTCCTTTTGCGCCTTTATTGCCTCCTCCTCTTTTGGTCGTCTCACTGTGTTTTGGTGCTGATAACAGCGTGTCCTCTCATTGGTTTTGTCAACGCCACTGAAGCATGCCATCACCATCACTGCCACTATTGTAATTTGTTTGCTTGTAAGCTGTTGTCAGCTCTTAAGCTGAATATGCTTCTGTTATGTGTAAGCTTCTTTCAATTGCCTGCCTTTCTTCCTTCTGTTTATTGAATTTATTTTAGCTTCGCTATTTGCCCTACTATGTCCAAAAACATTTTAATTTTTCATATCAGTTTACGCTTTCTGCTTGGTTAGCTACATTTTCTATATTTTTCGAATTACTTTGAGCATCACTTTGCCTTGGTTTAACTTGTTTATCCGTTAGTCGGTGTTATAGTGTTCGTAGTTCGTTTGTAGTTGGCGCCTTTAATGTGATATTGTCGACTACGATATGGTTGTTTTGTTTTTTCTACGTTATTGTTGAGCTTTATTGATTGCTTTTATATTGCTGTCTGGTAATTCATTCGTCTCGAAGCTCATGAAACCGTTTTAGGATTTGTTCTATAGATTATACAAGAGGCCTTTCTTCTTCAAAAGCCACTTAAAAATGTAATACTTTTCAAGATTTCGAGTTTCGACGCGTCATAAAACCTATGTTGAATGAAATAATTTTGTATGTGTTACTCTTATTGCGTTGGCTTTAGAGAACCCTTATCAGAGCCCGGTTATAAATCATGTTCGTTTCGATTACATATACCCTTTCATGCTGAATAGTATCTCTCAGTCTGCGGTCTTCGAATTTTAAATTAAAATACTAAATACTAAGAAGTATAGTAATCCGGAATTTTTAGAATTCTGTTATTAATTTGATTTCAACTCTTAGTTGTCTCGTTGACTTTAGTACTGGTCTATTTTCAATTTATTTTGATTATTGTCTTGATTTTTGTAAAACAAAATTTGAGTTTTTTTTTGTTTACTTCCTGAATTGTAATAAGGCATGCTTTCATGTTGACAGTCGTTGATGGTTATAAATCCGGGTAATTTTGGTTACATATAACTGACTGTAGTAGGAACGATTGTCGCATAGTTCACAATAAGATGAGAGATTTTCTGATGCTTTTGGGATTCTGATCATCAATGCTTCTTCATATAAAGAGTGAAATATTTCTCTAAAAGGATAAGTGACCTGACTTTGGGTAATCATTCAATTACAGTGAAGAAAATACTGTCGAAACCTTTATTGTATTTACATTTCTCGATTTACTGATAGTATATAACTGGTACACCAAATGCCACTCGATAAGTCATAGAATTATATCCAGTGGATTTATAAATTCCAATAAATTGAGTTCTGGAATATCCATGTGATAATTAGACTTCTCTTTCTTTAGTTTTAGTTTACCTCCTAACTAGTCTTGTTTTGTATAAATAGTCTCTAGGGTTGATCACCCTCGGTAGGTAGGAAATGCGAATTTCGCTTGTAGTTTATTTTTAACCTGTATACTTTTACCAAATCGGCCAATCGAGACCCTCCAAGAGGACAAAAGCTTGATTATTTCTTATTTTTACGTGGTGTGTTAAAAAATAACAGGAATTGTAGAATAAAAACGGGTGTGGAGAGTCCAATTTTGTTTTATTATGTTATACATGCCCCTGAAGTAAGATACCATTTTGTCTGTAGCAGTCGCTAAGGTTCGACATGTTTTTTTGAGCTTGGCGATTTTAGATACGATGCCCTAGTCTTCGTATTCGCCAAACATGACTCCGTATGACTTTGTTCTATTTCCAAAAATAAGGAGTACAATAAGTGTCGTCCTTTTACAAACATAAGAGAAATGGCTAAAAGAGCCAAAGTATTTGCCAAAAACTCTGTTTGGGACTATTTTCGACTATTAATGTAGACGAATGGATAAACATATTTTTGAAAAACTAAAACTCGCGTTATTTTTTGAACACACTCGTACCTGGATCAAATCTCTATTTCATATAAAACTAGTTTCTAGGATTCCCGCTCAATAAGTTCCAGTGGAAGAAGAATGTTTGATGGGAGATAGAATGAGTTCTGAAATCAATCCCCAAGCATTTTGAAAGAACTGGACTTTTCTATTCTCAGCTTTAGTCTTCTAGAGGTGATCTTACTCGGTGGGTAGGAATTTAAAGTTTCGCTGTCTTATGGTATACAGGGATCTGGGTCCTGGTAGGTGCGGGCCTCCATAATTGCAATAGGGAGGAAACCGGTTTCTCCAGGAGTTCGAAAGGTCTCACTTCCCTGAAATCTCAACACTCATATCTTAAGCTGGATACTAGCACTGCTTGAATGTCTTCTACCATGTGTGATTGAGCTTTATTTCAAATTTAAGAAGATATTGAGTTAAAATCCGTTCATTATTTGAATAAAAAGGACCGAGTTCAATTCAAAATTTTTAAAGCCATTTTCAGGATTAAGCCGAATCTACTTTTTATATGATTGAAAAAGTTAAAGGTGTTCGGATTTTCGCAGCTTCATGCTGATACAGCAGATAAAATCTCTATTAAATAATTTTCTACGGAAATGTTTTCTCTTTTGTGACATTAAATACTATACTTTGTGTCTCTTTCTGTGCGAAATGGTATTCTGGTTTTCTAAATTCCTTAACTTAATCGCTATACATTGTCTTCTTCTTCTTTGTTTTCCATTCATCAAATTCTTTGGCCAACTGTGACTCAATAGCACAGCTGAGCTAACCGAAGACCACAAAACTTAATTCCTGATAACTCTTTGCTTGTACAAAAATACGGTTTGTGGGTTTTGTGGCGTCCGAAAGTCGATGGCAGCACAAAAGATAACAGATAAATTAAAACTGTGACGTAGAAAAGCTGCAGAATCTCAAATGAAACTGAAAAAAAATGAAAAAAAAAAACTGGTGAAAAACGAAATTAGTCGAATTTAACTGCAATGCGTCTCACTTTGTCAGCTTGACGAGCGAGTGCGATTCGCACTTCATTCATTGTGTACTCTACACTTGCTCTCACATTTTTACCACTTGTCGGACTTCCACTTTTTTTGCCACCATTTTTCGGTGGCTTCATAGTTTTGGTTTGGTAAGCGCTTTGTCGGAACGTTGAACGAAAGACTTGCAGACCGACCGACCGCCCATTCGTCCGTCCATGCATTTAATCTTCCATTGAGTTGGTATTTTCATCGTCACTTTGTCGTCAGTGTCGTGAGCTTATATTGTCACGTTTTATGCCACAAAATGAATGGTCCCTAAATTGTGGCGAGTCAGTGAACTCGAGCGTTTCTGTTTTCTTTTCTTTTCGAATTAATTTTCCATTTCTTGTGTTTTGTCGCTGTTTGTTTTTTCCTTTCTTTTTTCTACACGACTGTTTTTTTTTGTTGTTGTTTGCTTGTTGTCCTGGCGTATTTACGCCACTTGTGAATTAAATGGAGCAATTTTGAAAATGGAAAAGAAATCGGTAGGCAATAACATAGAAAGTGAGTGGAAAACGGGATTATATAAAACATTTAACGCTGTTTGGCCCATAAAAGCCGGTGCGGTGCTTAGTAGTATCTTGCTCCTACTTTGCTTTATCAGGAAATTGCTCTGGCTGAACCAGTTTCTGAGTACAACACGCAGCCAACGCCCCTCCTGGTTCTGGTTTTGTTTGTTGAATAGCCAATTCGTCCCATGAAAATGACTCGCCACGCTCAATTGTAGTGTAATTGAGAGTCATTAATTTGAAATGAATTGAATTATACTTTAGCAAATGCTTGAAACGAACTGTGAAAAGCGCAATGAAATGTCGTAAATACACAATATATTTTCATTTGAAGTAGTGTAGCATACTTTTGGCGGTGGCCAGTTCGTTTTATTCGTGTGATAGTTAATGACTTTAAATATTCAAATACGTTAGAGAAAAATGCTGGAATTTGAGGGAGGAAAATTTTAAAGTCAGCAAATAAATGGTGGTGATGAAAGTGCTTGGAAATTATAAAAAATAAAATAAAAAATTATAAAATTGAAGTTAAAATATTTATCTAAATGTTAAAAAATGCAAGTTTTACAGAGTCCTATAAAATATTTGAGCTATCTCAGGAGAGAGATATATAACTACTTTTCAGTGAATAAAAATCTGATTTTGTATTTGTGTGAACTGAACTCTGTATAACCCTTATGCTCATATGTACTACTAACAGCAGCGGGGTCCCGAGCGGTCCGTTTTCCATTGTATTTTAAATTGAATACTTTTCGCAGTAATATGTCATTGATAATCCTCATATCGTTTGTGCAGATTAGACTTGATGAGAGCCGTTGTAAAGAACCTAATGTGATTCTTTCAGAAATAAGGATTGTATTTTAGTAAAGATTTAGAAATGAAAAATTTGCATTTGATGATTAAGTGAGAGATTTTTCATATCATAGGGCATTATAGTATAAATGACGATTTAATAACTAAATTATATTCCAGAACTAGGTTATTTGATCAATGAAGATGGTAAAAGAAATTTCTAACTCTTAAAAACTGACACGACGGGTTTCGAACACAATTTCTTTCATTCTTTCATTCTTTCAATATTACCATTGTAAGTAGTGGCCAACATATATGATTACTGTTTGATACCATCTTAAAATATTCGCTGATGGTTTCATACCACTCAAATTTAAGGCATTTTCTGAAACTTTTTATGATATCGTAGCATTAATTCTAATGGAAATCTCAGTGAAATCTCAAGCATCAGACTATGTAGCTTTTCGACGAACTTTATACTAGCGGTTAGGCAGGAGTACCATCTTGAAAACATTTTACCGATTTCGTTTACGGGAGTACTTTAACTAGGTAAATCGGAGTGAAAATGTATGTTTAGAGTTGAATATTTGGATTCTCTTACTCTGGTCGAATCGCCAAGCATTAGAGAGTAGCGAATCGAACAAATTATACCAGTTATTAAAATAAACTTGCAAAACTTGTGATGTAACCATGCGCTAACATGTTCTCTGAAGCATATTAGATAGTGTTGCGAATCTTTCTTTGATGGAGAAATGCCTCTCCATGGGCGTGGCTTTGTCCACTTTTGGGTCAAAAATCATATCTTAGGAACTTCATGACCGATTTCAATGAAATAGGTACATAATATTTTTTGAACATCCTTATACTACCGATGGGTAAAATCAGTTCACAAGCACGCATATAACTCAATTTTGAATTCCATCTCAAACATTCACTTTATAAAATATTCATCAGGAACGAAGGATATTGGAACAAAACTTTATTTGAGCTGTGACATTACTTGTAAAAAAATTTTCGAAATCTGACTATAACTTTTCAAGGCCACGGATATCGAATATGAAGAACTCAGTGCTTGTGACCAATTTTTTACCGACAAAATTGGTAGATATCTCAGATATTTTAATAATATAATTCAGAGGGAATCTTTTTCTTCTATGAGTATATCTCTGTGCCAAAAATGGTTGAAATCGTGTCATAATTTCCCCTAGCTCCCATATACCTCATATACGGTTTTTTTTTTTCAAAAATAAGGTGGGCTTTATACCTTATAAATCGGTCAATAAAATGTTAAATGTCTTAGCCAAATTAAGTGAGTTTTAGTGAGCATATGAAGATAATGTAACTTGGTGGTGAAAATGAGTTATGAATTACCTCAGCCCTCATATACTATATATGATGATTTTCGTTACTCTATTGGACTTTATACCGAATATATGGCTCAAATTGTGTGTTTTCTTAGTAAAAATATAACAATAAATTGCGAGGGTTAAAATGTTCAGCTACACCCGAACTTAGCCTTTCTTCACTTGTTTTTAGATAAATTGGTCATTTGAACCATTCCACACAGTGAAAGTGGTATAAAATCTGTGAAAGAAAAATCGGAAAGATTGAAGACAGGAGTTATACTACTTTCATGATTTATTTGCCTACTCTTTTGTATCAAATTCAACTCGGTAACATTATTGTTGCTTTCACATATTGACTTGACTGTTTGACAAGAAAAATGCGCTTAAAATTAGCGAGTAGAAATATGGCGAATAGAAGACGGCTTTTAATAGCAATTAGTTGAAGAAAAAAGTATACATTTTTTTCTCATTATTTGCTTAAATTGTGTGTGGAATTCAATTAACGTTGGATTAAGTTAAATTAATTTAAAATTTATTGTTGTATTACTTTATTTTCTTCTGCCTTCAATTTCCTTTTCCAATAATATTGCCGTATGCAACAAAATTACAAAATTACTAATTTTCCAATTTTCAACGTAAATTCCTAAGCTTAAATAACTAAACCGGGTAAATATTGAGCAACGCACTAAAATTAATTTCGACATATACCATAATATAATGCAGCAGCCACATTTGTGACCACACAATGGACCAGCAAATTGAATATTCTTGCATTAAGTACGCTTTTCAACGCAAGCAAAAGTAAACAGCAGATATGTATGTATGTATGTGTGGGTGTATGCGTGTGCTGCTGGCCATCTTGATTACGAGCCTCCACCACAGCAGCAGCAGGTGTACGTGTTTGTGTGTGTTTTTTTTTTTTTTTTTTTGATTTCGAAGGGGGAATCTTCCAAAGATACCGTCATTTTTACGGACGATATGCACGATTCGTATTGTCTGCTAGAGATGCACCTCATTCGGGCCCACGCCCATACTGACTTGCAGATCAGTACGCCTACGTACTAAACCCTTAACTTCGCAGTCTTCGCTTGTACATATACGCCCCACGGAACCGCCGTTAGGCATTTCTTCATGAGGCCAAGCTTAGCCATTAGGCTCTTCACACACGCACGCACGCAGCCTACTCTTCGTTTATTCTTCTACTTTCGCGGCGTTGCCACTCTTTCCTTCTGAGCTCTTGGAGGACTATCGCAGACCACGCTCTTACTCTATCCCATACCACATTCGATTTAATCATGTGCAGCACGATATTATCCGGCGTCACTCTATCCGATGTAATTTTCTCTAACTCCACTCTTTCACATTCATATTTTGGACAGGAAAAGAATACGTGTAGCGCGTTCTCCTCGCTATTGCCGCAAAAAGAACAATTCGTTCCGTCATCATGACCGTATTTATACAAATATTCTCTAAAACATCCGTGACCCGTCAGAAACTGAGTCAGGTAGAAGTCAGTTTCTCCATGCTCTCTCTATCCATATGTGCACGCTTCTGATCAACCTGTGTGTCCACCTCCCAGTCGTTGCTGCGTCCCATCGTCGCTGCCATTCGTTGAGACTCACTTGTCTTTCCTCTTTCCGCTCCTCAACTGTTAGACGTCTGCTAACGCTTTTTGCCCTATCGTATACTCTCTTGAGTTCCATAGCCATAATGTCTGGCGGTATGATGCCAGCTATGACCCCGGCAGCTTCATGGGATACCGTGCGAAAAGCACAAGCAACCCTAATGGCACTGAGTCGAACTACTGATTTCGCTTTCTTTGTATACGTCTTATGCTGCAGGGCTGGTCCCCATATGGGTGCCGCATACATTATGATGGATTGGCTCACCCTGGCCAATAGTGCTCTTCTATTTTGGCTTGGACCGCCAATGTTGGCCATTATCCTCGTCAAGGCTGCCGTTACCCGTGCTGCTTTCTCACAAACTTTGTCAATGTGCCTCTTGTAGCTAAGTCTCGCGTCTATTAGTACTCCTAGGTACTTCAGCGCCGGTTGTGTCGTGATGCTATAGCCGTCGATGGTAAGAGTAATATTTTCCAGCTTTTTTCTGCTGGTTATGAGCACCGCCTCAGTTTTTTGACCAGCAAGCTGCAGCTTTGTTGATGTAAGCCAGTCTTTGATTTTTACTGCTGTATAGTTACATATATTCTCTATTTCGACAAGTTCTTTCGCTACTACGGTTACTGCGATATCATCAGCGTATCCAATGATATTTACCTCCCTCGGTAGTGGGAGACGCAACACCCCGTCGTACAATACATTCCACAGAAGTGGCCCTAGTACTGAACCTTGCGGCACTCCCCCTGTTACTATGTATTTTCTGGGTCCTTCTTCGGTGTCGTATAATAACACTCGTTCAGAGAGGTAACTGGCGACAATCCTAACTAAATACTCCGGTGTTGCCTTACGTTCTAAGGCGTCTATAATATGTGGCCAACATGCCGAGTTAAAGGCGTTTCGAACATCAAAAGTGACTACTGCACAGTACTCCTTTGATCCATACATCCACCTTGACCCTTCTATGGCCTCGTTAGCGATAACCGTAAGCCTTTTTATGGCATCGATGGTTGACATCTGTTTCCGGAATCCGTATTGGTTATCGGATAGTCCCTGATACTCCTCCTTTAAGTGTGATTCCAATCTTACACAGATTAGTCGTTCCAGAATTTTACCAGTCGTGTCCAGCATACAAAGCGGACGGTATGAGCTAGGCTCACCGGCTGGTTTATTGGGCTTCTGCAACAGGACCAGACGTTGTTTTTTCCAAATTCTCGGAAAGACACCTTTTCTCAGACACCGTGTAAACAATTCAGCGAATGCTCTTGTATTGTGTTTGATGGCAATTTTTAAGGCTCTATTTGGAATACCATCTAGACCAGGCGCTTTGGAATTACCAAATCTGTCTGCCGCTTGAATCACCTCCACGTCCGTGATTATCGGTACGTTTAGTTCACCTAGGCCTTCTACTCGGGGCTGTCTTTCATACAAAGACTGCGCTGGGAAAAGAGTTTCCACGACTGTTTTCAATAACACGGGGCAGGTTGGTGCTTGTCCTTTGCCACCTTTGAGTTTCGACATTACTATCCTGTAGGCATTACCCCATGGATTTTCGTCGATTTTTCCGCAGAGTTCTTTGAAGCTGAGGGATTTACTCTTTTTAATCGCTTTTTTAAGTTCATTGCGTTTTCTCTTAAAGCATTCGCGTAGTCCCGTATGTTCCGTCGATATCCGATTCCTTTGGTACTTTCTCCTCGCTTTGTGGCATTCACTTCTTAGAGTTTCAATTTCTTTATTCCACCAGTATACCGGTTTTCTATAGGCGCTATTCTTCCTCCTACACATAGAGGCATCGCATGCTTTGCTAACGTGTTTAACCAACAACTCAGCCTGCCGGTGTATATCGTTTGCACATATCAGCTCATCGTCTAGTGAAAGCTTGAATAGATCTTCATCTAGGGTTTCAACTTTCCAACACTTCGTTTGTACGCGTTTAGTAGTCACACTCTTTCGAGTTTGTTTTTGTAAACCGACCTCAAGCATAATGGCCAGATGGTCACTGTGCGTGTAAAGATCACACACCTGCCAACTGGTTGATCGCACCAGAGAGCTACTGACGAACGTGATATCGATCACTGAGCCACGACCGTTCTTCTCGAAAGTGTTTTGGTTTCCGGTGTTCAACAGTACAGTGTCAAGCACCGAAAACGCCTTAAGGAGGGCATCTCCACGTCTGTTTGTGCAGATACTACCCCACTCCATCGCCCACGCATTAAAATCTCCTGCCACCACGTTCATTGTAGTAGTTTGAACTTCCCTCACAATTTCGTCCAGGGTTTTTTCAAAATCACCTTGAGGTACGCTTGGTGGGATATAACAGCTGTAGAAGTTAATTCCACTGATTTTCGCCCGAGTGAAAAATGATTTACCTAATAGCGGCTTATCTTGTAGTGATTTCCCTCCACACGCCCATATGGCAGCCTTGCTTGTATTGTCGGAGACCCATGTCGTATCACTCATGTTTTTGTGTTGCTCACTAATTATAGCTACGTCTACCTTCTGTTCATATACTGTCTGCCTAAGCAGCTCTTGCGCAGCTTCACAGTGATTCAGGTTAAGTTGTATTACCCTCATTTTGTATTGCTTTTACACGCTTCTTGATAAATGGGACATTTCGTACTACCTATCTGATGATCGGTGTTCTGTCTTCCATTTTTCTTGCATACGCTACATGATGGTTTTTTGGTACATGTCTTCGCAAAATGTCCGGTTTCTCCACATTTCACACAACACTTGCTCCTATCGTCCGGGTTGCTGCACGCTTTCGCAAAATGTCCGTATTCGAGACACCTAAAGCACCTTCTCAGAATTTGCTTCGTCCTTACTCTACACACCACCCAACCTATTTTTATCTTACGTGCCTCTAGCAATATTCCTGCCTCACGCGCGGGTAAGCTTATTGTTGCTGTTTGCGTTCCAAGGTACGCCGATCTGATGTTTTTGATCGAGTCCTTATCGAAATGCTTCAGCTCCTTTATCTGACTTTGGATAGCCTCGGCAATGTCCTCTTTGGTGGTGATTTCGTCAAGATCCCGTATTTCCACCATCACTTCATGGGTTAATGCTCTTATCTGTGCTTGTTCTCCTAGTACTTTGCTTATGTCGGTCTTGAACTCACCAGTGTTCTTCATCTGCGCGTCTTTAAGTTGTATTAGGATCTCGCCTTTGACCGTTTTCCTGATCCTTGCCACATTTTCGCCAAGCTTTTGTAAGGTATCATCTTTCTTGACTACCCTTAAAATGTCGCTATAAGACATATTGCCTGTTCGCTCTATGATTATAGCATCAGGTCGCGGTGTGGGTTTATGCGTACTCTTCCTTAATTGTTTACTTTTGACAGCAATCCATTCATCCTTCTTTTTATTATCCTTCATCCTTCCTTTGGCTTTGTTTTCCACGGAGCTATCGTTCTTTGGTTCCTTGTCTGGGCCGACATCAGTCTTCAACGCAGTTATGTTCAACACTTCCCTATGAGTGGTTTTATTCTTCTTGGGCGGTGTATTACGCTTCACTTGCTTTTCTTCGCGGGGCCTCTTTGGCGTCGTTTCCGCAGTCGCTGGTATCACAAGGATGTTACGTCTCATATCTTTGTTTACTAAGTGCTCCTCCTGAGCACTTGAGTGCAGCTTTACTATGAGACTGAGAAGATCTCTCATGTTGTTATTGATAGATCGTTGAGGTGGGCGCATCGTATCAACCAGTTTTTTGATAGCCTCCCCTAATTCAGACATGCAGTCTCCATTAGGTTGTCCAGACTTTGTTTGGGGCGTGGTATCACACAGAACTGGAGGTGAAGACCTCGCTCGTATCGGCTTGTCAATGCTAAGACTCTTAACTGGGGACCTGCCTAGTTTTGATACACGTTTAAAGGGGTCCACTTCCGCAGCCGGTGTCCTCTGCGTATGGTTTGGATCCTGCATTTTTGCATCACCTTCACTCAAACTTTCGGTGCCGATGTTCACTAGGATACCAGAGGTGTTGGTGTTGTTGTTGTTGGTATTTGTTTTGTTTCTCGTAATGTTTTCCATTCGTTTCTGTTTACCAGCGCATCGTGTGCAAGGGGGCGGGCCGAAATAAACAGGAACGGGTATACCCTCGGGGCACTGCCCCTACCCCAGTTCCCTGAGGCCTGTCCTTCGCTTTGCCAGTCCCGGAAAACACGGACGGACCGGCGCTCGCCCGAGGCAACGTAGGCTACTACTCCTACGTCCAATGCACACTCCCTGACCAGGGCCCGAAGGGGCTGGTTACTGATACACATCGCGGCTAACACCTCGGCAGAGCAAGCTCACATCACCCTCTCCATCCCGTCAGCAGAGAATTTGCTGTCGACACTTCGAGGACTCCCAGTGCGCCTCGATGTGTAACGGTCATTTCATGATAACAGCCGCACCTGACATGGTGAACAGACGCTGACCAGGAAGCCGCCCATTATGGGTCCGTCGCGCCTGGGTTTTTCCCTCAGTATGCCAAAGCATAGTGAGGGGACACATATTTCTAAGAGGCGGTGTCAGTCGCCACAGTCACAGGGGTTTCATCGGACCTGCTAGCATTTGTGCCGCATCCTCCGCTCCTGTCGCTCATCGTCGGGGATTGCTTATTCGTTTTAACTTATCTCGCAACTAACCTGCTACTACAGGCCGTTCGGCTATCCGCGACCTGCCGACCCCCCCGGTAGCTTAGAGCCCAGCTAAGGTGTTGATTCTATAGAAACAGACCCCCTCCGGTGTTTGTGTGTGTGAGTGCGTAGAATTGTAAATCGCCAAAGCGCATTGCTTGGGCAAATAAATTTTACATTTCATTTCGGAATGTAAACCACAGGCACTTCAAAGCCGGTATATATGTATATACTTGTCCTTATGTATCTAATACTTCCACCAACGCACACACAACCAGCTGTGGCAGCGAGCGTAAAGAGCGCTTTGTCCTCGTTACCCAGCTGGGCGTAAGCCGAATGCTTATTTAGCTAAGTTCAACCAACTTTTTGCCTACTCGCCTATATATTTTCACTGCAAACACACCAACATACATACTTACACATAAATACCGTTATTTTCTTTTCAATATGCGTTTACACCAACAAAACATAAATCCACTTTGCACTTTGCAGCGCCGAACTGGCAAATAAAAAACTATGAAAAATGAGCAACAACAACAACAAAAGATTTGTGAAAAATTGTAACAACAACAGCAAATGAGAATGGCGAAAAAATTGAAAATAGGCACAAATGTTGAAGCGACGCCGACGCCGACTGTAGCTGCTACTGCTGCTGCTGATAAGGATAATGCACCGTGGCGCAACCAATGACCAAGCGCCTATCAAAATGCAAGCTCACTGCAGATTGTGGAATTTTCATATTTACAAATGCATATTTTTTGCGATTTTTTGTTGTTGTTGTTGTACCATTTTTATTCATTTTTTTTATTTTTCACGAAATCTAAGCGGAGCAATGCACTGCCGGTGAATGCCACAGTGACTTACAGCAGTGTAACTGCACAAATACGAGTATATATGTACCAAATGTAAATATGTTTGTTTGTATATAAAGCACCGTTTGCTTGCCTGTCGTTATATCTGTGCAGCTGTAAAATTACCCGGAGGCTGTTAACTGCACACACACATAAACATACAAACACCCCGTTTCAAGTGTGCGCAGTGTTTGGAAAAAATTTAATACCAGGCAGCAGTGGCGAGGCAAAGCGTAAAAATATGCACAAAAATATGAGTGTAACAGTGTAGCAGATCCATAAATTATTTTTCTTTTGCATAATTTTTTGTATTTGAAAAGGAATTTTGTGTGCTTGAAAACTGGCGTGGTGTAATGTAGTGCCAGCAAAACCGCAGAAATTTATGCATAATCAGCTATGTGTTGATGGACAGTTGTAAATTACCAGTGGAAACGCCTGCAAATATGCAAAAACTAACTGATTGTGATATGTGTAGTCAGTTTTTGTGGCCATCCTAAACACACACACACACACTCATACTTATTTATACTCTGGTTTGTTGTTACTGTACGCCAGTTAGTATGCAGCTTTATTTTAAGCGGCTTACTTTGCATGCCGGTTTTTGAAGAGTATCATTTCAGAAAATGCATACATTTCAAGTTTTAATTATAGTTTGGCTTTATTTAAATGCAAGCATTAATTTTGTTAAATGGCTTATTTTTAATTGAGCTGTTCTGGAGTTTGTTTTCTATTTATACTTAATTTGTATAATATTTTTTTTTACTAAATTATTATTATTTTTTTTTTTAAATTTGAATGCAATTTCATTTGCTTAATTACACGGACAATTTATTGGCATAGAGAAATGTTGATAGTATATTTTCTATTAATTTGAAAGAAAAATTGGGTTTTCATCAAATATTTTCTTTTAATTGTATATAAAATAATTACAATTTATTGCCTTAATGGAAATATTAAGCATTATTCGTACATTAAATTGTCATAATTTACTAGAGGAGTCAACGTTGCAAGTTTGTTCTCCATTGATATGGTTAGTAAAAAATCTGTTGCCTACAATTAGGCTCAATGCGAAATTCCAACTATTCCATCAACAATCGAAGTGCTATACCTCGTTTAGCTCTTCTGTTTCTGAGTACAATTGTGTGAAAAGTGGTCCTTGTTTCGTTACAATATTTTATTTTTATTTTAAATTTTAATGTTCAGAAGGACAAAACGTTTTGCTTATCTTAAGGAGTTCGATAGGTTTCAGAGGTTCAAAACAGGGGTTTTTTTATTTTCTTATATATACAATCTTATATAGTGGAACTTCCATAACTCAAACTTCTACAACTCGAAGATCTCCATAATTCGAACTTTGGAATTGGCAATAGAAATCAAATTTCATACAAATTTTCTTCCATAACTCAAACTTTTCGACAAGGGCAAATTAAAAAATTTAAAGTTTTACTATCGAGGCAGAATTTTAAAAGAGTCTATATCGTATGGAGATTAACAAAAAATGGAGATTAACAAAAAATATGGTTTTACACTTATTGATTGCATAAATCATGTAACAAAGACATGGGATACAGATGTCGAGAGCCGGACAATTGCAAACTGCAACAAACAAAACTACCGAATACATGTTTTAACGTATTTAAATAAAACTTTATGCGAAGTAAATAAATAAGGCGGGGTATATTTCAATTAAACCGTTCAGCATATCAAAGATACATGTTTGAACAATATTTTGAAAAATTTTTATTAAAAATTCCGAAACCTCAGCAGTTGCCGTGGACAGCATAACTCATATTGGTTCATCTAAAATCAATAAACCACAAATATTTCGATAGCACCTGGATAAATCTAGTTAATGAACACAGGAAAATCGAAAACTTTAAAATTTTAATTTTTTATAGAATTTTAACCAAAAAATTCAGTTTTTGGGCAAATTTTCCCCATATATTGTCTCGAAAAAAATAGTTGTAATGAACATAAAAAATCCATTATCCAAATAATGTTATTTCAAAGATGTGTGCAAAATTTGAACAAAATCGCTTCATAACTTTTCGAAATATCGTGTTCACCGGCTTAAAAAAATGAGTTTTGAGATAAGCGTGTTTAAGGCAGTAGTCTGCTTTAGAAGCCGAAAAAAAGCGTTTTTTTTAGCAATTTTTTTTGAAAGGGAAGGAAATGATTGTGGTAAACGGAATTTTAAGACGATAGTGTACTATATTTAAGGCTTAAAAAACAATATTTATTATTAAAAAAAATTGAAATTTTTTCTAAGTTGCAAGTATTTTTCTGGAGCGCATGGAGTCTGCACTTGTAAATCGGTGCCGGTGATGGAGGTCGTGCGATGCATCTGAAACAGTCGAACCAAATTTTTTTTTTAATTTTTATCAGTTTCTTTTCTTTATGAACTAAAAAAGTTATAAAATTCCAAATTTTTTCGAAGTTTGAAAAAAAAAAATTCACTTTTTTAAGAAAAAAATTGACTTTAAGTTGCAAAACAAGTAGTTTAAATAATAATTTTGTCCAACTTTTTTAGTTCAAATAGAAGATAATTTAATACTGAAGCAAGATCACCTTGGTTTTTCTTATCGGACATATATTCTTTTTGCTATCGCCGGCACCGTTTCCTAACACTTGTGAAAATGAAAACTCGAGAAAACGCGCTTTAGAGGTCTACCTGAGCATTCGCACCTGCTCAACGCTCGGCCACTAAAACTGCTCTAGCTTCGAAAATATGTCGAATTGGCCTCTGAAATTTTAAAGACATATTCTTGGATAATTTTGGAAGAGATTTAAAACAAAACAAAAAAATCGATTTTTTGAAGCCTGTAAAGCAGACTACTGCCTTAAGTTTTAAATTTATACTGACGTGGCCGGATGGGCGGAACTTCCAAAGTGTATATCTCTTTGAATATTACGCGGATTGATTTGATATTTTTGAATAACATTTTAAATATATTGCACTAAAAAGCCAACATTTTTTTTTTGTTTTCATTTTTGAAAATTTGAAACCCACCTAACCTCTTAAGGGGTTATATACAGTTAGAATTTTCAAAAATTCGATTTTTTTTATTTCATTTTCTTAATGTACATATATTTAAGAATACACACAGAAAATTTCATATCGTTCCGGTCAATATTTTCAAAGTTACAAGCAAATGAAAAATTTGAAAAGGCGTTTCAGAGTGCTTTTAAGTACAAGGTCCAAACTTTAAACGCGTTTTTCTCAAAATGGTGTTTTCAAAGTCGGTGACCAACATTACTCGAAAACGGCTAGACCGATTAGTCTCAAATTTTAACACGACCTTCTTAAATATATTTTTAGTAATTAATCGTAGATTTTTTCTCTCCGATAAATATTTTTTTTATAAACAATTTAAGCCGAAATTACGGTGAAAATTCGATTTTTTTTTGAGAAACCGCCATTTTGTCAAAAAATTTTATTTTGCTTATTCCTTCGATTAATTACTAGATTTAACATTATTTTAACGAAATCTGTTTGGTTTTTTAATTTCGGATGATCCAGTTCCGAGATATAGTGGTCACCGCAAAACGTCTTTTTTGAGAGGAGCTCCTGGAGATCAGCTGTAGCTCTTTTTCAAATAAATATTTTTACTAAAACTAAGTCTTAAAATACAGTTAAAAGATACCATAATATGTGTATAAATTTTTGGATCAATAAATTAAAAAGTTTTCTCAGAAAAAATTCTGGAAAATTCACTTTTTTTCGGCCGTCTAACTGTATATAACCCCTTAAGTTTGGTTGTAAATAGATATATTTTCAGTAAATAAATGTTATCGGACTTTCTTCGGGAGTGATTCCTTAGCTTTGGGCAATAAAAATTATATTTTTCTTAAAGAATCATGCCAAGAATATTAAACAAAGTTCTGAATGTTTTTAAAACATATTGAGATAGCTTTTTTAAGTTTCAAAGTTATCATTTAATGTGATTTTTTCCATATTTTTTTACTTTTACTTTAGTAAATTTTTAAATTCATGATAGAATTTATAGCAATTGCTGACTCCAAGGCCGTTCAGCACTGTTTGTCATGGAAACATATATCATTTTTGTGAGATATCCTCGTAAATCTGAGCGCAAATCTCGAGAACAGATGGACCGATTTCGCTAACTCCTTTTTTAGAATATTACTTGGAGTACTTAGCCAAAATGTCACTATATCACCCAGACTGAAGACTGATCTCAGTGTGAAAAGCCGTACTTTATTTTTTCATTGGGTTCCTTAAGAAGATGCAAACAAAAATATTTATTTCCAAAAAAACCCGGAAAAAAAATTTAAACTTCGAAAGTTTTTGGAGTTTATGACTCTTTAAAACACTATTTAAATTACTCTCTCTTTCCTCTCTTCCTTAGTAGTCACTTTTAATGTGCACATAATAGTAAATATGTTTTAGAAAATGTAATTAGTGATTCAATGCGCACATGAAAAGCGAACTTGGCAATATTCAATGCAAACTTTCAATTAAACGAACAATCATAGATTATATACACAATTATATATCCGTACGTCTGTATGTGCATTCAATAATTTTATTTGCACCGCAAGCAAATGGAATATTAATTGACTAAAATGTAACCATGACATTCAGGTTTTAGAAATGAAATTAAATACCAAACAAATGGATAACAAAGTTTGTCAGCTCTGCAAAATTTCCCTTTTGATAACACACCACAACCACCGCAACTGTAATTATGAGCAACGACAGTTTGCATGTGTTTTGAATGCACGGAGGCTGAAAATTAGCAGACGCTCGATAATTTGCATTAACAGCTGGCAGGTAGTTGTGGGAGGTAGAGAACGTGAGCAACAGCAACAAATACAAAAACAAAATAACCACTTTCAACACAATTGCACGCAAATGCAACTAAAAATATATAATTAACGCTCACATGATGAGCATTTAGCTTCGCTTGCGAACACCATAAACACCTCAATAAGTATAAAATGTTGTAATATATACAAGTGTGGGAGTATATAGATATGTATGTATAAATGTTGTTTACTGTTGTTGCAGTTTGTCGGAGTTTCCGCATTTTGCTTAGTTGGCTGAAACTGTAATGTCACTAATCGCACTAGAAAACTCCCCCGACATGGCAAGTAGCGCGCATATGTGTATGTGTGCATGTGATGTAAACATAAACTGGTGTGGAAGAGACTATTTCCTCTAATAGATAATTACAACTCCATGCAGACTCATTTTAAGTATATATAATACATATATTTTTATGTATTCATCTAGACAGTGCTGGTCATTTAATTGGGGATAAAGTAAACTCAAAATTTTTAAATAAAAAAATTTTAATGATTTTTATTTATTTTAATTTTAATTTTAATTTTAATTTTAATTTTAATTTTAATTTTAATTTTAATTTTAATTTTAATTTTAATTTTAATTTTAATTTTAATTTTAATTTTAATTTTAATTTTAATTTTAATTTTAATTTTAATTTTAATTTTAATTTTAATTTTAATTTTATTTTTATTTTAAAATTAATTTTAATTTTAATTTTAATTTTAATTTTAATTTTAATTTTAATTTTAATTTTAATTTTAATTTTAATTTTAATTTTAATTTTAATTTTAATTTTAATTTTAATTTTAATTTTAATTTTAATTTTAATTTTATTTTTATTTTTATTTTTAATTTTATTTTTTATTTTTAATTTTAATTTTAATTTTAATTTTAATTTTAATTTTAATTTTAATTTTAATTTTATTTTTAATTTTAATTTTAATTTTAATTTTACATAATAATAAGATAATCGTTCCCAATAATACGCCCACCACTGTGTAGTGTAATATTTGTCTGCACCCGCTTATCTACACACAGATTATCGCAAATTTGTCCACACCCGTTCGCCTCTTACTTAAAATGTCTCCAAAGGAATACTTGCGTCGGCAGTAAAGCGGCAGCAGAGGCGCTCATGAGTAGAAAATTGCATTTGCTATGCTCATAACTAAAGTCAGCTCGCACACACTCGTATCAGCTAAAGTCACTGACGCTGGTTGGGTTTGCGGTTGCTGTTAATTTCGTTGTTAATGCTCGGCTTGGGCGCCTTTTTCCTGAAGGATACATAAATTCTCACCACTTGGCGGCAATCGGTGCAGCAGCAATCGCCCCAAAGTGCAGCGTTTACTCTGTCTACCACAAGCATCCGTTTAGTCCGCTGCTAGTCCCCGCCCTCAACAAAATGCATTAGTGCAGTTTCCAGTTTCCTTTAGTTTAGTGCTTTTGAGTTGGTTTTTCTTTTCACTAGACGCTGCTGTAGTCCTCTGGAATAAAGTTCTTGTTTTAAGTATTCGTGAGAGTCGAATTGATATCATGCAGTTTGGTTAAAGTTTCAAATATTCTGTGGGTATTGGGTAATAGAGTGTGATTGATATATTCAAGTATTTGGTTGAATATAGTAATTTTCTAATTCTAGTAATGCAGTTGCAAGTATTTTTCAGATTTCATGATCTTCTCTGCGGTGGTGCTATCCTTATTGCCTGAATGTATTTGAATTGATAGTATTCTTCATGGCGTTATTTCTGCTTCAGCCAATCATATTTTTGTTCCGATATCTTTACTGGTGCCGAACTTATATATTGTAAAGTGAACGAATCAGTTGGATTTCATACTTGTAACATATGAGAAGTAGGCGTGGTTGTGAATCGATTTCACCCATATTCAAACTATAACATTGGGATGCCAGAGAAATGTTACCAACCGAGTTTTGTTGAAATTGATCGAGTAGTTTCTGAGATATGGTTGTTAAACCATTTAAACCATTTAAAAATTTATCTACTAATTTGAGTGCAGTCCTTCTGTGCTATCTTTGCAATGACAGTTTCTGGTGTACTTCCCTACCGAGTTAAAACTTTTTTTGTAGTTTTCAACATAATCTTTGTATGTGAGGTAGACGCGGTTATACTCCGATTTCCACCATTTTTGGATTATATAAGGAAGTGACTAAAGCAAATGACCCTAGTGAGTTTGGTTGAGAAAAGTGAGTAGAGTACGTGATATGTACATATATATTACATCTAAATATGCCCCTTCCTAGTGCGTTCCTTTGTACCTAATTCTACTTCTACTAAGGTTTTCGGGTTTTGCCATTTTGTGGGCGTGGTATTGGTCCGATTTCGATTATCGCAACCTTTTTGTGGTGTCAAGGTACCAAGTTGCACCACGAAATCTCAATTTTTAATCAAGTTATCGCAGACGGACAGACAATCTACTCGCCATCCTGATTACTTTTGTATATTTAACTCTATCTCTTTTAGTCTCTCTAAAAGACTCTTTGTTGCGAGTTACCCTCCTGCCCTACACGACAAAGAGCAGATCTATTGTTGTTGTTGTCGTTAAATTTTGAGGAATGTTGCCAAGTTCCTAGTCCTTTGCGTAATATAAGACCGGGTTCGTTTCAGTTACGTAGATCTCAATGTTGTGGCAACGAAGGATTGGGCCTAAACGACTTATTACATAGTAAAAATGTTTTGTAGAGAATCTATATTTCTTTCGATTATAAGAACACTCAAGTAATTATTTTGATTATAATAAATCATCCGTTTATCTCGGAAAAGAACCTGATATTTACACGCTTGAAACAATCGCTGTCAAACAGTAAAACTTTTTTTCGGTCTGACTCAACAATCAAGAGGTATGAACAATCGAGAAAATCATCTAACCCATATCGAAATCGTCAATCACTAATTTCCACATTCTAAAATGACTATCTTCCTTTTTTAGTCTCCTAATTTTTTCTAGTTGTAGCTGGCTGTTCTTATTTTTTAGTATTGGAATCAATAGCTTTCATTATTGGTATTATAAATTATCCGAGTAGACAAACGGTCTTGTCATCTCCCATAATATTTTCAGTTGCACTTTCTAAAATCAAATCCGAAATATTTCATTCCTATTATATAAACTGTATTTGTAAAACTCATAAATATATTTTTGGAGTTAATATTTGCTGGCATTCGAAAAATTAAATGTTTCACATTTTATCATAGTGCATCCACGTCCCTTAGGTGTATACAGCGGATCGGTTTTCATTACAAACATTTAAAGTTAATGCTCAAATAACTGTGTTAATCCAAAAAGAAAAGTGCCAGTGAACTAGTGAACCTTACCTATAGATTCCTGGTAGACAATAGTGTCCTTAAGTAAAATAGCTGCAAATCTCTACTTGACTTGTCTCTTAACAAAGAAGAGTTTAGAGTTAAAAGTGTGCTACTTAAAATTAATCCGAAACTACACTCAGAGACTTGGCTCTCTACATATACATATACATATATTTAAAAACACACACACTTTTGTGTATTAAAAGCCGTGGAATTTGTGCTAAATCTTATGTATTCATGTTGCCCGCTTTGAATGTCACATAAACGCGTAGAATATAGCGCTTTCATATATATACATTATATATACATGAACATTCATTACCGTCATTTGAGCTTTTGACATAAAAATGTCATTCAATCCTTATGTATTTGTATGTATGTATGTATGTATATATGTCAATAGCCAAGCGCCATAGAAAGTTTTTCCGTATTTACTGCATAAATTCCTTTTTAAAGCCAAAGCATGCTGGTATAAACTTTAATGCCACAATGCTTTTACAGCGCAAATAGTTGTAGTTGCATGAAAGCATTGTTAGCTTTAACGAAATTAAACCAGGTAGCTTTTTCAACTTTTCATTTGCATCGCTGTTGTTGCCGGTGGATTGGCGCGTAAAAATTAAATTAACTATATTTTGACATTCTCTTCTTTACTTTTTACGCCCAGCTGCCCATAAATGTTACATAAAAAAGTTTGAAGCCGAAAAAGTTAGTGACTTTGCTTCATCATGAATGTCTGAATTTTGTTTTGGTTTTTATTTTTAATTTGGTTTATAGCAATTTTCAAAATTTCGAGTTTTAATGCTAATGCAAGGTGATATTTGTTGTTGGAAATCAATACATTTATTAGATTGAATAACCGGGTCGGTTAGGTTATAGTATAGTATATATTTTAACCATAGATAATCGACTACTGAGCGATTCTTGACTACCGGTGCTATTGAAAGTGTCGAGCTTTTCAAATCCTCATTGGTCGACAAAAATGTATCAATCGTTAAATATTTTAGAATTTTGTCGATCAAGTTACACAATAGCAAAATAAAATATAATCGGCTCAATCGACTGGAGTGTATTCCAATGCTAGTCGACACTCGCAATAGGGTTGGGAGTATAGTTACAGTATGTTTTCTTGAGACTGACTGCCATAATAGCTGAGTGCTTGACTATTACTCGGGTCTCGTTGGTTTGAAATCAAACAGAGTTCGGGCGGCATTCTGAAGTAATATTAGGCTTCGAAATAAATTTTGAAACTCTTATCAAAAACCCATTTGCCATTCGGAATTAGACAATAATTGCATCATTGTTATATATACTCGTATAACCCAACCGTGCAAACACAAAAACAAAAGCCGGGCAAGCCATAACGTGAGTAGATATTGAGATATATTGATGAAACGTGGCGTCGCCCACTTTTGGGGGTAAAAACCATATCTCAGGAACCACTCAACCAATTTCAACCTAATTGGATACATAATATTAAGAACGTTAGGGATGAAAAATGGGCGAAATCGATAGCAACCCTGGATCAATACTCTAGCCTCCAAACCTCTTGCTCCCTTACACCTCATATACAGATTTTCAAATTTCTCTGGACTTTATACCGAATATATCGGTTAATGTCTTAGCAAAATTAAGTGAACATAAAATCTTAGAAATCGTGTAGCTTGGTGTAGAAAATAGTTGAAATCGGTCCAGGTATTACTCCATCGCCCATATCTATATATAATAATTTACGTTATGTTAGAGAAATTGATGGCGAATGTATGGACCGAATTGTGTGTTATCTTAATAAAAACAAGTAAGGAAGGGCTAAGTTCGGGTGTAACCGAACATTTTATACTCTCGCAATTTATTTATTTAACTTTATTTATATTATATATTACACAATTTGACCCACATATTGGTCATATATATTGTATAAAGTCCATTGAAAGTTGGAAACCATAATATTAGGTTAGAAGCACCGATGTCCTCGTGTTCGATATATGGGGCCTTAAAAACCTATGGTCCGATTTCGGCGATTTTTAGAATGGGACTGCCACACTATAAACATAGTATTTGTGCAAAGCTCTGCACCGATATCTTCACTAGTACTTTCTTTATATATTGTAAAGTAAACGATTCAGATTGTCTTCAAAGTTCTGGTATATAGGAAGTAGGCGCGGTTGTGAAGCGATTTGGCCTATTTTCACAACATATCATTGGGATGTAAGGAAACTATTACAAACCAAGATTCATTGAAATCGGTCTAGTAGTTCCTGAGATATGGTTTTTGACCCATAAGTGGGCGACGCCACGCCCATTTTCCATTTTGTAAAAAATCTGAGTGTAGCTTCCATCTGCCATTTCTTATGTGAAATTTAGTGTTTCTGACGTTTTTCGTTAGTGAGTTAACCCACTTTTAGTAATTTTCAACCTAACTTTTGTATGGGAGGTGGGCGTGGTTATGATCCGATTTCTGTTATTTTTGGACTGTATAAGGAAATGGCTAAAAAAAAAACGACTGCAGAAAGTTTGGTAAAATTACATCCAAATATGCCCCTTCATAGTGCGATCCTTCATACCAAATTTTATTTCCATAGCTTTATTTATGGCTTAGTTATGGCACTTTATGTGTTTTCGGTTTTCGCCATTTTGTGGGCGTGGTGCTCATTTTCGAAAGCAACCTTCCTATGGTGCCAAGAAATAAGTGTGCCAAGTTTCATCAAGTTACTCAAGTTACAGCTTGCACAGACGGACGGATGGACGGACAGACAGACATTCGGATTTGAACTCCACTCTTCACCCTGATCACTTTGGTATATATAACCCTATATCTAACTCATTTAGTTTTGGGTGTTACAAACAACCATGAATTTTGTTGAAATAATATTGTATACGTAATATATTGTGCCAGTAAAAATGAGAAATTTTAATAGCTTCTAAATTATATGATTGTACTGATTAATCTTTACTACAATTCTATTTTTACTTTAATTTCGAATATTTTGTTATTTATAAAATCAGCATAGTACACATTTAATTTTATAATGTGATAATATTCAGCATTAATTCTTGCTATGCGCCAGTCATGTTTTCCATTTCACACGAGCTGCCGCCGAGCAAGCCGCAACTTAATAAAAGTGTCACTTTCGCGAATTTACGATCCTAATTAAATAAAATCACATTATGCACAATGCTACTTGCAACATGCAAGCAAATATATATGCAAATTATTTGTAGGCCCAGGCAGTACAATAATTAAAACTTGAATTTTACTCGCACACACCCACACCAACCCATATATCAGCCATCACTCATACGCCCCGGCGGCTGCGGAGCTTCTCATGTAGCTGTAGCTGATGTAGATACATAAATTGCTGCAAGTGAAAGTGCGCATATTTATGGTTTGTGGTGTGAGTGCAAAATAACATAAATCTTCACTTAGTTAGTGTATCCTTTTAACTGTAGTGATCACTAGAAATTGACCAAAAGCTGCAGGCAATTTGCTTATGTCGGAGGAGTGTGTGTATATAGCTATAAGCTGCAAGGATACTCCCATTATTTGTATGTTTAAATTAACTTTGCTTTACAAATTGAATTTTACATGCTACAAATATGTTTTTTTTTCTATAATTCTGCTGATTTTTTTTTTTTTTATTTTGAGCATCCTTTTCCTGCTACTAAATACATACACACATCACTCCAATGTGTGGCATAAAACATGTATTGTGTATAAATGGGGCCAGCGAGAGAAGGTAAATAAATTCAATTTGTCGTTGACAAAGCAACAAAGAGTGAAATGAAGCAAACAAGCCAGTCAAATAGTCCTTCACAGCGCCGCGCCCTCCTTCCCCCAACGAAATGAAAGAAAGCGCAAAATATTAAATTAAACTGCTAGGAAGGCTGTGGCCTCTTCTACCGTTACTATTGACTACCGACTTATTGTTGTTGCAAGGCCTTACCTTACCTGTAATCTGCACATGCACTCGTTTACCAATAGCGTGGTACACCGCGTCGTATGCGCAACTTTTGTCGCTTGCTTGCCATGTTCATGTACTTCTTGCCTTACTTTCTCACATTCACATTGTTTGGTAGTCGTCGTCGGCGGTGAATTGTGTTATTTAATTGTGCAGTCATCTTTCCTTTTGTTCGGCTGTTAATTAACAAAATTTACAGGTACACGCTGGCATTATATTTTCGAGTGTCGTGTTTTTTGGCGCGGTAGAAATTGTTTTATCTTGCCTTTAATGAAAATTGATTTCGTACAGTTGCCGGTGGTGTTCAAGTAATTATAAAGATTTCTTTCGGTGGAAATGAGGTTTGCCTTTACTTTGCGTTTAAGTTTAAAATTAATATAGTGGAGACAACTCTTCTATTACTTAACGCATTAAAGATCTTTCAAGTTGTTAATTGGGTGCTCAAATTACCGATATATCGATAGTTAGATAGAAGAAATGAAAAAAAAATAAACATTTTCTGCGAACCCTTAATTCTCAGGCAAATTTTATTTTATAGTATGTGATGAAAACTCTGCACTTTCAGAGAATCTGATATCATTGAATGAAAACCAACCAACCGAATAGCCTTTTCTTCACAAGAGTGAATTGATTAATTAACCGGCCTAATTTATAGTATTTTTAAACAGGAGCTAGTTGATCAATTAACCGGCCTCTGCTCGATTTAAATGCTTATTAAGATCGATTTATCATACAAAATATAATTTAATTGAATTTTAATCGACTCAAATGCAACTTTGCGCCGATGTACGTTCTTTGTTTGCGATTTTTTGATAACAAAAATCTACGGTAGATGTCGCTGCTAAAAATATGAATCAGCTAATGAAACTTACCAACTTCTTATGCAACAACAAAAATGTATAACAGTTGATAGTTAATCGAGTAGCCGGCTGTGCGAAAGGCAAAAACTCACAATTTCACAATTTTATTAAATTGATTTGGCTGTGCGCAAATGCTATAAAATAGTAAACAATATTTTTTAGACTCGTATTTACTTGTAGTTTGAGAGGCCAAATTCCAAATTTTATTGAAAATATTGTTTGTAGCTATGGTTTTTTCCAAGCTTCTCTGCAATAGATTCACATCATCAATTGCAATGACGAATTCTTAAGTCGGACTTTTCATTCAGGTCCTTCGATGTAACATTTAGGGGATATTGTGGAAAGTAATAACTCATGTTTAGTTCTTCATTTCGATCGTTTTTATGAAATGGTTTAGCGAGTGCTGTTTTAGTTAAAGGGAGTTTCGTCGAATTTATATTTTTTTAAACTTCATATATGTACATATGTAGCTAATCTGTCTGTTCCAATAAATATTGAGTATTTTTCAAATGGCATGATTATTTAATTTTGTTGTCTCTGACTTGCGTTGTTGTTGTTGTAACGGCAGAAAATAAGCTGTATTAAAATTGGAAAAATACTGCAAAATTGGACAGCCCTTGGTTGGTTATAAATCAGAGCTCGTCACTCTTAGTGGCTTGAGTTCTATGGATCGAACATAGTCTTCGCGAGATTTATTGCATAAAACTGACATTGTATGTCATTGCCTTACGTGAAACTTCTTTAAATTATGTAAATATTTCAGTGTTACAATTTAAAGAGAAACTAAGAGAATAAGTGAGCGATTAACTCGATGCCGAACTGAAAATCCCTACAGATAGTGCTCCTTTTAACTTGTATAATAATAATTGTACTATTGTTTGTCATCTAATAAATATACCAAGCTTCAATATTCGAACGGATATCATAAATAGTTCAATTTTTAGTTTAGTCTAGTTTGGTCTTTACTATTGTTATGATACTTTTACTGTTATTACAGATATTTTTGTATTCGAAACCCAAAATGAGTCTAACTTATTCTCAATGTTCTATTTCAATTTGCATTATGAAAAAGTTTAAAAAGTTAGCATATTCAATTTGATTTTTAGGCATACAGAGGCTTGTAAACACGAAAATCTTTAAGGTTTAATTATGAGACTCATGCAGTTCAAATTGTTCTTCGGTTCATTGCTAATAAATGACGAGCATAGGCAACCATTCAACTGAATTATGTGTAAAATTCCTTTTAAATACTGCACCACAGCCTTCAACAGAATATATCTCTGCTGGACGTGGTGATATGAAGATTATTTTTTTGTTGAGTTGGCAATATTTTCTTGTCACATGTGAGCTGTCACAATAAAGGTGATAAAAAGTTAATGAAATGGTCAAATGTTTAACTCGGAAGTTTCGAAATTTTACTCTAAACTCATATATGCTGATATCTGATATCTGATATCTATATCCATATATTCATATTCTCCTCGCATTGTGTTCCAACAAATGCCCTCAAATTGCACCGAACACATTGTGTATGTCAGCAAAACATTTTACCACTTAATACGAAATGTTTAAAGAATTTCGTCACCTCAATGAATGAATGTGAAGACGTGTCTTCCTCGAATTGAGTTCAAAGTGATTTTTTCATAATGCAAATTGAATACGCTCACTTATAAGTACAAATGAACGTATGGCGTATGTCGTAACAACTACAACAAAAAAGAATTGATAATACTACGGTGTGATATCTTCTTATTTTTTTCTCATTCACTTTCGCTGTTTTGCGAAAATCACTCACCCCACGGTAGCAAAGTCGTGCCGACACCAGCGTCAATTAGGGCGTTCAAACAACTTAAAACTGAATTATCCAATTTAATGGTCGCATCAAAAAAAAAAATAACAAGTAAGGAAGGGCTAAGTTCGGGTGTAACCGAACATTTTATACTCTCGCAATTTATTTATTTAACTTAATTAATATTATATAATACACAATTTGACCTACATATTCGTCATATATATTGCATAAAGTCCATTGAAAGTTGGAAACCATAATATTAGGTTAGAAGCACCGAGGTCCTCATGTTCAATATATGGGGCCTTGAAAACCTATGGTCCGATTTCGGCGATTTTTAGAAATGGGCTGCCACACTATAAATACAGTATTTGTGCAAAGTTTTGCACCGATATCTTCACTAGTGCTTACTTTATATATTCTAAAGTAAACGATTCAGATCGTCTTCAAAGTTCTGGTATATAGGAAGTAGGCGTGATTGTGAAGCGATTTGGCCAATTTTCACAACATATTATTGGGAGGTAAGGAAACTATTACAAACCAAGTTTCATTGAAATCGGTCGAGTAGTTCCTGAGATATGGTTTTTGACCCATAAGTGGGCGACGCCACGCCCATTTTTCCATTTTGTAAAATCTGAGTGCAGCTTTCATCTGCCCTTTCTTATGTGAAATTTAGTGTTTCTGACGTTTTTCGTTATTTAGTTAACCCACTTTTAGTAATTTACAACCTAACTTTTTTTTGGGTGGGGGGCGTGGTTTTGATCCTATTTCTTTAATTTTTGGACGGTATTGGGAAGTAACTAAAAAAAACGACTGCAGAAAGTTTGGTTTATATAGCTCTATTGGTTTGCGAGATATGTACAAAAAACTTAGTAGGGGGCGGGGCCACGCCCACTTCCCCAAAAAAATTACATCCACATATGCCCCTTCATCGTGCGATCATTCATACCAAATTTTATTTCCATAGCTTTATTTATGGCTTAGTTATGGCACTTTATGTGTTTTCGGTTTTCGCCATTTTGTGGGCGTGGCAGTGGTCCGATTTTGCTCATTTTCGAAAGCAACCTTCCTATGGTGCCAAGAAATAAGTGTGCCAAGTTTCATCAAGATATCTCAATTTTTACTCAAGTTACAGCTTGCACAGACGGACGGACGGACGGACGGACGGACGGACGGACGGACAGACAGACATTCGGATTTGAACTCCACTCTTCACCCTGATCACTTTGGTATATATAACCCTATATCTAACTCGTTTAGTTTTGGGTGTTACAAACAACCGTTATGTGAACAAAACTATAATACTCTCTTTAGCAACATTTGTTGCGAGAGTATAAAAATAATAAAAACACACATATACATACATACAGAACATAACAGTAATAAATAAATTTGCAAGTGTTGTTGTAATTCATTTATGTTTTTTTTTTATACTGCGCGACTACAGCGTTTTAAAGCACATCCGGTCTGTGGGACAGTTGGGCACATAAATCAACGGCACCGCCATCGCAGTCATTCGACGTGAGTGAGCTATGGCGGGCGGTTTGAAATTTACGGTTGAGACCGTTATACGATTTTGTGTACCGAAATATTGAAGTTTTTATATATTCTTGATTTTATTTATGGCTCAAGTTCAAAAAAAACTTAAGAGAGTCGAAAAATATTGAAAAGAAAAATTCGAAAATTGCCAATAAAGAAAATAGTGATTTTAAAATGTCAAGTGTCCATATATGTATATAAAAAAGAAAATCCTTGATTATACCAAACGACAATAGTGATTTTCCCAAAAAAAATATATATAATAAACTAAAAACATATATCAAATCGATTTTTCTATATGGCTGCAACAACATTTTCTCGTTCCAATTCCACTTGCAGCACCTACAGCGACTCGGCGGCCGCGTCTAGCGAAACCTTAGACGCCGCTTCGGTCGTCTCACCCACAATGGCCGCCGCACCACCAGCTGCCGCCGCCGCAGCGAGCACATCGCTCAGCTATCAGGACGAACAACAGCCGCAACAGCATGTGATGCGCGCCCATCTCAGCAGTCACCATCACTATCACCTGCCACACCAGTTCCAACATCCACATCATCAGAATCATCATACACACGGTGGTGTGCCAGTGGCCACGCCCACTGTGCCCGCCAGCTATGCGGGGACACAGCATCTGCTGCATCATCACCACAAAACGAGTCCTTACAGCAACAGCGCCATGGATGAGGATAGCAGCGGTAGCGTGAGTGGTGCTAGTGGTCCGACGCCACCTGCCAAACCGCCACACACCCAAGAACGTCGTTCGCCGCCTAGCAGTGCCGCAACCGCAGCCACTCTGGGCACATCCAGCGTTTTGCTGGTCGCAGATGCCGCTCCAACCGCATCGGTGTCGCCGGGCCGTCTGGCTAGTCGTCTGCGCGATTCGGGCTCACATCATCGTGTCACCATTGATGAGTCGAATATCGCCACATCGTCGGCGTTGAGCCATCAGCTGGATGTTAGAGGTGGTGATGGTGGCGATGATGGTGATGCTGGCAGTGGCGGTGGTGGTGCAGGCGGTTCAGGACCACCATCGCCTGGTTCGTCGAATCGACGTCTTTCCTCGGCGCTGGGTGATGATCGTCAGACGGGCCACTTGGCGTTAATGTACCATTCGCATCAGTTGACCAGCTATCCGGTGTTGCCGGCCATCAAGCGAACGCATCGACCATCTTTCATATATCCACCGATGCCGCGTGTCAGAGCGTGAGTACACTCAATTCATATTTATGTATATCAATATGATTATCTTATTTAAATCTTAAACTCTCCATATGAGGATAGTAACCGTATTTACATTACTGTGCAATAATTCCATAGTTATTATTTAGGATATCGATCTCGTTGTGTCTAAATTAATTTTAGGCTTGTTTCCTTAGAAAAAGTGACTAATTATTTTGACGATTTTCTAAGGATTCTGCCAGAGTTGTTGTAGTCCATATGATTAATTTTTTAACCATATATAAATACAGATTCGTCTCAGTAATATTAACAATACTATTTAAGGAAGCGCTGATATTTTTTAAGGCGGTCAATCGAGTTTCTCCTTTAAGCACCTTTTCTTAAGGTGTTACATCTAGTTAGGAGCCCTAAAAAGTGAAGTTCTTCAAACATTTTTCCTGAGAAAACTTCTAAATTTATTATTCTAAGAATTTGTACATATATTATGGTAACTTTGAAGTGTATTGAATATTTTTTATATGTAAAAATAACAGTTTTTGAAGCTGTTCCCGCAGTTTTCCAGGAATCACTCCCCAAAACGACCACTACATCTACATTCAATTGTGTAAAAAAACACTTTTTATCGGTTATAAAAATTCTTCGACTATTTACTACAAATATAGTTCAGAAGTCTTGTAAAACTTTGAGAGTATTCGGTTCAGCCACTTCCGAGAAATCTTGGACACCGACTTTCAAAAGATAGTTTTGAGAAAAACAAGGCACCACACTGACTTACTCTTAAATGCTCGGACGCGTCGTTAAAATTATGCGTGTAACTTCAAAAATAAACTTCGGATTGACCGGAAATTTTTACAGCGTTTACGGCAACTTCATAAAACCACCCTCGTAGAAGCCGCCCTCCTTATTTGCGAAGAACTCAGACAGCCACTTTTTACAAGCCTTTTTTGGGTTCAACCTTACACGTCATGAAAAGGAACAGGTGGTAATTACTAGGCGCTGTGTCCGGGCTATATGGTGGATGCGATAAAACCTCTCGTCCGAGATCCCGTAGCTTCTGACGAGTCATCAACGAAGTGTGTGGTCTGGCATTGTCCTGGTGGAACATTACACTCTTCCTGTTGGCGAATTCTGGAGGTTCTGGTCGATCGCCTGCTTCAAGCGGTCCAGTTATTCGCAATAGATGGTAGAATTAAGCGTCTGGCCATATGGGAGCAGCTCAAAGTGGATGATTCCCTTCCAATCCCACCAAACACACAGCAAAACCTTCATGGCAGTCAACTCCGGTTTGGCCACTGCTTGGGACGATTCACCAGCCTTCGACCTCGATCGTTTTCGCTTGATATTGTCGTATGTGATCCATTTTTCGTTGCTAGTCACCATCCGCTTCAAAAATTGGTCCAGTTTCTTCCATTTTAAGCAACATCTCGCAGGCGTTGATTCGTTCCAGAAGGTTTTTTGGCGTCAAATCATGCGGCACCCAAACATCAAGCTTTTTTGTGTATCCCGCCTTCCGCAGATGGTTTAAAATGGTTTGGCGACTAACTCGCATCTACTGGGCGATGTCACGAGATGCCATATGCCGGTCTAACACGATGTTTTCCATGATTTAATCGGTATTCGTCGTCACAGGTCTTCCGCCGTCTGGCTTATCCAAGGTGTCGTTTGCACTCGCTCTGAATCGTCGAAACCATTCCTTCGCAGTTCGAAGTGATAGAGACCATCCCACAAAACACCATTAATCACGGAACCGATCGTTTCTCTAGCGGATTTGCCTTTAACGAAGGAAAACTTTAAAATTGCGTGAATTTCAGCGTTAGTGAACTCCATGTTTACACGTCTATAACTGTTGAACGCAATATCCAAACTAATCATTCATAGCGTCGTTTTGTTGGTTATGTCAAGACCGTCTGCCAAAGATGTATAGTATTGCCAGATACGAGCTCTGTAACGCTTTATACATAGCCGCGAAATTCAAAAGACAAAAAGGCGGAAGGGAGAGTCGATTTTTTGAAAATGTTAACTAAATGTAACACCTTATATTCACGAATGTTTTTGTGAACATAACTTCTCTAACATATTTTCAATGATTAATTGATGTAATGCAAAAAGAACAATACTAATGTGAAATTGAGCGCGAATCTACTGAAATTATTGTGAACGACAAATGCAGATAAATTGCCAAATTTGTTTAATCTAAATAATTACCGTTTTTTTATGGAAAAAGTAGTATTTTTGCCAGTAAAAGTTGCGGTTCCTTACTTTTCAACTAATTTCCGACTGAATACCGTAATTTGTCAACATCCAATTCATAATTTTCTTGAAATCAAGTTTGTTCTCTTTATGTGTATATGTACATAAAAGCACCGTTATCCCAAACATTTTCCAAAGTTCCTAATATCACGATGGCAAATTCAATTAAAAGCGAATCATGCGCGCCGCTGCCTCAGACACAAAGGCAAACTCCCACAAAATTGCTTCATCAATTTGGTGAAATTGAAAAAAAGCGAAATTTTGTCAACTCCGAGCATGAAAAATGGCTTTCATACGCTTATTTATGGCTGTGCTTGTAGATAATATGCTGTTCTTGTAATATTTCCATAAACAAAAATTTATGTCATAAACATTAGTCCATGTATGAGGACCCAGTAGCAGGGGTATGCATGCAAGCGTATGTACCATGTTGTTCATTAAAGGTCGTTTAAATCTACAAGAAGCACGAAAACTCACGCTTTTACTTTCACCTTCCGCACTTTCGGGTTTTTCGCTCAACTTCTTGGTGCCTCAGTACTTAGTAATATTCTTAGTATTGTTGTCTGCGTTGGACGTCCTTTGGCTCCAAGACAAATTGCATTGTGATGAACTGCGTGTTCATAAAGTTGACATAATGTTGAGGTTTTTGGCGGCTTCTACGCATATTTATGTGAGTGTATATGTATGCTAAGCAGATATATGGTTCGTTATGGTTTATTAAAGTTTGAAAAGTGTAATTTTATAGACTTGATGAGGTTAATCAATTGTAGGTTACAGCGAGTGTCCATACTCGGAAGTTTTAGAATTTGTTGGATTGCTTTTGATTTATTTGAAAATCAATTACGCCAATTTTTTAATCAAAATTATTAGATTTTTTTTTGTACAAAAATGTGTTAATGTTTTAAATGTCGTAAAAAATATGAAACACTCGACGATTTCTGTGATATAATATGGATAAAGAAGATGTTCGATTCCCAGTATATGCTATCTTAGTATCCGTCAAACATGAAATATATGAACTTTTTACCACTCCTAAGTGGTCACCCCTCGGTACGAGTAGTGCTCTTCCGCTATATAAAATATATATTCACGTGAAATCGCATAAGGCGACGGCCATAAGACGGCCTCTTTTTTAGTGAATTTTTAGAATTTTTTTCTACGACCATTAAATAGATAGATAGATTTAAGTTTATTATCATTTATTAACATATATTAGTACATACAGTATAAATATAAATTTTAAGCTAAAAATATTGTGTAGAACAGGAGTTACATCGTTCTGAACACCCTCAGCTCGAAAAAATGGGCTTGCACTTCCTCCACGATTCCGGCTTATCGGAAACGGAAAAAAGTTAGCGACGTTTTAATCTGTAAGCTTATATGCATGTAACCCACTACGACCAAGTGAATATACTAAAAATTGGACCTTTGCTAGACATATGAAAAAAACTGCGAATTTTGCGTGCCTTTTAGTTTTATGCTATAAAACAATCGAAATGTTTGGAGATTTTAAATAATAATAGACCGTTCCATGCGTTTACATGTGCTGATAAGTCAAGTCATTCGGTCAAGCTGTTTTTGAGATACGATGGAGGAAAGTTTGAGAATCACGGTTTTGAGAAAAACTAGTTCAAAGTTTCCCGCTTCCAATTGAGCGCTTCAGACAGCTCCGTCTTCTAATTTCTGTATCTTTAAAAATACTTCCAATTTCAGAAAATCACTTTACTACCGTATTCTAGACATGTTAATTAAGCATAAAAAATAAAAAAACATTCGAGGCCATCACATGCGATGACCCGCTTAAGGCAGTAGTCTCCTTTAGAAGCCGAATTAGCATTTTTTTAAGGGAAGGAAATGATTGCGGTAAACGGAATTTTAAGACGATAGTGTACTAGATTTAAGGCTTAAAAAACATTATTTATTATTAAAAAATATTGAAATTTTTTCAAAGTCGTAAGTATTTTTCTGGAGCGCCTGGAGTCTGCACTTGTAAATCGGTGTCGGTGATGGAGGTCGTGCGATGCAACTGAAATAGTCGAACCAATTTTTTTTTTTTAATTTTTATAAGTTTCTTTTCTTTATGAACTAAAAAAATACCGTTGAAGTTATAAAATTCCAAATTTTTTCGAAGTTTGAAAAAAAATTGACTTTAATTTGCAAAACAAGTAGTTTAAATAATACTTTGGTCCAACTTTTTTAGTTCAAATAGAAGATAATTTAATACTGAAGCTAGATCACTTTGGTTTTTTTTTATCGGACATATATTCTTTTTGCTATCGCCGGCACCGTATTCTAACACTTGTGAAAATGAAAACTCGAGAAAACGCACTTTAAAGGTCTACCTGAGCATTCGCACTTGCTCGACGCTCGGCCACTAAAACTGCTCTAGCCTCGAAAATATGTCGAATTGGCCTCTGGAATTTTAAAGACATATTCTTGGATAGTTTTGGAAGAGATTTAAAACAAAACAA
Organism: Zeugodacus tau; assembly: GCA_031772095.1. NCBI lineage: Eukaryota > Metazoa > Arthropoda > Insecta > Diptera > Tephritidae > Zeugodacus > Zeugodacus tau. The sequence continues at coordinate 47,501,603 of CM062650.1, forward strand.
AAAAATCGATTTTTTGAAGCCTGTAAAGCAGACTACTGCCCTAACCATTAAAACCGGTGATTTAAAGCTCTATTCATTGGATAAAATCACAATTTAAATAGAAGAGGGATATCAGTCAAGTATTTAAAATCAATAATATGTGGATATAGGTTTTTCCATTGCCTAATTTCATAATTTTATTTATTTTTAATATAAATCCAACGTGCACTAAGAAATCACGTACGAACTAACTGTCTCAAGCATTTTCACTTAAATCGATATCTTTGCTTCAAATTAGCCAACATGATATGTAACGTTTAAAATATATTAATTTATATATACTACATACATATGTGAATAGATAGTTGACTTCAATTGTAATCAGTGCTATCTCACAATATTTAACAAATTGCATGCGACCTCTTTACAGAAAGCGATACATCTGTATGTACACTCTCATGTAGTTGTGGTGGGCGAATAATTGCCGTTCTGCTTGTGGTACCAGTTGTGGTGAGGCAGCAATTTGCCATTAACCGCACATAAATGCATGTTTACACACACACGCGCACACACACATAGAACCGTTAATTAAGCTTTTAGAAATGTAATGTCTCAAACGATGCAACTGCAACAAGGAAATTACTTTATTTTGACATTCACACTTGTCTGCACTGCCACCTACTAAATGCATATGCATTTATGTATGTATGTATATAAGGGCGTTCGGTTGACTGTGCGGTGTGGTAGAGTGAAACATTCATCTTATTTGATAGATTTAATTCTCTAGCATGGTAGCATGCATGCCCATAAATTTAACTCTATTAAAACAGTAAAACTTAACTGCGCTATTATGCTGTGTGGTTTAAAAATAGCAACGCTTTTCAATTTTCAACCAGTGTGTGGGTTGTCTTTGTAGAATATATTTATTTTTTTTGTGAAATTAAATATTTACTGGTAGAATTTGTGTAGCTTTTGTGGTAGAAATTGTATAATTTAAAATAAGCGCAGACGTTTTTCTGGACAAAATGGTCTCATAGTCGTCTCACTAGATATCCTTTGGAGAATGTTTTATTAAAAGCCAAGTGTGGTGAAAGAGACGTCTATTTGTACCATTGATCATATAGCAATGTTTCTGCAAAGTCTTAAAATAGTCCTTCTCAGATGTACTGGAATTTCTTATTTTATTTCAAATTCAGAAAAATATATAAATATAGGAGTAGATACGAAGTAAAACCCTTTAGCAGAAAATTGAGCTGATCACTAATATTTCTAGTCCTAAACTAGTTCTTTACATACCACGTGTTGTTGATGTAGCTATTATCTATCCCTGCCGGAACGGAAAGCATAAGCCTAGTTGTCGTCGAGGTCATCTAACGGGATGCCCAGGAAACATGCCGTTTCGACGGGGTCGGACCAAAGGGAATAGGGTTTGTTGGCCATGCAAACAGATTATTAGTGTCATGCGGGGACTCATTGCATGCAGGATATGCATTTTGTATTCACAGAACGAAGTTGCGCAAGGGTCACTCTAGTTACACGTGGCAATTCGAGCTCTTCGTCAGCTAAAGGTGGTGGTTTGGTTCCAAGGATTCACTGGAAGGGAGTCGAGGTGTTAATAGCTCCACTGTGAATGGCGTTTATAGCGCGTCTGAAACTGTCTGCGTTCGCGGTTTGGTCGATGTATTGTTTTAGATCGTTGTCGTATTATAGGAGTGACCTCTTGATGCACCTTGGGGGCGGCTCTGCTTCCAGCAAGTGACTACATAGGTGATTTCTACGAAAGCACCCTAGTAGAAACTGCCTGGTAAGCAGTTCATTATGCTCATTAATAGGCAGCATAGTGGACTGATTGTGCAAATGTGCTTCGAGTGACATCAAGAGGCATGCTGTAGCTGTCCGAGGTGCGGTATTCTGACATGTCGGTATCTTCCTATGCTGCGTGTCGTTGTATCGTAATTTACGACCGGCCGGCCGATACCCTTGTAAGTGGCCAGTAACGTTTCTTTGTCCTTTCTCCAAGTGCTACCGGCTAGCGACTTGAGGATTACCGCGGTCGTGTGCGGAGTGAAGGAGTGCAGACTGTCAAATGTGGCACCCAAAATCTTGGGATTATTCACAGTTGGTATTGGTGTACCATCGACGTGAATATTAGAGTCAACAGTGGATTTAGCGGGTGCGAGTGCCAGGTTCCTCGTCGAGAAGAAGCGAGAAAGTTCGAAGTGGTAGTCGTAGATCGTCGTATCCTTAAGAACCACTTTTCTTAATTTCAAACTTCAATCCCCCTGAATGGCTGTTGGCCGATGAAAGTCGTCTAAAACGCTTGAAAATATAAATCATTAATTTAGGTTCGAGATCAAATTTGGACCAATTGCTTTCCAGCATGTAGTATAAATTTATCGGAATTTTTTTCGAATATTTCCAAAGCGATGCATCTCCTTTCATACTGAGTAATTTTACTTATTGCCATTAGGAACATAGGTATTTACTTTATAACGCATCATTTGATTTTATGTACACTTGTATGTATACAACTTGTACAAAACTTTCCTTTGCTTTTCGCTATAAATTTCCAGCAGCGCTCCGTGCCATTATTTAGCCTGACATGCAATGCTTTCCTACATTACGGTTCATATTTACATCATCGTTGATCTTTCCTTTTTCCCTTTTATCGAGTCATTATCTCCGACAGCCTCTGAAATACACATACGAGTATGTACTCATCTACTTGCTATTTAACGTAGTTTTAGGATTAGTCGATGTCTATCATTTAATGAGCAACAACGCTTTGGTGTTAGGTAACAGCGCTTTATAGACATATGTACACCCCACCAGTTCTTCTTCGCCATTTGCTTTTACTTTCGATGATAATTAGTAACGGCAATGTAGTTGTGGCAGTGTATTGTTCTTTTGTATATATAATGTGATGTCGTACGAGGGTGTTTTAATAAGTCTGTACTATTTTAGATTTTTCATCCTAACTTTGCTCTAATTTGATGACGTTTTTCACTAGTTTTAAATACAAAAAACCATTAGAAAATAGTGTCTTAACGTATTTATTGCTTACTTATAACTAAGATTATTTTTGACAGTTGTTAATCTATTAATTCATTGATATAAGAGTACTAACTATATAGTGGTGCCAATAATAGTTACGAAAAACTCAACATGAGTTCTGTCATGTATCTCCGAAAAATCAATCGACCAATACTGCAGCCTCCTTTAACACAACCGCGTGAAAAATATGTCTGGACAGATAAAATATGTTTTTGTTAGCTATGTTAAGCTATGTTAAGGATATAAAGTCCGTACTATCTTAGTTTTATTTAATGCCATGAAGTACGTGTTCTATAGAGATTTAGATCTAGAGTGTAATATCAGTCTTAAGTCTCAAAATGTTCCCCAGTTGACGTCCATAGAATTAGTATTGAAGATATACCTATTTGAATCCTTACCACTGACGTTCTTAATTCAGCTGGGTAGAGTTATTCATTTACCGCTTTATCCTTAAAATTTCATCGATAGTATATACCTCAGAGAATTATAAATGATATAGTCTTATGTATGTATTATCAAAGAGCAGAGACGGACCTGCAGTGGTTTTCTTGAAAACTCTGTTGGATGCCCTTTGATGTTCTTGGATTTACTTGTGCTAAAGGTGACTCTCTCAGATTGTTCAAATTAAGCTCCCTAGTCTCATCTGTTAAGCTAATTTCGTCAACAATAAAACAGTGTTATAGTCGTACAGATCTCCCTCAAGAGATAAAAGGGCTCTTATGGCTTCATCTTCATTTGCAGGGTGTTATGACAAGCCGATGTGTTAGTGAGACGTTATTGAAATGGAAATAGAAATAGTTATCAGAGATTCAGAATATCGGTTAATAAGTTGTTTTAGCGAAAGTAGCCGTATGAAATCGTTCAAGAATAATAGGAAAATTTGTTGTTAATAATTATTTATTTTTTATTTTTGGACCGGAACAAACGCAGTTTATTAAAATTATTATTGAAAGTATTTTAAAATATCACGGGATTGATAGACTACCCTTCTTGACAACTCTTTCAGTCTAAATATGCTCTGTATACGAGTATATGTATGTATATAAAGGTCAGTATGTAAAATATATTTACTTGCATTTATCCACATGAAATGTGCTTCAATGTGTTTAATTAACCTAGGCGGTAATCCCTTTTGTTTTCTTCGCTTGTCTATCAATTCATCTCACATGTCTGTCCATCACTTAACAGGCACCTGTAACTAACTGTTGGCATATTGCATCGATATACTCCACACCTCGGACGCACATATAGATTTATATATACTCGTTCATAAGTATAATGCCTGGTAATTAACTTCCTTCAGCGCGCGCTTACGTCGTAACTGTCACTCACTTACTCGAGTGTACGGTTCTCTTCTGCCAATTAATACCCGACTTGCGGTTGTACTCTGGTTATGCTGCGGTTAAGTAAGAAAAGGTGTTCACCAAAATTAACCACACGTTTCCCATTATTTTCCGAAACGGAGAGCCATGGAAATGGGGTTAAGCACTGCATACTTGCTTACCATAGAGTGCCCATATTTATTATGTTAGAGAGGTTAATGCATAATTTATGAATTTGCGCTTAGCGTTAGGCAAAAGCTTGATTTGCAAATGATTTAGTACCTTTAAGCTGTACGGTACATTAATGGAACGAGAGTGATGTGCAAACAATTACAGGAAGGATGAGGTTGGGTTACGGCGACACAAATATCCGTATATAGAACTGAACTTAATTAAAATTTTTTTCTAATAAAATATTTATAATAAATAATATTTCTAAATTTATATGATTTCTATTTCAGTGGTGATGCTTTGGCCACACTCTTCTCCGCATTATATGGCAAATTGTTGGTGGTAATGGGCATTGCATTTCCAATGGCTGAAGTTATATCTACATATATACCGCCTTCCTTCTATGAGGTAAGTAAATCCAAGACTTATACGTCTTATACTGAATGATATATTGTTTATATATGTATTGTATTGGTAGCCCGAAATATGGGCCACATTTCTGGCTATTTAATTTTAATTATTTTTTAGTCTGCATAACTCGTATGTTTGAAAAATTTTAAATAGTAATCTACAGTACATTTTCACTATTAAAATGCATGAAGTGAAGAATTCTTCGAAATATAAGGTCTAGTAAGAGAAATATACATTACTTTCTAATATGTGGCTTTAATTTTCTGCACCTCGTTGTGTATAAGTGCGATCTGGTTGTGCTATATGGCTTAAGAAAGATAATAATATTTCGTACTAAAAAAATCTACTCGAGCAGTTTCGTGATTCGTTTACTCAGTGCTGCTCACGCGTCAAAGATGGACACCAGCAAAGAGAAAAACGCCATATTTTACTGTTTTCAGTATGATCCTGATAAAGTAACAGCCAATCACATGTAATTTTGGTTTCATCGATTTCGTTCTGGTAGTTTTAATGTGAAAGATGCTCTACGCTCTGCAATCGAAATCGCTCAATTGTCGAAAATATCGATAAACTCATGGAAATCGTATAGTAGAATATTTCACAAAAGATTGTTTGAAACCATTTCAGGGGTTAGGTGGGTTTCACAGGCTAAAAACAAGGTAATTTTAAATTTTTTAGTATATATAATTATAGATTTCATTTAAGATACATGTTTAAAAAGTATTTTGTGAAATTTCGAAAACGCAGCCGTTGGCAACTCATCTCCCATGACGTGTCCAAAAAAAAGGTCTTGCGGTGGACATCATAACTCTTGATTGGTTCATCTAAAAACAATAAACTAAAAATATTTCGATAGTACTTGGACAAATCTAATTAATGAACGAAGGAAAAAAGAATATATTGATTATGATATATTATTTTTGACGGAGTTTTAACCAAAAAACTCACTTTTTTGTCAAATTTTCAGCATATATTGGTTCCAAAAAAATAGTTGTATTAAAAATAAAAATATCCTTCGTTCATTAACTAGATAATGTTATTCCAAAGATATGTGCAAAATTTGAACAAAATCCCTTAATAACTTATTGAGAAATCGTGCCCACCTAATTGAAAAATTGAGTTTTGAGATAAATGTGTTTAAAGTTTTGCATTCGTAATGACGTTGCCTGATGGACTGAACTTCCAAAGGGTATATCTCTTAGAATCTAACTCGGATTGATTTGATATATGGATAATATTTGAAAGATATTGCACCATTTAATAAGACAATAATTTTTTTTCGAATTTTGAAACCCTTTAAATAAGGTTGGAAACAAAAAGACTCAATATGTGCGTGTCACAAAAGTCAACGCCAAAAACCTCTTGAACTAATTTCTATCTGCGAATCTCTGTTGATTTGCACCAAAATTAATTAATTTCTGAAGCGGGTGGGTACTGGTGAAGAAAAGGTGATGAATATTAACCACAAAGCCAAGCGAAAACCGTTTGTTATTAAATTTCGGTGACCTCAACTCATTCGTAGCCAAGTCAGAAATGACAGCCTCCCAAACTTTTAATTTCTCTGTCAACAGTTGGACTGTCCGAAAGGTGAACTCGCCAATAGGCTGTCGGTTTTGCAAAATCTCCCAAAAGGAGTGTTCCACCAGGACAACGCCAGCCCAGACTCATCGATAGAGTGGCTCGCCATTGATAGTGACACTCTAGCAGCTTGTTTAAATCTTTGCATCCACCTTATATTCCGGACAGGTCATTATTTTCTGATCCTATACATGGTAAATGTTTTTTTTCTGTGGAAAAATCGTCTAAAATGAAGTCTTGGAAAATTGACTGTCCCATTTTTTGACAATAAGGACGACGGTTTCTCCAAAATGGCATAATGAAATTATCTACAAAATTCGAGCAAGTTATCGAACAAAACTTTGTATATTTGATCTAAATTGGACTAACTATTTTTAGCTCAATAAATATAATGGATCTCTTATTTCTAGACCTTATATGCGAAATGAAATTCCAAGTAACGACACGATCAAGAGAAAAATTCCACTGCTTGATTTATTTAGAATCTATATTTTTAATACTAGTTCTTCATCTGTATGCATGGAATGAAAATCTAGGAACTATTACTGTATAAAAGGCTCGAGAGAAGACTACAACAAAAAAAAAGTGTACTGGATATCTTTTTTCGCTGGTTTTCTATCAATTATCAATACAATTGCATCTGGCAACACCATTTTGCTTTCGTCACACACTACTGTGCAATGTAGCAAGCAATCACTTGATCGACTATCCGCAATCTCATTTGTCTTGTCGAGCAAATCACCTGAGAAGTGTTACAAATGTGTAAAGTGAAAAAGAAAATCTTAAAACAAAATAAAATTTCAAAAAGCAACAACAACAAATAGATTAAAACGAATTCAATTTGTTAAATGTTGTCTTGTTAACATTTGTGTGTATGTATGTATATAGGTGTAATACTTTGTCAATGCGTTAGGCAACTCCCTACAGAGTATACGAGAAAAGACAGAAGACATGGTAAACAAGACGGACAGACAAACGATAAATATTCTGCGCGCACAAACACACACAGATTCACTTGTATTGACTGCCTAGTAAGGCGCTCAACTCTTTTCTCATTGCCTGCCTAGGTGTGTGGTGGTGAAGCGTTGCGTTGTTGGCACGCCTAACGGCACAAGCGGCTGTCTGCCTGTTTTGGTTGACTGGAAGTCATGCCACATGTCATGTTCGATTGCAGACGACATTTACTCTTTGCCGGCTGGGCTGCTACAAATGTCGAGCTGTCGCTGTTTCCCCAGTAATCCTACTGTTACCCACACACATACACCTACATGCATATAAACACCTTTCTAGATATATATGTATGTGAATGTGCTGCTTGTAAGACGTGGCGTGGCATCAACATTTTGTCATTTGCTGCAACTAATGGCCGCAAACGCTGACTGTTGTTGGCCGTTGCAGCTAGATTGTAGTTAACTTCATTCGCGGCTCTAACACGCGTAAATTTATTGTTGTTATTGTACATATATGTATCTACATACAACAACATCACTATAAGCATTCACTAACGAGCCTTAGAAATATTGCTCTTCCATTGCGCTGCTTCGTTCGAGCGCGCGTGTGTGTGTGTGTGTGGTTATCCTTGTTGTTTATACGCTTCAACGCCATCCATTGATTGCGGAAGTGCATTTCGCCTGGATTAATAGTCATCGTTTGCAAACAATTTGCGGCACAGGCCTAGTGGTGTTGCTGCTGGCGTGTCGTTGATATTATCGATTGTCGTGGCCAAAGTATTGTGGTGGCAGCGAGTTCAATAAATCTTTTTTCGGTCAATCATATGTCAATAGTATCGTTGTAGTCTCGATATATATGTACGTGTGTAGGTTATATGTGCTTCAGGCGTCTATTGATTTGCATACTTTCGCAGATAATCCACGCTGTATGCGCATACCACGTATTTTACTAAATAATGTAAGATACAAATAACAAAAGCAACAGGGCATTAAATTAATGCAAATTACAAACAGAAATGAATTCGAGCCCTTTAAATATTGTTCTACAACTTTGCTTCCGCCGTTTTTTTGTATATTTAAGGCTTTATTGTATAAAAACGGTTACAAAAATGTTATTCAAAATATTGGCCGTCGCTAGCTACTACTTTTGACCATTTTTCTGGCTGCATGCGTATTCCGTGACGAAAGAACTCCTCATCTTTCGAGTCGATCCAAGTATAAATCCAATTTTTCACTTCTTCATAAGAACTGTAGTGCTCGTTAGCTAGACCGTGTGCCATCGATCGGAACAAGTGGTAGTCAGATGGAGCAAAGTCTGGAGAATACGGCGGTTGGGGTACGTTCTCCCATTTCAGCGTCTCCAAATATTTTTTGACCAACTTTGCGACGTGAGGCCGAGCATTGTCAGGCTGGAGAATGACCTCGTATTGTGGCCGTTTATCTTCTAATGCTCGGCTCAAACGCATCAATTGCGTTCCTGTGATGGTTTCACTTGGCTTTAGCAGCTCATAATATATCACCCCCAGCTGGTGCCACCAAATGCAGAGCATGACCTTGGCACCGTGAATATTCGGTTTTGCCGTCGACATGGAGGTATGTCCAGGCTTTCCCCATGACTTTCTCCTCATCCCCATGGCTTTTAGGCGTTTTGATATGGCAACGCATCATGGTATAACGATCTGACGCTATTTGGAAAATTCCAATCTGAATGCGAAATTCCTCAACTAGCAGCAGGCGTGCAGAACCGCATAGTAGAGGTATTGCCGGCGGTTTTCATCGAATAACTACCCCGTTTATGGACCGATCGGGGAGTTTGGGGCCTCATATGAAAGGAAAGCGCTTCCTCAAAACGATCCCGTTATCGTTCCGGTTATATTTAGAAAAAAAAAAAACATTTTTTTGCGAATTATATGGGAAAATTACACCCCTAAAGTGTGCAATCCTTTCAGTACAATTTAATATTTCGATTGTTTTTGTTAAAAACCATTTAAATAAAAACACCATTTTTTGTATTGTTTTATTGAATATAATTTTTTATTAATTTTCTTCTTTTTTTTATTTACAGGTGTATTATCTTTACTTGTACATTGGTAGTATGATATTTCTGCTCTTCATGTATGCCACACTATTATGGGGACGACCGAAAATACCGGCGAATATTAGTAAGTATCAAGCAGTGATATGTTGAGTTAAACCATACATTTATTTTGAAGAGAAAGTATAGTATATTTCACTCGTCAGTCTGTGTGCAGCTGGATACATTTAAAGAGAGAAAAAAAATTAATTAAAAAACAAGAAAAAATAATAAAGAACAAATAAAATAAAAAATGAAATCAAGTAAAATAATACTCAGAGTATTGGTAATTAAAATGTTATTTTTTTTGTTCCACCATTTTATTTATATTCATTATTATGCGTGTCATTACCGAACATCAACATTAATCGCGTCAAAAGTCCGTCCATTCGTAATTAAGCAAACACAGTTACACAGAAAAATGAAATGAAATGAAAAAAGCAAATATTTCACGAATCCTTTATCCTCTCGCTTCAGCTTCGCCCAGCAAATCGACATCAAAAGCACGCTCCTCCACCGCCTCGGAGAGCATGGACGAATCGGACACTGACAGCAATTCGATGCACAACAAACGCATACCGACGGTCATACCCGCCCGTAGGCCCTCGCTGCTGGCACCGCTCGGCCGACAACATCACTACGGTTCCTTTTATCTGCGTATGGGCGCTGTGGGTGAGTATGAACTCCACTGTGTTGAAAATGAAGCAGTCAAGTTGGTTGGAGCAACTAGCATCTGCTGTAGCAATATAGTATATTCCTTATCTCATGATGATGATGATGAATGTATATGTATATATAAGCATTTAGCACTTGCAACTCCTTCTCACTAGCGGTGTCGTCTTGCTTCTTGCCTTCTGTGTGATATAAAATAGCTCGCTCTTGCATTTTCGCTGAATTTATGAAGATTTATTTGCTAGCTGTAAGTCAGTAAGCATTTTTATGCATTTAATGAAAATTTATGAAGTTGGAGTTGTAAATTAATATGCGTAAATACATACAAACAGACATTTATACGCTGCTATAAAAGCGAAATAATCTGCAACACTCTCACCGAAAGTGCTTGCTTTATGAGACTTGCAAAATGAGACCAGTCCGGATCGTTTTGAATTTCGCAAGATGCTTAAATTGCACAGTGATAGATACAAAGTCCCAGTTTTCGGCCAAATTTTATCTAATTTGTCTAATGCATAAATGAAAAATAAAAGGGAAAATATTACTAGTCGGTTAAGATTCTTATATTTCAAACAACCGAAGGGATTGAATTTTTAACGCTATATAGCAAGATACTAGAATAATATAGATAAATAAATAATTTCATATGCATATACCATATAAACATAGGAACATGTAAGACTTCTTAAGTCTATTAAATCCTTTCTATAGATCATTAAAGGTATGAAGCTAATGTGAGAAGGACATAACAAATTCTGTGGGAGATTTACTCAAATGGTTGATCTTTTTAAATACTCCAATCTCAGAGATGACATTACTATAAGATATCTGTTTTAATTAGGACACAAAAAACTGTGTCTGTGGTGACTAGATTTCAGTTCTCGAATCATTATGAAAACTTTGTTAAGAGATTACGCCATCCTGAACGCATGAAAATCGTATAGTTTTTTAGCAATTTTTTTGACAAAACTATTTGAGGTAGGATTTTTTTACATTTATTGCTAATTTAATAGTTATCTTAAGTTTTAAAAATATTAAAAAAATAGTATTTTTAATCAAAAAGGACAGAGATATAAGCATTGGCGTGGATCAATTTTTCCAGAGCACTCTATGATGGTGTAAATGATTGGCATTTTAATTTTTGTCTGAAATAAGTAAAGTTATATTTTTCTTAAAAAGTGATAAATTTTGAACAGAGTGACGTGGCCGTTTTTTAAACAGAAATTTTTACTCAATTGAAAGCACTTCATTCAATTACCGTATAAAAAATTAGATAAAAAATTTTCAAATTATTCTATCGAAAAAATCTTAAGTCAATCTATGGAAAATCTATTTAGGAAGATGTATTTTAATTTTCAAGTCAAACGATTGAATGGCTATTGAGTAATCATGTACACTGTCGCGAAATATAGACTTCGAAATATAAAAATATAGACTTCGTAATTAAGAAAAAATCAATTTTTGAGAATTTTAGGGTGGCGTAACCGCTTAAGCAGTCCAAATCTTGAGTTAAACTGAATGAGTCTTCTCACTCAAAACACAAATCATTACGCTCGCAGGAGTGTGCCATTTCCTTAACCGTTTCGTTGAACGAGAATAGGCAAGAACTTAGTTTAGCTATCTATTGGAGTTCTGTTCATCTCATAATAGCTACCAACTTCTTTTAAAATATTATTCCCGTGCGAAAAATACACTTAAAGTTTAAAGTTAGAAACACAAAATTAATTTGAAAATAGTTCCATAAATAAATGGTTTTTCAAAAGGGACGTTACAAAAGTAGACCGATAGCAACAGCACGCGACTCCATATTTTTTCCCGCTCTTTTGACATTTCTCTTCAGTAAGCTTTGCCATTTCATCGTGAAAATATATACCACCCAATAACGATTCGAAATTATTAAAATTTACTACCGAAATTCGGAGTCAATGACATCAACTTTAAGCCCTAGCTAGTCCAATATATGGTCATCATAATCATCTTATTAGATCAACAATTGAGCGTTTAGTGAAAAATGTGAATCCAAAGGCACAGTTAGCTTGATGAGACACAGAAACTGCATCATGTTTGTTTCGATTAAATGTGTTTTTAGAGAATTGTTATTACAATTCCTGGAGACTATGTGAACGGTTGTCAAAAAAGGTGTCGGATTTAACTCTTCTATACTTCCGTAAAAGCCGTATCCAATGAGATTGAGTCGGTTCGAATCAGTTTTCTACCTTTAGTGTTAGAACTCATACTATCGAAAAAATATAAAAGGAAAAATACCTGAAAATATATGTAGATACATTTTTAAGGACTTAAACTTGTAAGAGTAAAAGCTGTTCAAATGACTCAATCCAAGTCAAGAAATGTAAAGTTTTTTATTGCTTTAGGTATAAGCAATCTTTAGTATGAGGTGCTACCACTAACTCTTCCCCACATACTAAGTGTCTAATGTTACGTAGATTTCCCAATGGAAACATAAAAGTGATTGAAAATGGCAAATGGCCACTTACTCGTACCAACACTACAAGCACTCAAACATACAAATACAAAAGCAAAGTACTGGACCATTACTGTAGCATTCGATTGCTATCTCTTAGATTTTTATCTTTATTTTCATTGAGCAACTCGGAAAATTTCGTAAAGCAGGAAATAAAATAGATCGCATATGCTGTATACCACTTCAATGCATTTATTTATTTTTATTTTTTTATGGCGTTGCCAGCGTTATTTATTGCAACAGCACTGAATTGTAGATTAACCAGCTCGTGCAACTGCTGCTTTAATACCCTCTACCAACCGAAAACTCCTTTCAGTATCGAAAAATTTAAGAAAAATTGCTGTTTATTGAACTCTGACGAATTGTCGCTGCCGCTTCCGCTGGGCATAATTTAATATGCAGTCGAAAAATATATAAATGGCCTGCCTTGTTGGCTGTTGATGGCTTTGATGTACAAATTATTTTCTCTTTTATTATTTATTGATTTTCTTTTTGGCATCAGTAGGAAGCCACCTTGATTCGCCAAAAATGAATTGCAGCTGTCGTGCGACTTGTCAGTTCATTAGTCTTTGCACTTATCGAGGGAGAGAGAGTTAGTTCCCTACCAGCTGTTGACTGCTCATTTCGCCGCCTTTAATTGTGCGGCCTAATTGACGTTGTAATTCGGTTAATGACGCCTGCGGAGGCTGGAGGCTGTTGCAAATTCTAATTTATGCCTAATTTTATTTCAACACATTATTTTCATTTGCTCCTATTCCATCATTCGTCTTCTTCTATTTACATGCATTTCTTTTTTGCTTTTACAGCTTTTGGCATTGGCAGCATGATTTATTCGGGGCTGGAGTTCGGGCAGTATTTCGAATTGAATCCGGACACCAAGTGTCATAATGTGCTGTTAGCATTGACACCGGCGACGCGAATGGCATTCATTTTCATACAAATGTACTTTATATTCCTGAATAATGAGGTAAGTGGGTTGTAAGCATGGGTATAAAATTTAAGGTAGCTATTTAAGTTGGATACAAAAAGGTTGGACCGATATAATTTGATTTTACCCAGTGAAAGCAGGAATATAAAAATATGTATTTAAGGTGAAAAAATAATTTTCGGAACTTAACAGAATAGCAATAGACAATAGCTCGCCGTGTGGTCTTCTGAATATTAATCTAATGTAATAGCTTTTCGGCTTAAATCGATTCCAAGTTGGGATGAAAGGCTTCGGACCATTTAGAACCACCAAAAAAGTTATATTTTGAGATAACTTCCAACTACAAGATGTTGGATTTTGAAAATTATTTTCTATCCAGAATACGGTCTTTCTGATCTTTGTTCTGAATATATAGATCATGTTTTCAAAGTTGATATGGTTACCATGTAAAGGACTTGTTATAAACCCGTGTCCATAACAGTCGAATTTACGTAAATGATATATCCGTTTCCGATTCATTCCCATACATGGAAAGAGTTGATGAACAATAAATAGTCAATATAAATCGAAAAGATATCTCCAAGTGAAATAACTAAATTTTTTATCGTCTCAAGAATCCAGAATAATTCAGTTAAAGGTTTAAGCTTCATTAAATTTCATTTGATCCACAATAGAATAATCATGGCTTATAAGTACGGTATTCGTCAGCGAAACCAGATGAAGGCCCAATCCACTTAGAGATATTATTGAAAATAAGTATTTCTTCACTTCACCTTAGCTCTGAGGGGCTCTGACAGGATCCTATGATTTTCTTTATTGATACATGTTCTTGAGAAAATATGGCATACATTTCAGGCGTCCATTCTAACTGGTTTCACGGTGATCATTTCCGTAGACCTAGCTACCACAATTTAAAGTACTAATGTCAATATGGTATGACTAACTTTTGATATTATATTTTATGATAACAACTAACATCAGACCTTAAAAAGAGTGTTGTAAACATAGAGAAACTTAAAATTGTTTCGTTAACATTAGTTTAGGATTCCTCCTACTTCCTCTCAAAACACCCTAAGCTATCGGAGATCGTTTTTGAGAACACATTCTAAACTCCATCATATGACTTATCTACTAACTGTAAAACTTCATTCATACTAAACTCTCTTACTTGCAGCAAATCAAGGTCTACCGCTACAAAATTATCGCACGCTTCGGACTCATGCATATGATCGGCACTAATTTGGCGGTGTGGCTGAATGTTTTGATACAGGAGACGAAACACGAGATATTGACATTCTACAATCCGGAGAATCGTACACTACGCATTTCGCATCGCATACCGGGACATTCGCGTGGGCATGCTGCCATACCGGCGGTAATACCCACCGACCCAACAGCACACCTGCGTATACCACGTGGGCTGAAGGGTCCATATCAGATTTTCGAATGCCGCCGCACCAACATACTTGGCACACTCGTACAGGATGCATCACCGTTCCTCTTCCCCTGCACCATTGAGTATTCGTTGATCTGCGCAGCCATTTTGTATGTGATGTGGCGTAGCATTTCGCGCCCACCAACACCAGCGCCACAACGTCCGGACACGATCAGTTCGCCGATGAAGCGTTCACCGCATCACTATTCGGTGGATTGTGCGCGTGCGCACAAGGGTCTCTTCGTTGGCATACTCATACTCGTGTTGACCATCATTTCGCTCATTCTCTTCTTCGTGTTGATCTCGCGACCAGATTTTGTCGCCCTGGCCGTCACCGAGGTGACCATCTGTGAGCTGCTCATCTACGGCACTGCGACCATAGCGACACTCATCGGCATGATACAAATACGACATCTACAGTACGATTGGTATCGCAGCTTCTCGTTGGATGATATTCTGTTGGTTGGCGCGCAGACTGGGTCCTTCTTGTATAACATATTCACAGTGATTGCCGGACACTTTACGTTGCGCAGTGATGATATGCTGGTACCGCTGAATGCGCTCGCCTCCATTGTGCAAACTGCCTGTCAGACGCTATTCATATTGGACGCGAGCCGACGACAGGCCATCACACCGGAGCATATACGTAAGAAGCCGGGGCGAGAGATCGTTACATTTATGTTGGTCGTGAATTTGGCGATGTGGGCGATTAGCACGCTGGAGAAGTCACGCGCCGAATCACATCCGATACAATTGAATTTCTATGGCCTCTGGGCGTGGACGATAATAACGCATGTGTCCATGCCGTTGGCAATATTCTATCGTTTTCACTCGACCGTATGCCTGTGTGAAATCTGGAAGCGTGCCTATAAACTGAAACCGACCTATATGTGAGAGTTTGCGCGCGAGCGCATTGCAAGCATTGCGCAACAGCAACAATTCTGTGAAGATCTCAAAACCAATTTGTCGTACTGTTATTGCTCGACAACGCTGGCCGGTGGCGAACTCGAGACCGTCGAAGAGGCGGAGAGTGGCGAGAGCAACGGCTACGAAGAAGATGACGAGGGTGAGGATGGCGGCAATGTTGATGGTGACGTTGGTGGCGCTGGTACCGATACGACTACAGCGGTGCTGGAGGGTGGCGGTGGCACCGGCACAGTTCCCACAGAAGAAGAGGAATTGGACACAACCGATGGTGATAAGTTAGAGGCGACACAACGACCGAAACAAGTGAAGATAAATGGTAGCGAAAAGAAGCAGAAACAGCAGGCCAGACAACGACATGTCAAACTAGTAGACTGTAAGGATAACGGTAGTGATAATGGTAATGGTAAAGGTAACGGTGGTGGTTGTGGTGGCGGTGGTGGTGGTAAACCTTCTGCATTTTGTCCGGTTTTCGTGATAAATGGTGAATGAGTTTACGAGGATTTTGAGTTCATCGATGCGGGCAGTGATCGTGAGCTCACATTTGTTTAAGGTGGACACTTTGTATAGGACTTGAAGTGAGGTGAGGTTGATGTAGGAAGGTAGAGATTTGTGGTCTCGAGCATGAAGAACTCGTTAATAGTTAACCTTGTACGATACTTGCGTAATGCAGACCTTATAGAAAGTCATATCCTGCGTATTAAGTACATAAGTCTTGAACCAATTTCAGTCCAAAATTAAGAGTAAAGTTTAGCTGAACATCTAATTGGGAAAACAATACATTTACTCGCCAAAGAAATCATGAATATAGAGGCTAGAAATAATATACATATTTGCTGGAACACACAGTTACTTACTACTAACGAAAAAAATAGAAGTTTAGTAGGTGAGATCAGTCAGTAGCTATAGAGCTGAAGAGTGGAACTTGTGTTTTTTTTTATTTCAAATTTGATTCGATAAACAATCTTAATTCCGTTATAAATTCCTAAATTTTAAAATCTAAATATCACACTTTTAGTAAGGTTTCTTCGAGGAGGCTTCAATTCGAAAGTTATTTTTTCAAGAAAAGAGCGATGATCGTAATCTGTGTATACTCTTGAGGACCTAGGACACATATGCGTCATAAAGGGTATATAAATTAATATTATTGACACTAGATCAAAAAATGAGAGGTTCTTACGAGCTATAATGTCTTTTGCAACCGTTACAGATTTCACGAGAAGCTTTTTCTTCCAGAAGAAATTCATTCTGAAGTTTATCGGTATTTTAAAGAATTTCGATTTAAGTTTGTCAAAAAGCGGGGTTGAATATAACTCTTTGAAGTGTAGTGCGGACTTATAACCATTACCGCACAACGAACTGGTTAGAGGCTAACCGATTTCATATTTGAAAGAACACCACGAAACTTTACCTTCTGCACTTTTTGAACTTCACGGTTATATTATAGTAAATTTTGTGTTTTCTTTGGAGTTTTTTTACAGTAAAAAGTAACAATAGAGCATATCGGGAAGTAGCAAATTATTGGTAGAGAAGAGTTATTGAATACAAAAAACAAGATAAACCAGAGAAACTATAAGCAGACCTATGTAATTTGTAGTACGTTAACCAACAGCAATATTAGAAGTGTTCTCTAGGAAATTTGAGATTGAGAAATGAGTTTAAATAACTAGTATTGAAAATAGAAAGTTTCGAAGACATGAAAAAAAAAGAAATCAGAGAAGCTCAAGTGAATTCAATATTAGCAATACACTGCGTAATCAAAATGAACAGCATAAATGTACGAAATTAGTTCAGTTCGAAACTAAAAACTACTAGGGAATATATACATACATACATACTAGACAAAAATAGAAAAAAGTATTTGAAAAAAGAAAAACGAGTTGTAAATTTAATGAATTTTTAGTAAACAAGTATAAAGTGAAAACAAAAATAATAATAATGATAATGAAAAATCTATGCACCGATATACGGACCCACCATAAACCACCATTTCGAACAAAATTCTCATTGGCATACAAAGCAAATAAATAAAAAAACGAATTAAATTAATTGAAAACGAATCTCAAAAATCGGAGAGAAAATTGTGAAACGAAATGAAGAACAAATAAAGAACCCACACATGCAACTACACTCAACTAAATAACATGATAACCTTACTAACATACAACCATAACTGCATACAGAACAAGTATTTTTCGATGAAAAGATTAATTGATTTTACAAAACCAACAAACAAAAAAATGAAAAAATAAAGTGATGTAATATTTTCTTTCAATTTTACCTTTAACAAACAATATACATACATACATATTATATATAAAGAAATTCATAGAAAAAAAAAAATACGAAAATAATACTAATCCTCGAAGTGATAGTTTGTTTAAAGAAGAAAATCCGATAGACACATGTAAAACCGTTATATCATGTTCAAAGAAATATTAATCATAAAAATCGATATATAATAATGTAATCTTCAATACACGTAATGGTATAAGTCAAAATCAATGAGCAACAAAATATTGTAAACATATAAATACATACATAAATATATAGATTTGGAATGCAAGCAAACATAACCTTAAAAGAAATCTAGTGAATACCATGAGAAATAATGTGTATGTAGTTGTATTCATCGATACTATTTGTATAGACTGATTGTGTGTTCACTGCAAATAACTTTAATTAAAAAAAGTAGAGAAACTTAAATTTCAAAAGAGTTGCTCATAATAGATATCTCACAAAAATAGTTCCCTAAAAAACTAAAAAAACACGGCATTATGTTGCATGCATTATGAAAGCAATTGATTTTTTTTAAATAATACTTTCATATTTTTAACAATTATTATGAATACCGAAATTTTATCGAGAAAAATATTATTTTATGTTTGTTCCAAACCAAAAATCGTCGGAGTAATAAGTGGAGCGCTCTATAATCACTATATGGGGTAGTAGCGTCAAGCTTAGAAACTCAAGTATTCTCCTTATTTCGAACTTTCGATGTTCAACTTAAGTAACATAATCCATAATAGACAGTTCCATAACATTTAAAAACAGGTTATGTTTCGACATTTAGAGCTACGAGGTAGCCAATTAATATAAACTATTGAAGACCGATGACACTATTAACGAATGCTTTTTAAAATTCGACTAGAGAAATTAATTTAACAGACCGTTTTAGCATTAACCTTGATCCGTGCTTAGGAGTCTACTAGCATCACAACGGAATGACACCTTTAGCTGTCCAAGTGAGATCTGTCCCGAAACCTGTCGCGGAGGTCAGAATTTTTTAACCTAACCTGACATCTGTAGCATTAACCCTTTACTGAAGTACCTCTCAGCAATATTTTCTAAGAAAAAGTGAGCCTTTTGAATATGCATCCCACTTTCAATTACTATATTCGGGTTTTCAGCCCCAAGTCGAGATAAATTGTCCCTCCGCAGAAATTATTCAATATATTCAAGTAAAATTGTGCGAAAGTATAATTTCCCGAGATTATTCAAGCAAAACTCAATCAATACAGTGTTTCGAGGAGGGTTGGGATTGGCTTTTCAACTGGTTTCAAGCGATATAGAGTCGTTATTATGGAAATATCATGTGGTTAGAAATGTCTGTATGACTTTCTAGACAAAAATTACGGATTCCTTTGAAAAATCTTCACTCAAATTTGCGAATATTCATTTCCTCAACACATTACAAATTTTCATTTTAATAATCTTCCCAAAATACTGAATACCCAATGGGAAAATCTCTTCGATTTGTTTCGAAAATCATTAAATGTGACAAATTCAATCAATTGAGAAATAGCTTGAGTAAATTTCAATAAAATACTCAGGAGACTTTCTTCGACGAAATATAAGATTTATTGAACTGATAACAGAAAAAAGTTTGGTTAAAACATAAGAACGACTTGAAGGATATGGAAAATAGATTATGTACTATATTTCCAATATCAAATTTGTTATTATATTTTCACTGTTTTTCCCATAAGCTTCTTATAAAACCCAAAGTTGCCAAAAATATATGTAATTCGAAAAAAAATATTAAATATGATAAAGTTGAGAAATTGAATAAGTGAATAAGTGAAAATAATGAAATCGTAATTTAAAATTAAATCTGCCCAAAATCGAAGTCAGTTATTATAAAAAGTGAAAATAAAAAAAAGAAATCAGTATTACAGTTATTAATACATAATTTGCTGTAAGTGAAAAGCTAACAAAGTTGCCACTTAATTATGCTAAGATCGAACTATTATGTACATATATACCACTATGCATATTATAAGATTGTGTTATTTGTTTGCGAAAACTGTTTTGTTGCATTCAATTATTGTTGCAAGGATTGGTGAATTGGTTGTTTGATTGTTCATGTAAAACTGATCGTTTGATCATTATTTCAAGAGTTGATTGTAAGTTTTTAATTCTCAAAAACAAAAAAACAAAAAATATTAAGTAATTAAAAATGAAATAATTAATAATAAAAATTATAAGATAAAATGTAGTTGCAATTTAAAAAAAAATCTGCATTTAAAGTCCCCCAAATCATTTATATATGTGTGATAAATTTTGAAAAATTTATTTTAATTATTATAATTAATCAATTCGAGGCTACAAAATTTGAAAAAAAACCAAAAATTATTTGTTTTAGAAATTATGCATTAAAAAAGTAAATATATTTGAAAATTAATTGCTTAATTGAAAATTAGATTTTAAAATATTATTTTGTTGGATTTAAGCAAGCAACTTATAAATGAGTAATGTTTAAAAACAAAATAAATTATAAAAGATAAAAAAATTCTTTATAAAAAAGGATTTATTAGTTAGGTTAGTTTTTAATATTTATTTTTTTTTTATAATTAAATTCAATAATTTTTTCAATCGATTTTATTTTACCATTTCTAATTTATTTTATTTACTGAAATAAAAATTTATTTAAAATTTTTGTTAAAATTAAGCAAATAGTTGTACCAAGTTTAAAAAAAAATCGTAAACTCAGGTGCCATTTCATGTTTTGGCTTTAAGCGCTAATCAAATTAATTTAAAAATTGAAATTGCGTAATATATGATTTTTTTGCGCAAACAAATTGCCATAATTAAAAATAATAAAAGTTAAAAAATATATGAACGCAATGATTGTAAATTAAAAAAGAAAATTAATTATAAATATTTTATAAAAAATAAATTTTATTTTTCATTTTAAATAAAAAAAATTAAATTAAAGTTTAAAAATAATATTTTTTTAATAACTATTAAAATTTTTTTTTCAACTTAAGTACATTTTTTGAATTGAAAAAATAATAATTTAAATAAAACTGTTTATTTAAAAAAAAATTGAAAAATAATAACTATTAAAAATATATATTCTTTGCAACTTAAGTACATTTTTTGGTTAAAAAAAAAAATAAATTAAAAAATAATAATTTAAATAAAAATATTCATTTAAAAAATATTAAGTAATAACTATTAAAAAAATATATTCTTTTCGACTTAAGTACATTTTTTGATTTAAAAATAAATTAAAAAATAATAACAACTATTAAAAGCCAAATAATAATTTATTCACCTACTGTGTATAATTTAGTTTCGATGCCAAAGATTTTTTCTAAACCATATACAATATTATTATACTCATATAAATTATGATATTTCTATAATATATAAATAGAAGATGTATATTTAATACCACTAAATTAAGTGTTTGCTGTCTGTAATTTAATTAAACATAATAATGATAATTGTGTGTTTTAATAGTTAAGTATGAAGAAACAAATATGTTTTAAATTTAGTTATTACAATTCAGATATTTATATATTCTTCATATAATGTACTAGCATTGTATTTGTAGTATATAAGGGAATTTATTAAAATAATAAAGATTTTTTTAAGAATTCTGTACATTTATAATCAAATTAGTGTAGTTAAAGGCAAAGTATTAGATTTAAAAATACATTTGTGTCAACAATATAATGAAAGCAAATTTATAAAAAAATTATTTAAAAAATCGTAAATAAAAAACAATATTAGAATATAAAAACAAAATCAAAGCAATCTTCTAGAGCGAGCGATACATAATAAAAAAAACACAAAAACTAAAAAATATAAAACGAAAACCCTAAATTTACTCCACATAAACAAAACAAAAAATATTAAAAAACAAGTAAAGAATGGCTAAGTTCGGGTGCAACCGAACATTCGATACTCTCGCAACTTTTTTGATAGAGTTTTATTAAGATAACACACAATTTGACCCATATATTCGACATAAAATCCACTATAATAACGAAAATCAACATACATACTATATAGTTTATGAGGGCTGAGGTAATTTCTGAACGGATTTCAAATGTTATTGCCCATGTTAAGCCACTGCAAAGTGTGCGATTTCTGCATATGCATATAATCACACTTTTAGCCAAAACTTCGTGGTTTCTTAATATTTTTCGATGTTTTTTTGTTTAAATTGTTGCATTAATTCGGCGAAAAATTATAAGAACAAATTCCATGTCAAATTGTTAAAATTAAATAAATATTAAATAATATAACATAGTACTATC
This sequence comes from Zeugodacus tau, assembly GCA_031772095.1. Lineage (NCBI taxonomy): Eukaryota > Metazoa > Arthropoda > Insecta > Diptera > Tephritidae > Zeugodacus > Zeugodacus tau. Next base: position 47,524,134 of record CM062650.1, read on the forward strand.
TTTGGTGTTAGTAGGCTTTCAAACTTTTACAAAAAATGGAGCTACTTAACATTTATGGTACTCAGAATAATCTGCAGGCCTCCCTGCAACTTTCTATGCCCATAATGTCCAACTAAAGTTAGCATTTGCTGGTGTTTTATGCTGTTTTCTCATATTTGTTGCCGATTGCAACATATTTTAATTTTTTATAAATTTTTACAGTGCAACAACAACAACCATTTTTTCATACACTTATGGGCCATGCGATTCTGAAGAGACCAGTAAAAACCGCATGGCTCTAAGTGCCTCCGTTTGGCCACAATTCGCATTTTTCAATTTCGCAGCCACCTACTGCCTGCTCCTGGTCGCCTAGTAGAAATCCCAGATTTTCGCAACAAATTGAAATGCATGTTTTTGGCAGCGGCGCCGGCAGAGCGGCAGAGCTGCCCGATGGTGTTGCATATGCAAAGGGGCAAATTTGAATTAACGGAAGCGGGATGTGGCGGAAACCGGATGTGACCAACTTCCGGTCCCAACTTCCGATTTCCGGTCCTCAACTTCCGGTCTGGACCCCAAACCGGAAGTGGGACACCGTTATTTTTCATTTCCGGTTTCCGGTCCGGGTCGACTTCCGGTCCCGCCACATCCCACTTCCGTTAATTCAAATTTGCCCCTTTGCATATGCAACACCATCGGGCAGCTCTGCCGCTCTGCCGGCGCCGCTGCCAAAAAAATGCATTTCAATCTGGTGCGTAAAATTGGGATTTCTACTAGGCGACCAGGAGCAGGCAGTAGGTGGCTGCCGAACAGAAAAACGCTTATAACTTTTAAACGGCTGGTCGTAGCGTAAAACTAAAAATGCCAAAATCTGCAGAATCGCATGCTCGATAATCCTATATAATAAGAATCTATCTTGGAATAACCAGCGAATTTAAAAAATTAAAAATATATTGCAAATCGCAAACATTCTGGGAAAAATTTTTTAAAACACCGGAATTTCGAGTTCTAACTTGCAAATATAGAAACTAGATGATTTTTTACCTTAAATAAGCATATAAAGTTATATGAAATATTTCAAACGAGGAAGAAATGGTGACACCAAAAACGAACACATTTGGGTGCATCAACCAGCGTTTGCACATGCATAGAAGAAAAGGAGAATATAAAAATGAAGTAGAAAGTGAATAATTACTGTCTGGCATACAAAAGCATTCGTTCCAACAACAAAATATTGCGTATATTGTGCAATAAATTATGCAATTTAGTGCAAACATTGAAAGTAAAATATTGTATACAAATATTGTTTTATTGAACATCTAAGGCATTGAATGGGTGGCTAATGACACAGGGTAACTACTAACATCATTTCCTGAAACATATTTAAGCAAACGAATGCATCTTGTGTGTAATTTCCATGAAAATTCGCGATTTGCATCACATTTTTAATTTTATAAACTCTCGGGTAAATCCAACAGGGAGTTCACTTAGTCAGAATTGTAGCCCACGCGTTTCTGCAAAATTCAAAATTTAGATCACCAAAATCCGACCTCTGGTTCAAAAGTTATAAGCATTTGTGTTTCGCTGCTGTCCGGCGCTGCTGACGTCGGCTGCGAAAAAATGCATTTCAATTTGGTGCGAAAAATTGGGATTTTCACCAGGCGACCAGGAGCAGGCAGTAGGTGGCTGCGAAATAGAAAAATGCGAATTGTGGCCAAACGGAGGCACTTAGAGCCATGCGGTTTTTACTGGTCTCTTCAGAATCGCATGGCCCACAAGTGTATAAAAAAATGGTTGTTGTTGTTGCACTGTAAACATTTATAAAAAATTAAAATATGTTGCAATCGGCAACAAATATGAGAAAACAGCATAAAACACCAGCAAATGCTAACTTTAGTTGGACATTATGGGCATAGAAAGTTGCAGGGAGGCCTGCAGATTATTCTGAGTACCATTAATGATAAGTAGCTCCATTTTTTGTAAAAGTTTGAAAGCCTACTAACACCAAAGATAGTACTATGTTATATTATTAAATATTTATTTAATTTTAATCACTTTGCCATGGAATTTGTTCTTATAATTTTGCGCCAAATTAATGCAACAATTTAAACAAAAAAACATCGAAAAATATTAAGAAACCACGAAGTTTTGGCAAAAAGTGTGATTACATGATTTCTGCACCTTTTGTAGTGGCTTAACATGGACAATAACATTTTACTGTCCGCTAACATAACAGTCTTGGGCAATAACATTCTACTGTCCGCTAACATAACAGTCTGCACAGTTAACAGTGCGTTAACAGTATCAGGCAGAAATCCACCTACTGCCTGCTCCTGGTCGCCTGGTGGAAATCCCAATTTTTGGCATCAAGTTGAAATGCATTTTTTTGGCAGCGGCGCCGGCAGAGCGGCAGAGCTGCCCGATGGTGTTGCATATGCAAAGGGGCAAATTTGAATTAACGGAAGTGGGTTGTGGCGGGACCGGAAGTCGACCCGGACCGGAAACCGGAAATGAAAAATAACGGTGTTCCACTTCCGGTTTGGGGTCCAGACCGGAAGTTGGGGACCGGAAATCGGAAGTTGGGACCGGAAGTTGGTCACATCCGGTTTCCGCCCGGTGGCATTTTCCGGTCCCGCCACATCCCGCTTCCGTTAATTCAAATTTGCCCCTTTGCATATGCAACACCATCGGGCAGCTCTGCCGCTCTGCCGGCGCCGCTGCCAAAAAAATGCATTTCAACTTGATGCCAAAAATTGGGATTTCTACCAGGCGACCAGGAGCAGGCAGTAGGTGGCTGCCGAGCAGAAAAACGCTTATAACTTTTGAACGGCTGGTCGTGGCGTAAAACTAAAAATGCCAAAATTTGCAGAATCGCATGCTCTATAATCCTATATAACAAGAATCTATCTTGGAATAACCGCCGAATTTAGAGAAATAAAAATATGTTGCAAATCGCAAACTTTCAGGGAAAAATTTGTTAAAACACCGGAATTTCGAGTTCTAACTTGCAAATATAGAAACTACATGATTTTCTACATTAAATGAGCACATACAATTCTATGAAATATTTCAAGAAATAACGATATGGTAACACCAACATCGACCACATTTCGGTGCATCAACCAGCGTTTGCACGCGCATAGCAGAAAAGACGAATATAAAATTTAAGTAGAAAATTATTATTTATTGTGTAGCAAACAAAAACATTCGTTCAAACAACATATACATATATACAATATATATTGCGTATATTGTATATATATTGTCTCATGCCCGAATTCCACGCATTTGGATCCGCATAAAAACGTTAATTAAGCTCAAACTTTTGCATATTTTCTGCTGTCAATATAATTTGGACATCGATTAATCCGAAACATGTTAAAAAATGTGTGTATTTTGAAAAGTTCTATAAGAAAACTCGATTTCAAAAGCCTGTTATATGAATTTTATTTTCCAAATTGCGACCACTTCCGCTCTCCATAGCATATACATATATACATGAAATTGGTGTAGAATTCTTCAGGCTACAAGAATATATAAACGTTTTTACTAACTTATGGGCATGGTCAAATTTTATTGCCAAAAAACACGAAATTGACTCTCAAACTGTCGGAAATAAGCGCTTATAACTAAAATATTTGAAGAGTTAGAATTCTGCAAAGTATCTCAGAAGATGCGCAATTCTCTCAAGATACCGTTAGCAAAAAAAATTTCAACAAAATTCGCATTAAAACCGATGTTTTACGCCATTTTCACTTTGAAGTTCAAAATACAAGTCGCATATTTGAGTGCCAATGAAAAACCATTAATTTTTGCGAAATTTGTGCCCACGTGCATATGCTACACTTTTCACACGCGCCACATGTATACATACCTGCTGGCATACATATTTACATGTACCATGCATTTATTTCCGCATCCACCTAGCTGAAAAGTGTAGCATATGCACGTGGGCACAAATTTCGCAAAAATTAATGGTTTTCCATTGGCATTCAAATTCGCGGCTTGTATTTTGAATTTCAAAGTGAAAATTGCGAAAAACAGCGGTTTTAATGCGAATTTTGATGAAATTTTTTTTGCTAACTTTATCTTGAGAGGATTGCGCATCTTCTGAGATACTTTGCAGAATTCTAACTCTTCAAATATTTTAGTTATAAGCGCTTGTTGCCGACAGTTTGAGTGTCAATTTCGTGTTTTTTGGCAATAAAATTTGACCATGCCCATAAGTTAGTAAAAATGTTTATATATTCTTGCAGCCTGAAGAATTCTACACTAATTTCATGTATAAATGTATATGCTATGGAGAACGGAAGTGGTCGCAATTTGGAAAATAAAATTCATATATGAGGTATTTGAAATCGAAATTTCTTATAGAATTTTCCAAAGTACGCAAATTTTCTAACTTGTTTCGCATTTATGAATATCTAAATGAAGTTAAGAGCGAAAAATAGTCACAACTTCCAGCTTAATTAGTGTTTTTTTTGCGCATCCAAAAGCGCGGAAATGGGGGCATGAGAATTCCCCTTCAGTTGACACCAACACTTTGAATGGTCATTACTCTGGTAAATCTGAACCGATTTCGATGATTTTTGTGGAATATGAAAGGAAGTAACACTGAAGCATTCAATTCACTAACAGTATAGTAAGCACTGGAAGTAGGCTCTTTTTCCCCACTTTTGTACTCACAATGTGCCTCTCTATGTAGATCCTCTTAAGAAATAATTAAAAACTTTGTTGTATTTGTATATTTTTATTACAATTTAATTACACTTCTTAAAAGAGTAGTTCTAGTGGCTTAATTATTTATGTTTGTATATATATATATTATATATATTGTATGTGTATGTATACAAGTATGTGTATTGTTATTATTATAGAAAAGTTTACGAAAGCTTTTTGACTTCTACATATATATGTAAATTACAACTAAGGTATGTACGATCACGACAGCGACGGCAACAACGACGCACCAGCGCCTCATGTGACCACGAGATGGCAGCAATGAACGAGACAACATGTTGAGCAAATGCAGGCTGATCCGAGTAGTTGAAACGATCACGTATAAGACCTGAAATAAAAAAATTTAAAGATGTAATACAACTCAAATGTAACTGTATGTGTAATCTATACAATATTTTATGCTATGAAACACATGATATCGACTGACACTTACCCACAAATGGTGCGCAGGCGAACGTAAACAAGCCGGAAATGAGCAGCGCCAAACCGGAAGCTGTTGGTAAACGTTTCAAAGGAAAACAACGGAGTATAATGAGCAGCCAGAAGATCGTGCGCACACCCTTGCATATCCCAATCCAAACGAATGTACACAGTATGACAGTGTAGGAGCGTGTGCAGGTCACGACAGTGCCACCGAGTGCGATGCCAACGACACCTGTGTAATAAAAATATGTATTAGAAAATTCATTATTTTATTTGAGAGGTGAGATGAGTTTCAAAATTAAAAAAAAAATAATAATTTGTCTTATTAAATAGTGCAATATGTTTAAAATGTTATCTAACAAGTAAGGATAAGTTCGGTTGTGAGCGCACATTTTATACTCTCGCAATTTATTTATTTCATTTTATTATTATTATATAACACACAATTTGAACCACATATTCGTCATACATATATATTGTATAAAGTCCATTGAAAGTTGGAAACCATAATATTAGGTTAGAAGCACCGAAGTCCTCATGTACGACATATGAACACCTATGGTCCGATTTCGGCGATTTTTCGAAAGGGCCCGCCACATTATAAATGCAGTATTTATGAAAGGTCCTGTTCCGAATACTTCACTAGTGCTTACTTTATATATTGTGAAGTAAACGATTCAGATCGTCTTCAAAGTTCTGGTATATAGGAAGTAGGCGTGGTTGTGAACCGATTTGGCCTATTTTCACAATATATCATTGGAAGGCAAGGCAAATATTACAAACCAAATTTCATTGATAGCGGCCAAGTAGTTTCGGAGATATGGTTTTTGATCCATAAGTGGGCGGAGGCAAACCCACTTAAAATTTTTTATAACAATTTAAGAGCAGCCCTTCTGTACCTTGTTTATAATGAAATTTAAGGTTTTTGGTGTTTTTCCTTACTGAATTAAAGCATTTTTAACAGTTTTCAACATAACCTTTTTGTGGGTGGGTGGGCGTGATTATAATGCAATTTCCTACATTTTCGGATTGTGTTAGGTAGTACCTAAAAAAAAACGATTCTGGAAAGTTTGGTTGATATATCTGAAGTTATTTTCGAGATATGTACAAAAAACTTAGTAGGGGCGGGGCCACGCCACGCCCACTTCTAAAAAAAAATTACATCCACATATGCCCCTTCATAGTGCGATCCTTCATACCAAATCCATATTTCCATAGCTTTATTTATGGCTTAGTTATGGCACTTTATGTCTTTTCGGTTTTCGCCATTTTGTGGGCGTGGCAGTGGTCCGATTTTGCTCATCTTCGAAAGCAATCTTCCTATGGTGCCCAGAAACGAGTGTGCCAAGTTTCATCAAGATATCTTAATTACTCACATTACAGCTTGCACAGACGGACAGACGGACGGACGGACAGACATCCGTCTCCGGACTCCACTCTTCACCCTGATCACTTTGGTATATATAACCCTACATCTAACTCGTTTAGTTTTATGACTTACAAACAACCGTTATGTGAACAAAACTATAATACTCTCTTAGCAACATTTGTTGCTATCAACTTTGTTGCGAGAGTATATAAAAAAAAAAAAAAAAATTAAATAAAAATAAAAGAATTAAAATAAAAAAAATGTAAAACGAAAAACTATAATAAATCAATATAATACTCGTATGTTTGCAATTGACGATTGATTATATGAAACTACTAAACATGTACTATTATACTATATTTATTATATAGCATAATATATTTAAATAATTGCAATATTTTTACTAACTGTAAATTATTTCCGCATTCTACTTGATTGCTCAACTAATGTTTTTCTTTAGGAATACGACTTAAAATATACCTAGATATACATATATACACACACATACATATGTATAAACGATAGATGCCCCTAGTATTAAATATTTACACATGTATTTAATATATTTATTAGCATATTTTTACAACTACTAACATTTTGTCTTAATTAATAATACAAAAAAAAAAAAACAAAAAAAGAAATATGAAAAAAAATGTCAAACCCCCAAGAGAAAAGTGAAAAATGTACGAAGCAAATATAATGTTATTTTTTCGTTTTACTATGAAAGTGATATTGATTCTGATATCTCCGAGAGTTAAAAAAACATAATTGTATGATGTAATAACAATCATGAAGTTGACGATAAAGCATATACACGTGCGTATTATTAATAAATATAAATAAATATCGAAAATGTGAAAAGAATTTATTGGGAAAAGGGTAGGCGGACTTGGAAAATCGCAAGACCGTCTGGACATTAGGTCTTCACTACGCCTTAGAAATGTATTAAAGAACAGAAAATAACACCCGTCTTTATGAAATGAATTACTAACTTCTGAAAAATGTTAAAAAAATTATAATAGTTTCCGTTGGAAAAGGGAACGAACTCTGATCCTGTATACCCGCATTGAAAAACATCTATTTATTGGTTTAATGGTTTACTTCTTTAAAATTTCCGTAACTCACTCATCAACGGATAGATTTCGACCAAAATTTTCGAATTTGCGAATTCAATGATTCGTAATCAGCGACACCTATTAGCCGCGGAATGTATTTTTTCGAGTCGGTAAGTGAGTTCAATGTGATCGTAAATTTTATTTTCGATACGGTTTCAATGATGCCGACGTAAAATTTTTCGATCGAATCGACCCATTTGTAGATCGAAACGGATTCAATGATTAGTCCCATTAAAACATGATTTAAAATACGGTATGCGAACGAAGTTGTATTTGAGTTTATAAACAAACTAATTTTCGAGACCATCTTGTCTTTCTTCTTCTTGACTGGCGTAGACACCGCTTACGCGGTTATAGCCGAGTCCAAAACAGCGCGCCACGTATCCCGCCTTCTGGCAGTTTGGCGCCAATTCGTTATTCCAAGCGAAGCCAGGTCCCTCTCCACCTGGTCCTTCCATCGGAGTGGAGGTCTCCCTCTTCCTCTGCTTCCACCAGCGGGTACTGCATCGAATACTTTCAGAGCTGGAGCACTTTCTTTATTTCTTTTAAAATATGATCTTTTTCAGTATTTACAAGACATGGAGGTGTTAGTCGAGTCATTTCATCTACCGCGAGAGCGGATAGTTTTTTCAGTAAAATTCTTTTTGTGGACTATATGTTCCTGCAGTGTGTTTCTTTGATTGGATGTTTGAGTTCCATAGTGTGGAAAAAGGAACAGTGATTTGTGGGGTATTAGCCAACTTTCAATGATCTTTTATAATTGTATAGTGTTCTGTCGACAATAATTGAATAACATTGTTGCATTTAATATTTTATTGAAGAATGTAAAATACTAAAAGTGTAATCCAATAGCTCGCTACAAATTTTATTTAGAATTACCGGGATTCAATTACTTTCAAGATATTGAAAATACTTATATACTGCCTACATTGTAGTTTAGAAAAGTATTTATTTTCTAGTACTATGAAGAATAAAGGAATTTTCTTTGTACATTTTTTACATATGAGAATGATGAGTATACGAAGTTAGATCTTGACACCATTGGTTAAAGACATATGTATGTGTATACTAATGTAGAGGAAGAATGATGGAAAACACAGTGTATTTCGGTAATATAATATTGTATTATTACATTTTATTAAGAATACTGAATGAAAATTGCACTAGTAACACATGCACCTATGTAACTCTCAGTCAAACTCTATATAGTTATATTCTCTTTAGTGTCTGACAGAGTTGAGTTCAGAATAGGGAGAATTTCCAACGAACCTGTGACGTTGTATTTCAAAATTTCAAAATAGAGTTATATTCAGTTTAATAAATCCGAATTTGATTTAACAAGCAAAGTAAAAATAATTTACTAATATTATTTAAAACATGACTGGCAATATCATTGACATTTATAAATATTCCGATGTGGTTTTGGCCTTTGAAGGAAATTTATTAGTTGTGCGAACAGAATCAACTAAAGACGATGTATAATAAAAGAAACCCAAATGATCTATTAAGGGGTTCTCGGTTTCAAAAAATTCGAACCTATGACTATTCAAGAATGTTCCTTTAAAATTTCAAGTGAAAATTTCAAAAACTCTTGAAGATATAGCCGATTAATGGTAGACGCGTCAGGCGACGGCAAGAGCGCCTCAAAACTTTAAACGCGTTTTTCTCGAAACAGTCTTTTTATGACTGGCGCATGAGGTTACTAAAAACCTATTAATCCAATCGGTTCCAAATTTTTATTTTTTAATACGTTATTCTATACATATATAGCTATGGTATGAACTAGGATAAATCAAAGCGGTGAAGATATTCTTTACTTTACAACTTGATTTGTGGCTGAAAAAAGACGGTTTAAAAAAAATCAAAGGGCCGCCATTTTGTTAATTTTTGTGCAAAATTAAAAATCCTAGTTCATACCAGAGCCAAACATGTACTCTTTCTAATCCCGTTGGAATTTGTGGTTTCAGATATTCCAGTGAGCGGAAATCACATGCGCCACCTTTCGGTTTGATCACAAAAAACAACAACAACAAAATATGGACGATTTCCTTCTTCCTTTTTAAGACTTCAAATAAAGTTACAACCATAAAAAATAATATATGTTCATTTATCAGCTCATTGAAAATCGAGAATGGAGGAGGGGGGTTAAAGAAATAGAGTTTTGCACAAATACTGCATTTATAGTCTGGCATCGCTCTTCTAAAAATCGCCAAAATCGGACCATAAGTATTCAAGGCTTCATACATCGAATATGAGGACCTTAGAGCTTCGAATAAATTTTTTAACGAAAATATAGGTGAATCTCTCAGATATTTTGAATAAATTCAGAGCGAATATTTTTCTTCTAATATAATGTCTCCGTGCCTAAAATACGAGAAATCGGGTCATAACTTCACCTAACTCCCATATACTTAATATTAAGATTTTCAAACTTTCAATGGACTTTATTCCATATACATAGAAGCCGAATATGTGGGTCAAATTGTTTGTTATCTTAATAAAATTGAATTAATAAATTGCGAGAGTATAAAATGTTCGGTTACACCCGAACTTGGTCCATCCTTGCTTGTTTTTCGATAATATTGCCTGCGAAACGTTCTTGGAGAGAGAGATTGGACTTTATAATTGGCCTGAAGAAGAAATGGATCCCAATAGATGATATATAGTTTGCATATGTGGTAAATACTACTGAGACAGCTCACAAATAAGATTGTAAGTAAGAAAATGCGCAATCGTAATATTTGAGATTCTATGGATATTCGGGTTTTTGGGAATTCAACTCAAAAATATAAATTTAGCATTAATATTGCTTTTATGTCACCAAGAGAATGAGGTATAAATCGGCATGATAAAACGAACAAGGCAAACGAATGATGTCTACTCAGAATCTAATTATAATTATAGTTATTTTATTCCGTGGCAGCTCAAAATACCGTATTTTCAACAAGAGAACTTTCGAAAATAATAATTTGGCCACATTCATAATAAATGTAAGTGAAAATATGTTGCAACTGTCCACTCAATTATAAAACAGCTACACAGCCCACTAACAAAGTATTTCAAGTGCTTACGAACCGCATCAAGTGCCTCACAAATGGCCCACAGACCCTATTAAGTAAAAGTGGCGAATGTTGTTAATTTTAATTTGAGCCAACTTCGGCTAATGTTAACAAGTTTCACGCTTCTCGTATTCGTCACACACACTTTTACAAATACACATACATATTTCTCAGTACTTATCTACAATTGTATTGTATATACAGTGATTTCTATACAAATAATACAAAGTATATATAATTTTCATTTGATTGAATTTTATGGTGATTATTATGGCCAAACGAGAGTGCGACCGCCTGACAGCCCTACAATTCATTTGTGGTCAACTATGACTTCCGGCAAATGCACTAACTTACGCACTCCGTTATGTATATGTATGGGTAGCTTTTGTGTATTTGTGTGGTCAAGTGAGCAGCTGAAAGCCGCTAATGCCCTGGAGGCAAGTACGGCAGGAACGGAAGTGAACGCAGTTAGCCACAGCACGTTTGTGCAAATGTACTTTAGCAGGATTATGTCGGGAATTGTATGCCAATCATACATACACATACAAACATACACAATCACCGCCATTAATGGTGTGACTCCATTGTGGAAAATAAAAGTAAAGACGGTGCTTACATTTGTACAGTTGGGCACTTCATAAAAAATGGGTTAAATGGGCGGGTAAATGGCGCTGAGAGTGAAGAGGTGTGTATATATATTTATATATTATATATAATGGTACTTTTTGACCAGATTTCATTCAAAAGTCAGCGCTTTTGGTGTGTTCAAAGCCGCGGTAGCTTCAGAAGTGTGCTGTTGTACCTTGCGAAGCTGTCTTAAATACCATCGCAGTGACTTGGGATGGGCGCAAGCTTTGAGTGAGTTTGAGTCGCGTAATACATGCCGCATTTTGAGCTCAAAAAACTGTATATTGCTGCGTTTGAGAGTGAAAAACCTGGGTGGGGTTCCCGCGCTGCTGCTAGACACCATTGTTGGTACATAGAAAATTTACCGCAACGATACAAGATACACATTCGAATGATAAGAGTGGCACACATGCACACACAGACAGACCATTTACTAAAAGTTTTAGAGTAAAATGAAAGCCGAAATACACACAATCAGAAGGATACAAACAAAGGACCAACCCAAAAACTGAACACAACTGCTACAAAACAACCAGAACACTAAAAAAACTGTTTGTGCAAAATAAACACAACAACAACAACAGAAACAAATAGTCTACAAGTAGTAATAAAAATCACAGCTACTATGTGTATTACTGATTGTGGATGCTGTGAGAGTGCTGCGAACTCATACTGAATTTGTAGCCAAATAAAAGATTTGTGTAAGTATCTGTTAGATTGCTACACTGATATGTATGTCTCAAGTATGCGCTCTCTCTCCCTCAGATACTCAGTGCTTCACTCATTAACGACAGTTACTTCGTGTGCTCTCCAATCATAGTCTTCGTGTGCTCTCCACTCACGCTCTTCTTCTGCATGTGTAACGGTATATTTTAAGCGCCAAATTCGGTATGCATACTTTAAGGTGCGCGAGCGTTATCAGAAAGCTATCGTATTCGTCTTTGGGTTCCACATAGCTTTTAAGCTTTTTGGAGCGAGCTTCGTTTTGTTGCGTGAGTGAGACAGCTAGTACCTACAATGGTTCCCCTCTCAAAGGGGCATGAGCTTTCTTAGCACATGCGCCTACATTAAGCTCTAATTTCTCCAGTTTTCCCGTTGACCTAAAAGCTTTCGGTAGGGATGTGTTTTCATTTGCTTTCCAGTGTTTTTGCTTTAATGAGGCTTTACTCTATTTCATGTTGGGGCTATACTCTATACTAGAGCTCTTGGTATTCGACTAATCGACTAACCGAATTAACCGAATAGGGCATTATTCGAATAATAATATTCGGTTTGCACTATTCGGATAGTCGTCAGTCATCGACTATTCGATTAACCGCTCATTTTCGACTATTCGGTTAACCGTTCGTTGTAGACTATTCGAATAGTGCAAGTTCATTAATTTTCTTATTTTTATTGAAAAAAGTGAAACATTAAAACTAACAAAAAACTCGCTATTTTTTATGACTGTCATGCCAAAACTGTTGTTGTTTCACATGCAAAATTAAAATATGACTGATACAACACTACATGGTATGTTTCTTGAGTTCGCTATTCTATACCCCTACCCACTTGCTGCCGAATTTTTTCGGTTTTTTGCGGCATATACCTAGTACTGCAGTAACCGGTTACTTTTTGGAACCGGTTTTTTTGGGACACACTCATGGCAGTGTGGGCGGTCGGTGGGTGGGGCTTTGGGGAAGTTTTGGGCAAAACTTCGACGAGTGGGTAGTTGGTTTTCTGTGAAGAACCGGTTTTTTTGGGTCGGTCAGTGGTCGGTTTTGCTCGTGCCCTTCTGCCCGAACACTTCTCAACCGATTTATACCGCACATTGTATATATCTGGAAAATACGGACATATATCTGGAAAATCAAAGGCTTTTAGACTGCAAACAATTTTCATGTATTCGAATAGTGACAGTATAACTATTCGAATAACCGCAGTAGAACGACTATTCGAATAGTCGGAACATTGCGACTAACCGAATAGTGCTAACCGGTTAATATTCGTACGAACAGTTACAAACCGGATATTCGAATAATCGGTTTTCAGGTTAATCGAATAATTTTAAGAGCCCTACTCTATACTCAAGCATGCATTTGGGATCGCTTATTCCAGCTTTCTTTAGTATTTGCAACATAATTTGTTGCAGCATATATTGCTCAAAATAATATAATCCATATTGATTACTAGGTGGAGCACTCAGTGTGTCAAATCTTGGTATATAATAATTTTGGAGTAAAATCTAGCTTATAAATTAGACTAAAATCAAATTCAGTTGGTTATAAAACTATTTGATATATTTAGGGCTAAGCGACATCTATGGACAGTTTTTGAAGATCTGCATGGTTTTATTTCGAACAAAATGGATAATGGACTTTGTGAGGAGTTTTTGAATGTCAGAAATACGAACCCAGAACTCAACGTCAGAACTAATTGGAGAAGTCACAGATTATTCTGCGACTGAAACCGGTTAACACCTTACGTTCAAGACTAGAACTATGTAGGATTGGATTATACACAACCACTAAAGTAGGGAGCCAATAAGATGATTGGGATTGCAAGACAATTAGATTTATTTAAAAGTATTTTCAATATAAAATAAAATGACCTTACCTAAATATATCCCTTGAATAGTCCTTGCGACCACTAATATATACATTTTCATATCTCAAAGTTTCATCAAAATTTATCACTTTCCAAAATGCAACAATTTCACACACAAAAGTACCAAAGTATACACACATGCACACATATGTATATATAATATGCAATTCTCATGAAAGCATAGCGAAAGGTGAATGTCCTCTCGTGTGAGCTGCAGGCGAATTCGTGAAGCTCCAGAGTAAGGCGCATGCCTGACGTGCATGAGGAAAAATACTCAATGCAAATAAACTACTGAAATGCAAGTATATACTCATATACTATTATGTGCAGTGATAGTAAATATACTAGTTCGTAGTGGTTTGCATACATACACGCATATATAATATATGCATGTTTTTAATTTCATAGCACACTTCCAGGCGCTTGAGCTTGTCTCTTACAATGTACGTAATGTAGCGCGTATTTTTAGGTAATTAATCGAAACGAGTTCGGAAAATATGAGCGCAGTCATTATTTCACTTAAGTTTCGCTGACAGCGCAAATTTATGTGGAAAGTTTAAAAAATAACAGCGGGAAATGAGTACATGAGAACTCCATAGTAGAAATATTGAAAATATATTTAGAAAGCTGAGATTTTTTTTAGACATGCCTTATTCATTATTGAGTAGAATCGATATAACTAGTATTTGTTGTTTACGGATTTACTTAAACATAGCTTTTGACTGGTTACTACACTGATCAACAAAAAGATTGTGGAGCGCTGGGGCATGCATTTTGGCGCACTACTGAATGCTCGGAGTACTGACGAAAACAATAAGGAAGGCCATTTACCAATAGAAGACAATGCTGAAGCTGAATATTCACTAGATGCACAACCTCCGACGACAGGTGAAATTCAAAATGCAAGAAATCACCTGAAAAACCACAAGTCAACAGGGGAAAACAACATAACAGCTGAACTATTAAAAAACGCCAGTGAACTATATGTATCTTAAAAGAATTCATCAACTACTCACGCTAATATGGGAGCAAGAAGTCTTGCCTATAGATTGCAATACAGCCATTATAATACTAACCCATAAGAAGGGAAGGGACCAATATAAGAAGAGTTCTTAACATAACGTACAAAATATCCGCACGGGAACTTAACAACAGACTCATAAAGTATGCCGAAAAAATATTGCCCGAATTATCTAACATATCAATGCGGCTTCCGACCAGGCAGATCAAGAGGAAGGCCAAGATCAAGATGAAAGGCCGAATTAAACGAAGATCTGAATAAGCTTAGACTAGAAAACTGGCTCTCCAGTCTCTCTAGACCGCAAAAGACAGACTAGCTTGGAGGCGTATTGTTCAGCAGACCAAAGCTCACAGAGAGCTGTACAGCCAACTGATGATGACTGACTTTAAAAATTAAATTATGAAAACACTTCAGCATGCTCCACATACAAGTGTAAATGCAGTTGAAATAAGGATGTCAAGAAAAGATATAAGGTAATCCGTAATATAATCGAGACCTAAATATTCCTCCAATAAGGATCTACAAATATTCTTAGGATAAAAAATTCCTTGGAATATAAAAAACTTCTGATATTTTTATATTATTTTATAAATTGAATTGTGGAGATGAAATGCTTAATGAAGATCTCAATCGACGCGTACGTATATGAGACAATTATTACTAAAGTGTTGACACTATGCTATTCCTATCGCTTTTAATTTGCTCTTTGCGTTTGTAATTAAAGAACAATTATTCATAATAATATTACTAAGAGACAACAATTCTAAAAATATGTTTTTCGTGATTATTTTTTAAATTGAACTTTGAAATGTGGATACATCATTTCTAAATGGCTGGACGATTGTCGAGCGCTCATGAGTGAACCTCTGGATATGAGATCGAAGCACAAATATTTTTGTGAGATTTGCTTGCTGTTTGCTAAATGATTGATGGAACGAGTCTAGTACAGACTCCTACGCTTTGATTTCTGGACAAATTAATCCGAAAAATTACGAAATCGAAAAAAAAACAAATTATTAGATGGTACTATTTCGAGGTTCAAAATCAACTATAGTAGGAATATTTTGATTTCAAACTGTCAGTGCGAATAATAAAAGTTTGTCTCTGTAGCGCAATAAGACACTAATCCTAACAACACTAATTGCCGAAATTTACAGGTAAAAAGCTCTT
The DNA here is from genome assembly GCA_031772095.1 of Zeugodacus tau. Taxonomy (NCBI): domain Eukaryota; kingdom Metazoa; phylum Arthropoda; class Insecta; order Diptera; family Tephritidae; genus Zeugodacus; species Zeugodacus tau. The sequence continues at coordinate 47,540,220 of CM062650.1, forward strand.
CTGTATTCTGAATTAGTATTCGATATTTTTGGCTCCACCACTGTTAAATAAACCATATATAAAATATGAAGTGGATGGTTTTTATTTTCAAAGAGTGCCCATTTATGCTTTAAATGAGACTATTAGAAACTTCTTGACATTTAATGTTCCTAAATACTAGGAAAGCTAATATTAATTTCGGAATAAGACTAGTATGTTTGTGAATTACATCGAATGAATCGGTGGGCTATGAATTATTGTCACAAATCGCTGAAGACATGATCAATGATTAAAATTGTTGAAAATATGTAGAATCGGAAAAAAATAGTTCTAAAGCTAATTTTTTCATCGTAACATAGAAAGTATGTGAATGGATAGAGTGAGCTAGCCGACAATTAACAAAAAGTATTAAGTTTACTAAAATCCTGAAAAAGTGAACACAATCTTATCACAACTTATAACAACTAAACTAAATATTATTAAGTAAATGCATTTTATTTTTCACTTCTAAAAAAGTATATTAAATTTTTCCTTTCGGAAACAAGTCATTCAACTTTCTAATTCCTGAGTATTTACTCATTTTATTTGTTGAAAGTTTGATCCACTTTTCCAGCAAGTAGTCAACATCAGAAAATTCTTGCATGTTTTGTGAAATTCCATTGTAGTGTATAAATCACGATTGTTTGTTGCAACTAAAGTATTGACTTTTAAACATGAATGCAACTTGTCAAGCTGAAAACAAGCGAACAAGAGGATTTGTCCATGCTAATTTTTGTTATCATATTCGCATGTTTGTTTCGCTGCTATTATCTATATTCATAAGCGTGTATTACTATGCGGTGCTATGCGGTGCTTATGTATGCCACTTTTGTACGCACTCTCTGTTTGGGTTAGTAATGCTTCGTTGGGGATTATGAAGTTTGCCGAAATGTATTGTTTGGTAAATGTGTAGGAGTTATTGTTACTATTGTTAGTAACTATATGTATGAGTATATGTGATACTCGTTAATCTCACTTTAAATAAAGCTTAAATCCGTAATGTATGAAAAAAATTAAAAAAGTATAATACAGTTGCTATATATGATGATTGTAATAGCTTCAGGGTACTTCAGAATCCCATGGAAGAAACATGGTGTTCTTTCGATATACATATTTCGAATATAATTGAGAACTAAAAATATGATTTTTTGGCACCTCCTCTGAACGAACGGACTGCGGACGGGCGGAACGGATTATCTAATAAAAAGTTATAGTGACTAATTTGAGTCAGTTGGACCGATCAGGAAGTCTGTCAAAGCTTTCATCAAAGGAGAGGATTACTTCGGATCTACTGGTTATCTGAATATCAATTTCACCATCTGAATTAAGGAGGCATTGAAGAGTTAACTGGGTCTTATCATAAGATCCTGGCCAATTTTATCATAAGTTCCTGGAATGGAGTGAAATCAGGTGACTAAGATGTTTGAAGTATGATTATTATATTTAATAATTAATTTTTATCATACCGATTCTTTTTAAAAAAAAACGAGATGCACTACTTCACTACATTGAAAATCTGTGATCTCATTTTCGCACTTCAGAGAATTTGCTTGTGTTTTCATAGCCTATAGTTTTAACTATTACGAATATTTTAAGAGAATGGGAGTCGTTTCGAAAATCTACTCCAGAGCCGATTAAAGTGGAAAAAAACTTCTTTGATGAGTTGTTTTTAAATTCGAATTAAGAAATAACAGTGTTAAAGACTAGGCCATATAAAATAATTTTCAGCGGAAAATATGAAAGAAACGCATATTATAGGAATTAATTAAATGCACTAAATTTGAGATTTCTATATAAAAATATATCATGCCCAAGGACAAAATACATAAATATTACCGGACACAAGTTAACATTTGGCAGAGAACGTTAGATATTTGAGATTAAATTCATCGAATAACACACCAAACAAATACATAGGTGTTTAGCGTAGATATGTATTCACATAAACATTCTCTGCAAACAAGTACTTATTTTCACCACGATACCATATTTCGTTGCATACTTTGTGGCTGAATTCGCCGTAAATTACATGTGTATTCCTAATATCGTAAATTCGCATGATTTCTTAAAACACACACACCCTTACATATATGTATGTGAGTAAAACTGGCTTTTTATCGTATTTCGCTCAATACGACGTAGTATTTGCTGCTTTGTTATGTTATGCCGGCTTCTGCCACACACTTTTGTTGTTGTCTGTAGATACATGGATATGTGTTTTTGTAATAAACAAAAGCATTCATAGCTTTGTGTCATACGCTCTCGCTGCTACAAAGAGTCCAATGTAAAGAGCAAGTAACAGACAGGGATGCCACCAAAGCAAGTGAATAAAGAAAACGATGGATTTTGAAGGTAAATTAGAAGTGGTTGAAATATTTTAAGTTTCATATTCACATCCAATTATTGGAAATTGATTTTAATGAATTTTAATTTATAAATTCAACATCATTCAAAACATAGAGAAGCATAATTTTTTAAAAAGTGGATTTTGTATATATACTTTCAACCTCAGATGGCTAAGATGTAATCGAAAATAATAAATAAGTTCAGTAAGAGTATATATAGCTTGCTTCTTGGGAAAAGCGGTGCCAACAATTTTTATAATAAAATTATTTGTCTTTTAAAAATGTTCAAACCGTAAAAAACCTTCATGAGATCTGAGATAAAGCCTCATAGTCTATGTTTTCTGTACACTAAACTCACTTATTTCCTAACAATTACCTACTCTTTGTTTAAAAAATACTCTTCTATATCAATATTATATGTTCTTATTTAGATAATTAAATTTTACTCACATTTTTGTTGCTCTGTAGACTTTATCCATGGTCCGAGTAATGATTCATAGGTATTTCCTAAAAATATATAAAATAACAAAATCAATACAAGGAAAAATATTATATTAATAAATATTAAAATAAATATTTTTTATAAATCCTAAAACAAGAGCTTGGTTTAAAATTTACAAAAAAATATTATTTTCATTAAAAATTTATTGAAAAATGTTGAAGAAAAACTTCAATAATACACAAAGTTGTACTTTTATTCAGACTAAATTGAAGAAATCTATACCCAAAACCACTTCCCACTAAAATCCCACAATTTTTATAAATAAATTTTTTGCTCTCACTTAGGCAACCCTGCACAGCCACTGCGCGAATGAGCTATAGCAAAAATATGCTGAAATTACCACGCTACGATAGCGAGAGTGGGGGAATTATTTACGCCGCACGTAAGCATTGTTGCGTTACGTATGGCATGGCGCAGCTATTGCGTCGGCGCTTAAACCACTCACAGCACCAGCAAGCCAGCCAGCCAGCCATGCAGTGGCGGCATTGTCAGTCCAGTCAGACTACGGTGGGTTGATTGTTTGTTTGTTGGCTAAAGTTGTTTTCAGTCTGAAACGAATTGTTGTGAACGATGGACGGTAGAGCAATTGGTTGCGACGTTTAGAATATTTAGTGAACGGACTTGGATCAGTTATTTTTTTTCATGTGTGAATTGTGTTGATGGGGCAATTGGAATAGCCAGTGTAGTGGCATATAGAAGCGCGCAGAGTCAATGTGTGATGAAGTACAGTGACAACAGACCAGACACAGACGGCAGGCAGGTTGGCAGTTAATCAGATAGGCAGTGAAGCTTGAAGAAAGCAAGGCAGAAGAATTTTTAGGGAGAACAACAACCGAAAAAGGGTGACAGTTGGTTAAAAGTAAAAGCCGGCGATTTTTGTATGCAAGAAATTGAAAATTAAAATAATTAAAAAATTGTGGTTACTGACTTAATTGTGCTTTGAAAAGGATAATTTTGAATAAAAAATAAATAAAAATTTTCGCGTTTTTGCCAAATTTCAGTAATCAAAATTTACGTGCGAAATTATTGCTTTGAGTTTATGCGCCTAAAAGTCTATCAAGTCTGGCAATAAACCGCAAAAACACACACAAGGAAGAGGATACAAGTGAAGAGGATATACAAATTTAAGAGCTCATATACTGAAGCCAGTGAAGAGACAAAAGTTAAGTAGTGGCAAAAGCGTTGCTTAACCTGTCAGTGTAGTGTTTTCTATGTGTGTGAGTGACTACTACCGACATCTTTAAAAACAGGAGCACAAAAATCAATCAAAATTCCAACTTAAACTCAGTGCATTGGTATTTTCTAATAAATATAATATACATATATACACATATATCTCTAAAAGTGAATTCTACATAGCATTCTCAAAAGAAAAGTGCAATAAAAAAGTGACGAAAAACGAAAGTTTATTAAATTCTGCAAAGCAAAAAAAATTTCAAAAATTCTCAAACATCAAAACAAAGCAAAAACTACGAGCCACCAAGCGCTAGACAACAGACAACACTAAACCTCCCCCAAAGTTAATAAATAGCATAACACCCCCACAACAACAACAGACAAGCAAACCATCCAGCTACCAACAACGACGAAGGATCAAAGCAAAAGGATAATTTGGTAGCGTGTTGCGCGCAGCGGTGGTGTGCTGTACAAAAATAATAACAAAAACAAAAGGTAGCAAAATCAAAATTGCAAAAACAAAAAACAAAAACAAAAATCGGAAATAAAACTCGCTGTGCAACGTGTCTGATAAAATCAAAAGTAAGCGGCAGCTTCATATCGCACAGCCAGCAGTCACCGTTGTCGTTGTGTATTTTGCATCTGTCGTGGCTGTTGTGGCCGGATAAGACGCGAGGAATATAATAACAAAAACAAAAACGTAGATAATAACGAAAATACCTTTTTCAAACGCCGGTATCAGTGGATCATTGTGCAGTGCATTAGTCCTTCTTTTCACATATATATTTGTGTAGTTATGTATTTGATAGCGCGCGGGGGTGTCTAAAATCGAAAAAAAGAAAAAAAAAATCACTTCGCACCCACTAACGTTAACTTCTACTGGGAGCCAACTAAACACTATACACTAAAGGGTCGTTAAAATAATACAAAGACTGCAACTTTTGTATTTTTTCACAATCAATGTAAGTAACATTTTACTATAATTAAATTGAGAAAAAATAATTTAAAAATTTTCATAATATCAGTAAGAAATGGAAATGCATTTCTCGTTCGAATCTAAAAAATATCTCTCTTTCTATTACTAATTAATTTCTAAAATATTTGGACCAAATCGAAAATATTTCCGAATTTCTACAGAAGCCGATATAGTCTGTTTTCAATTATTTTTGAATCATGCTCTGTATCTAAGTTCACTTCAAATCGAAAAAAAAAAATTTAAAATACATTTTTTATTTTTTTCGACGATCCGACTTCGAACTCTATAGCATCTTTAATACATATGTATATGATTGACCGAAAAATGTGCTGTATATTTATATTTAGTAGAATTATAAAAAATCAATTTCGAAATTCGTATTTAAATATTTCGATTTTGGAAAGTAACTTCGAAAAACGGGGAAATATTTTAGTACCCGACTGGGTATTATTTTTAAATCATATTCGGTACTTACTTAAATACATTTCAAATCCGATCAGTCTTTTTTGAATAATAAACTTTTTTTTCGAAGTTCCGATTTTGAGATCTATAGCGTCTTTAATATATGCCTGACCGCAAAATGTGTTATATGTTATTGAGTTTGCTTACGATAAATCCAATTTTCAAATTAGAAATCAAATATTTCGATTTTTGAAGCTAACTAAGAAAAACCGGGAAATACTTTTTTTTTATTTATGACTCATTTTCTCAAAAAAATTTGATTACAATTAGCGCAATTTCAATATTCGAAGTCAAATATTTCGATTTTTGAGGCTAACTTATAAAAACCGGAAAATAATTTGTCTATTTATGACTCCATACCCAGTCGGATATTATTTTTGGATCAAACTCGGTACTTAAATGCACTACAAATGGGGCTAGTATATTTTTCGAAGATCCGACTTTGCACTCTACAGTATCCAAAATCCAGTCGACTTTTGATAGTGTTATGTTAGAAGCCCCCTAGCAGCTCTCTATATAAGCCTCTGAATGGTGGAAATTTAAAGACAAATCCTCTCTTTTTCAAATTTCTCAATAATCCGGCCTATGCTCAGAATACCTGAGCTGGAATCACATTACTATTTTTTGCTAAACTCGATTGGGATATTTTCTATGGTGCAAAAAATTGTGTATTCCTTTAAATCTCTGATGGACTTGCATTAAAGAGGATAGATACAAAAATAATAAAACCCAACTGAATAATTTAAAGTGCAACTAAATCCCATTTGACACTCTTTAAAATCATTTGAATGAAAACCATTTCTATGTTGTGACTACCATTCGCCTCAGGAACTTTCAACTGCTCAGAATATGCTTTCGCGCCCCTTTTGATAGACACATTTTAATTAAATTTGAGCAACATAAAACATGGAAGAAAAGTAGAAGTTATATTCTCCAGCGTAAACGCCGTCAATTACGAGATTTCACTGAATTAAATTAAATTGCAATCATTGACAAATTAAAAGGTGCACACGAACAGGTGAAAGTCGTGTCGCCATAGGCACATTTCGAAATCAACAGAGTCCCCAGTGAGTGTTATGCAAACTAACTGTGCTATATGTATATAGAGAAGAACAGCTAGGCAGCTCCTTAAATGCGCCTTTTAACACTGTAATATGTGCAATCTATCTAGCGATTGCATAATGATTTATTCCCTACCCACAACAACAAAATACAACCATTAGAAATCATCATCATTATGAATAAAAAATAGAAGAAATAGCATGAAACTCCACAGTTAGGCAGCTGGTAGGAAATAGTGATAAAGTAGTGCAACGAAGTCGAGCAAAAATTATTTGCACAGAACTCGGCAAGATATGTAAGAAAAAACGTCTGCGAGAGCTTTCACTAGCTGAATTGCGCTTTCACGAGTGCTTGTGGTGCGGCGCGGCGCTGCGGTTGGTTGACTGTCGCAGCCGGTTGACACACATTAGGATATAACTCATTCATATTGATGTCATTTGCAGCAGCGCCATAGGCCACAGGGCACAGTGGCAACTAAATGTGCTCGGTATGTATTTGTGGCGCAAATCAAATGCATATAAATAAATAAATAAAACGAAGAAGTAGGAAGCAAGTAAAAAAATGAATTAAATTGAAGTTCTGCGGCATGTTGGTGATATTTTAGGCTCCCTAAGGAAGCGCTGCTTAGAAAATGTCATTTGGTTGTAGGCAATGGCAGAAGTGGGCATGTTGAGGCAGTAGAGCATAGCAATCAGAATAAGCTGTCTGCTCGACCACTTGGGGGCGCGCTGGTGTTAGTAGAGCCTATGACCAGAATTAATTATGAAAATGTGGTACCCACACCCACACCAAGAAGAAGGAGTTTTGGTATGGGAATGGGACTAGAGTATATGAATCGGTTTGTAAATTCAAAATAGATTTAAAACCATTTAAATAAAAGTAATTTCATTAAAATAGTGTAACTGTTCTCGATCAGAAGGACTGTGAATTCTTCAAAAAATAGTTAACTACTTGAGACTTAGCCCGAATAATAATTAATAAATAGACAGAACTAAGGTGGTTGAAATGGAAGGTCGTTTAAACCATATGGAGCCATTAGTACTTTTAATACGCTCCGAAGTGGTTCCCAAATAAGCACCATTCAGTAATCCGGTGGATTTTATAAAATCTCATAGCTTTGGTCTTCTTACCTATCACACCACATGTAACATTGGGGTCCACGATCCAAAATATTCAAAAGTATTTTTTGGGACGAAGTTTATGGAATCTCTTATCTTTAAAGGGACTGAGGAAATAGGACTTATTAGATATACAATTTTTATAATTTTTATGGGTCTTTAAAATCGGTTTTTCAGATTCAAACTAGCCTCCCTAAGGCTATTTAACCTAACCAATTAAACTAACTGTGAGCTCGATAGATATATTGGACCCAGAAAAAGAACTTGTTCGGTACCCAATGCTGAAGGTTACATAGTTGCAGGAAAAGTTTTCTTCATAGTCTTTGCCCAACAGCAGCTTAAAGCTTAGTACTCAGGATCAAAATAAGGTGTAGTGTAATGAAAAATCTAGTTTTTATAGTCTATATATTTATCGATTCCAAAATTCTAAATTTAAATTTATGGAAACCTCCTCTACTGTGAAAGCTGCTCTCAAAGTGCATCCTGAAACCACCTTGAAATATTTCTCACCTTGTAATGAAACATTTTATAGAAATATTATTCATGGAACCTGTGACATGAACCATGTGATGGCCTTTCTTGATGCCCCCAGTAGTAAAATGTCAGCAAAGCTTTCCTTGCAATTGATTGCCGCATGGCACGTTCCTTCATCAGCTACTTCTACGTTTTTTTTTCCTGAAAGCACTAAAGATATCGTATAATTGTAAGTACATTTGATCACTCTTCTTCTTCCATTTGTAGTTGCTGTTATGGCTCGCATATTCCATCACACTTTGCTGTCAACTGTGTGTGGCTTGTTACCCCTTCTCTACTGTCACATCCTCTATTTTTTATTTTGAAATATTTCCTCTTATTACTTATACGCTCTTTATTACACTACTATGTAGTGCTCTGCATTCTCTCATCTAATAGTTTCCCCCGCACAAGCCGCTGCCTTGAGAAAGCTGCTTAGTCAGTCGCCTCGTGTTGATGGCTGCTTTCAACAGGATAACTATGGCAATGCATGCCACCTTTCAGCACTAAATGAATGCACTCACAACTGAAATTGCACAGTCTTTGATCGGAGTGTGTGTGTGTGTCTGCACTCCTAGTCAGTCGTCATGCTGTCTGCTTGAGAGGCGAGAAAACAATCTCGCTGCTTGCTTCTTAAGAATTTGTCCCACTTTTTCCTTGATTTTCACATTTCTTGTTTTATTTATTTTCCATATGTTGTTGCCTGTTTATTGTTAAATGCTTGTTGCTTGTAAAATCCTTATTATGCATTCCGTTCCATGCTCCTGTTTCTCCCTGCTTCCTTTCTGCTGACGTCGCTGCTTGGCGTTTTAATTTGTTGTCGGTTGTAAATAAGAAAATGATTTATGTGGTTCATCAAATCGCATGCAACACTGATCATCAGTAGACGCTTAAGATTCTCGGAGCAATTTGTTTGGCTTAACGCACATAAGCCGCAGACAGCAGGGGTTTGGATTACGAATTGGAAAATTGCAATCGAGAAGTCTGCTGCGCTGGTTTTTGTTAAGTTAATTTTTTGTGATCAAATCCCACAACAAGTGACTCGGTATTATATTTAATCCTTTGAAGTGTGATACTCTTAAATTTATATAGACATGTAGATAGTTTGGTCTCTAATTGTCGACTTTTTCTTCTTAAGAGACGAGAGAGTTTTCGATTCGTTTTTTTAATCTCCAACTATATAGTGGTTGATTCAAAATAACAAATAATCCGTCTAGAAAGATTTGACTCTATAGTTATTAGAGCTAGATCCACTGTACTTGTCTTGTTATGTCTGGCTTTCAAAGTTGCACCTGATTTTGTTCTTAAAAGGTTAGGTAGGGGTAGTCAGAATTTTCAAAAAATACTTTTTTTGGTTTTTTGCATTTACGTTAAGTGTAATATCTTAAAACTATTCTCTGAAAATTTGAAGTTGATCCGATAATTACTTTACGAGGTATTCGACAAATAGTTCCTGAATTATGTAATCCGAAACAGATTTCTGAGATCGAAATATCAAAATGAGTATATTATTTAAGAGATGGAATAATGTATAATTTCATTTTCGATCAAGCAACTCGAGTAAAATATCGGGTTGGAAGATTGCCCAAAAAGGCCTAGTGCTTCATTACAGGAAATATTAGTTTTAGTGAATGCGGTCCCATAAGAACTCGGCACAACCTCCTTCGATTTCTGATTTTCTTTTAATTTTTGATTCTTACAATGCTGATATTTATGGTAGCGCATTTTATTGTATACTAACAATCCTTAATCCAATCTATATCCTTAGCTCATTTCATTTTACTATTATTGCCTTGCATTCTTTACTATATCCTTCGCACACACTCAGCTATAGACAACTACCGAAACTCGTTTAAAATCTTAATAACTATCTTGCGTGTTTAGTTCCTTCACCTCTACAACGTTAGCAGGATTCTCAACACTTTTATTTACATTCTAAATTTACTTATACACACGCAAATACAGCAAAATATCTACTTCAGGTATTTGATAAGCCAGCATTCTTACGTCAACGCTTTGTTTGCAATTTTAGGCGGTCATTGACTGTCTCACACAATTTATTTCGTCTATTTTCATCAGTCTCTCGGTTTGTATGTTTGTGTGAGGGTGTGCGTTTCCCGGTTGGGGTTTGCCTTGAATTGGTTTTCTTTTAAGGTCGCCACGTAGACAACAAACATTATTGCATTATAAACTCAAGATTGCATGGCTGAGCATGAACTTGAATTTGTTACGACGGGGTGTTTCTGCCGGCGATTGCATAAGATTGAGGAAATTACAATACGAAATAACTAAAATACCAAAAAAAAAGAAAGGCTTCGTTCACTTGATTGTACATGAATATACATATATATATTTATATAGTATTTAGAAGAAAATTGTATTTATTGCAGTCGATAGTGCTAGTAGCAGTCACAGTGTTCCATGAGTAGTGTATAGTATCTCGATCTATACGTAAAGACTACTGTCTTGAAAATAATGGAAAGAAAATAATGTCACCACTTATTTAAATTGGTTAATATTTATATTATCTATTACCTTCTTGAATGGATATAAATGAAAATATTCGGTGAAACATATCTTGAAAACAATGGGGAGAATATTTGTACTATATTGTTCTGATATATTGGTTATTAAATAATGTATAACACCCTCCCATTAAAATTGCAGCAGTGACTACATTAGTAAAGTAAAAAATGATTTTCAATTTTGTATTTGAATTACTCTCCGAATTTTTATACAATCCAAAATACCAATAATTTTCTATGATAAAACAAGAGTGATGATTGAAAAGTCAATATAGCTAAACAATATGGAGGTGTCCATGTCTGGGAATGTTTGAAATATTAACCACCAACAAAACACTATAAAAACTCGATACCGCAGAAAAAATCTGATATACTACTAAGTGCTTTTAATTGCTAGGAGTTGGAAAAAGAAACATACGACTCTGGAAAGTAATGCTGGGACTGAACTTGTCTTTAAAACTTTGTAATTGCTCGCGTTTCTTACCATATACTACATACATCGATAAATTTTCTATTATGGTCTACTCAATAAATTATACCTCAATTCATCTGTAAAACCATATATAAAAAATGTTTAATACTTTAATATATAATAATACTAATATAGTCTAGAGTTTTCCATCGTAATAAAAATTAGGCAATTTTACTGGATCCACTGTTACCAATCATATATCGTATAGTGTTGTGGAAAGAATTAAGAAAATAGAATAGAAGCATTTCTGTAGTATAAGAGATTAAGAGATTCTTAAAGGTGTCAGGTGTTTAATTTAAAGCCTAGCAAAACCCACGCAAATAAGATGGAATCATCCTACAAGCAGTTGTTACAGTGAACATCCATTTCAACTAATCTCAAAGCTGAGAACTGCGGCTTGAAAAGGCCTAATGTTAGCTTCTTATCCAAGGTTGATCCGAAGACATTCAGAACCCTACCGGAAATGTGTCTGCATAAGTCAGATAAAGATGCTTTGTGAAACTAATCGTCGAAATAAAAATAGAATATTCTGAAACAACCTGAAGCGAAATCGGAAGTTCTCAACCTTTATATAAGAAACCATAACTTATTTGATAACTACAGTTATCTACAGTTCGAACCTTTCTGAAACGATCTTGAGATCTTAAGTGATACCTAAAGGACCAAAGATGTCTGACAGAAAATAGAGAATGAAAAAGTTTACGGAACCACTCCGTTAAATTGTATACTCATATTATATACTCCCTGAAAATAACAAAAAGAACAAGTTTGGAACCTTCCAGCAAACACAAAAGTCAGTTTTCTACTAAAGACTGATGAGATAACTAGCCCATTTCTCTAACATCTAATAGTTAAAGGCGATACTAAAACATTTTTAGATGCCAGGTGTTCTTAAACAAAACGGGAAATAATTATCCAATCGAGTTCTCCAATATTGCTATTTATGACTGTCTGTTATGCTTGACATGTTTCAAATCGAGATATAGTATATACAGTACTTTACTGTTGTTATTGACTAGAGACTAGTATGCATTATCTCATATAGTAATCTAAAAGTATCCAAAGTTTGATAATGCTATTCTATGATTCAGTGGGTTTTGAATTACGCCAAAACTTCGGATATTCGATATTAGAATTAAGAACAAGAGGTGAAAGAACATTTCTAAGTCTATTTTGAAAGACATCTAGATAATAGAATGCACAAGTCGATACTTCATCTCAAAACACTCTATAAATACGCATATTAAAAATATGAATATACTCTACCCAAAAAATCAATGAAGCAATCAAAATAATCTCTTCCAACCTAAAAAATGAAGCGCAAAATAGAAGACTGCCACACAAGAGCGTGTTTGAAGCGAAGTTTCCTTCCGACTCAGTGCAGAAAAAAATCGAAATTTGTTCCATTGTGAGCTTCCGCTGCGACGCAACAAACTTGACATTTCCACGGCTCTGGCGGGGTGTCAACACATTAGAAGGTGTGTTTGTGGGCCACTCTATATTATATGTATGAAACATATGTAGGTGAGCATGTTCTGTGCAATGGGCGCTTGACACCAGATACCCAGGCAATTCATGCGTAGTTTGCGGCAGTTACATGGATTGGCGATTGTTAGGAATATTATGAAAGGGCAACCGTGAAGCAGTCACAAATAAGCGACAATTGAAAGACACACGACATAAAAGTAGACAGGCGACAAAGGCAAGAAGACAAACAGACAGACGGAGAGACGAAGATATGCCAATGGGCGACAACAAAAGATGTGCGAACAACGAAATATTGTAGACATAATTCATAAATGAAATGAAATGAATGGCAAATGAATGGCGAACGTGGCGTGAAAGTGTTAGAAATGCAAAGTAGGTGTAATGTATGAGTGCCAGTGTATTAAAGACGATACCAAGCAGCTTTGAAGAAAGCAAGACTGTAGAAAAAAAATATAAAATAAAGTATTAATATATGAGGAACACATGGAGGTAGCCGAGGGCGAGTGGAAAAGTGCTAAAGCGAACTTAGCAATCGATTTTGTGTTATTGCAAAAACAAAAACAATAACAAAAGACTGCAAATGAAAAACCTCTGTTGTTAAGGAAAAAGTGCGATTTAGGCGCATGGCGAAGAACTGGCAAGAAAAATTAAATGCAACCACAAATGAAGGTAATTTTCGCATTGCGAATGCTTGTTGCCACATAAATATATACATACAAACATATGTGGCGACATAACTACAAACGCTTGCAACCCAAAACGCTGTTTGGGGCACTAAGCAGTCACTTGGGCAATGGTTTGCTGTTGTACTCGTTGGCTTGTGGCAGCAATAACGGCACTTGTATGGTTTTATTGACACAATTTTCCGTTGCCACAAAATGCAAAAAAGCAAAGCAGAATACAAAAAAAATTAAAAAATACAAAAAACAAAAAAACAAATTAAAAGTAGTCGAAAAAGACATTTAAAGCTACTAATTGTGACATATAGCATGAAACGGCAATGACACTTTTACAACAATTATAAAAAGTTGTAGGAAAAAATTGTTAAAAAATTTGAAATAAAGTCATGTATTATGTGAGGCCACTATGTATACTACATAGAACATTTGACACAGCATTGCTTAAGTGCGAAGTTGATTAATCTGATGACACTAATTACAAATGGGTGAGAATAGAGCTGCAAAACTATCGATGAAGCTATAGATAGTATCGAATGATGCCATTTTTTCGACTATCAAATGGCCATTGGCATAACTAGGGTATCTTATAATTGACAAATCTATCTACTCTCTGATCCTTGATAGCATTCTTGTGGTCAAACATTACTGTAGGTAAGGGGTAGAAGAAGGGCCGTGAGATAAATGATTTGAGTAACTAAAGACTGTAGACACCAGTTTTGTTCTAACATAATTTAGGATAAGAAAAGCGTGTAAGTACTTTCCCAGTAGTGTCAGCACTATTGTGATGTACAAAAACGTTCACAAGATTTGTCAGCACTATTTTGGTATACTATAACGTGTACAAGATTTACGAAATGTGCCTATGGTCAGCACTACTCTGGTAGTACTGACTCCGAGTAGGGTCAGCACTTTTGTGATATACTATAACGTCCACAAGATTTACGAAATGTGCCTATGATCAGTACTATTCTGGTAGTGCTTACTCTCTGTAGTGTCAGCACTATTTTGATATACTATAACGTCTACAAGATTTACGAAATGTGCCTATGGTCAGCACTACTCTGGTAGTACTGACTCCGAGTAGGGTCAGCACTTTTGTGATATACTATAACGTCCACAAGATTTACGAAATGTGCCTATGATCAGTACTATTCTGGTAGTGCTTACTCTCTGTAGTGTCAGCACTATTTTGGTATACTATAACGTCTACAAGATTTACGAAATGTGCCTATGATCAGTACTTTTCTGGTAGTGCTTACTCTCTGTAGTGTCAGCACTATTTTGGTATACTATAACGTGTACAAGATTTACGAAATGTGCCTATGGTCAGCACTACTCTGGTAGTACTGACTCCGAGTAGGGTCAGCACTTTTGTGATATACTATAACGTCCACAAGATTTACGAAATGTGCCTATGATCAGTACTATTCTGGTAGTGCTTACTCTCTGTAGTGTCAGCACTATTTTGATATACTATAACGTCTACAAGATTTACGAAATGTGCCTATGGTCAGCACTACTCTGGTAGTACTGACTCCGAGTAGGGTCAGCACTTTTGTGATATACTATAACGTCCACAAGATTTACGAAATGTGCCTATGATCAGTACTATTCTGGTAGTGCTTACTCTCTGTAGTGTCAGCACTATTTTGGTATACTATAACGTCTACAAGATTTACGAAATGTGCCTATGGTCAGCACTACTCTGGTAGTACTGACTCCGAGTAGGGTCAGCACTTTTGTGATATACCAAAACGTTCACAAGATTTACGAAATGTGCCTATGATCAGTACTATCGATAGTTTCAAAGCAAAATATTGGTCGACTATCGATAGTTTAGCAACTCTATAGATGAAATATTATGCTTATTAAAGGTGGATATCCATTGAGGATCATTTGACATTTTTTTCTCAAAAAGTATGAACAAATATGATTTTTAACCCTAATCGAATGTTTCTAACTATACATGACGTAGAAATTAATTAGAAGGGGTAACAATTTAGGGATTAGGTGGGTTTCAGCGGCTAAAAACAAGGGTATTTTTACATTCTTTTTATTTAATTATACACAATCATATATTTCATTTAAACTATTCAGCGTATCAAAGATACATATTTAAACAGTAGTTTGTGAAATTTTTATCGAAAAATTCCGAAAACTCAGCCGTTGGCCGGTGGACATCATAGCTTATGATTGGTTCATCTAAAATCAATAAACCAAAAATATTTCGATAGTGCATGTATCGATCTAATTAATGGACGAAGGAAGAAAGAATATATTGAAATTTGAATTTTTGACAAAATTTTAAACAAAAAACTCTTAGAATATTACTAGGATTGATTTAATATTTTTGAACAATATTTTTGGATAATATTTTGAACATATTTCACTATTTAATAAAACAATTTGTTTTTTTTTTTCAAATTTTGATATGGATTAGAAAGCCACACTTTAGTCTCCCAAAGGTAATCTTTGAAATTCAAGGCTATTAAAGGGTATATGAAGTTTGCCAGCCATTCAGGCATGTAAAAAGCCAAACAATTACTGACTCTTAAGGGCTGAAGATAAGCTGATGAAGCTGATAGTTGATAGAGATTTTTCATCGATTGTAGATTTTTGAATTTCAGAATTTTTTTCGAAGAATGACTACAAATAAACCCAAAATATTAAAGTCCGATTGTTGCATTACAAAAATCTGCATAAACGAGTATTCTTGTCTCATAAACATTAAATATAAATTAATCAAGTTCAATCCGCCCAATGTGTCTGCTCAGTCAAAGTCAAAGTCAGCTGTAAGCTCAAGAGCACAATTTGCAAGGCGATAAGTAAAACTGGAAATGTTTACACCTACAAAGACTTGATAGCTATAATATGCATTTTAAATGTGAGAGATAAATATTTATTCTTCGTCCATTGTGAATGTGACAATATACATTGTTCATTTATTGTACATTTGCCAATTAAGGCGAATTTATTGCAAATGTGCCGCCCACTGCAGATTAATACCTCAATAGTAAAGATGTGTATGTATGAATGCTGGTACAGGTGTAATTGTAATTTTTGTTATGAGAGAAAGTTGTATTTTTAAATCCAGTTGTGATATGCCCACAATTTTGAAATTATTTTTATATTATCGGCTCAAAAAGTGACATTTTCAGTGGAGAATAAGTTTGGGATGCAAACAGATCTCTACAAATATTTTGTTGGGTTAATGTTGACACAAATGTCCAAGATCGATATAAAACGATTTAATCGATCAGTGCTTGACCCTAGAGACATCTATTGGAAAACGGCAGAAGCAAAGTTGTAAACCAATAAAAAATTGAAAAAAATATACAACATAAATTAGTTTAAATATTATGAATAAAAATTAAATTAATCAAAATAACAATAATTTCAAAATCTATAAAATATTATACAGTACAAATAATATAATTAGTGAAGTTATGGAAAAGGGTATTATGCCAAGTACTTCAAAGTTTTCGAAACTGAATCAAACATATAAAAGTAACATAAAAAACTTACCACAATGTTTGTTTCAAAGGATCTGTAAAAAGAAGAAGAAAAAAATGTTTAATTTATAGAATCGTGTTAAAACAAAACACTGAAAATTATCAAATAATGTAAAAAATGTATAGGCTGTACCAGACCTTCAACCGAAGTTAAAATATTAAAATACTTCCTACAGATAAACTGTTTCAAACGAATCCCAAAGTTGTAGGAAGCTGAACAAAACGTATCAAAGCAAAAGCTCTAACCATGTGTTGTGCAACTGGAAATTTCTTGAGCTCAATAGGTACACTTGTCTTTATGTCTACTTTTCTTGGATAATAGTTTCAAAGATTTGATTTGAACATTTATAACGTAAACGTTTTTCAATACAATCTAATATTCATATCCTGATGATCTATATTTTTTTAGTAAGGTTCGGATACTTTGTATAAAACTTTAAGTAAGGAGTTGACTAAGCGATGACTACGATTCCACAAACATATCCTTTACGATATTTTCGTGCGAGTCTTGTGCTAATGCGCTTCGTTTCGAAAATTGCAAATAAAACGTTTTGAAACGATTCCCAAGATCCTTTCCTTTAAGGGGTTACATGGGTTTCGTGGGTTCAAAAAAAATCGCTTCTTTTTTTAATTTTTCAAGTCGATCCGAATAATAGTTTCGGTGATACAGCCTTTGGAAGGTGTGCGCTCCAACTCAGTTACTATTATTACGCAAAACTTGTAACGCGTTTTTCTCGGAACCGAATTTTCAACATCGGTTGTCAAATGTTCTCGAAAACTACTCAACCGATCTTGATGAAATTTTGCACAGGTGTTCGATTTACTCGTGCTTGAACGAAGGATTATTTTTTTTTCAATTACAACTATAACAAAAAAATTTCAGACAAATTTGACCGAAATTTTGTTTTTTTTTTGGAAAAATATCTGTCAAATTTTTACTTTTTTTTCTTTCCTTCGTTCAAGCACGAGTTTATGGTCTTAACTAAAACACTTATTTTTGTTTTTTTTTCATTTTGGATGATCCTGTCAGGTGTTATGCTGACAACGCGGACGCACCTTTTTTCTTAGGAGTCACCGGATATGACATCACAATGGAGGAGTTTTAATTTTGTTTTTGAAAATTTCATAAATTATGCTTTAAATATATATCTATAAGACAGAAAAAAGTTTGAATTAAATAAATAATTTTTTACATTAAAAAAATATTGAAAATAGGCTTTTTTTTAACCGGCAAAACCCATGTAACACTTTAATACTAAAATGACGACTAACAAGCAAAACTTTGCAATTATACAACTATGTGGATTGAAAGGTCTTTAACCTAAATTTTAACTCGATTTTAAATCGATCCAATAAAGCACCGATATTATTATTATTTTACCAGGGTTGAGGTAGTCGACAAAGATACTGACTAAAACCTTATCTGTCGACTTTTTTGTATTTTCAGTGCTTTATGCGACTTTTTTCAAGGGGCTGACTATTGGATCGTGTGGATAATCAAAAAAAATATTATTTTGAGGGCAATTACTTGAAAATTGGATTTGATTTTACGATTGGATGTCATTTTATAAAACTTTGACAGTATTATCGTTCATACTAGTACTGTAAGGAAAGGAAAGACTTTTCGTTCCATAGATATTACAATCTCTCGCTCAGGCCATAGACTTTTCGGCCCATATACAATAGCAAATCGATTCAGGCTTTAAGCCTACCACTAAATTTATGGTTACTAGTGTATAAGTAAAATGTGAATAAAGCGAATTTAATGGTTATAAATTGCTTAATTAGTTTTAATTGCGAAAATATTATAAATAAATTCACTGGCCCATACATAGTACATTAGCGCACAAGTAAAGTTTGTTTCACACCCACAAAACAACCATGCCTAATTAAATAAGCTGGCATATGTTGCAGGTAACGCGGCATTAGGCTAACGGCAAAGCAATGTACGCGTCATTAAGTGCAATGTCCTTTTCAAAAGCCCAACTACATACACTCGGGCTAAACTCCGGCAGAACACCCACACCATGGCTGGTGTTAAGCGACGCTAACGGTGTTTCAAACAAACGACAGACCGACCAACTACTAACTAACTAATGGCAGACATAATTGTTGACTGGCACTAGTGGGTATACAACAATAAATTTCTAACAACCATTCTAACAACTGATGTGAGTGGGTGGTGGGGTGTGTGACGCGCAGCACTGGACAAACATAAAGTTGCACTTTTAGTATTATGTTGCACGCAACAAATGCATAAAAGCATTCGCTACAAATGAATTTTCCAATTAATAAATATAAAAAAAGTGAAAAGTGTTGGTGGTGGGGGCAGGGAGTGAGTGGTGGGTGAGATATGGTCAAAAAGTGGGTGGATGGCGTCATTTGCTGCACTTATCGACCACTATTTACCTTTACTAAGGGTAGTAAATTTTTCTGTTCGCTTGAGTCTGTGTGTGTGCATGTTGCAACATCAAACTGGACATTTCCGCATTTGCCGCGAATTCGCAGACAGCTTAAGCGTAATTTTTTTAAGGCCAACGGTTTGTGCACCACCATACTTAAACCGGAAGTTTATTTTAAGGTGGGCCCCTGACCATGTACCTTTCGCTGTGTTGTGGCAGCTTATGAATTATGAAAGCGTCAGCGAAGTGTGCACCTCAAGCCAACGCATATCCGGATGTCCAAAACATAGAATTATTATTAGTAAATATGCCACTATTTTGGTGGGATGAGTTGCATAGTAGTTGCAACAATTTGTGGCAACCTACGTTGCATTGTCATGTAGTTGGCGGTTTTCTAATGTCCTCTAACTGTAATTATGTTTTGTAGTAGAGTTGCGTTGTTGTTGTTGTTGCTTACAATTTTAATGTGTTGTTGTGTGGTGGAAAAGCGCAAAATTGTTGCCACATGTTACAAATGCAATATCAAAACGTATGAGAAAGGGAAAGAAATAAAATGCAGAAATTTAAATAAATTATTGGCAAAACCACCACCACAAGTGTTTGGCTATAAATTTCATTAATAATGCAAATATTTTATGAGGATTTTATGACCTGTGGGAGCGCTTAGAAATTACAGTCGTTTTTATATCGCGTTGTTGTCATATTTGCTAAATATATCTAAAATTTTTATTGTTTATTAAAAATATAAATACTTTAGTATTGAAGATTCTAGTTACTTTTACCAAACAGAATAAATGTCTTGTATTTAAGGGTGCTCTCTAAAATGTTTCACTATTCCCCACAATTCTAATGGCAGAGCTTCATTAATAAGAAATTTAAAACTAAAATATCATTTCCAGAACAAAGAAATATAAGGTCTCGTAAAAAAAATCAAATTTCCTAAAGATGGCTTTAGTAATCTGTATGGCGGGTTATATTTTAGATCGGCAGAAGCTCCGAGATCCTGGTTGGGATGTTCTCATACATCCACCTTAAAGCCCAGAACTGATTATTACCTCTTCCCCTTTATGGTGAATGATTTTGCTGGCGAAAAAGTCAGCTTGTGAAATTATTTTCAGAAAGACACTAAATATGCTTTACAAATCGATCGACTTTTTGCACAATCTCATTTGTCGAAATATTAAAAAAAAATTAAACAATCTTTATGGTCTATGAGGAGAATGAATCCTCTCTCACTTCTAAGAATGCCGACCACAAGCCGACGGGTTATCCGACTTAAGTAATTTTAGGAGACTCCTCAGAGACTTTCAGTATTTTTATACTACCGCAACAAAGTTGCTAAAGAGATTATTATAGTTTTGTTCACACAACGGTTGTTTCTATCACCCAGAAATAAAAGTATTAGATATGAGTTAGAGAGTTAGTTTATGATAAGAGTTGAAATCCGGATGTCTGTCCGTCCATCTGTCCGTGCAAGCAATAACTTGAGTAAAAATTGAGATATCTGAGTAGGTTGGTATTGAAAATGGGTGAAATCTGACCATTGCCACGCCCACAAATTGGCGAAAACTGAAAACATATAAAGTGTTATAACTATGCCACAAATAAAGCTATGAAGTAAAATTTGGTACAAAGGGTCGCACTATGAAAGGGCATATTTAAATGTAATTTTTTTTGGGAAGTGGGCGTGACCCCGCCCCCTACTAAGTTTTTTGTACATATCTCGTAAACTTCTAAAGCTTTATCATCCAAACTCTCTAGAGTCGTTTTTAGCCACTTCCTTATATAGTTCAAAAATGGAAGAAATCGGATTATAACCACTCCCACCTCCCATACGAAGGATATGTTGAAAACTACTAAAAATGCTTTAATCCAGCAAGAAAAAACACCACAAACCTTAAATTTCTTCATAAAGAAGGTACATAAGGCCGCATTCAAATTGGTATACAAAATCTTAAATGGGCGTGGCTCCGCCCACTTATGGGTCAAAGACCATATCTTCGTAGCTACTCGACCAATTTCAATGAAATTCGGTTCGTAATATTTTCGTAGCATCTTAATAATATGTTGTGAAAATAGGTCAAATCAGTTCACAGCCACGCCTACTTCCTATATACCAGAACTTTGAAGTCCATCTGATTAGTTTGCTTTACAATATGTAAAGTAAACACTAGTGTAGATATAGGAACAGAACTTTGCACAAATACTGCATTTACAGTGTGACATCGCTCTTCTAAAAATCGCCAAAATTGAACCATAAGTTTATACCGAATATGTGCGTCAAATTAGGTGTTATTTTAATAAAATTGACTAAATGACTTGCGAGAGTATAGAATGTTCGGCTACACCCGAACGTAGCCCTTCCGTACTTGTTTTATTTGATTTTTTTCAAATTGTTTAGTATATGCATATTGAACAAAAGTTTTTAAAATATTGATCTACTGATCACCGAACTTCTAATTTTTAATTAATAAAGAAGCCAGTGCCAAAATAATAACTGATTTTATGAGAAGATTTTCTATAGGAAAAATAGAAGAACTTAAAATTTAGTGGCTTCCGTTTTCGCCATGAAAACCTGTAATTTAACTGGTATATTTTCTGATATCCATCATTGAAGCAAGTCAAATAATCCCAAAACTATCTGCGAAGTTTTTTAATACAAAAAAAAAAGTTTCTTTCTGTCGCCATAAAGCTTAACCCAAGATCGATATATGTACTATAAATTACTAAAGCCTATTAAAAAAATAATGAATTTAATTTATAACTAACTTAACATTTATACTTGTATGAATGGTTAGAGAATATACTTAAATAACTCAGTGTCAGGAAATTTTATTTTATTAACGTTTTTTATAAGTTAAGAAATTCGAAGTTCAACAGTATGATAATTTATCAGTGGCATAGCCAGTCTGAAGTTAGACTAAAATATGAGTAGACTAATGATTCTTGTTGAAATGAAATCCTATAATTTGTACCAATAACGTACCTATTACAATTTTCACTGCGTAATAATTTTCAAGACGATACTGTACTCCCTTCAAGAACTCTTTACTTGAAACCGAAACATGGAATTCTGCTGATTTGTTTACTTTTGTAAAATTTTATATATAATAATAATTCCCTTTTCTTAGTTATTAAATAAATACACGGAGAGTGTATTCCGCCTATTGTCGGAAATTATCTCCAGCAGAGTAAGAAAGTACGGTAAGAAATGATGTAATTTCATATGCATATAACAATGCATTTGTGTTTCATAAAAATGTCTTCTATTTATTCTAATACCTACGCATACATAAATTCTTGTAAATTCACATACGCTACAACTCTTCATATCAGCATTTTAGCAGTGAAAAGTTGTTTAAGTCATGGCAACCACCTGTGGCAAGCACAACCGGAAGCAGCACTCTCCACCACTCGTCCAAGCTTTGCAGACGTCATTATGCAAAGTACAAATGTATGGCATTGGACACAAGTTCTGCCACTTGTTATTATTGTAGTTGTTGCATAAACGCATAGCGGTTGTTTACACTGTTGTTTATTATGTTCCCCAACTTCCTCCACAACAACGCGCCACACACTTTACTCACACCAGCGTCTACTCCACCCACTGACGGTTGTAAGTTGTGGCGGTGCTGAAGCAAAAGTGGTTGAAGAAACGTGCTTTAAATTTATTTGCAAAGCAAGCATTAGACCACCCACACTTTGCATGTCTACCACTACACACAGGCTGCAAAGTTAAAAAGTGTCTATGTGTGAGTGAATATGTGTATATAATATGTGTGTAACGGTAGTTACATGTCAATGGCCGCGCGTGCACCTTATAATTTCACTGACAACTCCATACGCTTGACTTCTGACGTGCCTAACGGTAACAGTGTATGCGTTTGCCGCGAAGCTTTAAGTTTCGCGTTTTGTTGGGGCAATTGCAAAAAAATAAAAAAGACCTCTTGGCAGCGCAGTGTTGGTAATTGCATAGCTAGATTGTTGCAGCAACATTTTGTTTTGTTTCACTCGCTATGCAGTTACTTGTTGTTGTTGTTGCTTTGTTCAACCCTAAGTACCATCGCAGCAGCATTCAAGTTCAAGTCCTTTGAATGCTGCCTGCAATGTTCATATTGCATTCCACTTCTTTAGGCAATCCTATATGCTTTTCGCTTTGGAAGAATTGCTTTTTAATGGAAGTGCGTGCGGAGTGAACGTAAGAGTTACAAAAGCTGATACGGTTTCTTTTTTCAGTTAGATATGTGTGGGAGATGTTCTGCAATGATTACTTCGTTTTTAAAGCCATTTTTTAAAACCATTCCAAATAAGCTTAAAATGTTATGGATCCTGTATTTTCGAATAATCAATAATATTAGTAGTTTTTCGGCTCTAGAATTTGTCGAAGAGCACTACTCATCATTATGGGATTCGAGTTCAGAAGTGTTGATAAGGAAATTTCGTCCAATGCCCACTGTAACTAGGTCGGAGATTCAGATTCGGATAATTATTTGCAAAAAAACTTCTCCTAGTCTTCTACAACCAGCACACATAGATCATTTCATGAAGTGACGCGACAAAAGTTTTATAACAGAGTCAAATTACTTGGTCATGATGGCAAACTTTCTCTTGTATTAACCGGCCATCAAAAATTCATCCAATATAATTATGAGGTCTGAATTGATACTGATTAAGGAAGTAGCAAATACACGGTAATATTAGATCGGCAAATATCTCCCTTCCGCTTTTTTAATTTAGTTCAAATATGCGCCGTTTACCTTCCTTATTTCCGAAGAACTTTTCGCAAGCCTTTTTGAGTTCAACTGTACACCACCAAGGGCGTTCGCCATGGACAGGAACAGGTGGTAATCACTTGGCGCTATATGGTGGATGCGATAAAACCTCCCATCCGAGCCCCCGTAGCTTTTGACGAGTCATCAACGAAGTGTGTGGTCTGGCGTTATCCTGGAGGAACACTACAGCCTTCTTGTTGGCCAATTTTGGACGCTTCTGGTCGATTGCCTGTTTGAAGCGGTCCACTTGTTCGCAGTAGATGGTACAATTAACCAAACACACATCAAAACCTTTCAGTCCGTCAATCCCGGCTTGGCCACTGTTTGGGACAATACACCGGCCTTCGATCACGATCGTTTTCGCTTGATATTGTCGTATGTGATCCATTTTCTGTCGCCAGTCACCATCCGCTTCAAAAATGAGTCGAGTTTGTTCCATTTCAGCAGCATATCGCAGACGTTGAGTCGGTCCAGAAGGTTATTTTGCGTCAAATCATGCGGCTCCCAAACATCAAGCTTTTTTTGTGTATCCAGCCTTCTGCAGATGGTTTAAAATGACTAACTCCCATCTCCTGGGCGATGTCACGAGATGCCATGATTTGATCGGTATTCGTCATCACAGGTCTTTCACCGGCTGGCTTATCCATGGTGTCGTTTTCACCCGCTCTGAAATGTCGAAACCATTCCTCCGCAGTTCGAAGCGATAGAGTACCATCCCCCAAAACACCATTAATATCACGGAACGTTTCTCTAGCGGATTTGTCTTTAACGAAGGAAAGCTTTAAAATAGCGCGAATTTTCATTGTTTACACGTCTATAACTGTTGAACGCAATATCCAAACTAATCATGCATACTGTCGTTTTGTAGGTTATGTCAAGACCTTTTAAGGATTTATAGTATTGCCAGATACGAGCTCACTAGCGCTTTATACATTACCGTGAAATTCAAAAAACAAAAAGGCGGAAGGGAGATATTTGCCACTTTGGAACTTGATTTCTTTTGCACAGGCAAAAAAATCAAATTCCCAAATATATCTCAATATCCTCTTCTTCCGATCAGATTCAATATTTTGGCAACCCACTAAATGTGTTGCATATTAACCACATTTTACTCAAATCACGAGGTACATGAACCCAAACATCACCGATAATAAAAAGCCCATTTAAATTACATAAATCAAATTCACGCCTGGCGCAGTGGTCAGCGGCGAAGAACAAAAAAAACAAAAACGTCGTCGCCGCGACAACAAACATTTAACCCATTTTCCACGATATGCGCGAGAGACAGCGCAGCACAGCACGTACGCGTTTCTCATGGAGCTCGAATTAAGAGTTTGCGTGTTTCCGCAAAAAATTGCACAAACAAATTTCCCAATTCCGATACACGCGGACAACACTTTGCTGCTGTGGTCAAAACAAAAACAAGAAGAAGCAGCAGCAGAAATGTTTTAAATTACCAAAATTAAATTTCAATGCGATTGCTGATGTGTGTGGTTTTGTACAACACAGCGAACAACACCAATAACAATAGCAAACGAGTAAAATAATCAATTTAAAAATATTACCCTAGATTGTGTAGCATGCTGAGTGCCACTGAGTGTGTGTGTGTGGCAAGTACATATGTATATGTACTATATGTAGTAATTAACGTTGGCAAGCAATTAGGTCAGTTGCCAATAGATTAGCATCCGCATAATGAAGTACGCGAACTCGTAGCGATGCAACAACAACAACAACAACAACAATACAATGATTATAGGTACAGATGTGTAAATTTGTATGGCTGTGAAGGCGATTAATTTTGCAAATACAAGCTGAGAGTGTACACATACAACAACAAACACACTGACTGGTGCTGGGAAATTGAAAAAGAGAGATGAAAAAAGAAACTATAATATATGTATATATATAGTACAAGAGACCCCAACCCAACCATGAACAGTGAAATTGCAGGCAAAGGGTGAACGCGTGTGAATAATTAAATTAGCAGCAAAGTGGAAAACTAGCAAATGTGTGTGAATGAAAAGCAAAAAAAAAAATATGCAATGGAAAACATGAAGGTAACAAACAACAACTGAGATCATCACAAACATTTTTTTGTCGATACCATGCATGAGCCACTGCACCGAGACTATACTACTACAAACACACATACAACTATGCAGTTGCACCCACAACCGCATATAGAGCTCTCAAGCAAGTCGCTAAGTGACCAATGCTGAGTTCGCTAGCTAGCTAGCTGCTCTTTTGCACTTTCAGTGCAAGTGATCTAATATTGTATTGTATTATATCACCGCTAAATTATGTCATGAAATCATAAAAATCAATAAAGCGAACGCAAATGGTCAATACTGAAATTCTCTAGCTGAAAGACAAAAAAGGCGCTGCTGCGCATGCGTGAATGCGACAATTTGGTTATTGACAGGTGCGCAGTATTTTATATATGTATGTATGTGTACGTCATTAATGAGATAAGCTTTGTTTTCTTTAGAAATTAACAGGTTTGGTCAGCTACAAATATGTATATTCAATTAGACAAATTGCTGAGTCCCTTGTACGGAGCTTTGGGAAACATGAGGCAGGTGGAAATGTTGAGCGGGTGTTTCGCTCAATGAAATAGTTTGTGTTTCTAAAAGGGAAAGATGAACTGGATTAACACCAAATTACTAGACATAAATTATAAGCCAATACCTGGTTCACTTGGCTGCGGACTACTTGATGGTCTTATTCGTCTAAATAAAAGCTTACATTAAAAGTGATGATAATTTATGAAAAAATACACGATATATAAGTTGGAATATAAAGCTGAGATTAATTTTTACTGATACTAAACAACGAACTTTCATACATAGGTGTTACGGAAATTAAGTCCAGCTTCGTGCTGAAAGATATTTTATTTTTTTTTTCAAAGGAAGAGAAAGCGAACGTCTATGAAAAATTTAATCTCGAATACACCACTTACAGGTGCTTATAAAAAATAAACTTTTCCAATTATATTCCTCCAAGTGTGGATGACTGGCCTTGACAGAAACTTTTTGCCTGTAAACTTTCTTCAAATTTTAATTGATTAAATTAAGATTTACTTCAGTTTAGTGACAGTAAGATTTCTTATTCTCATGACACTTCGTCAAACCATCTATTTTATACAAAATATCTGTTTAAATATCATTCTTGTCGCGTTTATA
Source organism: Zeugodacus tau (assembly GCA_031772095.1). Classification (NCBI taxonomy): domain Eukaryota; kingdom Metazoa; phylum Arthropoda; class Insecta; order Diptera; family Tephritidae; genus Zeugodacus; species Zeugodacus tau. The sequence continues at coordinate 47,567,428 of CM062650.1, forward strand.
AACTTAATATATAATATGGACTATCCCCTTAAGGGGCTATACCAGTATAACTCATGAAAAACTATGCGATTTTCGTAATTTTTTTAAAGAAAGTACTCGATCGAATTTCTCGATGTTTTTTTGGGCATAATAAGGTATATTTATAGCTATATTTTACGATTTTTTTTTACAAAAATATTGAAAAATAATAGAATGTTGCCATTCAAAAACTATTCAAGATACGACCTTACCGCTTTCACCGGATATTTTTGAAAGTATAAACTATTGATTAAGCAAAATAAATAAAAAAATCGATTTTATGAAAATGTCATATTGGGTGAGTTTCAAAATTTGAAAAATAAAAAAATAGCTTATTAAATAGTGCAATATGTTTAAAATAGCATCCAAAAATGTCAAATAAATCCGAGTAATATCCTAAGAAATAGACCATTTGGAAGTTCCGTCCATCAGGCCAAGTTAGTACGAATGTAAAACTTTAAACACATTTATCTCAAAACCAAATTTTTCAAGTCGGTGAACACGATAACTCAAAAAGTTATGAAGCGGTCTTGTTCAAATTTTACACACATCTTTGGAATAATATTATCTATTGAATGAACGAAGTATTTTTTTATTTTTATTATTTTTTTCGAGCCAATATATGGCGAAAACTTAACCAAAAAAGTGAGTGTTCAAATTCTGTAAAAATCTTACATTTTAAATATTTTCTTTCGTCTATATCGAAATATTTTTGGTTTATTGATTTTTGATGAACCAATCATGAGCTATGCTGTCCACGGAAATAAATTGTAAGAATGCCCTTGTTTTCAAAGAAAGAAACCACCTAACCCCTTAAGTAGGGTTTGGGACAGACAGATATTTTTAGAAGAAAAATAAGGAAGGAGCAGAAAACGAACGAAGTTGAAAAATATAATCTTGAGTAATTGAAATTACCAAATTTTATTCCTCAATCATTCAATGATTGAACTTGCTGACAAATGTCAAATTGTTGAAAAAATTGTATTATACAATCATTGCCTTAAAACTTTTTTAAAATTAAATATTATCATTGATTTAATTAAAATGTATGTTTAACTTAATATGTCTCACTTAATACATAGATGGTGACCGATATTACCGCCCTCTAGTGGGTTTTCGATTTTTAAAAAGTTAACGAAGTGTTGCGGTGACTATAGTGGTAGTCATGAGTCCGTAGAGGCTGATGAGCACAATGGGTCATTGACAACAAAAACTTACGAAAAATTTTTAAAGTAAAAACAAATGCTATTCGAATCTTGAAAATTAACAGATTGGAAGGGGAGAGGAAGATCTCTTTTGGTTCCGTTCAAAACTTTATAGTCAATATATAGTCATATGGGCCAGAAAGAACTGAACTGAAACTGGGTTAACAACTCATGGATTATGCACATAATATCGCCTTGGCATACAAAGTTATTCCGAGATATTTTGAATAAAAATAATAAAAATACCATAAAAAAACTCTCAATTCATCTGATATGGCTTCTCACAGTTATTTTATGATCAATAGATATAAAACCTTCTCCGATAATAATATAAACGAAGATAGCTCTGATAGTCATATTGAACTGAAAAGTGGACAATGCGTCGATAAATAAATTATTATATCAAGAACTCTATTATCAATATCTTCACAATGAAATGTTTTTTGTGAGACATAAAGAAAAACACAAAATCATAGTTAGAATAATTGAATTTCAATCGACTTGAAAATTAAATGCAACTCTGCGACAAAGATCGTATTTGTATACTGATGAAACATTCCAACTTCTTATGAAAAGCAAAAACAAAAATGAAGAACAGCCGATCGGTTATCGAGAAGCCGGCAGTGTGAAGGGCAAAAACTGGTTTCTCAATCAAAATTTTAATTGATCAATTAATTTCGCTGTGTGAAAAGGCTATGACCAGGGACTGGGTAACGGTAGCATATATAATAGTTAAATAGATCTACAATGATAACAACTAAAAATATTTTAAAATACTAGCAAAATAGCTAACCATGACACTTAATCTGATAATCTAATAAATCGTGTCTTGAAATCGTGAACTGCTAAACTTCTATTTCACAGTGTATTTAAAAAATAAAGCTAAAAACAAAAGCTTACTATTATTGGCATAGACTTGTTTACTTGTTTCCGCTATTTTTTATTGAATTTCTCTTATTTGCAAATTTCGCTATATTTAGCGACATGCCAAACTTGTACAAAATATCCGTAAAATATGAATACTGATTTGAATTTCAAAAACATAAGTTTTTATCATATTGACATAAGCAAGTGTTAGTGTTTACCGGCAAGCGTCTACTACGTTGATAGTAATACAATACTACAGTTTAGAGTGTTTTGCTGTTGTTGTTTTAGTTACCTGCTTAGCATTGCAAAACGATAAACAAAGTGGCAAAATTTATTCTATTGACCACAATGTGCTCAATTGAAACCGGTTTCTTGAGTCTAAGCTAAACTAAGCTACTGCCATTTAGTGCTATAAACAAAAACAACAATTTGTTAGCTAATAACTCTGCAATATTCAATAAGTACCTGTTATTGTTAGAGCCGGTGTTGAGTTCTTTGAATGAGGTGCTAAGCCGCTTTGAGCCTATTGAGCGCTGAGTAATTTATGCAGCGAGCAAAACGATTGTTAAGCCGGTGTTTTGTGATTTGACGTCATTATTAAATGAATGATTGAAATTAATATTTTTGTGTGCATATTAATATTCCAGCATAGATTTCATCAGCTGTTGTGTCAATTAATTGAGCATTAAATCGTGTTTGGCATAATAAATGCTTGGTTTCTATTGTAAGTTGACTTTTGGCTTGCTTGTAAGGCATTCATTAACTTTTGATCAGCTTAAGAGATTAAGTTGTATTTAATTGTTTGATATGCTGATACGTCAGCTTTTAATTTGCATAAATAGCTAAATAACTCGCCATTTTAAATATTTTAGCGTTTGAAATTTGAATTTTTTTTTAATATGTTAAAAAACATTTAGAATTAACTTCCAAAAAGAATAAATCGATTTTCTTCTTGATATAGAGAAAAAAGTAATCGCCAGAGTTCAAGAGCTATACTATATTGGACTATACTGTACTAAACTCAGTCGAGTTATTGAAACATTTTTTTTTAAATAAACAGAAAAAGTAGACTAATTCAAAAAACATAACCTAAAGCTTTAGAATACAATAAATAGTCATAAAATATAGTAAGAAGGTTCATGAATTATTGGACCTATCTTAAACAAAATTATTCGAAATGATAGTGTTAGGGCCACAAGGGCATATCTGGGTATCAAAACCATATCTCTAAAACTACGATTTCAATGAAATTTGGTACATAATACTTTCTAGACACCTTAATGACACCGATGGAAAGTGGGTGAAATTGGTTCACAACTACGACAACTTCCCATATAACTCAATTTTGAATTCCATCTGATTCCTTCACTTTATAATGTATACATAAGGAACCAATGAAGACATATTATTAGAAGAAAGACAGTCATCTGTGACTTCAATTATGGAAAAATTGTCAAAATCGAACTATAACTTTTCAATGCCCCGGATATCGAATATGAAGAACTCTTAGTGCCTTAGGGTAATTTTTCACCGTAAATAGTGGTAAATCTCTCAGATATTTTAATTTAACTCAGAAGGAAGAACTTTCTTCTATTAGTGTGTCTCTGTCCCAAAAATTATTAAAATCGGGTCATAACTTCCCCTAGCTCCCATGTACCTAATTATAGGTATTTCAAAAATATTAATTGAGCGTATAGTCGTGGATATAGTAGTACTTTGGTGGTGAAAATCGGTTCAGGAATTACCTCTGCCCTCATATACTATATGTAATGATTTTCGTTTTTCTATTGGACTTTATGCCGAATATATGGGTCAAACTGTGTGTTATCTTGTTAAAATAATTTTCGAATACTTTTTCATTTGTCTGTACATATGTAAACTTCGCCGTTGGGTCATATACGCGTCCAATTTATTAAAAGATGTTAAACTCTTTGAGTTCATAGAACAACTGGTTTATCGATAATTGGCAATTCTATAAACTGAATTCACTGAAAGATTTATAAAAATTGCGGAAGTATATTACAGCTTCTATTTGTTAAATCATACTATGTATTACTACTTTGCCGCAATTGAAGTGCCCTACAACTTCGAAACTGCCGCCGAACTGTTCTTTACTACAATTAAGCAGCACTTAACCCACTCTGCGCAGACAGTTATGTTAACCTTTTGACTAAGCCAGAAATGAAGTATAATTAAAATAACTACCCTTTCAACTTTAATAAGCAACTAGCGCTAGCAAAGAAGCTCGGTAATCTTACGATTATCTCCTCTATTATACACTTAAGTTTTACTCACTAATTAGAGACACGGTTATAGCTAAAATCTTACAGTTCTATTTATGTAAGTATTAAGACCAAGAAGGTTGTCATTTGCAGAATTCTCTGCTAGATTAATAATTATGTAAATTTATATATGTATATTGTGTTGATGTTAGTATGTATATATAACAAGTTCAACATACCGACGAGAGCAAAGGCACTGACTTCATTCGAATGAACGCATAAAATATTAAATTTATGTTTCCTCTACTTTCAAATTTTATTGTTTATAAATTTTTTGTTTTTATTTTTTATAGTTTTCTTTACCATTTTTTGCAAATTAATAAGCGATGATGCGGGTGCGCAAACGAGTCGCGCCAAAACTACCTACACTTAATTATATATTTTTTGTTGTTTATAAGGTAAATAAATGGCACAACAAAACAGATTTAATGGCAAACAACAATTTCATACAAACAACAAAAAGTATTTTAGAATGGATTACAAGGTCTAGATCTAGGTCTAAATCAATTATTTTTAACATCTGACATATCAAATACTACTAAGTTTTTTTGTACATATCTCGTAAACTACTAAAGCTATATCAACCAAACTTTCTGGAGTCGTTTCTTTTAGGTTCTACCTTAGACAATCCAAAAATGTAGGAAATCGGATTATAATCACGCCCACCTCCCATACAAATGTTATATTGAAAACTACTAAAAATACTTTAATTCAGTAAGGAAAAACATTATAAACCTTAAATTTCATTATAAAGAAGGTACAGAATAGCTAGCTGCACTCATATTGGTATACAAAAATATTTTAAATGAGTGTGGCTTCGCCCACTTATGAGTCAAAAACCATATCTCGGAAACTACTCGACCGATTTCAATGAAACTTGGTTTGTAATAGTTTCCTTACATCCCAATGATATGTTGTAAAAATAGTCCAAATCGCTTCACAATTACGCCTAATTCCTACATACCAGAACTTTGAAGTCGATCTGAATCATTTACTTTACAATATATAAAGTGAGCACTAGTGAAGATATCGGAACAGAACTTTGCAAAAGTACTGCTTTAAAGAGTGGCATCGCCCTTCTAAAAATCGAACCGAAATCGGACCATAAGTTTTGAAGGCCCCATTTATCGAACATGAGGACCTTAGTGTTTATAAAATTTTTTTTTACCAAAAATATATTAGGTAAGTCTCTAAGATATATTGAAGAAATTTATAGGGAATATTTTTCTATTTTTCTTCTAATAATATGTCTCCATGCCAAAAATGAGTGCAATCGGGTAATAACTTCATCTTGAAAGTTGGAAACACAAATATTAGGTATATGGGAGACCTAATATTTGGGTTTCCAACTTTCAAGCGGTCCAGTTGTTCGCAGTAGATGGTAGAGTTAAGCGTCTGGCCATATGGGAGCAGCTGATTTCCTTCCAATCCCACCAAACACACATCAAAACCTTTCTGGCCTGACCTTCGCCCACAACCCTTGATAGTGTCGTATGTGATCCATTTTTTGTCGCAGTCACCATCCGCTTCAGGCGTTGATTCGGTTAAGAAGTTTTTTTTGCGTCAAATCATGCCGCACCGAAACATCAAGCTTTTTTGTGTATCCAACCTACTGCAGATGGTTTGGTGGCTCCCATCTCGATGACACAAGGTGCCACATGCCAGTCTAACTCGATTTTTTCCATGATTTGAACGGTATTCGTCGTCACATGTCTTCCGCCGGGTGGCTTATCCATGGTGTCGTTTTAACCCGCTGTGAGCTTAGAAACATTCTGAACTTTACACGCAAGAACTACTCAAACGATCTTGATGAAATTTTAGTCAGATCTTCGAGATAAAATTTAGAAGGACTAGGATATAATTTCATAATACCACTCTCATGAAACCAATCTCTTTTACTGGCAAAAAATGCCAAGCCAAGTTCCAGGAGTTTCTGGCGAGCCACTAACGATTTATAAATATACATCGTCATCGTCATCGTCATTTTTTCTCACAAGACCTTATATAAATAGCAAAATTTAATAACATCAAAGCAAAGCAGAAAAAAAGAAACACTTCCAAGCCCACGAAGCGGAAATGGGTGTACTGTTAAATATCAGCTAGCGAGCAGTAGAACTTAAACTTGAACTCTAGAAAAATGTGAATTTTTATTACATTTTCCGATGTAATGCTGCTGGTAATTTAATTCAGCGCAACACTTTAAATTGCTGGTCGTTGATGTGAATAGTATACAGAAAGAAGAGGGACAGCCAGAAAGGTGAGGCAAAGGTGTACGAAAATCGAAGTGGAAAGAGTTGAAAAATCAGTTAAAGTGTTCGCGGTTAGATGAAAATAACGCGCGTCATGCTGTGGCTGTCGGCAAAAACGAAAATAATGTAATCAAAACAAACAACAATAACAACAAGAACAACTGCAAAAAGTGCCACTAAAAACTTTGCGGTTTTTTATAAATAGTATTGTAATTACTTAGTGCTAGTGTGCACATTACTTCGCCACAGCGTGGACTAAAAAACAGAACACACATTATTAATATAAATATGTATATGTATTACAAAGGTATATGTATGCGTCTCCCCCTCCACTCTACACACTATTCTGGGCAAATTCATTCACTGGAAAAATTGTGTGTATGCAAATGTGTTTGTTGGTGTGTGTGGCGACTTTGAGGTGACCAGCTGAAATGAGCACATTAATTGCAGCATATTAAAGTGTTTGCTGTTGTTGTTGTGGTGGTTGGTTGTTTAATGAAAATACACACAAACACACAACAACAAGTGCTTGCCACACATTGTGTAGAAAGTAATGAGCAACACATAATTTAAATGAACAGCAGCAACAACAACCACATTTATGCAAATAACAACAACACGAAGTCGGGCTATTAAAACTATGGAGTAACTAAGTAGAATATATAGAGTCTGTATGTATGTACATAAAAGTAGGCGCTCATTAGAAATAGCGGTACTTGTGCAGCAAGCTGAACTCCAGTGCGACTACATACTTCTAGGTTGTAAGTGGCAAATGGTGTGGTGTTGGTGGCAATGTCAGCCTCACAAACAATGCTTGCAACATGTGGTTGCGAAGGCATATATTACAAACACATACTATATATTATATATGATTATATATATCTACATACATATATTTCGTTGCTCCCACAACAATTTTGTTGGTCACAAATTAAATTCAGTTGCGTCGATTTCAGCTGAAGGCAATGTAGGACGCGATTCTGGGGTGGGCTATACTGCATAAGTAATTGTTATTGTTTCGTTGTTGTTGTAGTAATCTTGAAATCTAGCTAATAATTTAGATTGCTAAGGCCTGCTGAGATGCATATGTGTAATGAAAGCTTCTGCTTTAACAAACCGGTAGCATATATCGGGTTTAGATTTGCTTTGTGGACCTTCAGTCTCCCTGAAGGGCAAGTCTGGCTTCAATTAGCGACCGAAGCGACTACTTCATACTATTGCTTTGATCTTCAATACAACTATGACTTGCGAAATCTTTCAAGAATAGTATATCCTCGTTAAAATTTGCTATAAATACATATATGTTGATAAAGGGGTGAAGATCGTTTGAAATTGGATAATATGGTGTCTTTTATCTGGACGAAGTTGTAGCTTAAATGTATATTGTAGCTTCGAAACAATATTCCATCGGGCTTTATAATCCATGGTATTAATGTTAAGAGCTTGGTAAATATAATGTATCTGATAATCTCTGAATAGCTTTCAATGTTAAGTAGCCTAATTTACATAATAGTTCAGTTAGGATATGTTAAAAGGCAGTTCCTCCCGAAACCAATCTCGAATGATACCGCTTGGACATCTAAATGTACCGGTCTTTTGTGATGACCTGAACTCCAAAAAATATAGATCGTTGAGGAAAAATGTCGACGAAGCGCTTTGAACTTGTCACAAATTTTTTGAGGCAGGCCAATTTGGATTCCGGTCAATTCGCCCGGTTTGCCTAAGATATGATTAGGCGGATATTTAAACCTCAGCCTTGCGAAATCAAAGACAAAGGTGCGCTTTTTTCCAAGATCTTCAGCTCTACAGTATTTCCGCACAACTGAATAATCTACTCCATCATTGAGGATGTCACACTTCGGAGCAGTATCTTACTTAACTACCGCTACTTCACTGTAGATACTTGGTTAATAAAAAAAGTAAGAAAGGCTAAGTTCGGGATCATCCGAACATTTTATACTCTCCCAATTTACCGATGTAATTTTATGAAGATAACACAATTTGACCCATATATTCGGGTGTGAGTGCTGAGGTAATTCCTAATCCGATTTCACTAATTTTGACCACCAAGCTACGCTATATCCAAAAGTATACGCTCACTTAATTTTGATAAGATATCTCACTTATTAACCGATATATGCCGAAAAAATCGTATTTTATATAGGAGCTAGAGGAAGTTATGACGCCATTGATAACCATTTTTGGTGCAGAGACACACTATTAGAAGAAAAAGATTCGCTCTGAATTACATTAAAATATCTGATAGATTTACCACTATTTTCGGTAATAAATTACACTTAGGCATTGAGTTCTTCATGTTTGATATCAGGAACCTTGAAAAGTTATAGTCCGATCTCGACAATTTTTCCAAAGTAGGCGTGGTTGTGAACCGATTTCGCTCATATTCCGTCCGTTTCATTAGAGTGTTAAGAAAATATCATATACAGAATTTCATCAAAATCAGTCGAGTAGTTTCTGAAATATGTTTTTTTACCCATAAGTAACTCGTAGCAACGTTTTAGAAGCACAAGGTCATACAGATCTACCTTTTCTCTCTAGCTCCTCTTTTGGGAAAATTATCCAGGCGACTTGTTATTGGCCTGGCAGGTGAACCTTGATCTGAGGCTATATCTACAGAAAATAAATGTGATCTTAACTGATATTGACTTGGATTAGGGATACTTTAAGAAATTAATCGGATAATGCTGACACATTTTGTATGAAACAAATAGTGAACATAGAAATTTTGGTGCTTAGTGTATTAAAAGAAAAGGGATAATATAGATGAAGGAGGACGAAGAACAAGAAAATAAAACACGTTTAGAATTATGAGAGATCCGAAAGAGGTGTTTTATATTTTAACTTGCAAACAAAATTGTTAAACATTTTATGATAGATCTTGGTAAAGTAATCAAGGGTCATGCATTTGATAATTGGTATAACTAAACTTGAGGCCCCGTATGAAATTATTCGATTTGGTTCGGGGTGGCTGCAGTAAAATTGAATAGAATCATCGATTTTCGGACCTTTCTGGGGCTTTCTTCCTTTTTATAATGTCTTTCTTTTTCGAGCTGTGAACGCCCAAGTTATTATTAATTAGTTTAGCAAATTGGACCAAGACTTTTTAAGGCAGAGAAAAAATAACTATCTTTCTTTACCACAACCAACAGATGTCTTAACGAAAGTATGCTGGGCAGAAGCTTTAGGATCCATTTTGACCAAAAACCGGGTAGTAAAGTTTATAATTCACATGATTTAGATTTTAGAGCTTCTTCCTCAGCTTCAAATCTGACTATAACCAGTATATGTATGTCACTCTAACACTATTTTTATATGGGATCCATTAAAATTACAAAGTAGTAAAAAGTAAAAGTAAAATAGAGGAATCGCTATATGAAAAGTTCTGGCAAATCCTCTATGTTTTTTATGTTTGGACGTTTTATTTGCGACCGCCGAATCGAACGGTAGTCAAGCGATGTTGCGCCATAAAACCAATGCTGCAATTGCATATGGCAATAAATCTCAAGAATTGCTTTGTATATAATTGCAGGCAGCAATATGAATGATTGTAGGCATAAATATTTATGATTTCTTAATGCGCACAATATGTGAAAATGCAGCGACGACAAGCGGCCGGAAGCGGAGAGAGCGAGGGTGATGGCGAGGGCGATGCAGAAGGCAAGCGCACAGCTGAGAAGCCACAGCTGATGGGCAGGAAATGCGCCACTGTAAATGCTCTAAGCATGTATAGTTGTTTGTTTGTTTGTATGTATTTATGTAAGTCGAGTATGTATATTTGTATGAGAAGATTAACGACTGCGTTAGAAGACATGCAAATGAGGGCAATTACATCCAGAATGGGCGCTGCTTGGAGAAACACACAAGAAACAACACATTGTAAAGAACGAACAAGAAGCATAAAGAACTGTTACAAAAAATGTAAAGTGCCGTTGTTCTGTTTAATGGGCGGCTAATTCCCCTCAAAGCTTCGAAGCGGCGAGCATAAATGCCCCCACATACAATGTTGATTGGTAGCCAATTTCAGGCGGAATGAAATGATATGCTTTGAGTGTGGCGCGCAGTTTCTTAAGTTCCGGCTAAGAGGCGACAGCATGTAACAACAAATAATGCCACATCTTGTGATAAATTACTTATCTGAGATTTCTTCTGTTTATATCACATGTCAATCATGCTGGCGAGTCATGCCACATGTTGCTCGTGAGTTGTGTCAATTCGAAAATTTATATGGGCGCTTAAGGTGTTAGAAGATAAACTTAGATTTTGTTTTTTTTATTGGTTTCTTTTCTAATGCTGTGGCGCTTATTTAAACGGTTTTATTTGCTTTCGATTTACTTTTCCTCTGCTTTTGGTTCTCCGTTGTTATTTAATTTTCTTTTTCTTATCGATTGGTTTCGCGCATTTTCCGTAAAGCCTAAACATATTTTTGCCTCACTGTTGCCCCTCTTGTACCTCAAATGCCGGCGAGCTGGGTTTAGTCGCCCACTTTTGGCTTAGTTTGGTATGTTGCCTTGCTAAAATGCCGTAATTAGCTTACGTATTCGAAATGTTTAGCAAAGCCTTGGGGTTTTATGTAATAAATACCAATTTAAAATTATAGATATATGAATTAGAAAATTTATAAAACTCTGACAAATAATTAAACTCGAATTGCTTTCTTCTTAAATGAAGTCCATGAGAATCTAGAGAAACCGATTTACTTTATTTTAAGAAATCATGAACGAAGTATAATATGAAATAGGAGTGGTTTTCGGTTAACAGAGGTCGTATTTGAAGCAAGAATTAACGCTCAATAAATAGGCTGGGATCGGTTCTATGGCTGATAACCAAAAATAAGGGAATCACATCTGCATTATATGAGACAGGCCTTTGTGAACCCAGAACAACCTTTGCAGTTTATTCGTAAAACCCGATGGATGACCAACTAGAACCCTTACAACTAGCGAAAGGAGAACCTTGAAGCGGTACTAGAGTTTCTAGTCACAATTAGAGTAGACAACTTATAGAACTTATTCACCAAATCTAGATTATTATTAGAACAGAGTATTTAAAATTATAAAGACCACCAATGAAGCAATGACTGTCTGACCATATGTCAATAGTGAAAGCCTACAAGTGAGAATTTGTGATGTTTATCAAGTATGCAAAGGATGTACTGATTATGACATCGGTTGTATTTTATTTTATACGCACCGGCAACATGAATTCTATAACTAAGAAGAACTAGCAAAATCTATTTACACTTGTGGAAAGACGAATAAATGCATGTTCAAAAACTAACGGTAATTGTAAAATTTAAGGGGTTACGCCACCCTGAAAATTAAAAAAAAAAAAATATTTTTTTTGCTTAGTTTCAAAGTCTATATTCTAACGAGTATTTTGAGACGTCTTCGAAAACAATGTCTCAATAATTACGAAAGTTATGGTTAATAGAAGTCAGCGTGGTGGGAGCGCGCCGAGAGTGCATTTTTTTATTCTTTTGCGTTTTTCTCAAAACCACAATTTTCAAGACCGTGTACACGATAACTCAAAAACTATTCAACCGATTGACTTGAAAACTAAAATACTTCGTCCTAAATAGATCTTCCACAGTGGATAGATCATCCGTCTCGTGGGATTTTACGATTCAATAATTTAAAAATTTCGATCCAATTTTTTATACGGCTTTTTTAGCCCAAAATATAAAATAAATTTTTGAAGTGTTTAGATTGCGTAAAAATTTCTTTAAAAAAAGGGCATGTACCTCTGTTCAAAATTTATCAATTTTTAAGAAAATATTATTTTGCTTGTTTCAAACAAAAATTGAAATGGCAATCACGTACACCATTAAGGAGTGCTCCGGATAAATTGATCCACGCCAATGCTTATATCTCTGGCATTTTTAATTTCATTTTTTTTAATACTTATAAAGCTTAATATATGTATTAAATTACCAATAAATACAAAGAAGTCATACTTCAAATAGTTTTGTCCAAAAAAAATCCTGAAAAACCATCTGAGTTTCATTTGTTTAGGGTGGCGTTACCCCATAAACTGTATTCATTCATTAGCCACAAAAGATAGATGTGTTTTTATGACCTTGATATGGAAATCGAAAAAAAGCGAATAAAATTTTAAAGACATCAAGTAAAAACTTATTCTAATTTCTGGCTACTTTGACAGAACATTATTTCTTCGGCTTCGGTTCACATGTGGCAAGATATCTTTACTATAGAAACTTCTCTGAAGCGACTTTGACTTGGACAATGGTAATAAAATCGTTCGTGACACAGGAAGTATTATCTTCCACAAAACAGAAACATAAAAAAATAATAATCTTAACCAGTTCTTGATAAAAATGTTTCAGAAATCTCAGTTACACTTTTACTAGTACCTATAGATTTATTGATCACTGGTAGTGGTTTAGAGGTATTAATGGATTATAATTGTAATACAGAAAGTTTTAAAATGAAACAGTATTAAAATATATTAACTTCAAAAATTTTACAAATACTACTTCTAGTGAGATTATATCAATTCATGTATCAAATTTACTACCCAATTCGCTTTATAAAATTTGGTTGCGAATCACTTGAATTTCACTTCATTCCTATACTATTAGACTTATCATTTGATTACTTGAACTTTACCTTTACAGTTCATCACCTTCAACAAAAATAAACAAAACAATACCACAAAGAACTTTGAACTTCAAAACTGTTGGGCATTGTTTGTACTTAATGTACATACAAATGTATTCAAAAATCTTCAAAAAAATGCGAGAACTTGTTGCCCTAAACATTCTCGTAAACAAGTTGAATGCACTTTTATTTCTTTGTAACCAAATTCAAGTGTGGCCAATAACGAAGTGACTGTCGGTATATATTTTACCTGATTGTGTTTAAACTGAAGTTCAATAAAATTTTAGCACCTTTCAAATATTTACACCTGCTAACAGAGCAGCCACAAAAGCTTCTGGGTAAAAAAGAAGCAATATTTATATGAAGTTTTATATAGATGTATGTATCTATGTATATATATATGTATATTCAATCGATAAATATATATATACTTGAGTGTATGCTGCCTGATTTATTTAAGTTTTCTGGCCCTACACACCCACAAAATGCTTTGAACTTTTGCCAAATTTCGGTTGACTCAGCGAGGCCTAAAAACACCGAAAGGCAAACACACGTACGCACAGAATGATGGTACGCACGACAGGCTACTTTTAAATTAAAAGCGTGAAATTACAAGCATATAAATTTTACATATATATATATATAATATATATATGTATCTCTGAATTAATGTGTGTGAGTATCATCAAACTCTCTCTGCTTTATTTATAAACACTGAGTTTAACAGATTGCAGGCAGTGAGTCAAGTGTGCTGCCATCTATAAGAGTGTATTTATAAAGCTGCCCAACTACCTTAAAATATAAATACATACAGACATGTGTTACAACTGCAGACGCCAGTTGTGCGGTATGCGGCCACTTGCCGCCACTCATTGTGTGATTTGTACATCAACACTCAATTAATTTTTGGGGGGGGAATTGGTTACAAGAGACGCCGTGGAGGGCAATGCCGCACTACAGAGAGGCCCAGGTGGCCATATGTTTGTCATACGTGAAATTCAGAAACAAATAAATATACGTCTATTTTTTGTTTATAAACAAACAACAACAACAATACATTTAATAAATAACTTCCTTTAAGGGCGAAAGCGTAAAAGACACTTTTGACATGTGTATTTATTTTATTATGGCACCCACATACATACAATTTGGCTTTCCTCTCATGCTTCAATTGAAAAGGAAAAAAATAATGTTGAGTTACACCAAAAGTCAACAAGTCTTCGTGTGACTCAATTAATTGACATCGCACGCAATTTGACATTGAGCCGAAACTCACGAGTGACATTCGTCAAACTATTAATTATTGAAATTGTTTCCTTTTCTTTTAACTTAGCGCGTGAACAAAGTTGAATTATCATTTATGAATATCGAATAGTAAATCGAATATTTTTTGGTTGCACTTTTCGAATTGAAAGTTAATTAATTAACATTAGAGACCACTCTGTTAATTAAATATTTTGATGTTTTAGAGTAAAATCGATTTATAGGTTCAAACCTTGATAAATAGCGAATCGAACAAGCAACTGGTATAAACTGGTATAAATTATACAAACTGGTATAAATTATACAGACTGGTATAAAGAATAAAACTTGGTAAAATGTAAAAAAGCAAATAGTTAAACTCCTTTACTCTCCGATATCTTACTTTATTGCAACTTTCAAAAGCAAATTTCCTGAAAAAACATAAATAATACAGATATTTGCCTTCCCATATTCACTTCCCTCATTTACATATATCCCGAATATAAACACCCTTTTTGTCTAAATAACAAATAACAAATAACAAAAAAATAAAAAATAATTTTATTTTTACCCACTTGTTTGTTGTTGTCAATTAAAGTAACATCTCCATTCAACATTTTTACCGCACCGTGTCACACCGCTAGACGTATAATTACTTCACCTGGCTATGTTTGTTGACTGCGTATTTTATTTTTATTTTTGTTTGTATTGCCGTTCGGTGGCTCCAATTAATTCTATTGTTTATTTACTTTATCACGTATTTAATTGGAGTTCCTGAGCTGAACGCGCGCTGACAAAGGCAACTCAGTACGTTTATTGTCATGAGAAATGCCATTCAGACTCGCTTGTTTGGGACAGTAACACAAAAATACTTTTTGAACAGATATTGAATATAGAAGTGGTGGAGAAGTGATGTCATTTGAATTGCTGAATGAATACTCAACAAATTCTGATGTATTTATGGTCAGAGTGCTTAATTAGGGAACTAAGGTGAAAAAATAAATTTCAAGTCTCTAACAGAAGACCAATAAAAAGGAACTGTAGATGAGTTTTGGGACTAATTTTTGGTGAGAGAAGATTAGAAGGAACTAAACTACTGTATTTTTTAGACATTATACGATTTTAATACTTTAGTACTTTGGAAATTTACAAAAACAATATTATTTTCCAAAAGTTTTTTTGATGTAATTTAAAAATGTTTATAGTATTTTTAAGATATGGTACTTGATAACAAATCGTTTTCAATGTCAAGCGATGTATCATTCATAACTATATCCCATGCACCCTTCTGGAAAATATGTAAATTATGCCGGTTTATACTAAATGAAACAAAATACTTTATTGCGAGTAGAAAAATATCATAAACCCAATAGGGCGACAACAATTTGAAGCCATAATAGAACATTTAATGCTTAAACGGTAGCGGAGCGCAACGAAGCGGAATGAAAACAGTCAGATTTAAAAACAGAACAAAATAATACAGGTTGGAATAAATTCGTGGCAACATTTGAAAAATGTTTACAGTTATAAAAAAAAAAACAAAAAAATATTTTCTTTAAATTTTTCTTTCCAAAATGAAGCCTGTGCAATACCGTAAAAACATTTCAGCTTCCTTTATAAGTGCCTCTATTTGCTTTGCATATCTAAAATAAATCACATGGACTAGAAAAAATAGCTATTGATCGTGGTTCCATATACATATATCCATATATTTTTGGTTCTTTGAAATATATATATTTACTGTTCAAGTTAATATGATTTGGTATGAATAACTTTTTTTCAACTGGAGTCACTTTTTTACTAGACTCCCGTTATAAAAATCAGTATACCTCAAACCACACCAACGGTCCTTTAAAACATACTTAATTGAGTCTACTGAGTATATAATTACCTTTGAAAAATTAAATGAAACAATATACGAACTATGGTGCTGATGAGATTAGAAAGTCTATTTAAGATATTTCAAAATTATTTTTCTCGAGATTTTAGTTTCATAATTTCATAGTGGAATAACTAGATATGTATGTATATATAAGGATTATTTTCTCTTTGATATATCTAAAATTACCTGTCTATAATTACGGCGAAATGATTTAGGCCTCTGACTTGTTTAAAAACATTAATTCCAATTTTTGAAAAGGGTATTACAGATTTATATTTTAGTGAGTAGTATTCTAGGAATATAATTTCCATTTTAAAGATAAGCCTGTATAGATATAATTTATTCAAACTTTAATAAAAAGTAATAATATTAATTGAAAAGTAGTACTCCGGAATAGATCAACTTAATGAAACTGTATGTAACTATGTAAAGGGCGTTTTTTTAGAAATCTGTTTTTAATTAGGTAACATTTTTTCGGAGTTGGTAAAAGGTAAATATTGATTTATATTTAGTTTGATTTGCCATTTCATAACGAAGTTACTCCGGAACAACGTTTATTGCTAACACACTGTCCCATTGGCTGCAAGAATTTTTCGAAAATTGGATCTCTCGGCGAACTTATATTCTTTTGTGTCAGTCGCGGCGGTTACTTACCGAAATTATTTTTAAGAAATAATGGCAAACTCTCTTCTTTTTAATAAAGATAAATTTTTGGCCATAACATTTAAATAATGTGCGTTCCATTTCTTCGTAAAAACATGTCTAAATTAACACTTTACTTTACAACTACTTTTTATTATACAGTGGAACTTCCATAACTCGAACTTCAATAACTCGAAGATCTATATAACTCAAACTCTTGAATTGGCAATAAAAATCAAATTTCATATAAAAATTCTTTCATAAATCGAACTTTTCGACCAGGGCAAAATATAAAATATAAAATTTTACTATCGAGGCAGAATTTTATAAAAGACCCTCTATATCTAATGGAGGCGAACAAAAAATATGATATTGCACTTATGGATTGCACAAATCATGTAACAAAGGCATGGGATACAGACGTAAAGAGCCAATCATAGCAAAGTACAACAAACAAAATTACAAAATACATGTTTTAACGCATGTACATAAAACTTTTAGCTTAGTAAATCAATAAAACTGTGTATAAATCTATATTTTACAGCTTTTAGGAAAATTTTATGCTTTAATGAAAATTCTATAACTCGAAGTCTCTCTAACTCGAAGTTTTTTGTGGATTATAGTGATTCGAATTAGAGAAGTTCCACGTATATTACAGTTTTTTTTTTTTGTTTCTATGATAGATTATAACTAAATAATACAACCCTCTAACCTTTATCCAAGCCACATTTCTATAGACGATTTTTTTCCAGTATTGGAAGAATGTTATAAATGTTAATTTTTGTAAAAAGTAAGATGTAGCCTGAAGGACAAGTAGTCACTTGAGATTAACTATTCGAACTTTACTAAAAAATAACAATGAATATATTTATAATAACTGGGTACCAAAATCTCTTTTCATCAAACCCGATATTTTCCAAACTTTAAAATTTTTATTTTTGAAAAATAAAATATAAATTTTTATATAAGAAACATATTTTGCAGTTTTTAAAATAGATCAAAAATTTGCGTTATTAAACTATGTATATATGCCTTGGAAGTACGGGAATTTCGTTTTCATAAATTTAAAATTTATTAGAAAACCAACAAGTATGTAGGAAATCTATAAATATGAGTATAGTAATATTAGCATGAGAAAATCATTCAGAAAAAAATTTGTTGTACTCAACCAGCATGAGATATATTGTGCACATTTCAAGATTTCCATATCTCATTCCAAGCCACCTGAGACTGTTTAATATATGATCATATGTACTATTACATATTCGATTATTTATAAGCACATACTCTAAATATACAAGTATTCGAATGGAAGTGAATCTCAACTCAATTAATTTCAATTAAATTTTTTTATAAAATCATATATGTATAGTATATCTCATCAGACTCATCTGCGCTGTATCTACATAAAAGTATTTTTTCGTTTATTATTTGATTTTATTTTGCGGCTTTAATTGTCAATATTGATGTATTGGCAAACAAGCTAAGCGGCAGCAAAACGTGTAGCAACGAAATGAGCGAATCAAACTAAAAACAGACATGCGACGATAACAACAACAACAAAAAACAACAGTAGCAACATGAAACGTATGACATCAGCTGGAAAACGCGCCTCGCCGAACGAACTACTACTGCTGTAAAGAGCTAACAAATCAAGCGTTGCAAAGCATTCCGCAGCGACGCCGCTTTGAAGCAAAATAAGTGCTTAATGCTCTGGCGAATTTTAATGGCAAATAAATGTCAGGCAATTATACAAGCGAACTTATAACATAACACACAAATAAAGAAACAAAAAATTATTTGAAGATATGAAACATATGACACTTCCTATTCGCATTTGGATAACTGCTTAAGTAATCTGCTTAAATAGCAGCTGGCGTAACGTATACGCCCTGGCGGCTGTGTGAAATTGGGCTGCTTTAAGCCGAAAGTAGATCAAATAATATTTGGAACACAAGCAATTCATTGTATTCAATTACATATTTCTCACATATATTTCACAAACACACACTTTCGTCTCTCCCTCGGACCACACCTTCTCATCACTATAGACACTCAACTCGTCCGTGTCTTTGTCGGAGCTCGTGTCGTGTTGGCTTTTGTGTTCATTTTAATGTCATTAACAGCAGAGAAGGTGTTCATAACTCGTAAAATTGTATTATCACCTACAACAAAAATAAAAACAAAAACAAAAACAACAACAACAATAGCAGCAGCAACAGTAGCATACTTTCAAAACAAAAACAAAGCTAGCAAACAAACAAAGCTCCTAACCGCCAACAAAGTAAAGAGTTATTAAATATTGATGTTGTTGTTGTTGTTGAGATTCTTGTTGTTATTGTTTTAGTTTGTAACAGCATCAAATAGCACAACGTGACGAAATGTCGTCAAAGCAAGCTAAAGTTTCATTTTCTTCTAGCTGATGTACAGTGGCGTGCTTATATATAAGTACAACCGGAAGAGGGGAAAGATAAGTTTCGTTCGTGTGAGAAAAAAGAGAAGTAATAAAAAGTAAGGATCTAAAGAGAAAATAGTGAAAAAACTAATGGGTTTTTTTGACATTAAGTACGACTTGTGTTCGAAAAGTGGGTTTTGAAAGTTGAAAGGTAAAAAGTATAAGCCCAAAGTGTTCAATTGCGATCAGGTGAGCCATAATATTAGGTTGGCCAATATCTCCCTTCCGCTTTTTGTCCTTTATTCAATGCTTTATAAAAAGTGTTCGGATTTAGTTCAAATATGGGCCGTTTCGTTCGATAATCGAACAGCCACTTTTCACAAACCTCTTTCGAATTCAACTCTACACAATTCAACTCTTCGCCATGGACAGGAATATGTGGTACTCACTTGGCGCTATGTCTGGGCTATATGGTGGATGCGATAAAACCTCCCATCCGAGCTGCCGTACCTTCTGACGAGTCATCAACGAAGTGTGTGGTCTGGCATTGTCCTGGTGGAACACTACACCCTTTCTTTTGGCCAATTGTGGACGCTTCTGGTCGATCGCCTGATCAAGCGGTCCAATTGTTCGCAGTAGATGGTAGAATTAAGCGTCTGGCCATATGGGAGCTGTGGGAGTCGTATGTGATCCATTTTTCGTTGCCAGTCACCATCCGTTTCAAAAATGGGTCTAGTTCGTTCCATTTCAGCAGCATCTCGCAGGCGTTGTCCAGAAGGTTTTTTTGCGTCCAATAATGCGGCACCCAAACTTCAAGCTTTTTTGTGTATCCAGACTTCTGCAGATAGTGGAAAATAGTTTGGTGACTAACTCCCATCTCCTGGGCGATATCACGAGATGCCACATGCCGGTCTAACTCGATCGGTATTCGTCGTCACAGGTCTTCCGTTGGCTGGCTTATCCATGGTGTCGTCTTCGCTCTGAATCGTCGAAACCGCTCCTCCGCAGTTCGATGTGATAGAGTACCAGCCCTCAAAACACCATTAATTTCACGGGAAGTTTCTCAAGCGGTCCATGTTTACACGTCTGTAACTGTTGAACGAAGTATCCAAACTAGTCATGCATAGCGTCGTTTTGTAGGTTATGTCAAGACCTTTCAAAGATTTATAGTATTGCCAGATACGTACTCTGTAGCACTTTATACATAGCCGCGAATTTCAAAAGACAAATAGAACGAAGGGAGATATTTGTCAACCAATAGTTATAAGGAGAAACCATATTGTCATAGGTCGAAAGCCTAAAGAGAATCATTCCATTGAAAGAGTCCAGAGGAGTCACACCTGAGAGAAATGTTCCAAGTTCAATCTAATATCAATAAAGATACCTATGAAAGAATGAGAAATTGAGAAAAACAAGCCTTCTTTTTGTAAGCACATTCCCTCAAAGCATTCTCCACTCCCTTTCATGAGTATGTCCAGTTCATTTAATGATACACAACCCTACGAGTGCTAGACACGCACTCAAAGCCCTCAACGAACTCGTCTAAGCCGACCGCCATGTTTATATATAAGTATATCAAAAGACCACACATAATGAAAACACAATCTAAACGAAAAGGCGCAAACAACAAAGTGAAAATGAGGCTGTACAAATAGCGGAAGGACGACCGCGTTTAAAATGGGAATGGCGTGAAGGACGTTTGTTGTTGATTACGAGCAGGAAACCTACAGCATACGTGCGACTGTTGTACAAGAGCAAGCTGGGGCATATTTAGACCAAGTACAACGGCATATTTATGGAAATTAGAACATCCATATGGAGCGTAGAAACAAAACAAGTGGGGAAGCGAGCAAATAAAGTGCAGCAGCCTTGCAATCAGCCAAATGCACACGGGAACTATGGAGGTCTATATATAAGCGGAGTAAATGAAAAGATAAGCCCTGGAGATGAAAACTTGTTTCGTCTATTATGTGTGTCATAGTTTTGTAGGTGAGAAGATTGCAGAAAACAATGAAAAAATGGGATGGGATGGGACTCACGATGCCTCAAAAACAACTACCGTTAACAAATGCATCGGAATACATATTTTTTAAACAGTAGCTTTGATAGTATAGCGAAACTGGATTTAAAAATACAAGTGAACCCAAAGTGACTGCTCCGAAAAAAACTAGTTAGTAACTAGTTCTGAGAAATTTCGTTTCTTCGAATAAAACATAAGTACATATATAAATATATAAAAAAGTCATCGCACCACTGTAACAGTTTCTTGAACTTGCTGAAATCACACATACTTAGATAACCAAAGGAAAGAGCACGTGAGTGGAAAAATAAACAAGGATAAAGGATGTTTGAGCGCAGCTCATGCAAGTAAAAGTGTGCAAACTATAGCCCGTAGGGACATGTTGACAAAACGAAAAAAAAACGAACAAGAAAAAACATATAAGTTTGTTAGAGCACGGAAGAAGTCAAAAGTTTGCTCTGGTGGCAGTTAAGAGCGTTCAATTTGACGCTTCAGCAGAAACTTTCTTGCAACGAGACGCATTGCAGATAAAATCAAATGATCTTCAGCGTGAATACTGCACAAAATGAGCGCTGTGGATGTGTGTGTTTAAATTTACAGTTGAGGAAATGGTTGAGTATCACACTTGAGACTATTGAGAAGTCAAAACTTTTGGAACTTTGATAAGAACTGTGCCACTAATTAAGATTGTTTTGACTCTTTTTGTATTCTTAACGCATTAATGAATCTTAGGGATCGTATACTTGTTTGTAGAAGACAACTTACATAAGATTTTGAAACGTGAGATTCAAGTATAAAGAAGTCGCAATGGATGAAATATCAGATGGAGGGTTAATAAATACATTACATATATTTCATAGTTGAATGATCTTCGCTTGGCATTACAAAATTTAAATTGATCATGTAGAGGAACTAACTAAACCGGAAGACTTTCAGGAGCTTAATAAATGGGGTTTCAAAAGGGACACTACAAAAGTAGACCGATAGGGACAGCAAACGACGCCATATTTTTTCCCGCTCTTTTGACATTTCTCTTCAGTAAGGTTTGCCATTTCATCATTGAAAGATATACGATCCAACAACGAGTCGAAATTATTAAAATTTACTACCGGAATTCGGAGTTCAGTCTGACCGCTCAATGCTAACCGCATATTTTTGCCTGAATTGGATGATATGTACTTCGACAATATGTGGCGCCACAAGCCACACACCGAATGTCACAATCGATTTATTGAAAACCAAGTGTGGTGAACGTGTTGTCTCACGAAAATTGGGTTCAGCGTCTCGACTTCTGCAAGCGTACCCGTGGTGGGTTTTTTGTTTTATATTAACTTCTGTAGGTTTCTTATTGAAGAACTCTTTATAACGTTAAGAGACTGAACTTTATGTATCGGGTAGTTTGTGTAGCGATCGCGGGTATATGTGAAATATCTTTGATGGCCAATCTAACCGAAAGATTCAATTCACAAGTTCTTTATAGAACAACAGAATAATCCAATAATTTCAAAAGTAAAGGTGTATGAAGCTGAAGCTATAGTGGGCCTTTAGGTGAAACATATTAATATTTATTTTTATTGATAACCTTTCCTATTTCATCACATTATTTGTCTAGAAAGTGTAGTTATATCCCAAAAAAGTCTCACAACCAAATACATGTATGGCTTAATGTCGCTGAATAAAGTATTTTCTGGAGACGACCACATCGCGAAATATTTCGACTCCGAAACTCAGTCACTGCCATAAAAACTAATGCTCTGGATAGATAATGTCTTATATAGAGGAAATTTTGGATGATACTCAATGAACTTCTGGAACAGTCAAACAATCAAGTTAAAGGTTCTAGAGTCATTGAGAAAATATACCGGTTAATGCATACGGTACAGCATTCCTCTTATGAAAAAGTAATCCATGTCAAATTTCGTGAAGATATGTAGTAAAATGCGGAAGTTTTCCATACAAGCCGTTGATTCCGATCGTTCGGTTTGTATGGCAGCTATATGATATAGTGGTCCGATATCGGCAGTTCCGACGAATGAGCAGTTTCTTGAAGAGAAAATAACATCTGCAAAATTTCAAAACGATATCTTAAAAACTGAAGGACTAGTTCGTATATATACAGACGGACAGACAGACTGACATGGCTAAATCGACTCAGCTCAACATACTGATCATTTATAAAGGGTGATTTTTTAAGAGCTTGATAACTTTTTAAAAAAAAAACGCATAAAATTTGCAAAATCTCATCGGTTCTTTATTTGAAACGTTAGATTGGTTCATGACATTTACTTTTTGAAGATAATTTCATTTAAATGTTGACCGCGGCTGCGTCTTAGGTGGTCCATTCGGAAAGTCCAATTTTGGGCAACTTTTTCGAGCATTTCGGCCGGAATAGCCCGAATTTCTTCGGAAATGTTGTCTTCCAAAGCTGGAATAGTTGCTGGCTTATTTCTGTAGACTTTAGACTTGACGTAGCCCCACAAAAAATAGTCTAAAGGCGTTAAATCGCATGATCTTGGTGGCCAACTTACGGGTCCATTTCTTGAGATGAATTGTTCTCCGAAGTTTTCCCTCAAAATGGCCATAGAATCGCGAGCTGTGTGGCATGTAGCGCCATCTTGTTGAAACCACATGTCAACCAAGTTCAGTTCTTCCATTTTTGGCAACAAAAAGTTTGTTAGCATCGAACGATAGCGATCGCCATTCACCGTAACGTTGCGTCCAACAGCATCTTTGAAAAAATACGGTCCAATGATTCCACCAGCGTACAAACCACACCAAACAGTGCATTTTTCGGGATGCATGGGCAGTTCTTGAACGGCTTCTGGTTGCTCTTCACCCCAAATGCGGCAATTTTGCTTATTTACGTAGCCATTCAACCAGAAATGAGCCTCATCGCTGAACAAAATTTGTCGATAAAAAATTTCGAACCGAACACTGATTTTGGTAATAAAATTCAATGATTTGCAAGCGTTGCTCGTTAGTAAGTCTATTCATGATGAAATGTCAAAGCATACTGAGCATCTTTCTCTTTGACACCATGTCTGAAATCCCACGTGATCTGTCAAATACTAATGCATGAAAATCCTAACCTCAAAAAAATCACCCGTTATATATACTTTATAGGGTCTCTGACGTTTCCTTCTTGGTGTTACAAACATCGTGACAAACTTAATATACCCTGTCTGTTCAGGGTATAAAAATCTTGGATAAAGTACAGAATCCGGAAGAGATTTAGAGATATAAATTCGAAGGGTTGAGTGAGCATACGGTTCTTATTACACAAATCGGGTCTTTAAAATGAATTAATGAATAAAGTAACGTATTTTTCTAATCTGAAAATATTTACGACATCCAGAGAAGAAAAGGTCAGGCCATTCGATTGGAGTAAAACCGATTCGGTCCGTTACTTTGTAATGAAGAAATATTATGGGGAGTATTAGGCACCATAACTAACCCTTATGGATCTAGCACAGTTATAGAGACGTAATTGATCATGAGACATGAGACCTAAGTGCGAGCCCATGGAACTGAATATGCGAATTGGGGTTTTATGCTGAATTAATTAATGAAGTAATGTATTTTTCTAATGTGAAAACATGTACGATAATATGAGAAAAATTTCAAGTCATTCGATTGGAGTAAAGCCCATACGGCTAGTTTCTAAAGAATAAACACATAGGATGGAGTGTATTAGGCTCTTTAATTAACCTTTCTTCAGTTATGGTGGTGTTATAGAGACGTAATTGATCATGAGATCTGAGACCTGAGTGTGAGTCCACGGAACTGATTATGCAAATGGGGTTATAGTAGTAAATTCTTCATACTAACATTCCAAATTCGTTTGTTTTCCTTTTTCTTTAGATGAGAGAAGCACTTATTGAAGAACATAATACACATACACCAACCAACAAAAACAACAAACTGCGAAAAAATCAACCAAAAATTCACATAAAATCTATAATTGCATGTACTCGCTGCTGCTGGCTTATGTATGTTCTGCCACAAGTCATAAAATTACAATTACAAAAAAAACGCAAATTCTGCTTTAGTAGTTGTGCCACACACACAAACTCACTTGCATTGTAGTGTATAGCGAGAGATTGGCCCATTTTTATTGCGGTTTGTAGTTTTTGCATTTGCTATTTTCTTGTTGATTGCGCACAGACAAATTGCAGGCGCGATAACAACAACAACAAAACAACAACAGCTAGCTATAACAAATAAATGCAGCCGCGAATAAACAAACGGATGAGCCAGTCAACACTGCACTGCGGCTGATGTTGATGTGGCGTGGTGAGGTGCGGGGAAGAAAATGCAATTCTCAGATGCAACCATGCGAAATTAGGCCAATCGTATTTTTGATTTTGCTTCTTTGTTGCCACTGGAACGCCAACGAACATTTTTGAAACATAAACTAATAATAACACACACGCATATCATATCATATCGATAGAAGTTAAAAGTGTGCGTGCAACAGCTGTTAGGTGTGCTCAGCATCAACACATAACAGTCCATCATTTCCGTTTCGTGGAAGATGCTCCTCAAATTAGCCGCCGCCGCCGCTTAATGGGCACACTTTGCACTCGCTTGTTTGTTGTATTTAATTTTTTTCGGCATTCTGCCAAGAAATTCCACAATTGTGGCGCATAGCGAGTCGATTTAGCTGACAGCCGCCTTGGCACTAAATTTATTAGTTGCACAGTGTATCTGTATCTGGCTTTGATTGCTTGCCTGCCTGGAGATCATAATCATCAACAGCTTCCCGTGCAGCTGACAAGTGTAGCCGTTCGGAAGCACAAAAGTACATATAGGGTCTGTAGAAGAGTGTTTTTATGGTATTAGGAGTGTCGTAAGAAGCAGAGGAGATTAGTGCGAATTTATATAAGGAAAATATTTAAATTCGCTGGACAGCTCAAGATCGCCAAATTTATGACCTTTTAAATGTTTTATTTATAGACATATTATCTAATAGGTTTTCAGAATAATAAATAAAGCAGATGGTTCAATATTATTTGAATAATTCAATGAAAATAATTCTAATAAATAATTATCGAAATTTAGCCGATTGGACATTTCCGACAGAGTGTGGGTGTGTTTTATATTTTACCATATTATAATTTGAGGTTTACGATTCGATTAAAGTAATCGCCAATATTTAGATTATAACCCAAATGAAAAATCCATTTTTAGGTTTATACTCTCTAGTCTCATAAATATTTCTATCTCCCTCCGCTATTAGCTTTGAAGTGAGAAATTACTTATACATTCTTAAAACTCTTCTACTCTGTAATCTGAGCAAAAAAACATACACGATTGCTACCAACATCCAAGAGAATTTTTCAATATTTTTTGTCAACTAAATAGATGATTGGTTAGTACAGAGATTTTTGAAATACAACATATTGAAACTTAAGGGGGGGGGAATTTTTTTAATTTTTTTTCTGAACCATCAACATCTCAAGAATATTGTGTTAAAGTTTGTTAGGTCATTCGGATTTGAATCGATTTTCCCAAATATGTCATTTTTAAAGTCGGTGACCAGCCTACAGAAAAAAGTACTGCATCGATCGTTTTGAAATTTTGAACAAATATTCTACATATATATAGCTCTCGAATGACGGCGAGTTTTTCCAAAAATTTTAATTACTAACAATTTTACAATAACAAATAGGTCGATTTTTTTGTCTAAAATCGTTATTTTGACTTGAAAATGGTACCAAAAATTGAAAAATTGAAAAATTAAAAAAACTTGACGTCAATTGAAAGATAAACTAATAAATTAAAGAAAGCATTTTGATTTTTTGGTTTCGGATGATCCAGTGATGCTGTAGGCTGGTCACCGCACAACCATTTTTTTCGAGGTGCCTGCAGAGGTCGACGATAAATCCGTTTTTCCTCGCTATTTTTCGATAAAACTTTTTTTTAAGTATCCTTCAAATGTTGTACTTTCATATAATAATAAGTAAAATAAACCTACAGCAATATATATTTTTTAAATTCATGAAAAAGGTCTTTTTTCGACGAAAACAAACCTTACTCCCCCCTTAAGGTCACTGCTATTAAATATGTTCAGAGATTACAAAACATTATCCAGGGAAGGCTAGTGACCACTTGGATCATCATTACTGTTTGTAGTTAGGTTAGGTTTGTCTGATGGGCCAACAGGTCCCGCATAGATCAGTTATGGTCCTTAGCAATACCAGATGGAGTCCCGTCACGTATTCCCTGAGTAGTAGTCATCGGTTAGGATGCCAAAAAACAGTCGTGCTCTCTATCTCCTAATTCTTCTAATTGCAATAAGAACTTGATCCGCGATAAAAATTATTAAAATGTCAAATATAATTTTGATGAAAATAAATGTGAGAGAAGAGAAAAATGGATCACAATGATGGATATATTGGTGACATTGAACTAGGAAGAAGAAACAAGTAAAAATTTAAAGGGACTGACCCTTTACCAAAAAATTCTGGGTTAATTGACTTGGTTTGGTTTTTTTGCTCAATATTATTAAGCCAACAAAGTGATACATTCAAAAGAAATGTTCAACAGAGCACTGAAAACCAATTTATTTTTTTCAATTTTTGAAGTGTTTAAAGCTAAAGGCAAGGAGCGACATATTTTTACATTTTGTGGATATGGTAATGGATCTTAAATTTTAAAAAGCAAACCTAATCTGTATGACGCCAGCACAGGTTTTCAGAAGACTTATCAACTATGTGTGCCTTATGTTTTGCGGTCGCTGATTTTGAATCCGAAGTGCATTCCTCATCCCATCAGAACAGGGTTTTGACATAACCCCAGAAAACTAATATGGCGGACAGCGATTTTTAAACTTCATCGAATTCGCTTAAAACTCGCTACTACGAGGTCTTAGGGGTCGCGGATTACGAATCCGATATCGGTATAACAAAATTCAAAATAGGAGACGCTATTTTTAAAACTTCAACGGATTCGCTAGAAAATCGTTACTCGGGAGTTTTCGGAGTCGCAGATTACGAATCCGGTACGTCTTTTCAATTCAAAATGGTTGCAATATGGCAAATTTTTATAATGCATCTATCTAATTGAATCGCCATTTTGAATTTTTTAAAAGTAACGCCAAATTTGTAATCAGCGACGCGAGAATCTCCGAGTAACAAGATTCGAGCGCTCCCGATGAATTCTTCAAAATAGTGTCCGCTTATTGGATCCGTCATTTTGAAATTTGAAAAACCCACACCGGATTTGTAATTTTTTAAGTGATTTAAGTTATTTTGTGTCGATGAATGTTCGAAAACAAATTTATTCAATAATATTGATTTTAAAACAAATTAAAAACCATCCGAGATCGAAAAAATTATAAATCAATGTAAGTATTCGTTGGTCCTCAAATTTTTTTGATAGATCTAAGTTTCGGTAATTGAAATGAGATAACTCCATACTCAATTAAAAAATGTCTCTGACGAACTTTTTGTGGTTGACTGGACTTGGGCGTTGGTAGTAGAAATATAGAATTTAAAGCTAATAAGCTTGTAATTTTTAAAATTCTACTAATTATCTTTGGTAATATAAATATTTTGTTTTACGATCCCAACACTTAAAGCGACTTAATTGGAGCTCGGAGACAACATTCAGTAGGAGCACTAGTAGCAACAAAACCAAACAAATACAAATCGAACAATTATTTGTTTATTCAATTTCGCACGCGGCAAAGCTTAAACCGAATCAATTGAATAGATCTCTGGGGATATGAACGTGTATACGATGTTGCTCAATTGGTTCTAATTGCTGATGCGCTATTCCCCGGTTTCGCCTGTGCGCTTCTGCGATATTTGAATTATTTGTTGTTATTTGTTGCATGCAATTGATCATATTTAGTTTGCGGTTTGGTAAGTGGATTTATCACACGCTGCATGCAATGTGTTTGCAAAATATTGAAATTTAAATAAGTGAAGTGTGTGGAAACGAGTGTGTTGGTGACTTAAATGGGAGCACGAGTGGTTATCGATATATATTTGTGGGGAATTAATTCTAAACGCTAGAAATATATTTAAAGTATATGATAACCACATGTGGTTAAGAGCTGCTACAAGCGTTCAGGCTAGACAAAGCACAAAATTCATTCATTTGTTGCAAGTCAGACTTGGTGACACACATATACAACCACACTCAAATATATGCAACTGCATACTAGGTAAATGACTTTTATAATAAAGCTGTTAACACACATATATGTATCTACATAAATAAAATAATTTCCATACGCGTTGCTGGTTTCATATGTCGAGTCTCGTCTGCCATTTATTGGTCTGCTGATGTTGGTCGCGCCGGCTGTTGCCTCGCTTGCGCAGACACACATCTGTTGGGCATTGTTCCACTGACTTAATTCTTATTGAATTGCAAGCAAGCGGCCTATTGTGGCATTGCGCAAGCATAAAAGCAAAAGAAGGCGATGGCAACAATAACAATTACAACTCTTTGCAACATGCAGCAGAAAAGTGTTTTATTTACAATTTTTTTAAATTTTTTTTTTGCATTTTGTATCATCTCTTTCTTTTAAATCGTGCTGCTTTTGGTGGTCTCTTTGTCATGAAAAATGGTGTTCAGTTACGGTTTGCATGGCGGTGAGTACAATGCTCCCATTTTCCGTTGCGCTGCAGTGTTGCATGTTTGGGCGTTGTTTATACATATGTAAATTTTTCATAATTATAGGTGGCAAATATTGTGTTGTTGAAAATATGTTAAATAAGTCGTTGATTTGAGAAATTATATTTATAATGAAAAAAATAATAATAATCGAGGGAAATAAGTAAGCTTCAATGTTAACGTGTGAAAGAAAGCATAGCCATAGCCAGACACCTAGGTTTTTAAAGTCTGTTTCAAAGATGCATAGTGTACAGGAATTAGATTAATAAACAGTTGAACTCACTAAAATTTTTGAGCCTCGTTGAAGCCTTCGAACCATAGAATGCACGATTTGCCAACTAATAAATAACTTAAGAAACCCATGACAATTCCGGCGGTTGTTAGTGAAAGCCTTTTAAGCTTGAATTAGCTTGATGTTTGGGGGCCGCATGATTTGACGCAAAAAAAATTTCTGGACCCATTCAACGCTTGCGATATTCTGTTGAAACGGAACGAACTCGACCCATTTTTGAAGCGAATGGTGATTGGCGACGAAATATGGATCACATACGACAATATCAAGCGAAAACGATCGCGGTCGAAGGCCGGTGAATCGTCCCAAACGGTGGCCGGAGGTTGTGATTGACGGACAGGAAGGTTTTGCTGCGTGTTTGGTGGGATTTGAAGGAAATCAACCACTATGAGCTGCTCCCATATGGCCAGACGCTTAATTCTACCATCTACTGCGAACAAATGGACCGCTTGAAGCAGGCGATCGACCAGAAACGTCCAGAATTGACAAACAGGAAGTGTGTAGTGTTCCACAAGGACAACGCCAGACTGCACACTCCGTTGATGACTCGTCAGAAGCTACGGGAGCTCGGATGGGAGGTTTTATCGCATCCACCATATAGCCCGGACATAGCGCCAAGTGATTACCACCTGTTCCTGTCCATGGAGAACGCCCTTGGTGGTGTAAAGTTGAACTCAAAAGAGGCTTGTGAAAAGTGGCTGTCCGAGTTCTTCGCAAATAAGGAGGGGTCTTCTACGAGGGGGGTATTATGAAATTTCCGTCTAGATGGAAACAGATTATCGAACGAAACGGCGCATATTTGAACAAAATCCGGTCACTGCAACCATTTTTATAAAGCATTGAATAAAGAGCAAAAAGCGGAAGGGAGAAATTTGCCAACCTAATATATATAATACATATATAAAAACTGATTTCAATTGAGGAAAGGGTTATTAAATTTTCAGACAAAGTCCAAATAAATCATACAAGTAAATCATAAAAATAGATATGATGCCCACGGCGACCACGAAACCTCGACTTCTCAGAGCTTGTGAACCATATGAAGTACTTTCAGCGGTTAGTCTTAACTCATGGAGAATCTCCTCAAAACTACTTTTGATATTATCCGATGTGACACGGTAACGGTATTTTTAAGTACCAAAGTGCATCTATTTAGTAATTTAAAATATGGTTTTTTTTTTTACTTTCCTATGGATATCTCTGACTATTAATGTGAAACTATATGTTCCAAAGCAATGAAAACGGGATAACTAGTTTGATCTGTTCAAACTAGATAGCTATCGATGACATGACCTTCATATTGATTGTACTTTAACTGTTCTATCAATCGATAATCAGAAAATTTCGGTTCGATCGATAATCAGTTAAAATTATATGGTTCTGTGGCATGTGGTATCTAATATGAAATAATGGTATCGAGTCAATGAAAGCCAGCTACTTGAAAGTACCCTAAAAAATGTTGGATGACTGCTCAAAATTTAACCATGATACTTTTCTAACTAAAAATTAATAAATCTTAAATAATTTCCTTTATCAAATTAATTGATATGGGTCTTAAATATCATATTGGAAATATATTAAACGAGAAGAGTTTAGTGAAACAAAAAATAATATTTTTTAAAGCCTTTGCTTAAGGGCCCATGTGATGGGCTCAAAAACCGGTTTTTTTGTTTAATCATAAATTATTTTCCTAAAATGTCTAGAATAAGGTAGTAAAGTGTTTTTTTTTTTAATTCGAAAGTCGGTTTAAAAATGCAGCAGTTAGAAGAAGGAGCTGTTAGAAGCGCTGAGTTGGCAGCTGGGAACTTTAAACGCTTTTTCTTCCTAGTGTGTTTTTCAAAATTTCCACCATTGTATCTCAAAAACGGCTGGACCGAATGACCTGAAATTTAGGGTGCTAACACATTTAAAAGCAAATTGTTGGTATATTCATTTGGTAATAGTTCATTCGTCGCATTTTTGGTTCCGATAAGCCAATCAGACGGAATCATGGAGGAAGTGCGGGTCCATTTTTTCGAGACGAAGGGTTCAGAACGCTGTAACTCATGTTCTATACAATATTTCTAGCTTGCAATGTATATTTCTACTGTAGAGTGATAATAAACTTAGGGCTATATCTATTTCCTGGTCGAGGAAAAAAAAATTAAAAATTCTCTAAAAACAGGCCGTCGCAAGCCCCTTAACCTCAAAAATTTCGTATCTGAAAAATTATTTTAATAGAGATTTACCGAAGATTATTGACCATCTAACGATATTTTATAGAATATATCTGTAATCTGACACCAAAAACATAGAATGTATACTTTTTGTTGTTGAAGTGGCATGAACCATTTTCTAATTTAGCTGAATGAAACTCTGAGTTTATTTCAGTTGTATGGAAATGATTGATGAGAGAACGGAGAATGTACTCCACTTTTAATTTTTAAATTTGAATACATTTTATATTATGTATGTATGTATGTGATTGGCGTTGCAACCGTTTAGCCGGTTATAGCCGAATCGACGATAGTGCGCCACCTCTCTCTCTCCTTCGCAGTTCGGCGCCAGTTGGAGATCCCAAGTTTAACCAGGTCGCTCTCCACCTGGTCCCTCCAACGGAGTGGAGGCCTTCCCCTTCCTCGGCTTCCTCCGGCGGGAGGTCCATTCGGACAACATGACCTAGCCAGCGTAGCCGCTGTCTTTTTATTCGCTGAACTATGTCAATGTCGTCGTATAACTCGTACAGCTCATCGTTCCATCGTCTGCGGTATTCGCCGTTGCCAATGTTCTGAGGACCATAAATCTTGCGCAAAATTTTCCTCTCGAAAACTCCTAGTGTCGTCTCATCTGATTTTATATTATACGATAAACATATGAAGTGATGTCCATGAAAGTGATGGAAAAAATTAGTAAAAATATTCTATTAAATTCTGAACCTCCTATAAAAGATAAAATATTATTAT
Organism: Zeugodacus tau; assembly: GCA_031772095.1. Taxonomy (NCBI): domain Eukaryota; kingdom Metazoa; phylum Arthropoda; class Insecta; order Diptera; family Tephritidae; genus Zeugodacus; species Zeugodacus tau. Next base: position 47,600,727 of record CM062650.1, read on the forward strand.
TTTGAATATTCATAAACTTAAAAAATTGTTAACGATTTTAATATTCAACTTATACTTCTCTTTTCAGATCTTCTAAACCAGAAAATCAAAACTAGCAACTTGGAATTAATGAAAACCATTGACTGATTTACTCTGCCAAAAAAAACTAAGCAAACAACCTACCTACTAAGGTCTTATAAAAACAAAAAAATAAATCAAATAAATTTAAAAACAAGTAGTTAGCAGCAAATAAAATTTACAAAATAAAAAACAAAAACTAATTTCGTAGCTTTTTATAACAAAAGCAGTTATTTGCGCTAACTGTAAATATAAAACTAAAAATTATATGAAAAAGTAAATAAAAAAATAAATAAAATAATCATCTTTATAATCAAAATTCAAACAAATTACTATCAAATCAGTTCCACGTCATTTGACGCAACTTTTTGCTACCAACATTAACAACCAAAAGCAACTGCATTAACTTCAACTCTTCATCTGGCACATAACGAGACTCGCGAAAAACGTTCCAACACCAAAGCGAGTGTAGAAAGGAATGCAGCGCTGTCCCTATATACATGAAATGCGAGAACGTTTACTGAACGAGCAGCCGCGAGAATCAGTACCGTTACAACAAATGGAGCGCGCAAATCTACTAGACAATCGACAATCGGCTGATTCCAATCAGGTCGGCACAGTGGTCAAGGTAGGGGCCATCAAAGCATACTCGTAACAAGGATACTCAAATGATACGCTGCGCGACTGTTAATTATAACTGTTTAACTATTTTCTTTATAAAATATTTTTATAAATAATTTAAACGTTTTTACACCATTTTCTTATTGTAAAATTTTTTAAAGGTCTTTTCTGCATTTTGTAACAGTTTTCATGCTCCTTGCCTTGTACAGTGAGATTTGTTTGCCATTTGAGTGCTGTTCCTATCCAGCGTTGTTGTAAATTTTACACATACAAAAACAAACAAAAAACAAATTATGGAATATCCTTGCACGAGTACTGATTGCCCCGTTTAAGTATTTATAATTGTTTTATGGAAATTCAAAAAAATAATTATATTTATATTAAATTTTATATTTAATTATTTATATACATAAATTTTGTTTTGCAAATTCATCTCAACACAAATCATTGTAAATTGAACATTTTTGTAAATTTTAAAATACAATATTTTTGTTGTACTACTTATATATACATACAACTATATTACAACAACAACACACATTTTTATGATTATTGATTTCGTTAAATTGGAATTGATCGTATGTGAGAATATGAATTGGTTGTTTTAAGTTTTAAAATAAATATTTATACATATTTGTTTTAAAGCACAGCAACAAAAACAACATAACAAATAAAAAATGACGTCTTTAGATCATACCTCTCTACCAACTTTTCTTTAAAGAGTTTTTATTAAAAACTGTGAATGAAAATAAAATATTGTTTATATGTGCATAGCTTCATGATTTTAAATCTGATTTAAACATTCCTACACGAATATTCACAATTATTTAATTAGAGCATGCCGATTAAACTCACAACCCAGATTTCATTGAAACACACATACTTCATCGAGTACAATCCTCAAAATAATAAATCATAAATGATTCTTGTGTGAAAAGCAAATAGCGAAATCGTAACCCATACAAGTTTATCTCCAAAATATATTTGTTTTTATATTCAAAATAAAAATTCATTCCATTTGCCATATGGTGGATCCGATATCCCTCCGACATAGCTCTCCCCATGAAGCACAGTGTCAAATATGAAAGAGTTTTCGATTGATATAGAAATAGTTTAATCTCAAATTAATTTCTAGTTTCACGTTATTAATACAGAAAATGATCCTCAAGTGACTATGAGGAATGCTCCCAAGTTAACAGTCCTTGGACGGATATAAAACCGGTAACTTAAGCTTGACTGTCATAAAAACTATATTCTAGACTAAATTGTTGTCAAAAACAACGTTAAAGAACTGCAATAGAACTCTTTGAAGACTAGGCAGGTATATTATATATTCCAAACTACATATAAATTTGCAAAAAACTCGGATTTCTATCATGAAATCAGAATCTTTATTAGATCTCGGTTAAATATCCAATCTGAGATCACGTGCCACGATAATTATCTATTGTTTTCTGCCTTCTTTAACACGAATAAATGAAAGCTATGGATATTTATTTAACTATTCTCTCGTCGATATCTAATTTTTATGCATGGTGCTTCGTATAATCCAATAAGTGTCTTTCGATTAAAGTCAAATTTCGACTACTGAATCACTGAGGCGGTTTTGGAGAGTAAGTTTTAGTCATTGAAATGTTAGAGTATTAAGTCGAGGATAGAGTAGATTCCACGTTGATAGATTTATCAAAAACTAGCTCTTTTCACAAAAGATCACCAGAGCTCTTGGTACACTACTCTATCCAACTTAAGGGGGTCATCCCATGTCACGATCTGTTTTTAGGAAGTTTTTAGAATTTTTTTGCTACGATCAGTAACTAGATAGAGCTTTAAGTCTATTATCATTTATTAACATATATTTCGACAGTGTAAATATAAATTTTAAGCTAGAAATAATGTGTAGAACATTAGTTATAGCGTTCTGCATACCCCGCCTCAAAAAATAGGCATGCACTTCCTCAACGATTCCGGCTGATTGGCACATCGGTAACAAAAGAATTAGCGGCGATTTGGTCTGAAAGCTTAAATGCATAGAATGCACTACGATTAAGGGAATATGACAAAATTGGACTTTTGATAGACATTTGAAAAAAAATGCGAATTTTGGGTTTTCTTTTAGTTTTTTTGCTACTAAAAAATCAACATTTTGGGAATTTTTTATTGATATTAGTTTCATGTGCTGATTGAACCCAACTCAAGTCATTCAGTCAAGCCGTTTTTGAGATACAATGGATAGAAGTTTGAAAAACATAGTTTTGAGAACAATGTGTTCAATGTTTCCAGCTACCAACTCAGCGCTTCGAACAGCTCCTACTTCTAACAACTGTATCTTTAAAATGACTCTGAATTAAAAAAAAAAATTCTTTTACTAACGTATTATAGACAAGTTAAGAAAGCAATTTATGAAAAAAAAAAACAAAAATCGATCACATGATATACCCCCTTAAGGGGTTATATACAGTTAGAATTTTCAAAAAATCGATTTTTTTTATTTCATTTTCTTAATGTACATATATTTAAGAATACACACAGTTCATATCATTCCGGTGAATATTTTCAAAGTTACAAGCAAATGAAAAATTTGAAAAGGCGTTTCAGAGTGCTTTTAAGTACAAGGTCCAAACTTTAAACGCGTTTTTCTCAAAATGGTGTTTTCAAAGTCGGTGACCAACATTACTCAAAAAAGGCTAGACCGATTAGTCTCAAATTTTAACACGACCTTCTTAAATATATTTTTTAGTAATTAATCGTAGATTTTTTCTCTCCGATAAATATTTTTTTTTATAAACAATTTAAGGCCGAAATTTCGGTGAAAAATCGATTTTTTTTTTTGAGAAACCGCCATTTTGTCAAAAAATTTTATTTTGCTTATTCCTTCGATTAATTACTAGATTTAACATTATTTTAACGAAATCTGTTTGGTTTTTTAATTTCGGATGATCCAGTTCCGAGATATAGTGGTCACCGCAAAACGTCTTTTTTGAGAGGAGCTCCTGGAGATCAGCTGTAGCTCTTTTTTAAATAAATATTTTTACTAAAACTAAGTCTTAAAATACAGTTAAAAGATACCATAATCTGTGTATAAATTGTTGGATCAATAAATTAAAAAGTTTTCTCAGAAAAAATTCTGGTAAATTCACTTTTTTTCGGCCGTCTAACTGTATATAACCCCTTAACATCGTTGCTAAGAAGAAATCTGAAAGATATAGACTATCATTGTGAACTATTTTTTTATACTCTCGCAACAAAGTTGCTAGCAACAAAGTTGCTACGAGAGTATTATAGTTTTGTCCACATAACGGTTGGTTGAAAGTCCTAAAACTAAACGAGTTAGATATAGGGTTATATATATCAAAATGATCAGGGTGACGAGAAAAGTTCAAATCCGGATGTCTGTCTGTCCGTCCGTCTGTCCGTCCGTCTGTCCGTCTGTCCGTCCGTCTGTCCGTCCGTCCGTGCAAGCTGTAACTTGAGTAAAAATTGAGATATCTTAATGAAACTTGGAACACGTGTTCCTTGGCACCATAAGAAGGTTAAGTTCGAAAATGGGCGTAATCGGTCCACTGCCACGCCCACAAAATGGCGAAAACCGAAAACACATAAAGTGCCATAACTAAGCCATAAATAAAGCTATGGAAATAAAATTTGGTATGAGGGATCGCACTAAGAAGGGGCATACGTGGATGTAATTTTTTGGGGAAGTGGGCATGGCCCCGCCCCCTACAAAGTTTTTTGTACATATCTCGCAAACCAATAAAGCTATATCAAGGAAACTTTCTGGAGTCGTTTTTTTTAGGTACTACCTTATACAGTCCAAAAATGAAAGAAATCGGATAATAACCACGCCCACCTCCCATACAAAAGTTAGGTTGAAAATTAGTAAAAGTGGGTTAATTCACTAACGAAAAACGTCAGAAACACTAAATTTCACATAAGAAATGGCAGATGAAAGCTGCACTCAGATTTTTTTACAAAATGGAAAATGGGCGTGGCGTGGCCCACTTATGGGTCAAAAACCATATCTCAGGAACTACTCGACCGATTTCAATGAAACTTGGTTTGTTATATTTTCCTAGCTTCCCAGTGATATGTTGTGAAAATAGGCCAAATCGCTTCACAACCACGCCTACTTCCTATATACCAGAACTTTGAAGACAATCTGAATCGTTTACTTTACAATATATAAAGTAAGCACTAGTGAAGATATCGGTGCAGAACTTTGCACAAATACTATGTTTATAGTGTGGCAGCCCCATTCTGAAATCGGACCATAGGTTGTCAAGGCCCCATATATCGAACATGAGGACATCGGTACTTCTAACCTAATATTAGGGTTTCCAACTTTCAATGGACTTTATACAATACATATATATGACGAATATGTGGGTCAAATTGTGTATTATATAATGTTAATAAAGTTAAATAAATAAATTGCGAGAGTATAAAATGTTCGGTTGCACCCGAACTTAGCCCTTCCTTACTTGTTTATATTTGACTTGCATGTCTCCAATTCAATCCCTTCATTTCTGACGTCAACAAGTAAAATTTGTAACCTCAGAAATTAAATATAATTTAGGATAGGTTATAGGGTACTTTTTGAGGAAAGACTGAGTCGTGAGGATAAGAAAAATAAAAACGAGGAAAATCGATCCAAGGATATTTAGGGCCAATTAGGAAAGGAAATGTTATTATTATTGTAGCAAATAGAATTCTAATGATCGAAGAGCTTTTTGAAAAACCGCTCAGATATTTTTATATTTTAAAAGGTTCTAGAAATATTAATTAAATATAAATAGCAGTTTTTTAAATGAAAATTTAAATTTCTTGATAGTAGGCAACACTTAAAATATACCAAAACATTCAAAATCAGAAAAAATAGCTTTTCTCAAAATCACTTTTCTCATAAGAAAACCCATTTAAATGTAGACCTATAACAATGCATGCTTTCGATTCCAATTTAAAGTGCTTAGCTACTAGACTTCCTTAATTTCTTTCTAAATAAATATGAGAATGTAAAATATCCAAAACGAATGTTTTCAGATGAATTTTGTAAAATGAAAAATGAAAAACATTAAAAATTATTGACTTCACGCTAAACTTGAAATGTATACCAAAATAAACTAACATAAATATTTCTCAAATTTTTCCCCACTTTCATTACACCCACTACATTGAAATGCGAAATTGCTACGCCACATAAAACATACATACATACATTCGTGTGTACTATGTTGCCGACGATTACGACGCCGCCATTCGAAAAACAAATGAACACGCATCACGGCCGCACATATAAAATAACGCACGAAAAATTATGAAATTTTTTTGTTGTTTCGAAATTTATTGTATGGCAAATTATTAAAAATAAAACGCGCCACAACAACAACAACAACAACAACATTTAATACAATTTTACGCGAGTGTAGCTGCACGCCGATGGCTATCACACGAGTCCAGCACATCAGCGCACGCCGCTAGTGCCGCGCGATCTGGGCGAGGACTTCAATTTGGATTTTGACGATGATTTTCCGATCGATGCGCGTCGGCCAAAAAATGCCAAGTAAGTTCATTAGTTTGTTTATAATTTATATAAATTTTTTTTTTGATTTTCTGGAAAATCTATTGTGTTGTACCCATTTGCAAACAAAAAAATTTCCACTTTGCTGTCACAACCCAACCACAATCCAAATCATACAAAAAATGTTTTTAAAAAAATTTTCAAAAAATTATTTCTGAAATTATTTAATTTATAAGTGTTTGAGTGCTCCGTTTAAGCTTTTGAATTTACGCTTGTAAATAAATATAAGTAAATGTTTTTCTTTAAGAGCTTTTCTGTTTTTGGGCTTAAAAGCTCGGAAAAAGCTAAATTCATTAAAAATTAAAAAAAAAAAATATTCTTTTAATTTCAATTGGCCACCTTTTGTATGCAATTTATTGCTACTGCTTTTACCCCAACTTTTTTTATATGTAAATATTAACCCCTGTGTGCTGCCCCACTAACACGAAACCGAAAATTTTTGAAACTTTAATTTTCAAATTTTTGCCTGAAATTTACGCTTGTTTTTATAATAAAACATTTATATTCTTTTCTTTTCCTTTTACCATCCATTTCGGTTGCGTCAAATAATAAAAAATTAAAAAAAAAATTTCAAAACAAATTTGAAAAAAATTTCAAAAAAAAATTTGAAAAAATAAATTTGAAAACAAAAAAAAATATTGAAAACGAAATTTGCAAATGGTTTTTGTGAAATCTGAAACCCAAAAAAACCAATTCGCTCACCAAAACACACACAGAAACCACTCCAGCAACGCTCTGGACCACGTTTCGATTACATCAGTGAAAAGGTTCGACTCTTCATTTTCTACTACAAACTTCATTTCGTTGCTTTAATTGCGTTTTTGTTGGATTTGTTGAAATTAGCTTAATTATATACATACATACAAATTACTTGTTGCTTATGTACTTGTATATTATGTGTAGGTAGTGTTTTTTGTGAAACAGTTAATTAGACCCGAAATTTTTGTGGTATAAAATTATAGAAAATTGGCTATTCTAAAGAACAACAAATTTACTAAAAACACTCTTCTAGTTTGCACTTTTGTATGTTCAGTTCAATTTGGTTTGGGTAATTACTTTTTTGTTTCGGAAAAACGAGACAATTGTAATGTGTGAGCACGGGATTTGTATATTATAGTCCGTTTATTCGCATGAAACATGTTATTTTTAATGCGTCTTGTTGTTGTACTTAGTCAAAATTAGTTGTACTTTTAATGGAATTTTAGGTACTTATATCACTTGTACGAATACTTTTGCACCTAACTGTGTCGGAATATTAGAATATTGCACCTGCGCACTTTGGTTTGGGGTATTTTAGAGTTTAAGTGGGGATGTTATAAGGATTTCTAGAATACATCTACATTAAATATATTTATCTCTTATCACAAAAATATACTACTAAAATCAGAAAACTTTTTGGGTATACTCTTTATCAACTCTGAACTTTATATTTCACTTTTACTACATCGAGTCTTTGGTTTTTTGTTACAATGTACTAGAATTAGGTAGTTTGAAAAAATCGGAAACTTCAGATTGCCTTAAGTTAAGAATCTTTCTGTTGAACAATATCGATTTCAAAACCAAAAATGTTTCAGATCACGGAACTGGGTACATATATTGTGTTTTTTATAACACTGATCAATTATAATCTACTGGAAGGTTTTTAACAATGTCATCACATACATCAACCTTTAATAAAGTACCTCTTTGAGTTGTCTTATACTCAACATAATATGTTCAAGCTTGGTCACTAAACGAGGTTGACTACTATTGTCACCAATCGGGTCCATGTAATAGAAATCAACTTGGATTTTCTATACATCTGGCTAAAGATATTCACGACAAAAATATTTGGGTTCTAAAACAACAATATCTCATTTGTTGAGAGAAGAATACTTTGTTTTACTGATTTTATTTTGAGGAATTTTTGAATTAAAATCTTGCTCTCAACTTTATTAATCACATGCCAGACATAGACCGTTTTTGGGCCTTTGCGATATCAGATGGAGTGCCGTCACGTAGTCAATGAGAAGTAGTCATCCTTTAGTATGGAGCTTGACTTGAATTTAAAAAGGTGATGTGGTTTTACTAATGATATCTCTTCCATATTAACATACTGTGTTCTCAAGTGCTGAAGGCGTTGCCTTGACACTGCAGGACAAACACACAAATAATGTTTTATTTTTTTCTGGTACCTTGCTCTTGACATTTCCTGCATTCTTCGCTATCTGTCAGTCTCATTTTGTAGACGTGCGCCACCACCAGACTGTGATCAGTGAGTTCATGTTGAGATCATGTTCACTTTTGCAATTTTGCATCCCGGTAGATCTTTCCAGCGCGCTTTCAACTTTCTTAACAAGATCTTGTCTAGATCATCATAAAGGCACTACACGGGTTTACCTGCGTCGATCACGCTTTCAACAACATGTTTAACTCCATATACAAAATTTGAAAAAAAAAATGGCTTTCTACTAGTATCTTCTACCTCAATATATTATATATATGCTACTCAATACTACTCCTAGTTATTACTTAGCATTTTATAAATAAACTAGCTGACTCCGCAGTCGTTGCACTGCGTGAAATTATTTGTTTTGAAAACAAAATTGAATTTTTATAGTGTTGGAAAACATTTATTTGCGATTTTTCTAAATTATTTTTCAATGCAACTCAGCATAATAAACAACATTTTTTGTTTTCTGTTCCGGTGCGTAAATGTACAGAGAAGATGGTTTTTCAACTCGTGAATGAAATTTATGCCACACACCTCCAGCGACTGTCTTTGAGACCTGTTGATTGTCATCCCAAATGCAAGTCTCGTTGGAAACTGAATACGTTTGAACTGAAATGGCAAATCGTTGGAACTCAAAGAAATTCGTGGAATCAAGCATTGTGCCCCCTTGTAAGTCCCTTTAACTTTAATTCTTGCAACTACTACATTATTCGATAGCTGCTTGAAGATTGCGAAGCATAATAAATGACAAAGCAATATAATGACAAAGAATTTAGAAATTTCACTGGATAATTCACAGCTTCGTCTTCATTTTCAACATGATCGATCGATGTGTATGAACACAAATCTTCCGGAAGTTGACTTTAAGTCGTATAGATTAAATCATCGACATCGGTATTTTTGGCATTTAAAAATCTGCGTGCACTCAACCAATCGTAGTTACGATAAATTTGGCTAATGTTCGGATTGATATCAAGCCATTAGAAGTATTAACCAGAATTTGCCCAGTTCTTTGCAAATCTTTTGCGGTGCTTTCCTGTTGCAGGAACACACGCATATTCATGGTCAATCATATGGTTTTCGCGTGCCGCCACAAGTACGATGACTTCGATTGATTTCGAAATAACAGAATGTGTTTGTCAATAACAGTATCATTACGCCACCACATCGATGATTATTATTCCACAGATCTTTCATTGTTCTGTCAAGTGCTTCTAGAAAATTGCACTCATCTCATAGATGTTTCATAGATTTGCATGTTTAACTGAAGCTAGAATGTCGAATGTGCCGTTTCTCCAACTTCAAGTAGCGTTGCTGCAATTCCAGTAGATGCGAGAGCCAACATAATGCCAAAATCAATGATATCAGAATCAATCAGGATTCCCAGTTCCACCGTGCGTATCAAGAAATAAAAGTCCACCATTTCCATCATGGACAGCCTTAATCAATTCATCATAGGTCGTCTTTTGCTGCTCATTAAATAATGGAACATTTCTTTATACTTGTTGTTCCAAAGTTATTCTGTCGTATGCACGATTCAGTACATCTCTAATTTGACGATTTGGTGATGGCATATGAATTTCAATGCTTCATTGTAGATGTCACCGCTCATTTGCAATTCTGAATTCTCTGTTGCCACTTGCCAATTTCCGACTTTTCCGAATTGTTTTTTTTTATAGATAGATTGAAAAAAAAAATGTATAAAAAAAAGTCACTTTTTGGAATTTTACAATTTTCCGACTAAACCTTCCAAGATCCACAACGAACAACCTCTGAACATTTCATCAAGAATGGTCCAACCGTTCTCGATCCTTAGCGTATCTAATCTTGAACCGCTTTCGCAGCGCAAGGAACGGAAAACGGCCCTCAAAGATAAATAATTTCCCCCGTTTTTTACACCTATATAGCCTATAGCCTTCCTCGATATATGGACTATCCAACACAAAAAGAATTTTTCAATTCGAACCAGTAGTTTCGGAGATTAGCGCGTTCAAACAGCAAACAAACCAACTCTTCAGCTTTATATATTAGTATAGATTGCGAAATTTGGAGAAGAGTTTTTTATTTTCCCATATTAATAACAGCCTATGTTTTAATTCCCTTAAGTAATATTTAATAAGTTAGATATAATTGACGCTGTGTCATAGCCCAATTAAATACTTAAAAATTAAAAATTCAGTAAATTGTATATTTTTTTAGGTAAGGTGGTATTTGTAAGAAAATAATTCGAATATAAAATACACAAAAATAAAGCAGAGATGACTTTAGAATTATTAAAGTATTTAAATATAATTATACAAAAACTTCTATACTGTAATTATAAAAAAAAAAATAAAATACATCAGCAACGATAATAACTAATGCTTTTAATGATTTAAAAATAGTAAAATATAAACATCTTTTATATTTAAGGGAGAAATTATTAAGGAATGCAATATTTTGCTCAATGAACAACTTAAAAACGTATGAGTGGCATAGCTCATATTCACTGTTGTATGTTAAAAATTAGCCAGTGTTCTTTATTTTACTATTAATTTCAAAACTTATATCAATGCATATAATCTCTAGATGTGTTTCTTCATTTAAATATACCAGCATTTGTGATTTATACCAGTTGTATTGGTCGATTGGCCTCATTGAACAGATTGACCAATCTGCGACAATTATTTTCATGTTAGATACATACTTATGCAATTCATAGTCTTAACATTTGAGTGACCGTTCTTATATAGGTTCTTCAAACGTAAAACTTCAGAACACACAGTGCATCAGAGGTGATATTGTTAATGGGGCTTAATGTCGTAAATAATACAAAAATGGGTTTCGAAAAGCGATCGCGTCTCAGGAAGCAACGGATTTATAACATAAACAGAGCACGCTCGAAAACGTAAATTTGCGAATTGTTCATGTTTTTGAAAACCGAAAAATATAAGGTAATTACACATTTAAATGGAGGGTTTTGGCTTTTTCTTTCAACAATAAAGCACTCTATTGCCAGTTCTTATCTCCCTCACGGATAAACAAACGATAAATAGATTTTAAAATTTTTGGTGGCTCTGAAGTACGCAGTTTTTTCATTTACTAATAGTCAACACAGAAAAAGAGTGTTCAGGTTTCTGACTATTCACGTTTTAGAGCGCTCCTGTTTTCAAGCGTGTGCTATATTATTAAAACGTGTTTCTTGAAATCCTTTAGCAATTATGAGTAGGCATACAAAGTACTGGCCTTTCAATTGATCGAATAACATGAAGACGTCATTATAATTGGGGGCAGTAAGGTAGAAATAGAGAGAAATATGGGGGGTATTAAACTACAAGCAAATGAACTAAAAATATATATATATATAGAACAGCTAACAGGTTAACAACATAACATAACTATACTACCAAAAACGACAGCTACAACACTTTACCATCAGAGACCTCCCGAATTAAACTGTTGACCTCGAAATCGTTCCTTGTGAAATTTTTGTTCAAATATTAAAGGTAGTTTATAGCGCGTTGTACTAAATTGTATTTTTTCGATATTTCTGGAGAATCGTTGCATTAATAACTGTTTCATTTTTTAAAGTAAAAAGTCAACACCGATATTCACTGAAAGTGAGGAGCTTAGATATTTCTGCACATATCCATATCCATGTATTCTGTTGAGAATGCTGAAGCAGTTGCATGATACTTATTACGCCGTCTGTATTTATTTTCCGCTGCCAAACCAAAGCAAAATCTGCTGATTGTACATGGAAGTAGTTACTGTCATACGTAAGTAGAAAAATCAACGTTCGAAACTGGGGCAGACGTCAGGTTATTGACTTGCCGCTGGCAGATGCCAAAGGATATGGCACATATGCAACAACAACCATTTAGAGAACAAATATGGCACGTGGCATGCGGACTAACTGCATTGCTGGCAGTTAGCTAACGTAAATATTTAATTTTCAGTGCCAAAACGTGCAACTCATTTGGTCATAAAATTCCCGACCGCTTGCCATGCCAAAAAATATCAGAGGTGGCGCTTTAAGTTATTAGATTAGAGTGGACACGCCCACCGTGCCACACGAGTGACTAAAATCGTATTTATTTACTAATACAGTTGGCTGCTTGCTGGTGATAAATAGCTAAATACGGACACACCTTTCACTGATCCCCCTTCAACACAGTCGTTTCGTATGCAACAAAGCGCGTCTTTCTTCGCATTGTGCTTGTCACATTACTTTTGTAACAACAACAACAACATTAAAGCATTTCACCTCATCCGTTTTTCATCAGTCGAAACAAAAGTCGTTTTGAGCGCACCCTTTGCCCCGCTTTGCACCCATTGTGCGGCACACTTTCTTGTTGCCGAATCCTTTGCTGGCTACCCCGTGTTGCTGCAGTCCCTCAGGTCTTTGGTGCAGGCGGCTGTGTGACATATTCACTCATACAGGCGCGAAATACATTCATTTGTGCAGCAATTACTATCACCACGACGGTTGCAATACAAAGCGCGCGTGCCATAAACACACCCCTGGTTATCCTCGATCTTGCAACAAGGGGTTGCAACAGACCCACAATGCAATGCAGCAGCGAACGATTAGCGTTGAACGGACATTTCTTTTATTCCGCCGCTAACCATAAAATTTCCAAAAATATATATATTTTCCATACGTGTGCGTGACTTGCAGCAAATTAGCGCCAATGTTGCATGCAACAACAAAACAATAGACCATAAATTAGCTAAATTTGTTTCGCATCGGCATTATTTTGGATTTGTTATAATATTTTTCATGTACAATATACATCTATATATGTGTATATATGGGTGTAAAATCTCTTAAATAGTTTTACTAAAATTTGCTAATAAGCACCATTGAATATTAGATTTTTCAAAATTGATTTCCGCATAATCAATTGCTACCAGCATTATATTCTCATTGCTTTAATAGCACATAGAATTTGCTCTGTTCCCTTAAGACTTGCGTTCTAATACTCTATTAATTACCCTGTCCAGATTCGCTTGCTATTTATAAGGGACTTTAAAATAGCCATCCGCTCCCCAAGCGTCGTTCTCCACCCTCACTTCACTCAAATCAGTCAAACAATTTAGCAGCATATACACTGCAAAAAATTTTCGACTATTTCACTTTTGAGTTGCACTGAATATTTATTATACATAGGCTAGTTACGGGAAAATTTTATGACTGATATCAGTGAATAGAAACAATTTGAAAGAAAAGAGTGAGATATAGGCTCTAAAACCTCAAAATTTTGTTTTAGGGTTGCCAACAAAAAATTTAAAAAATTATGTTAAGAGTATTCCATTAATGTCCAACTTGCATTGCGTCAAGACCTTAGTTTTTGAGATTACTGTTATAGTCTAGAATTCGTCGTAATACCACTTCATTTCATTCCGTGAGATTGAGTCAAATAAAACTGTGATTACTTTTATAGGTGTGACACTTTCAAAAAATCTATTTTTGTTTGTTTATTCGATAATTTATATTTTCAAAAATATCATGTGAAAACGGTAAGGTCGTATCTTTAATAGTTTATGAAGTTTGAGTTTTGAATGGCGACGTTCTAAAGAGCGATCGCTCGCAGGTATAAGCCGCTACAGTCGACACTTTTAACGTTTTAAACATTATAATTCAACGAGAAATTTACCTTCAAATTGAAACTGAGTTTTCTTGAATATTTATTTACTATTTACTATACAATGACGTACGATCTTTTTGATTGTCAAAAATTGTCAATTTGACATTAAAAAACGACCATTTTTGTCCAAAAAACTTCGAACAATTCAATCGAATACTTTCTTTAAAAAATTAACGAAAATCGCCTAATTTTTCATGGGTTACACTAGTGTAGCACCTTAAAGATCTCATTTTGGAACTCGATTATTCTACGTTAGATCAATAAAACATGTTTAAACCTGTTCTTTTTTTTCATTTAAAGGGTTACGTGGGTTTTGTCGCGTAAAAATTGTCCTAATTTCAATATTTTTTTCCATGTAAAAATTATTTATTTAATTCAAAATTTTTTCTGTCTCATAGATACATATTTAAAGAATAATTTCTGAAATTTACACAAAAAAAGTAAAACTCTTCCATTGCGACTTCATTTCCGGTGAACCCTCGGAAAAAAGGTACTTCCGCGTCCTGACAGGATCATCCAAAATGAAAAAACAAAAATAAGTGTTTTAGGTAAGACCATAATCTCGTGCTTGAACGCAGGAAAGACAAAGAAAGTGAAAATTGGAATTTTGGCAGACATTTTTCCAAAAAAATAAAAATTTCAGTCAAATTTGCTTGACATTTGAAATTGAAAAAAAATAAAATCCTTCGTTCAAGCACGAGTAAATTGTATCTCGAACACCTGTTCAAAATTTCATCAAGATCGGTTGAGTAGTTTTCGCGAACATTTAACAACCGACTTTGAAAACACGATTTCGAGAAAAACGCGTTTAAAGTTTTGAGTAAGAATAATAACTGACTTGGAGCGCACACTTTCCAAAGGCTGTATCTCCGAAACTATTATTCGGTTCGAATTGAAAATTTAGGACAATATTGTTGTAGATATTAATAAGCCAAAAAACAAAATCGATTTTTGGAATCCATGAAACGCATATAATCCCTTAAGGAAGATCGACGATGAAATATGAGAATCTTTTGTCTACATCGAACTAATACTTCGAGTTAAAGAATATGATTGTTATAGAAAATGATTGGCTATCCATAAATGAGAGCACCAACTAACTAAATTGGCGAATTTATAGACCTCAGAACTACATTTGTATCCATATTTTTTACGGATTTCTTTTATTATGAAAATTTCATCCGGAACCTAATATATAGGCGAAGTGTTTTCTCAAATGATTTTACTATCTTTTTTTGGACTTTAAACAAAATACCTTCAAGGCACCACTGATGAAGTGGTAATTAAAGTTAGTCTGCCCTTAACGATGACAATGGTGTGCTTCTTGATAATAAGCTACACATCTTTTTTTTTGCAAATATAAAACTTTGCTCCTTTATATCATCTGTCTCATAAGCTAGATCGAAAATGTTATTCACCGTTAAAATAAGAAGAAAATGTTGATTAAGTCCATATTTTTGTGTTTTGTTTGGTAACTGAATGAGTAATGGCGTTTCCAGTAAGCTCAATTTCGAGATTCGAAAGTAAATATTTCGATTTTCTAGGCTAATTTCGAAAAACGGAGTGCATACATTTTTCTACGTATGACTAAATCTCCAGAAGTCGACTTTGCCGAATAGTGTTATAGAACATAGGATGTTTCAAGCAACTCGTTATAGGAAGGAACAAAAACCTTAAGCTTTTACTATATATAACACTTGGTATTTTAGATGTTCTATCTGATGAGCTTTTAGTATATTTAAGGGAGTACTTCTTATCTTCGTCGCTAATCTGAAATTCTGATGATTTTGAAGGTCACTGTATAAATTAGATCGGTAAATCGATGGATGTATGAACCGTCATATCTTTAACTGAATTCCAATAGACTAGAACTAATTATCAAGATCGCAACGGGAGGCTTGCATCAACGAAGAAAGTATTAAGCAAATTACTGGAAAATACTATATTTTCGATCCTTTAAAATCCGCTCAGTGTAATAAAGTGCACTCCAAGGGATTTGTGTTTTAATAAAATTCAGTCAGCAAGTTAGTTGTAACAAGCCACAGACAACTTCAGGGTGAGTGCGTTGCTGACAAAACATTGAGCCAAACATGAGTGCATACACACAGAGAGACACACGTCTAAATGGCTGTCCGTTGTTAAATTTACTGCCTGCTGATACTGTTCTGGCTCAGAGTCATGTCTGTATGTATGATTGTATGTATGTGCTGATGACGAATAATAATGATGTTGATGAGAACGATGATGATGCTGGTGACGCTACGGTGTGCGCGCTTCAACGTTGTTTATCCATCAACTTGAAAACTTCGATTGCGTTATAGATAGAATGAAATGGAAAAGCCACCCTTAACTTAACTGTAGAGTCAGTGAAAAGCCAGTTGTAGAGACGACAACAACAACGCAAATAAACAACATAACAACAATGTGTGCATATTTACGGTGAGCTGGTGCTTTGCTCCAAGTGATGGTTGATGAGGAGGAAGCAGAAAGGTGCGATGGAGTCCATTTGCGAGCAACTACGTTACTACGACGCAACAAGGTGCCACATACACTACAATGTTGTAAGCAACAACATTTTTTTATTATGAGCCTCACAAAGTGTGGCACGGTTATATGTTGCCCGCCTTGTGCGCTTTTTATGTGTCCATGTTGCGCATACAACGACTATGCCACATTAAAGATGCTTAGGTCAATTTATTTGCGTCGCATGTGAATTGCTGTTGTTGTTGTTGCAAGTGAAAGAAACGTAAAAATTGAAACGTAATATATAAAAAGCAAAAACAACAATAACAAAGGCGGGGAAATGGGAAGTAACATTGTGTTGCAACAACGAGCAAACAGAGTGGCCACTTAAGCGGCTGTTGCAAAAACGACAATGAAGAAAATGTACGTTCATGAATACTTGCGCATAAGTGTGTATATTATAGCAGAAAATATGAAAATATAAATAAAAGAAATTTCTATGTAAATGTGACAGCGCAAATCGGTACCAAAACAAGTCGGTTGTGAAAGGCATAGGGCAAGGATGTACGACGTAAACAAAATACGCGATTTGTTTGTGTATGTGTTAGTGTTGCAAAAGCAACATAACGTAGAAATTATTTGCGACGGAGAGTATAGCAACACATATAAATACGATTAATGTAAGGAATTTCTCTGCGCCGTAATGTATGCTACTTCCTGCTTTGAGTAATTCACCACACTTGAAGCTGTATGCCACCCCAGTAGGGAATCATGATTGTTACTGATGTTAAAGTGATAATTATAAAATTTTGATTCTTTTCTGTTTTTTTTAAAGAATTTATTGAATTCGAAGAATTTTTATATGTTTAATATTTCCACCCAAGGATTCGTACAAAATTTCGATTTAAATTTCTGATATATAAGATAAAATGCCTTTTGCGACCAAAATATTATGAACTTCACTCTAAATTTTTGTTGAATTATTTCTGTTTTCAACTTGAATTTCGAATATTTTTTTGATTTCCTACATTTTGGTATAATTTTCGAATTAATTTTTAGGCTAAGAAACCAGATTCTTCACGTAAAAACAAATCCAAAAACCCATATTTTATATAAACAATATCAGTCTGGTAAATCGAGTGACAAATGATCACAGAAGTTGCGAACAGAAAGCAGTAAAATGGAAATATGAACCAGCACCGTTATATAGATTCACATGTGATTCTTAGAGAACTAGCATGGTTATATTTGATCTAGAACTCGAACTAGAAAATAACGATAAAAATGGTAACTACTTGGACCAGCTTAATTTTCTAAAGGGTTCTGAACATCATTTACAAAATATTTTAGAAGTCTGATTTCATCTTATTTCAGAAAAGAGTTGCCAAATAGCGAATAAACGGAAGATTTTAGAAGCCCAATTTCATCTTATTTCAGAAAAGAGTTGCCAACTAGCGAACAAAAGGAGAAAAGTTATAAAAAAATTTCCGAAAATACAGAAAACACTCTGAATGTATTCGGTAGATCTCAATTTTAAATATATTTGTATAAAGTATTTAATGTAAGCTCAAATAAGGCCAAATGTTAAACGTAGGGAGCCTAGAGAAGCATTCAGGAAAATATTTGTAATAAACTTGAGGCAGAAAAACGAATCTTTATTACTTTTAGGTATTAAAATAATGTTAAAAATAATATTTTTTTCTATAAAAAGAGTATTATTGTGAATAAATTAAGAATTCTACGAATTGTATCTGTATCATTAAAGAGAAAGTCAAACAATTTAAAACAGGTTTTCCGTTGAAGAAACTTAAATTGCTATCAGACAATACGTCACTCATTCTAAATAAAAATTGCAGACAATAAATCATTTTGACATTCCTACATGGTATGCAGTCGCCGTTTGGTATGTTGAAGAGCGAATTCGCCGCAAATCTCATATAATGCTTTCAAGAGAAAAATCTCTACATGCATACTCCTATACTTTGCACAGTATTTTCCTCTAGATGACTTTGTATATGTATCCGTATATCAGTATCCATATGTCATATATGTATCAGAAAAGTAGCTAGTTAAGCATAATCATGTGCAGCATATTAAATTCCGCTTTATGACCACAATTCTCAGGAGCCTATGCACATTTGATTACTTTGATGCGACTATGTAGTTTCCTTTTCCGCATAGCAAGCGGCAGTAAAGTTTCTTCTTAAGTCTTGTGAAACTTTAATTTATGTGCATTTTTATCCAATTCATGTGTGTTTTTATATGCTTGTAACAGAGGGGCACAATATTTTGTATATTATGGTAGGGTCTTTAAAACTGGAAATATATGTATTTCGAAGTTGTTTTTAGACGTTTTGTACCACTGTTTTCACATAGTTCTCCGGAAGTCAGTCATACTAGCTCATGGTACAAGAAAATATATTAAATATGTCGCAGGAACTATTCCTGATTAATTTCTTTCGGAGTTCTAATCTAGCATCTGCTCTCAGGGGGGTTTCAATAAGCACAATTTCGAAACTCGAAATCAAATGTTTCGATATTGGAAGCAAACTTCGGAAAACGAAGAATTATTGGTTTATTAAAGGCTCAAACTCTCGAAAAAAATGGTTTGGTCTAATCCCCAGAAAAAGTTCGATATGGCGTATTATATCTTCAAAGACCTGGTCGCCTACTTCGTAATTTGTTAAGCCTCAATTGACAAAAACTAGATGAAAATCGTTTTCCAAGTCATTGTTGATCTCGGTATCTATCTATCTTTATGTCAATATTTCTTTTTTTCTTAACTGAAACCTAACACATGGGACCCCTTAGGGACTCTCGAATACTAGTTTCGCCAGTACTGTAATCGAAGTGAAACGGGTATCTGAAAAAACCTTACAAAATTTAAGTTAAGAACCGTTGCCTACATTTGGGAGCAAAGCCTAAAACCGTGAAATACAAAAGATATACAACTAAACTAGTACATTTCCAATCAGAATGCAATCCATTCAATATTAACCCATTGCAAATTTGTAAGTAAGTCCTGTAAGGCTCAAAATACCGAGAACAACAAAACACAAAGGCAACATAAGAAGCATAGATTATTTGGAATACACACACAGCGCGTAAGGAATAATGTCCTACTTTCCAGTGCAACATAAAATCAACAATAACAAAAGCAACGCAATAAAATGTAGGTATTCGCAATAAAGAAAACAAGAACAAAACAAAAACGAAACAAAAGTACGAAGACAATACAACAATAAACATAACAAAAACAAAGCGAATTTCCCCTCAACGAAAGCACAACGTCAGGGAACAAGGACAACAGTATGTCAGAGAAATGAGTTGGGAATATACAAGCATTTTCCGAGCGTGAAAAGTAAATTTTTAGAGTATTTTATTTAGAGTGTGAAAAGCGTAGAGCAAGGAAAATGTGTAAACTGTGAGTCCATTTCAATGGCATCCACACTTTTCCGACTCGAATCAAATGCTAACAACGAACTGCGCCGAAGCGTGTCAGAGCAGCAATATCCTGGCTGGCTGGACCAGTCAATGGCCACTCACGCATACACATCCACCAACCGATATACACGTGCAGTGATAGCACGAATGCTGCTGCTGTTCGGACGCGCGCGTAGTAAGAGCGTTGAACGCTGTCACTGATTGTGGCGTTTATTGCTCAGTCAGTTGCTGTGGCATATAATTGATGCTGTGCTTGATGGGAGAGTACATACATACATACATTCTTATATGTAAGCTGCTGAGTTCGACTCCATTTCTATGCTGTATGCAGCGCATTTTAACGAAGCCATCAACATCTTGCTGGCAGGCAGCCGAGTTGGCATCCATTGGCTATGCTCGCAATCAGTTGTAGTTGGATAGGATATCGTCGCAGACGAATGTGATTGCCATTTACGGATTGTGAAAGTATGTGTTGTGGAAAAAAATAAATTGAGCAAATTTTCCTATGTGAAAAATGCAAAATACCATTTTTGTGGATTTGCTGTGTGAAAACTGTGATTTTCATGTGAAATTTCTAATAAAATTACTTTTTTGATGAATAATTTGCTGAATTTGTGTTAATGTAATAGAAAATTATGAAGTTTCAATAGCATAAAGTGAAGGCAAAGATTTTGTGCGCAATTTGCCAAGCGTTTAGATACATTTTTTGTAAAATACACAGTGAAAAATTAATGAATTTTGAAAGAAAATTTCAGAAATATATTTTAAAAAATTATTTAAAAATTTTACTTGAAGAAAATGTGACATTTTTCATAATTTATGAAACGGACAGTTTAAAAACGAATTTTAAAAATTATAACGAAAATTTTGAAAAAACCTTAAAACTTTAGAAAAAGCTTTTTTTTATGTAAAGTGCCAAATAACAATAAAAACGGATATTTTCAACATTTATCAAACTAAAAATTAAAAAAACTTTTTTGAAACATTATTCCAAAATTTTTTGAAAATTCTGAAAATAGCCAAAAAGCTTTTGTTTTTGGAAAAAAGTGTCAAAAATGATTGAAACAAAATTTTGTGCGACAAAACTGCGCTTCAAACGTCATTACTTAATTTTTTAGCATTAATTCTGAGTGAAAATTTTCAGAAAAATATTAAAAATATTAATTTTTTTATACAAAGCTTTATTTAGTGAAAGCTTTAGCTGAAAATATGAAAGCTTTCACACTTAATATAAATCAAACCAAAAATCATCATTTTATTAAAAAAAATTAAATTCAAATTGCTAATTACTAGCGAATGAATATACACTTGAGACCTGCTGCCCTGATATATACACAAATAGATGCCATTCACACATCAGTGCTTACACAGGGACACATACAAATACATAAGAGTATAAACAGCTATAAAGCTATGAATACATAACTGGATGTGCTCTCATATCAAACATTAACTCTATGGAAGATGGTAAAATCTTTCGAGACGAGCGCTCCCCAAACGCCACTCGACACAAAGGAGGTTGAAGAAGATAAAATAAAAATAAAAGTAAAATAGAAAGAAAAAGCAAAAACAAATACATGCAGCAGATAGCTGCATAACTTCTGAGTCTAAGTAGACTTAGCTTCAATGGCAAATGGCATCAGCAATGCTTTACCGTTCGAGTAAAGTATTTTAATCAGCTTCTTAAGCTGCTTTCGGTTGCATATTTTTAGGCGATTACCATAGCTGTGTGCTTTAGGCGTTGTAACTGTTGTACACTTTTTGAGTGGCTCAATTTCATTTTTATTACAGCAAAGTTACAGCGAAGGCACGGCATAACGAGGTTGCCATTACAACATAGCACCAGCATAATTTGAGAGTTGTGAGCGCCTAGAAGCGAGCTAAAAGAAAACGAGTCAAAGCGAGCAAGCTCACAAGCACCTACCGAAAACAAACGACAGTTAACACGATATTGTTTACAGAGAGTATTTGTCAAACTTCGCTTTGAGTCGTGTGTGAACGAAGTTGCCGAGCAGAGTGCGCGCTACAGCCGAAGTATACACGAGCACATACACACATTTCTATCTATATTTCCGAGTGAAATAGGTGCCTTCAGCCAAGCATCTTGCCATCTGTTCAGATCAGTTGGTCTCAGTTTGGAGGGGTGTTGCATGCGCCAGAGTTGCCAAATGTGCGCATTATCTCATTAGTAACAACAACAACAACAAGAACAGTATACGTGTATAATAGTGGCGTACAAGCAAAGAAAAAAATATTATTATATTTGCCTTTGCTTCAGGGAGGTCAGTAGGTCGGCCCGGGTTGTCTGCCGTGTACATGCATACAATATATACAGTTATACATATATATACACACTTTTTGTTGTTGCCAGCTTGTCCAACCGTGCCTTCATTTGATGCTTGCTGCTTCCTTAGCCTTAAGAGCTGTGCAGGTTAACATTTACCTGTTGTTGTTGCAATGGCACACTTGTTGTTGTAGTTTTTATTGTCAAACTTATTCGCACACACATGCATATGTGTAAATGATTTGCTTTCTAATGCCGAGTACTTTGCGTGCACTCGCATCAACAACAACCAGCAGCTGCCTTGGGTGCGAGGGTGGGACAACAACAACACCCCTCAGGCCTTTTTCTCACAATTGTTGTTTTTGTACTACATTGTTTTCCTCTGTGGCTCTAGTAACTTCATTATACACGCCGTTCTCACCCCTCACCCACTTTTTCACCAACAAATTCACTTGGTCCCTCCCGCCACACCCCTCTCGATCCAACGACCGCTTTACGCGTAGCACTCGTGAATGCGCGTAAACTCAATAGCTACTATAATTCGTTTAATTCAACTTTATTCCGCCGCGCGCTTCACTGCTATTGTTTGCGCACGCTCTACCACCCGCTCTACCACCCGCTCACCATCCGCCACCCACCACTCGCTCGCAATTCGCATCTATATGCTTCTTTGGTTTCATTCTATTCTTTCTTTCGGTGCTTTGTTTGAGATTTTAGCATTAATTGAAATCTCAAGTTTTTATAGTTTTGTTTACGTTAACTCTTAGCCAGCTGTCCAGCTTCAGCTTCTGTCAGTGGGTGACACATTGTTGTTGTTGTTGTCTCTGCTGTTTGCCACAATTTTTATGACTTTAGTTGTCTGTCATGTGAATCCCATCTCTGTAAGCATTGTGCTAATGAGGGTCTTATGTGCTCAGTTGTGCTGCGGCTGTGGGCTGCTTGAATGGTTGTACATAAGTCAGACAATTAACAATAATTTTATTGTTGTCGGTTTTTATGTCTTGCCAAAAATGGTTGTAGTGATAATTGTAGACAATTCAACCACACTTTTTGTTTGTAAATGAAGACAAAAAAATATAAAAGGTAAAAAGCTTGAAAGATTTCCATTCTATAAGAGTAACTCGTTCTGTTCTATATTTCACTGAGAGAATTACTCGGAATAGCGATGATTTTGGAAATGATGTTCTCATGAAACTCATCTTTGGTCCGAAGACTGCTTGTGTATACTTTAGTTTTCAAATAAGTCTATAATAAGAGGTCAGCTCTGGAGATCTGGATAACAGATTTCAAGAGCTTCTACGAACAAAGCTCTAAACAGTAATAATTTTAGTCATTCAATGGTGTTTCATGAATCTCAAATGAAAATTTTTATTACTTAAACGTGGTCTCCATATCTCATCAAGAATTGCTCATTCCATGATTCGGAATAGCCATGATTTTGAAAACAATGTTCCCCTGAAGTTCATATTTGGTTCGAAGACTACTTGTATATATTTTAGTTTTTAAATAGGTCCATAAAAAGAACTCAAAGCGAGTCAGCTCTGGAGATCTGGATAACAAATTTCAAAAGCTTCTTCGCACAAAGGTCCAAACCGTGAATATTTAGTCATTCAATGGTGTTTCATGAATCTCAAATGAAAATTTTCTGTTTTTTACATATGGTCCTTATTTCTTATCAATATTTTCTACTTATTTCAACATCAATTTTTATCAAAAGCTATCACTTTTTACTAATAAATAAACGAATTGCTAATTGCTTTGCTTTCCAAATATTTCAAATATCAGAGATGCAGAACGCTCTAGGAGACTCCAAGAAGTTACTAACAATGAGATAAGTTGACTCAAAGCTGTATTATGTGAAAATATCTTTCAAATAATCTTTACAATAGAAGTCTACAGGAAAAACTGCAAAATTTTTCAAGATATTTCATTAAAAACGCTTTGATTTAATAAGAGTAATATTGCTTCATAGAGGAGTGAAAAAATTCTTCTTTGAAATCCATCAAAATTTCGATTTGGTTTTCATGGTATTTGCATGAATTCAAGTCTTGTCTGAGTCTTTTAATTTTCGATTTTAAGAGATTGTTTCAGATAAGAATCGAGTCACGAAACAGTTTGTTCAACTTAATCTTAAAACTTCTCCTTTAATATATATACATATATCGGCATAGTCTACTTTAATGCGTTGTCACTGTCATATAAGTTTAAGCCAATAATAAAACCCAACAAAATCATAGCAAAATTATTATTACTATCACTCAAGTTTTGGAACAAAAAGTCTGATAGACCCATTGGTCTAAGTCTACTGAAAAGTTTCATATTCACATATCTATTTGTATATGTGTATACCTCATTTTATTTTCTTGTACTAGTATATCAGCAGCAGAAAATATAATCCTCTGATTATTATTGTCAAAAAGTTAACAAATAAATTGCCAACCACACCCTACAAGTATTTTCTTCACTTGTATGTTTTCAAGTATTTATGGTATACTCGCCGAACATAAATATGTTGGGTGTAAGCGTAAAAACATTCAAGAGTATACGTAATTGGTACATACAAAACGGAATATTTATGTATGTACTTTCTTGAATGAAGTTTAGGAGTGCTTTTGAGTATATATTTACTAAAAAGAGCAATAAATAAACTGAAATGTTTCTACATATTTTAGTTAAGCTTGGGCATTAAATTAAAAATAATTGAGCTTTTCTTCTAAATAAACGCTTCAATTATCCTATATGATATCAGAATATATAGTAAAAAGTTCTAAAAATTAAAACGTTGGCTAAAGTATTGAACTCTACCACCGATATTTATATTGCAATGTTTTCACTTATCCTTTCAATGATCAACTATTCAATAGTTCCAATGGCACTTGTAGATTCTTAGTGTGAATTAATCACAAATAATATATTCAATGCCGATAATAGCGAACATCGGGTCTAATCATTGAATTTGCAGCGAATTCGATTTCGATACGATAAAGATTTTCGATCATTGATTCCGTCGATAAACTGCTTTACCACAAAATGGGAACGCAAAACTGCTTTATCGACCTTTATCAACAAATTTGAAAAGGCGTATGTGCTTAAAATAAATATTTTTGCTTTGTTAAAAAAAAAATTAAAACTGACCTTTAACTATTGTGAAATTTCTTCCAAAACATATTTAATACGCCTGAGGCTCATTGAGAAAATTCTATCGCTATTTCGAGGGGCAACTTTATATCGCTTTTAAACATCTTTAACTTATTTTTGTCAGTCTATTTTTGTCTCCAACGGATAGTTTTCGACGAAAATTTTCAATTTTGAGGATTCAATGATTTCGTAATTAGCGACATCTATTAGCCGCGGAATGTATTTTTTCGAGTCGGTAAATGAGTTCAATGTGATCGTAAATTTTATTTTTGATACGGTTTCAATGATTCCGACGTAAAATTTTTCGATCGAAACGGATATATTTCTGTATTCGAATTTTTTAATTTTTTCTATTTCTTCACTAAATGATCTGAGAGCAAAAAGTCTCCGTTTGAGAATGTTTTAAGTAAAATAAATTTCTAACATTGCTAATAAACATTTTCGAATCTCCTTTATCATTCCTTGCTAGTCAATACAAGCCTCACAGTTTACAACTATGCATACGTTATAGAGCTCTTCAGTTCCTTCAGAGAATTGCATTTTTTAACCTCAATCGACTCGCGACCTCTTATCGGCGTGGATATTTGATAAAATGAGCAGCAAGTGTATACTTCACGACCTCTTTCGATGGATATTTTTAAATGTCTAATCTATTTAAATACCTGCCCAAGTTTAATACCTAAACCAATATCAACTGAAGCATAAATGGTAATGATCTGCATGATTGAACTTAATTTCTGACAATCCCATGACCACTACTGAATGCTCATTAACACTTAAATAATTGCGAACTCAATAAAGTAGACTATCCAGACTTTTGGAACATTTTCCTTTATTTAATAATAATAATTCGTAGTCAAAATAGGATTGTAGATTTACTTTTGACTACCGTAAACTAATAGCTGTCAAATACCTTCTAACTGTCATCTTTCAAACAACCCCTACTAATTTCTAAGGTATTCAAATTTGATGAAACTTGTTACTTTTTTGTTACAATAGAACTCTAATCTCTTTGACTTGACTCTAGTCTCTCACATCACGTTCACGGACTAAAGGATGATGTGATGTGATCCAACGAATCTCTGAACAACATGACATTTATTCGAACACCGATGGTCTCACGACAGGAAATTAAAACCCTTCGAGTTATTTATGATAAGAAAAATGCTCCCAAAAAGTCTTAATTTTTTTGTGGCGACTTCTATTCTTCTATTTACTATGAACCCCAATTTGTGGGAGAACATTAGGCAGTTATTTCCTTTATTCAACAATATTAAACAAAAAATCCTTTTTAAATTTTCTACTGAAAATAAGGAAATCTCATCTAAAATAAATTTCCAACACCATCTCCATCATTAGCAACATCCACCATAATTATATATAAATTTCACTCAACCAAGGTACTTCAAATTTATTTAGCGATTTAACCCATTTGCTATGCAAATGAAATTTCGTACACAATTTGAATAGAAATGATAGAAAGCATTGTATACACAGGAAAAATAGTAAGAAACAGGAAAAACATAATAAAAACAACAATATTATGCGCAAAAGCAACAACAAAGCAGCGTTGGAGCACACAAGGAGCCATTGTATACTAGTATATTAAACACAGAGATGTGAGTACACAAGAGCATGGGCTAGTTCTGGGACTGAGGAGCAACACCCCAGAGTATACCAACATGAAAATATGCAAATAGCATAAAAGTCTGGCACAGTTTCGTACCATACAAAGGACGCTTCTGCTCTAGCAATAAGCAACAACAAAAACAAACACAAAGCATTTGAATGTGTGAAAACAGTTTAGTAAAGCAAAGTAATAAAGAATACACATAAGAATATGATTTTCAAGCCGCGAATTGTGAAAGCGTTTGTTGGGGTAGTACACAAAGGACTCTATAGAGTATCAGGTGTGTAGTCCGTATAGTAGACTGTACAAGTGAGGAGAAGAACTTGGCGGAGAAAGCCGAGCGTTGTAGGAGATGAAAGCTTTCGCATACTAAAGAGTTATCCCATGAGAGCAGTCTTGCTAGCCTACTTCTCCTACATATAGGTAGAGAGCTATGAGAGTTCGCACTCTTTATATCAAATTACAATCCACATTCCACAAACACGATCTCAAAGCCGAGTGGCACATACTCATTTGAAGCGCAGTTTCCGCACATTCTCATACAGCATTTCTCGAACACTACTGTGTATAGAATCTGAATTTTAACTTCTATCATTTCCGCTCGCAGTTTTAATGTGACAGTGACAACGAAAATCGCTAGCGTCCAATTGTGGAAACAATAAGAAAAATATTCAAAACTAAACTCAAGCAAAATTAATGCTAATATTTAGTGGAAAAATATTATTAAAAAAAATAATAAAAAATAATTTTGTGTCAAATTATAATAAAAATTTCAACAAAACTACAGAAAATGTAAATCAATATCAAATTTGTGTGCTCAAATCAACCGTTAAGTGTTTTCAAATATCATTGAAGAAATTCAAACAAGCAATATAAAAGCAAAAACAACAACACCAATTAAATAAAGTGATTTACAACTACCGCACATTACTGTAAGTGAGTGTTAGTGTAAGAGTGTTGTGAGCAGTGCAATTTGTACGAAATGGGTGGCGGCGAAGTTAAAGTCGCTACTGTGGATGTGGAGAGCGGTGATAATATGGCCACACTTCCGGTGTCACGCTCGCACACAACCGGTAGCAATGATAGCGCCGAGAAGAATAATGCAGCCAACAAGGAAATGGAATTAAAGAACGTCATGCCGCAACCGTTGCAAAGGTTAATATCACAATTTATTTTTTTTTTTTTGAAAATGAGAATCTGGGCTAAATTCAGGTGTGTAAGTTAGTTCAAAAGTAGAAAATATAAGAGAAATTTATTTAAACAATTTTAAAATTGAGGTGCTATGGAAGTAATGAATCTACAAGGGATTTGAGATTGAAAAATTTATAAAAAATAATAATCAGCGGAATGCCAGGAAGCTGAGATGCATGAAAAGTAATATTTTTGACGGATTGATGAACATTTTTGCAAAGCTTGAGTATAAAATATTATTATACATATTCGAGAACATAAGGTTATAAAGATTTATTGGTCACCTGGTGGCCATTTTTCAGGTTTTATATAGGGAAAATGCTTTATAGGACACAGAGAATACATATATACAAATATTTAGTACGAATATTGATATAAACATTAATAAAGAATATACAAATATTTCTTTTTGGACTTACCATACCTTGTAACCCTGCAATATCTGAAAATAAAAAATATATAATTATTTTTTCGAAATGTGTATCATTCATGCAAGAAGATTAATGTTTATAAAAATACTCGAAAATAAATGAACATTTCGTTAGGAAATTATATAAATCAGAGCTATTCCAAGTATTTGAACGTCCACAATTAGCAGCCAGAATTTACAATGGTGTGTGCCTAGGTGTTATTACATCATTATTATTTATATTGTTAAGCCCCTAACAGTTAATAGATTGTGACGTGCAGTACAATTATGTATGTCCGAAATATACTCAGAGTTTCGACATAACCTTAGAAACAACCTTTTCGACAATATAATATTTTCAAAGATCAGCATACATATGTCCCATACATCTTCAGGCTGTCGATATTACTTCCCAAATAAACGCCTTATGCAATAAAATTCTTATAAACCAGTTCTCCATCTTTCATAGCATTTAGGAAGAGCGACTATAAGTATCTCAGCAAAATGTAAGGTTCAGGAAAGTAAAAGGACATTTCATATGTTGAATTTGTTTTCGCTATGATCCTAAATATGATATTTTTCTTGAAAATGTTCTGGAAAATCCAGTTGAAAGTTATATTTATTTAATTTGGAAAGCAAAAAACCATACAGTTGGTACAAAAACCAAGCTTTTCAAGATCAAGATTCTGCATAAATCACAATGTTTAATAGGAAGTTTTCATTTCATACAGGATGAGTTCAGGCTAAGGAATTGATAGCGGAGAGAGTGTTCGATTGATGAATAATAATTTTCCAATGAACTCTATCAAACTGTTATTTTAGATTAGTAATTTCTTCAGTAATAGAACTAAGGCCTTTCTTATCCAACAAAGCAAAGATTAGCTCGTATATTATTCAAAATACGAGGGCGCTCTTGACTGCTCAAGAATATTTAGTGAAACATCGAGCTTAACACATTTACGGCAGTCAAAACGATCGGGATTTTATACTAGTGGAAAGACTTAGTAAAGCCTTTGGGTGAATTAATGAATTATTTTAGTTTTATTTTTCAACTCGTTTTTAATGCTTCAAAAAAATCTTAAGGAAATATTCCACAAATAAGAAGAGTGCAAAGTATTGACATCGAAATCCAAGTTTAATGTGATGCTGAAAATAAGATGTTAGGTTTTCTGTAAGTTGAGATATAATCAAAACTCAATTTGCTTTAGACACAACACGGCAGCATTTTTAAATATAGCTTTATAAAAGTAGTCAATTTTATGAAATAACAAACTTGGTTTCATTAATTTCTCAGCCTTTATAGAATTTTGTATGAACAAAAGAGCTCTTGGAATTATATCTAACAGTTGACGAATAAGAATTTTTGTAATTGTAAGACAAGCACTTCCTCCTTTAATGTCCAACATTTGCCAGACTAAGGTTAATACACCTCGCAAAGTGACTGAAATCGACAATAGCAGACGTAAGAACATTTTGATATTTGCACGTAAATTATAAGACGCTTTATCCTTCAGGCAGTAGTCAACTTTATAGGACAGTTACGATTCTGTTTAAGAGTTTCTCTGTAGATCTCTCTAGAAAAAAGTAAAAAAAAAGAACATCGCTTCTTTGACGAAGTACTTACGAAGGTAAATATCGGTCAGTCCTCAAATGCGACATATTTTGTGATATGTGAAATAATTGCATACTATTGAGAGTACAATGATACATATATTCAAACAAAAACGTTGAAGTACCTGTAAATTCGTCAATCTATATCAATCAAAGGTCTGTGCGATATAATTTAGAGTTTTATGTATTTTTGGATTTTTGAAACCGACTTCAATTAAAATTTTAAAATGAAAAAAATATTCAACAAACTTAATAACAAATAAGTCAAATATTTGCATACAATTTATGTATAACTCACTAACTGACAAATACACATACAAATCTACATAAATTTGCATTTGCATTAGAGTAAACACAAACAAATGTTAACAAACAATTTGCACACTCCAACAATTTTCGCACTCAGTCATGTCATGAACGACATGTCAACGCGACGTTTACAAGGAAATCATGGCTGCGAACATGAACCTTATTGTATTAGTGACAACAACAACAATAACAACAGCACACACAGACTATGTCATAAAAACGACAATCCTGCTGGAATAACTTTGTAAATCCGGCATGAGATTATGCAAACCGGCTGCAGGCGCACAAGCGCGGAGGCAAAGAGTGGAGGAAAAAGAGATGTAGGGGGAAAAAGGAGTAGCGCAAAAAAAGACATAACACAGAAGGCAGTAAAATAAAGAATGCAATGAAATTGATGAATTACTTGCAACATCAAGTTGCACATTGTCACATTATGGCGCGGGCATAGTGGCAACAAAGCAATCCTGAGCAGATGCAACGAGGGCATGACTGACTGAGTGACTGACTGATTTGGATGTTAGAAGACACTACAAACATACATGAGTCTAGTTGGACACTTGTCGTTGGTACGTGCAACAGCAGTTAAAGAGTGACTTCCAGTGAGTGTGTGTGTGGGAGGCTGCATCATGTTGCACGTAGCTTAGTGTAGAGTTATTATCGACTAGGAATGCTTGTGCATGTGCCCCAAAGCAAATCAGAATCAGCAGCGTGGGGAATCAAGTTAAATAATGTCATCAGCTACTGGCTAGGAAAGTCACAGAGGGAGTAGAGGTGAGGAGTAGAGGATGAAGCTCGCACACTGTTTGTGCAACATATTTCTAATATTTGCTTTTTGTTGTTGCAACTGTCTTTTTTCGCAGTGAAGTATGTGAAAAAGTGTGCATATTTGCATAAGTGCTACAGAGGCACCATACGGTGGAAGAGAGGTCGAGTGTGTGGACATGTTAGAAATCAGTTGTAACTATCTCTACATTTTAGGTGACAACTAATGAAGTGTGTTTGGCGAAGTTGTTATACATGTATGTATATATGTATTGGCAAATGGGGACACCATTCATTTAAAATACATACATTTTTATGCAGATTTACATAAAATCAGTTGCTAACAAGTTTATATAAGAATCTCGCTGAAATTTTATAGATAATATATATTGCGTCTAGCTGAAGCCTGAACCTAACCCTCTTATAGAGGGAGAGCTTCATTTAAGGTAGAGTCGAATCTAAAATTGAAAATAATAAATTAAATAGAAGTGCACAGATCTTGGTGGACTCTCTCCCGCAAGAGTAGCCCTTTGAGTGAGACTTTTGCAGATAGTTATATGAACTAACAATTGGAGTGGTTCTTGGGAACCTTAGGATGACTACTATCCCTAATCATGGAAGCATAAAGAAAGATCTAGATCACCTCTAAAAACACTTTCCGTCTTCCAGAGAGAGTAATTAGTCTATGCAAGATAGAAAACATTTATCCTTTTCTGAAAATCTCTACTAAGCCTGTGCCTATCTTAAAGAAATATTTTCCCATACTGTTATTTTTAATTGGAGTCAAGAAAATTTAAATTCACTTTATAAATAAAGGGGATTTTAATAGGGGCGTGACAAAAGAAGGCCGATAGGGACATCAAACGACGCCATATTTTTTCCTGCCCTTTTAACATTTCTCTTCAGTAAGGCTAGTAATTTCATCAAGGAAAGATATGCGATCCAACAACGAGTTGAAATTATTAAAATTTACTACCGAAATTCGGAGCCAGTGGCCTCAACTTTAAGAACGCTACATTCAGTTCATGGTCGGCTTATTTCTGTTTGAATGGCTTCGTCCATAAGAAAAATATGATTTATTGGTCAGGCAGCAATCCACACGTACTTCATCCCGAAAACATTACGGTTTGGTGGAGTTTATGGGCCGGCGGCGTCATTGGGCCGCACTTCTTCCGTGATGATCAAGGCCGGCCCGTTACTGTGAATGGGAATCGCTACCGCTCAATGATAATCGAATATTTTTGGCACAAAATTGGGTTATGTGGACTTGGATAATATGTAGTTCCAACAGGACGGCGCCACAAGCCACACAGCGAATGTCACAATCGATTTATTGAAAACGAAGTTTGGTGAACGTGTTATCTCTCGAAATGGCTCTATCAATTGGTCGCCTCGGTCGTGCGAATTCACGCCGTTAGACTATTTTCTATGGGGCTACGTCAAGTCTATGGTCTATGCCAACCAGCCAGCGACGATTGATGAACTTCGTACGTATATAGAACGTGAAATTGCAGCAGTATCGGCCGATTTATGCTTTAAAGTCGTCGAAAATTGTGTTCAGTGTCTGGACTTCTGCAAGCGTGGGCGTGGTGGCCAAGCAAAAGAAATCGAGTTCCATACATAATGGCATCGAATATATGTACTTTCATAGGAATAAATAAGTTCATTAATATCCCAAAACTCCTCTTCCTCTTAATAACCCAAAACCCTAAAATTTCGTACGTAAGATATCTAACCATTCTCGATATGATCCGTTTTCAAGAGAGGAGATCTCTTATTGACAGCATGATGACATTACTATATTTTCTTAGAACAGTTTATGTCTATACAATTTGTTAATTGATAAGTCAACGATATTTGAAATAATTCGACCGCAAATGTTTGGTTCTCCCACGGAAGATAACTTTGTACTGTAAATTATTAGAGTTTTAATTAGACTAGTGTTTTATACAATTTCAGTCCTTATGGATCCAGTTAAATGATTATTCTTTCGGATGATTCAAGACAGTGTTAAGGATATATATTAACGTTTTAGTCACAATTTTCTTGCAAGTAATAGATGTCAGATTCGAAGGAAACGATGGACTTACAGCTCATATCAGATATTTAACGAAGAAAAGTTGAAGTTGTAAGGTCTTATAATATAATAATATGATGAGAAAGATGGAAAAGTTCACAGTCGACCTTTTGAGGGGCTTGTCAGATGTAATATTTTTTTTTATAAAAAATCGCCCTTAAGTCTTTTCTACGTTTTTAGTAATCATAAATGCCAGAAGATTTTACATGTAAGACATATACCGTTGCTCAGTTATCACATCATTCCGAAATTAAATAAACAAATTTGGGGAGTTGTGAATCAAGTTTTCAAGATAAGAGACCCTTATGGGTTTATAATTTTGTCAGCTGCTTAAAAATATGTTTTGAAACTTATTTCCTCTGTTACACTTTTATTACATCCCTCATTCTGATTAGAGTGGTAATTCAATATTAATAAAATGATGGCACGTTTAGAGAATCTTTCAATTGTTGAACCAATTTACAATTACTTATTTTTTATATAATGAATAGTAATTGGCCAAACCACTGACTCAACTTAGAAATAGAAATATTAAAAATAAAATAATATTTTAATGTCATATTCAAAAAAAGAAACGCAATCCCAAAAATCCACACAAATCAACAGAATATCGCAATGGCTGTCATTCAAGCGCAGCCCAGATACAAAAGACTGTAGACGACGCGAGCGAGCGGGATATTTTCATTCGCCATTGCAATAAACCAGAGATGATATTTTGTGCATTCGCGCACGGTGCACTTGTCTTAATGCAATATTTGAGGAGTAGACCGGGGTATGGGAACGCACCAATAATCCCAGTGCCATTCAAGCAGCTCACCTGCCTCCTCCTACTCCTCAGACGTTGTGTTGTAGCACAACGATTTGTTGGTATTTTTGCTTTTCAGGCTCTACGCTTCCGGGGAGCTGGTTGCGATTGCGCATAATACGTACGCCGTTTGCAGAATTGGGTCGCTCCTCTTGTGCATATTTTAACCTGCCTCAACAAGCTGGGTGCTCGTTTGCTTTCCAGCCGCCATACACCGCTATGACTGCTGATGTTGATGATAATGGTTGAATAGTTGTGTGAGTAGGTAGTCGGTGCAGTTGGTGTTTGTGTGCAAGTGTGCGGGTTGTTGGTGTAAATATTTGTTGCTTTTAGCATTACAATACACAAACAGCAGTCAAGTTGTTTTCCATTTTGTTGCAATGCACTTAAATGGTTGTGCGAAGCGAAATACATATATAAATCCCCGTCTGTTTTGTATGAATGATGTTGTGAATATATGTAGTATGTGCTAAATACATATTCATGCTTGTGTAAGTAGAGGGAAATATGCAAATCCTTGCTTTGGATTTATTCGACAGTGCAATGAGTTGCACAACCACAAAATAATTGCGAGTATAAATAGAGAAAAATGATATATATTTATATGCACATAATGTACATATGTGTGTGCGGTATGAAATATTAATTTGCTTTAAAACGACTTTCAATTATTTGAAATTTGTCTGATATAAAAAAAGTAATCATCAAAATATTCGCTTCAATAAACGGGGTTATATAAGAGTTATACTTATTTCACTTTCTAATAAAAAAAGAGTATTAAATTTGGAAAAACTGCAAGCATGGAGTAAAATTCATGATAAAGCCAATAGTTAGTTATTCAACTTATTACTGACAGGAAAATAAAATTACTAACTTTTTAGCATATCACATTATAAAAGGTTCAGACCTGTCTAGAGCTCTCAAAAGCTCTCCATATTCGATGATTCAATGAATTCGTCATAAATAAAGTTATGAAACTAGTAGGAAGGAAGGAACCTGCACTCCGACTTAAAAAAAAATAGAAAATGGGCGTGGCATCGCCCACTTATGGGCCAGAAACCATACCACAGAAACTACTCGACTGATTTCAATGAACACGGACGGAATATGGGTGAAATCGTTTCACAATCGCGCCCATTTCCTATATAACTCAATTTTGAATTTCATCTGAATGCTTCAATTTAAAATATATATGTATGTACATTAGGCACCAATTATGATAAAGGAATATAACTTTATGAACAAATGTTTTTGAGCTGTGATATTACCTATGGAAAAATTGTCAAGATTGGACTATAACTTTTCAAGACTCCTTATACCGAATATGAAGAACTCAATGCCTTAGGGTAACTTTTCACCGAAAATACGGATAAATCTCTCAGATATTTTAATGTAATTCAGAGGGACTATTTTTCTCCTAATAGTGTGTCTCTGTACCATAAATGGCTAAAATGGGGTCATAACTTCCCTAGCTCCCATATACCTAATTATAGGTTTTTCAAAAATACGTTGGTCTTTATTCCGCATACATCGGTTAATATGTGAGATATCTTAGCAAAATTAAGTGAGCGTATAGTCTTTGATATAGTGTAGCTTGGTGGTGAAAATGAGCGGAATCGGTTCAGGTTATTAGCTCGTCCCTCATATACTATTTATGATGATTTGCAATATTCTATTGGACTTT
Organism: Zeugodacus tau; assembly: GCA_031772095.1. Taxonomy (NCBI): domain Eukaryota; kingdom Metazoa; phylum Arthropoda; class Insecta; order Diptera; family Tephritidae; genus Zeugodacus; species Zeugodacus tau. Next base: position 47,636,629 of record CM062650.1, read on the forward strand.
ATGCGAGAATATAAAATGTTCGATTCAATTCGAACTAAGCCTCTCCTTACTTGTTATTGATATCTTTATTGGCTTCAGAACTATTTTATCTGATAAATCTACCATCAATGCAAGACAGTTCGTACTCCTTAGAGACTGTTCCTGGTCACATTAAAATTAATAATTTGAAATATATCTAGAAAGCTAGAACTTGAAAGAATTTGAGTCTGATTAATAGATGGAACAAAAGACTTCAATATATAATAATATAGGATGCCTCTTATATAACTAAAGTCCATATAATAGTCACATTCGAATGATTTCAAAAAACACAATTAAGTTATATATAAGGTAACTGACATTTCTGTTTGAAAGGCTAGAAGCTCCAGGAAAGATAACAGCAGTCACTGCTCAATATCTTTTGAAGTTATTAATTAGGAAAATTTTCTTTTCGAAATGTTTAACGATGATTTGATTCGCTTCTTATTATTTTAAGCTCACAAGCCCTGGCCTTATTGTATAAGAAAGGGCGAAAGATAGAGTTCAAATATATGTTTCCCGTGAAACTCCATATTTTATGTATGGAATAATAGCTTTCGAATTGAATTCTATACAAGAGACACCTCTTCTATTCATGCTTTGTTTTACACATTTTCGACCACTTTTATCATAACGAGTGGGGAAATGACAATAAAAGGAGTGTATAGTTTGTTCGATTGACTACACTCCAACATTTTGTGAATCGAAAACAACTGATATAAGCTTTCTTATATCATAATTCTTCAGAGTAGTGAGATTTCAGTCAGTATTAAACGTAACTTACTTGTAAAAAGTAGCTGGTGTGTTTATTACAGGATTAAAAGTGGTTACCCTATAACCTTACAGATGAATTAATTTTTTTATATTATTTTATATTTTTTATTTTTTTATGAATTAAAAAAAAATATTCTAAATTATTGCTTAATTTATTTAACATTACTGCTAATATGGCTATAATTTAGCGAACTGCGATGTGTATACATAATATTCGCTTATTCTACATTTATTTGCTAAATTTTGCCATGATTTTATGCTTTTGAAATTTTAAAATATGATTTTTTTGTATTTCATTTTTAAGCTACTAACACATCTAATCCTACATTCTCAGTGCTTTGCTTCAACTTTTATTATATGAAAAACTCATCATCTACGCAAATTAAGCTCCCCGTTCTATGCCTAGTACACATTTTGTTAATTCCATTTCGCCTGCCTTCCCGCAGTTTACTCCAGCCCCGTGTAATATTTTCCAAAGCAAAATCTTCATTTTGTGCTTTGTAATAATCCCTTCCGCCAGTCAAAGTACTTCACATTGTGTACAGCACAATTTCCAATTACGAGTGAAATCTCGGACAATTGAATGTAATTTAATTTTGGGAAAATTATTATTGTTCCAGGGTTTGCTATTCAATAAAGCCAAATCCAAATCGAAGCTTTCTACCAGCTAAAATCACCGTGCATGGCACTTATCAAACTAACATAATAACCGGACCAATTGAACTATGGTAATTAACACACTATTGAATGGGTATACTGAACTATATACATTTTTGTTGTTTTTTATGATATTGAAAGGTATTGAGTATAGTCAAGGTGGGGTATATTTGTGTGTGGTGTATAATATAATAAAATAAAATAAAGTAAAATAAAATAAAATAAAAAATAATAAAAAAAATTAAATTAAATTAAATAAAATAAATTAAAATAAAATAAAATAAAAAATAATAAAAAAAATTTAAATAAAGTAAAAAAAAAAAAAAAATAAAAAAAACAAAAAAATTAAAAAAACTAAAACAAAAAAAAATAAATAAAAACAAAAAAAATAAAAATAAATAAATAAAAACAAAAAAAAAAATAAATAAAAACAAAAAAAAATAAAAATAAATTAATAAATAACAAAAAAAAATAAAATAAAAAATAAATAAATAAAAACAAAAAAAAAATAAAAATAATAAAATAAAAAAATGTGAAATTAAATAATATAAAATAAAGTAAAATAAAATAAAAAAAAAATAAAATAAAATAAAATGAAATAAAATAAAATAAAATGAAAAAAATAAAATAAAATAAAATAAAATGAAATGAAAAAAATAAAATAAAAGAAAATAAAATGAAAAAATAAAATAAAATAAAAATAATAAAATAAAATTAAATAAAATAAAGTGAAATTAAATAATATAAAACAAAGTAAAATAAAATAAAAAAAATAAAACAAAGTAAAATAAAATAAAAAAATAAAACAAAAAAATAAAATAAAATAAAATAAAAGAAAATATGATAAAATGAAATAAAATTACATAAAAAGAAAATAAAATGAAAAAAAAAAATAAAATCAAAATAAAAAATTATAAAATAAAATAAAGTGAAATTAAATAATATAAAAAAGTAAAATAAAATAAAAAAATAAAATAAAATAAAATGAAAAAAATAAAATCAAAATAAAAAATTATAAAATAAAATAAAGTGAATTTAAATAATATAAAATAAAGTAGTATAAAATAAAAAAAAATAAAATAAAAAAAAATAAAATAAAATGAACTAAAATAAAATGAAAAAAATAAAAATAAAATAAATTTAAATAAAATAAAATAAAGTGAATTTAAATAATATAAAATAAAGTAGTATAAAATAAAAATAAAATAAAATAAAAATAAGAAATAATAAAGTGAAATAAAATAAAATTAAATTAAATAACAATTAAAAAAAATTAATAAAATTAAATGAAATAAATATCCAGAAGGTTTCGTTCGCTCGTATAAAAAGTTACTCATACGCCACGCCACTCAAGGAAATGTACCCATGAATATATACAAGATAAATGTGCGATATTAATTGCTTGATTATTAACAATACTTAAATATATAACAATAACAAAGCCAAAATAGCATAATGCATTTAAGTAATATATATGTGCTTGCGCCAATTTAGATTTTGGCACCGATTCCAGCAGACTGCCGTCTCGAGTGGCCACTGCTGCCTCAAGCGTATGTGTTTATAAAATTAAATATAACGAACAGACATAATTTTATGGCAATGGCCCTCGGCTTTATAGCATATTAAACAACAACAACAAATGAGTTTATGCACATTATTATGGAGAATTGCTTGTGAGCATACAACAAGTGGCCAAATCAACTGGGTGTGGGTGGGCTACACACATAAGCAGGAAATCACAACACAAATATTAGTTTAATAAAATTATATTCATTTGCGGATTTCCTTGATTATTTTCCATAATTTTCTACAAAAAAAAAATATTAAAAATTTAGTTCAAGTGTGCTCGCTTTTGTTGGCGTTTATGCTTTTCCATTTAATTAGTGGCCAAGTTTATGATACTTGATCTGTTGAGAGCTAAGTGTTTATTAATGCAAAATTCCCGAAATTTGCACATATGCTAATTTTGTTAAAAATTTCTAGAAGTGATTTTGGCGAAATCTAATTGAATTGCATAAGTGAAAAATGGCAAAAAATTTAAATTGCTAATCTTGTGAGTGTTTCACGTGGTGTGGAGAGCTGCCATATCACATAAGCAATTGAAAAAAAAATAAAAAAATTTATTCAAACTATTTTAATAATAAAACAATTTCAGCACTTTCGTGCATTAAGCATAGAGAACATGAAAGCAAATGAGTCTAAGAGCAAAGAAACCTTGACTTGTCTAAAGTTGAAATTTTATACTTAAGCATACTCAAGTACAAAAGCATGATTCTATGCATAATAAGTGAAATTATGTTTACTATTAAGAAATATTATGATGCACATATTTATGAAAATTGCTAATTTCGTACAGAAGTAAATAATACCGACAGACCAAATAAGAAAAAAATCTGAATGCTGAGAAAAATATGTCTACGTAACCAAAAAAAAAAATTATAAAAAAAATTATAAGTAATATCCGTCCGATGAGTAAGTCCGAAATATATATAAAGTGTAAGAGGCATTAAGTCTCAGAAAAGGGAATTTTTTGAAATTTGCTAGACAATTTTAGCGGGGCATACTAAATAAACCTTGGGGTCTATGCAGAGCGCTTAAGGCTAGTCAGTGGCTAGTGAATCTTAAGGGATTAGGGGTAGTCAGAGACACGACTGAGAGTTTTCAGTATTTTTTTTTTTTTGCTATTAAGTCATGTTATTTTACAAAAGTAATAATATGACATTACTAGACACTGTTTTGACTTGAAGTCAATTTGAAAAAAAAAAATATAATTTCCAAAGTTATAACTGTTTGTGTTGACCCAGTTCTAAAAAAGGCTCTTGCGGTGACAATCATAAGTCCTTGTAGATTCATATAAAATCAATCGAATAAGAAAAAATAGTCTTATAAACAGAAAATCCTGAGCCTTATCGAGCGAAGCTCAGTTTTTTTTATTAACAAAATGGCTGCCTCTGGAATTTTTTTTCTATATTTTCGGGACAAAATCAACAGTCAATTGGTCTTAAAATATTGAAAATAAAAAAACAAAACAAAAAAGCTTCGATCAGGCCTGGGATTATTACCTATTCTAAAAGCTTTATAAATTTCATTAAAATCTACGGAACGGTTTTTGAGTTACAGTTGTGACCAGTTCAAAAAACAAAGTTTTGAGAAAAACGCATTTAAAGTTTCACGCTAACGTTTTGGAGTGCCCGAGCGCTCTTTGTTATTTGACGAATAACTCGTAAAATAATTATCGGATCAACTTAAAATTTTTAGAGAATTTTTTTAAGATATTACACTATCGAAAATGCAAAAAAAAAGAAAAAATTGACCCCTAACTCTTTAATAGATTTCCCATTTAATGAAAATCTGCGCGAGCTTCACATTCTGCCGATTTTTCCAAGCCTTGAGGTGGGATCTGTGATGACCCCCATTATACTGCTTAATTCTCTCTTTCCAAGAATTAGAAGTTTTTTAGTCTACCCAATGTCAACACTATCCCACAAGAATTTATGCACCATGATACAGGTGTTCCAGGATCAAGAGTTGCTGCATTAGAGGAAGCTAAAAAGTTTGGGGCAAGTTAAGGTTCCTGAGCTTGACACCTCGTTCACCTTTTCAAATCTCACTATGCCTATAAGATCGGGTACCCAAATGATATTTACCGAGTTGGCCATTGATAGTCTGTTGAATGCAACTTTACATAAACTTTCTCAGTGAGACTTAGAGTAAGCTTAATTGGTAGCTTTAATTGCCACTTGGCTGTTCACTAGTAAATGTATGTACTCGTTTGTTAGGGCTATAACCCACTTCGCGCTTTCTGTTAAACGAACATTTGTATTATTTAAAATTGAATCTAATAGATACACAGATGGATTACTCCAGAAGAAGTTTGATTCTCCTATAGGATCCGTCAGTGAATAGATTTAGATCTCGTCGTGGATGCTATCGATGACAGTATCGTTGGTTCATTCCTCTCAATTGGGTACGGAAAACGTTATGTTTGTCTCGCCAGGGCCTCCCGATCCCATTGCTTTTATAGTCCGAGTTCTATAGCAAGTCTAGTATGATACTATCGCAACAGTCTGAGTCTAGCTCTAATGGCCTAAGGCTTTGACCTAACAGGCTGCTGAGCGTTGCATCATACTTTACTTGTGTTTTGGTCGCATATCAAGTTTGATCTCCAGAGCGTTTGTTGAGATACTTTTCATAGCATATCTCTGGTATAAACATGTATAAGATGAAATAAAATATATTCGACAAACAATATAATTTAGTATAAATGTAGTTCTGGAATTAAAGCTTCATGAAATCGGTCCTTAGAAAAAATCGCGCTTAAAAGTATGGAATTAATTTTGAAAATTTTCACATATAAAAATGTGATTTTCTAGCAATTTTAGTAACAATTTAACAAAAAAAAAATATTTGTTGCATTAAACAAGCTATAGAATCGCACAAAAGTATTTAATGGAAATATTTTATAAGACAAGAAATATAAAACAAATTGTAAAATATAAAATAGAAAAATCGCACTTTTATACTAAAAAATCTATATTATAATAATTATAATTTTACTTTTGCATCACTGCATGCGGTCTTAAAGCGCAACGAGAGAGATAGAAAGAGAGGAATGTGTAAAAAATATGTTATTTGCAACTTTTTTAATAGCAATTATTGGATTCTTTTGGGTTTGTGCACATTAACTAACACAAAAGCAACTATTGGAATTTGCTCTTAGTTTTTACTTGAATTGTATTGAAAGAAAGTATTAGCAACAAACTTTACTATTTTATACATTATTTGCTAATTGAAGTTTTCTTATACTTTCCATGCTGTTGCTACGTTCGTATTACGCGCCACACACAGGACATCGCTCTTCATCGTCACCAGCTTGGTGTATGCCATCATTTTGATTGTTGTCTGCATTGCCTATGTGATTAGCGATGTGACAACCCACCGGCTGCCAGTGCTCTACTATGAAACATTCTTTACGTATTTGTATGGCGTCAGCATACTCTTCCTATTGTATGTATTTTGCTTCCTGCTGCAGGGTAAGTTGAACAACAACACATAAAATTATGCTACAACTTTGTAATTTGTTGGTATTTAAGTTTTTATGGAAGCGAAAGAAGAGAGGAAAGATTTTTTCTTTTTAATTTGTTATGGGTTTTATGAAATTTTTATGAAAAGTTATCAGACTTTTTTGGAACAATCATGTGTAGTCTGAGTTCTATAAAGCTAAAGATAAGCTTAAACAGTCGGGAAGACTTGGAACAAAAAAAGAACTTCGGATCACATGAACTATATTTTAGGTTTCAACTTGCAACATTTGTTAATGAAATGATACAGCTTTTGAGATTTTTTCGTCTAAAATCGTCATTTTGGCTTGAAAATGGTACCAAAAATTGAAAAATTGAAAGATTAAAAAAAACTCGACGTCAATTGAAAGATAAACTAATAAACTAAAGAAAGCATTTTGATTTTTTGGTTTCGGATGATCCAGTGATGCTGCAGGCTGGTCACCGCACAACAACTTTTTTTCGAGGTGCCTGCAGAGATCGACGATAAATCCGTTATTCCTCGCTATTTTTCGATACAACTTTTTTTGAAGTATCCTTCAAATGTTGTACTTTCATATAATAATAAGTAAAATAAACCTACAGCAATAATTTTTTCTAAAAAAATTCATGAAAAAAGGTCTTTTTTCGACGAAACAAACCTTACCCCCCCCTTAATTAAAGGCTATTCTAGACCGCACTCATTACCAATATGAAGGATTGAACCTAAAACAGTCTCTGCTTCCATTGGTCATGAAAGAGACTTGAGACCTGATCTCGTTTTCAGCCCAAAAATAAGTGGCAAAGAAGATCCATGTGATGATTGTAAAAACAGCGTCCCAGAGTGCCTATTCCGGCGAGCTTATCAATTTAGAACTGTCTTCGATTGGACAAAGATTTTGCTATAGCGACTCGAACAAACAACTGGTATAAACACATGTGATTGGCGTTGAACCGTTTAGCAGGTTATAGCCGAATCGATGAGAGCGTGCCACTCCTCTCTTTCCTTCGCAGTTCGGCGCCAGTTGGAGATTCCAAGTGTAACCAGGTCGCTCTCCACCTGGTCCCTCCAACGGAGTGGAGGCCTTCCCCTTCCTCGGCTTCCTCCGGCGGGTACTGCATCGAACGCTTTCAGAGCTGGAGTGTTTTTGTCCATTCGGACAACATGACCTAGCCAGCATAGCCGCTGTCTTTTTATTCGCTGAACTATGTCAATGTCGTCGTATAACTCGTACAGCTCATCGTTCCATCGTCTGCGGTATTCGCCGTTGCCAATGTTCTGAGGACCATAAATCTTGCGCAAAATTTTCTTCTCGAAAACTCTTAGTGTCGTCTGATGTTGATATTGACATCGTCCAAGTTTCTGCACCATAAAGCAGGACGGGAATAATAAGCGACTTGTAGAATTTGATTTTGGTTCGCCGAGAGAGGACTTTACTGGTAGGAGGAACTGGTATAAATACTGGTATAAAAAGAGATTCGCTTCTTTTCGAATACACATTCTTCAGTTTAAGAGTTTACTTTTGGATTTTGGAACACGCGATGTTCTTGAATTTTTCATAAACTAAATAAATATAAGTTTGATATTATTTTTACTTCTTATTTTGTCCATTTTAACCTCCAATATGAGTAATTTACCTAAAGTCACCTTACTAATCAAAATATTTTACAAATCTCTCCCTCACCAAACAGAGAGTTCCTGCTGTAATGGCGGCAGTAAACCGAAACCACCACCTAAGGAGAAAAAATCCAAGAAGAAAGTACCAGATCCAGCCGATTCGAAGGATGCGAAGGGTTCCAAGGATTCTGGCAAGAGCGGCAAACCGAGTCCATATCAGGTGCGTGTCATTCTAACTCTATATAGACGCTCATTAATTAGCGCTAAATGATATTTTGCTTTAAAAATTCCAAAACGTATTGCCCTTGCACACACCTACATACACCTACACTTTTGAACAACCTTCAGACCACACAGACGCTTTCACTGAGTTGAACAAAGTTCCCACACAAGCACAAGCACCCTTTTGCAGTTGAATATACATTTGTTTGTTCTGAGTACAGTTGAAACTGAAGCATTTATGAATTTATGAATTTCGAAATCGTTTCAGGGTTCTGTAGGTAATTGTGTGTGCTAATTGGCTGTAATTACTTTAACTATACTTCATTACTAAATCTATTAGTGCTTATTTTATGTGTGTGTGTGTCTTTTAATTTTCTTTTTGTTTTGGAGGTTAGGGGTGAATTTGTGCAAATTTCAATGTTATTTGTGTGAAATGTTTTTTTAATATCTTTTATGGGGGATTTTAGGTAATTAAAGGTTGAAATAAAATATTTGAAATTTAATTTTGTAATTTAATTTGTTGAATTTGTATTAAAAATAATAAATATTAATTTTTTTAAATATTTTTTTTAATATTTGTAATTTAATTAATTTGGAGCTTCCTTAACTTATTTTTATTATTAATTCTAATTTCAACTCCTAACTATTTTCTGTTGATTTGTAAATATAAAAAAAGTAAATGTTAATTTTAATCCTTATTTTTTTCATTTTACCAACACCAAAACACCTTTCATCATCATCATCCACGACATAAAACAAAAATCATATACGCAACACACCGCCTGCCAACGCCAACACAAACCCAAAAAAATTAAAAAAAAAAAAATCACAAAAAAAAATAAAAAATATGGCAACCCTTTACCAACGATTACTGTAAATGAAACAAAAACCGTTCCAAAATATGTGTGCAAAAAATATTAATGAAAACAATAACCGGCCTAATGTCTTATATCCTGGCTATTATTTGTACTCATATCTACTCAAAAAAAAAAATAAATAAATAAATAAAAATAAAAAAACAAAAATAAAAAAAACTGGCTCGAAACCGCTTTACAAACGGGCAAAATGCATAATCTCAAATGCAAATAAAAAATGTGAAAAAAAATTCTAAAAATGACTATGGCTGACTATCTACAAATTCCTTGCTACTGCTGCATAATCACTGTCTAATCCTGCCGCTGCAACAACAACGCGCTGCTTATCATATACAAACTGAAATGTAAAACTATAACACTGCCGCAACAACAAAAATAAACTGCCTAAAATGATGTACAAATATTTGTAAAATTTACTACTTGCACACAACGCGCACATACTCACACACACACGCACGCATCCTGCCAACAACAACACACAAATGCGCATTTCAATATTTTTTCGTAATAATCCGTTCGTCGGCAGGAGGGCTATCCGGTTAAGAAACGTGATCTGGTGCGCCAGTCCTTGTCGCTACAGGTATGCTTAACAACAAGAACAACAACAACAAATAAAACAATACAAATTATAAAAAACACTAACTAAGTAACAACAACAAATAACAATAAATAATACTTACAAATATACCCATGCATACTCATACACATATAGACAGTAATGCCACTCGCATTAAATAACTCTTGAAATGATAATTCTCTATGTGGAATGGCAACACCGCGCTTTCTCTCTGTTTCACCACTTCTATGGCTTTCATTGTATACCTCGCTTCTTTTATCTAACACTTGGGTGTCTAACAACTTTTCATAATTTATGTGTTTCCTTGCTGTTCTCTTTCATTCTCACTCTCCCCTTTTTTGTATATTTCTCTCTATCTCTTTATCCCCATATACAGAGGTAGTCAAAATTATTTACACATCGGACGTTTTTTTACAAGTTTCACACAAAAAGCTTTCGCTTGTTGTTGTTGTTGTCGCAGGGTAACAAAATGCTATGTTGTTGTAAACCTTGATCTATTCCTGAGCGAATGAAGTCAGTTTGGCTAGAATTGCTGGAAATATGGCGGAGATATAAGCAAATGAACTGAAGACTCGGAGTAGTCAAAAGTATTTACACACATTTTTTTTGCGTCAAAAGTATTTACACACAACATAAACTCTATTATCCTGTTCTTATTTAATGATAACTTTAAAATTTTAATGTTCAGTATAAATTCCTATTCTAAAGCGCTAAATTCATAATTGGTTACATTACCATTGGCATTAATACCAGCCTGCTTTATGGTCCGAATTGATTCAACCCAATTGTGCGCTAAGTTAACTGTTAATTTTGACCAAATGTCGGTAATTTCGGCGTTTTCGGTTATTATATCAATTGTCCTCTGATATTTAACGAAAGACCAAACATTTTGACTAAAGTTTTGGTCAGGGATGTGCGGAGGTCAACTTGATTTACTTCATTTTCAACTTTTGTAGGTAAAGATCCTTTATGAAATGGAGCATTATCCTGTTGTAAAATGTAGTCAATAGTTGGAAAAGGCCGACAGACCACTATAATGGCATGGTCATGTGAATTCTAATATATCCGGATGATTTAGGGTCTCTAAATTAGTACCAAATCTCCAAAACAGAAGTAAAGAAAATTCCCCCAAAAAATCATAAGGTCACTCCCGACTCTATTTAGCGTCTAAACCTCTTCCTCTAGCGTCTTATTCCTCTTCTCACGTGGTAAAGGCATAAAGCGTATACTAAAGAAGCCCTGGAACTAAAATTCAGCCTTATCTGTCCACGACAGGCTTTAGCATGCATTTTAAGGCAAATGAGAGGCATATCGCTTTTTTTGGTTTCGGAAATAAAACTTTTTTGTTTTCGGTAGTGGTCAACTTTATGCACAACGTATGTATTTATGTCTCTATTTTTAAATGTCCTTAGCAGTGTAGCGTCATTGGCTGTTCATGCAATATGCTGATTCGATGATGCTGCAATATTAAGAGGACTAATTGTGGGATTTTGTATGATAGTTTCTACTAATCTTCTGCATTCTCTTTGAGTTATCACAGGTTTCCGCCCAATTATCTTTAAATTGTCCTTGCAATATTTCGTTTCCTTCTTTTTAATAACATTATAAACAGTATTCCATCAAATTCTATAAATTTTAACTAACTCCGAAGCCTAAACCCGAGTCTTAAACTTAGTAACAGTCTCCAATCTAGTTATAATGGATAATTCCTTTGTTTTCGATATTTTATTTACCAATTTTTATATTTTAAGGCTGAGTTAGGTTGTTAAGAATGCAATAGAATCAAATTACTACTTTTGCTCAAACCAAATCCAAGGATAAAGGCTAAATCGCCGTGTGTAAATACTTTTGACGCAAAAAAAATGTGTGTAAATACTTTTGACTACTGCGAGTCTTCAGTTCATTTGCTTATATCTCCGCCATATTTCTAGCTATTCTAGCCAAACTGACTTCATTCGCTCGGGAATAGATCAAGGTTTACAACAACATAGCAATTTGTTACCCTGCGACAACAACAACAACAAGCGAAAGCTTTTTCTGTGAAACATGTAAAAAAACGTCCGATGTGTAAATAATTTTGACTACCTCTGTATCTATTTGATTAACCAACTTTTCTATTTCTTCGTTATTAGGTTTCATGTTAAATGTATTTAGTTTACTTAAGACTATATATAAGACCGGAACACCTAGCTTTTGATTCGCATATTTTCCTTATAAACTTTTTGTACCCACTCCAAGAGAATTTATTAACCTGTGTTTCGAATCTTCTCTTTACCCTTATATGTATGTCACTTTTATGGTTCCCACAGTCTCCTTCAGCTGATTTCTTGAACACCATATTATTGCATTCTTCATTGTTATTATTGCTGTATATATTGAGTTGATCTAAGCCTCGAAAACTAAGGTAATCTTTGTAAAATACCGAACCAACATAGGTTGTCCTCCCGTGATCTTAATTTTACAGAATCAAGTGTGTATACTCGTATAAAATCGAATATGTCACGAGGTATTTAAAATAAAAATTATCCCTACCACCAAACTACTAACCCTACACTTCCCACTGACCTAGATATGTAATTGGTTAGTTTAATGGTTTTTTTTTAAAGTTGGTATGATACATATGTTTTATAGTCAGATCTAACCGTGAACACATAGTTTATAATACATATACACAACTACGTGTCCCTGAAATATAGCTTTGTTAATAACGCAGGGTTGGGTATTAAAAAAAAAAAAATAAAATGAAATAGAATGAATTTCATGTGTTCACACAAATCATCCTCGGGTTGCCAATATGATTTCAAGGACCTTGCGTCCAGGACATAAAATCTAATGACAAGAAAAATCGTTTCCAAACCCTACAAAAAATTTTTGTAGATTGATTCAGGTTAATGAAAAAAATATATTTGAAAGCAAAAGGTGGCTTGATTGGAATTTTCTGGGCTCAACAATACAATAAATTATTAAGGTCTGTTGTCTAATCTATCTCGAAATAGAATTTAGCTTGAATGTCTTTGAAATCTTTGCGATTATCTGAACTTTCAATGATGTGGATTCATTCGCTGACTTTGAAAAGAATTTCCTCAATTTTTTTTTTCAGTAGAATTGATCAGAGCTCAACAGCTATATAATATATCGTTAATTGACCTCTAAAAAACCAAAATAGTAAACCCTATTTTAAATAGATAATAAATTGACTATTCGTTGGTGGTAACAGTGGACTACATATGAACACCGAATATAGTCAACCCAGTAAATCTCCAAATGAGACTGTTGTGTACAAAAAGATCCAACACAAAATCCGTAAAATTATTTTGGAAGACCGAGATATTCAATACTTCATAGATATCAAAGGCAATTGTTTGACTTATCGCCCATTAATATTTGAATATACGAAGCTAACCAATCAATCAAAGCGACAAATCAATAAAAGTTATGACAAAATTGAGCTGAGCTTCGAATGGCTTCCGCATTCATCATATTGTTCCAGATGTGAACCTCTGTAACTTTTCTGAGATCTCCAGAGAATGGTGATGAAAACGTAATTATTTACTGACAATGAAGAAGTAATCGGCGATATTGAGAGCAATTTTGAAGAAGTATCGTATTGGAAGATCGATTTAGTCTTTGGTCTAAATTTTTATCGATGAATGAAAAGTAAAATTGATTGTCAAAAATAGTGCTAACACACATAGATTCGATCCGAAATTAGGTTCTGAAGGAGGAAATCTCTTTCTCGCAATTTACTGAATCAATTTATATACACATTTTCTTACTGATTCAAGTTGCTTATTTTAATCAAAGTCTTACTAAAACCAAACCTACTTTTGAAACATCAAAATTTCAACTACAATCTTTGTAGAACCAATTTCAAAAACGTTTTTTAACAAGATATCATAAAATAACTAATTATTTTATAGTAGAAAGGGTTACGAAGGGGATGTTGGATCCAAATTTTGAAGCAATAATTCCACTAAAGTATAATATTTGGCAAAAAAACCAAGTGAATAATGTGGCATATAACTTTTTCGTAATACTTCCTTGATTAAACACCATACTCAATTCCACATTAAACATCATATAATAACATCAGAAACTTTCAACTCCGCATTTTTATAGTGATAAACTTTTCGAATCTCATAAAATCATATGTCAAATAATAAAGAAGACACTAAAGAAACTATCTTACACATAAGTTTTGCATTATCACAATGAAAAAGTAAGTTTTTTTATAGACACATATACATTACAACCCCTTTTCCCGCCTGCTTGCACATACTTATATGTAATTATATATGTAGTCTCTATGCATAACAAAGACATGAAGCTCCAAGTGTGCTTTACTGTCACAATCACATTTTGCGGTGTCGCTGTGTGTCTACTTATGCCTGTGGCAAAGTTGTCAAGAAAAGCCGCGAAAAATTTCGAAATTTATCACATTTATTGCAAAACGGACAAAGTTTGAGACGACGCGCTGTAAGTGACAAGTTGTTGTTGGGCGGACAACCACCCAAGCAGGCAGTGCGCCAGTTAAGTCAGGCACTCATTTAGTGCAAAATGTGACAGTCAGTCTGTTAGCTGGTTAGCTAGTCAACTGCAGTTATTGTCAGACGCACTGTCAGTTACAGTGCGGCACAAAATTCTGTCTCTCTCTCTTCATACACTATATACATATTCGAGTCACCTACTCCAACACACCGCAGTGTTTGCGTAAGTTTGCACAATTTTGGTTTGCCTCACTTCGCCATCTATGAGATGTGTCCGTCCATTTGCCTGTCGACTCTAATGACGCTGGATCCAACGCATTGGCTATGAATGTCTCATTGTTGTGTCCATTTATGGGCAACACTGCATTTAGTATTAATTACCAGTCAGCATCGAATTGCTGTAATGCCGGTGGGTTATTACACCCGTCATGTGCTGTAACTGTTGCGGCAATGCAAGTGCAAACTCGCCAAGACAAATTGCACACAAAGTGTGTTAATGAAAATGAAAATGAAAATAAAGCGAGGTTTTAAAATAAAAAGTGATTTGTGAGGTAGTGATTTTACTGTCGACATTTTACAGGAGTCTTGCTGTAGAAGTTATTGTTAGAAATTGAGAATAGTATTTGTCGTTAACTTGTTATGTTAAATATTCTGGAAACAGATACTTATACTTCTTTGTTAGATGTTCATAGACCCCCCCTTAGAAGGTGTGATCCATCGAACAAAACCTATCCAGGCATATATAATATATATTGCCTACTGTCCTATAATATTGTATGGTGTTTTATATTTCGCCCCCTCAAGGAGTCTAAGGTCCCTTGTTTCACAATACACGTATTTGCAATGATCTTATCAGGAAGCATTTGGGCTATACTCAATATTAACCGAAAACAATGTTGTAAGTTACAAGCACTTCTAATGAGACTGACTGCTGAGATCCAATATTCAATGGAAAGTTACTGAATTTGAACCTAAAATTTTTCTCAAATTCTTTAAAATTATCACTCAAGCACAGTTTGTCATGTCATAGGTTAGCTTATTAAATTGTACCATAAATTATTAAGGTCTGTTGTCTAATCTAACTCGTCATAGAATTTAGCTTGAATGTCTTTGAAATCTTTGCGATTATCTGAACTTTCAATGATGTGGATTCATTTTTTTTTCAGTGGAATTGATCAGAGCTCAACAGCTATATAATATATCGTTAATTGACCTCTAAAAAATCAAAATAGTAAACCCTATTATAAATAGGCTGTTAAGCAAATAATTTACTTTAAGATTACTCAGAGCGCGAAAGAAATCCAAATTTTGTAGGTTACATTTCAATGGACTGACTCAAGTCTTGCTGCAGAATAGTTATACAAGCAAAGTTTAATTGGGTAGGAGAGTGGTTTAAAAAATGCTCGAATACAAATTTCTTAATAATAAGTACCACATATCAATATGTGTTAGCTTTTATTCTCAGAAATCCCCACTCTTCTTAACACATATTCACTTACACTCTTTTAGAACAAAAAAAAATTATATGGACCCGAGAAAAAAGCATTATCATACTAAAAGTTATTTTTATCTTAAAATGTATGAAATATATTAAGGATATAAGTATATTCTTCTTAATTGACGGAAGAATTAATTAAATAAATATTCCATCGAAAATTCAAGTTATCATGCTACTACCTCTTACAAACCATATATGAAAAGTAACTTAATTGAACATAAATCTTCGAGAGAGAGGGCTCAGTCGTCTCACAACATAGGATGCTAGGGATATCCGGAGTCGGTTAGGGGATCGTTGAAATGATAAAAGAGGTGTACACAAAGAGTGAAAAAAATTAAGAATCATAATCGTTATTTTAAATCAATGGAAGAATCAGCACAATGAGCTTTTATAATTTTAATTGATATTCGAAAAATCGGATGTTTGTCCACTGTATCGCTATTATTTTCTTGTATGAAATATTAAGCATAATTTTATGTATGAAAGTATGAGTATTAAGAATGATAACCTAACACTAAACACTTGATAACACTAAACTAACCACATAAAACACTATCCAACGCTCTGCTAGCAAATCCTCTAACCCAACATTGCATTAGAAGTATGTATTTATGTAGATATTTTTAAAAAACTCAATAAACTAACTTACTAAATTTGGCATACTAATATTTGTAACGTTTTTCATTTGAATTAAACATTAATTGCATCCATTATATATACTCAGTAAGGATAACAAAATAATAAATATAATATTTTGATTACTCACAGGATTCACAAGCTGAAGCCGAGGTCGCTGTCACCACGAAGAATGTACGAAAACGCAAGACAACTCACAGTGATCCCACACATGGCAGCTTCTTTTTGCGTGTGGGCGCGATTGGTAAGTTGAAGTTGTATGAGAACTGAAAAATAAGAATATAGAGAAATAAATTAATTATAATAAAAATTAATTGAATATTTAAATCTACTTATAAGTTACAAAAATATTTAAAATTATAAATAAAAATAACAATTTTGAAAAATTTTTGATAGTTAATCAATATTTATATTTTAATAAAATAAATATTATTTTCAATCATATTTAATATCTTTATTTTCTTCCTTCTCTTTACTATTAGCCTTTGGTTTGGGCGGCATGATCTATATTGGACTAGAGTTTGGCTCTTTCTTCGAGATTCCCTTCGATTCACCATGTCATCACATTTTGATTGGCGTTAATCCATTGTTGCAGATGATCTTCACCTTTATGCAGATGTACTTTATATTCATGAATGCCAGAGTGAGTAACAAAATTCCATTTTAATAGAAATAACAACTCTCAGAAAAAGTGCTTGAAGCTAAGGTCGATAGATTAGGTTCGGTCCAAGGTAAGCCAAAAACACCACAAATACGAGTAGACCAGTTTTGGTCCGTTGGGATACCAGATGGAGTGCCGTCTCGTAGTTAAGGCTACGTTTATGACCGAGCGGATTCGCGTCGCGCGATGCGATGAAAATCGCTTCATCGCTACCAGCGGTTTCGCCATCGTAATCGCTAGCGATTGAGTGTTTACAGTACAGCGAAATCAGAAGCGATTGAAAATTTATAACGTCAAATCCGTTCGTAGTTTCTTTTACTTTTCATTAAAAAAAGACATGCGTGCACGTGTTCGTAAAATTTTGCTTACAGAAAGTAGTCTTTTAGTGCGTCAGCAGATTTTAAGGTTTTGTAAACAGAAAAGATTCCAAGTGCATCCAATTTGCAAAGAACGCAAAAGCTATGGAGAGTTCCATCATTTACACATTCTTTCTCAACTTCTTCCCAAGCTTTTCTGATTTTGTTCCTAATGTGATAATCTGGATGACGCAGATTCCATAAACATTCTTTATTTCGCACTTTTTCAATAAAGTAGTCCATCCTGTTTAACGCGATTCGCTCAACTGAATCAAAAATTTTGATCGCTGATTTTCGTCGCTAGCAGTCGCTCCATTTTCGCTGAAACCGCTTTTCGCTGAATCGCTGCACGATAAACACTTCGATATGGATTTATGTATTTGATCGCTAGTAGCGATTTTCATCGCATCGCGCGACGCGAATCCGCTCGGTCATAAACGTAGCCTAATGCGGAGTAGTCATCATTTAGGACGTCTGCGCTTGACGCGAATTTCAAAAGGCGTTGTGGCTTCACCAACGAAATCTCTTCCAGATCAACGTAATGTGTAGCCCCCAAATGTTGAAACCGTTGCCTCAAAGGTCGATAGACATACCTTTAGTTGAACCGCCGCATTAAAACACTAGCTGATGATTTGGGGATTAAGTTTAATACCTCAACGCGCTTTATATAGATTTATCAGCTTTCACAAAAGCTTAAACGAATTATTACAGCTTGTTCTCAAGAGGGTCGTAGAAAACCCTTATGCCAGGAAGCTCTCGATTAAATGATTTCGAAACGAGTGAAACGAAATGATAGAAGTAGATTAGAAACTTTAGTCGGTTAAATCAAACTCATATTAATTTTCACTATGAGAACAGTTGTTAGGCTCTACCATAGAATAAAGATATCGGTGTCTTCTAGTACCAACAATATGAATATGATTATGTCATTGCCTTTTTGAAAATATATATGTAATGAAGGGCCCCTAACAACAAATTCAGTATTGTTTTTGAAGAAAAGTTGGAACTCAATTTAGGAACATTTGAAAAACATAGGGCTCTATAGAGCGTATCCCTTAACTATGATGTTTAGATCTTTAGTATATTCCATCTCACTATTGACCTCATAACAGAGTTCTTTAGGATTCAACGAGCTAAGCTTCAACAAATCTAAGATTTTATATAATACTAGATATAGAATAGTTTAGTTTAAGCTATTCTTTGTGACTTTTTAAGTTTTACGTTGCTTGATAAATACACATAGCGTTATCATACGGTCACATCACAACACAAAGGTTAAACAAATTTTCTAATTTACGATTTTAAAAATGTTTAAAAAGCCATTTGGATATAATTTTGTTTCAACTGACAAACTAATTGGCTTTTTATGTGCTACTTAACAACTATTTTTTATTTAAACCCACTTTTTAAGCATGATTACGAAACAGTTTACAAAATTCTACAAATCCATTGCATGCCCTAAAATATTTTCCAAATTCTCCCATAACTTTTTAATTAAATTTCTATGAACAAAATCCTTTCATATGCAGACTAGGCCGCCATATCAGGTACAGTACTTCCATATTTCAAAGCTTCATGCCATCTATCATTAATGTACACTAACATTTCAACACCGAATGGCTTTTTAAACACTTATTTTTTACAAAAAAATCAGACTACTGCCACTCTTACACTTTAAAGAATTTTCACTGAATATCACACATTCTACAATTCCAGCTCAATATCCATCGCTTCAAGGTGATTGCACGCTTCGGTCTCATGCATGTTGTGGCCACGAATATTTGCGTTTGGATACGTACGTTGGTCAAGGAATCACTACTCGAAATCACACTCTATCATCAACGTGGTGAACCCGATCCCGAAGCCTCGTCCATTGCCAAGTCCATACGTCAACACGCATTGCGTCATGCTGGTACAGTTCTGCGCACCCACGCCGGTCCGAATGAGGAATTTGAGGTGCTGGACGGTGAGGATTTATTGCCCGCCAATGCCTACAAAACCGACAATGTACTCTCGAAATTGGTGCGCAAAACTGTTGATGGCATCTCCAAGTCGCTGGGCATGGGCGCTGCTGCGGGCGCTAATGCCAATGCAGCGCTCACCACGATGCTCACATCCACCACCAAACCATTGACCTCAACCACCACAACCACCACCACCACTACTACTACCCCACGTCCCTTTTTCACCACACCACCATCGTACCAGTGGCAAAGCACTACTATGGCACGCAAGTTGAAGAAGTTTATCACGAGCACAACAGCTGCCACGACCACCACATTGGGCACAACGCCTACCACACCATCGACGACTACAATGCTGGCGAGCAGCCCAATTACCACCACAACCACAACAACTACGACCACTGAGATACCCTTCCGACAGCATTTTGAGCATTCGGCATTTACAACTGCAGCGCCAAGTGTCGCCACCGATTATCTAACGTCCACTCACGGCTCGGCAGCCGATTTAGCATCTACCACCGCCGAATCGATGTCCACCGGTTTTGGTACGGGCATTGCTTCGTTCTTTAGTAATTTAGTCTCGTCAACACCCAGCACCACGGTTACCACAAGCACACCCTCCACTACCACCGAGAATGCGTTGAATGTAATGACTAATTTACTTGGTCCCGGCATGAATAACTTCCAAACCTATTCGGAAATCTCGCACCCCGAGTCAACTGGCGTTGTGAGCTTTGATAATCTCGAGAGTCTCGATAATATATATCCCGCCGCGCTTTCCTCCAACATTGGCACATTGAATTCGACCGCTTGTGGACGTGTCGATATTATGGGCACCATTGTCTACGATTCAGCACCCTTCCTGTATCCCTTCATTATCGAGTACTCACTAATCGGTGCCGTTGTTTTGTATGTCATGTGGAAGCATATTGGTCGCTATCCGGGCCGTATGAACGATGAGGATTTGGAGCATCGTTTGGAAGTGATGTTGTCACGTCGCGCTGTCGCAATGGCACATCAGGCACGTTCGGGACGTGTCGATTGTGTGGGTTCGTCAAAAGGGTTATTCTTTGGTCTGTTGTTGTTGGTTGGTGCTTTGATTTGCCTGATACTCTTCTTCGTCTTGGTGCGTCATCAGCAGTTCTCGCTGCTAGCAATTTACCTTGCCGACGCAAGTCATTGTATACTCATGGCCTTCGCTGTGCTCGCCATAATCATCGGTTTTATAAGGTAATGCAAAACTATATACACTAACAACCACTTAAAACTAACAAACTTTCTTCTCTACCCCGCAGAGTTAAAAATCTAAAATTCCGCTGCGAAGAGCAATCCAATCTCAATGACATACTGCTACGCATCTCCGCTTTCGGTCTCTTCACCTATTCGATATTTGGCGTCATTGCCGGCAGTTTAAAGGCATTCGAAAGCGAACCGAATCTTCTAGTCATGACCACAAGCGGCGTTGCGGTATTCCAGGTGATCTTACAATTACTCTTCATTGCCGATGTATCGCGTCGTCGCGTCCACTTGCCCGAACATGATCGCAGCAAACCGGGCCGTCAAATCGTCACATTCCTGCTGATCTGCAATGTGGCCATGTTTGCTATTTACACATTTGAAGCTCAAAAAGTATTCGCCAATCCTGTAAGTAGATATGTACGTGAGCGATATATGAAGATATGTTTTACCGCCACAAAAGCGAAAGTCTTTTTTTATGAAATTCAAAAACAAAACGCATAAGTACAATTTTGTGAAATCAAATCGCAAGCATTGAAGGACATTTTGATGACTTTTGTGCTTTATGGTTTTGAAGAGTATGTGTTTTTGAAGTTTTTTGCATGACTTGATGACTTGATGACTTGCTTGTTATTTTTGTAGATGTAGAGTAGTATCAATTTGAAAGAAATGTTCAAATTATTAAAAAATAGTGGAAATCATCCAACTTTTTCCTTTTATAGTTTATCGCCTTTCCAGAAGAGAGCGTTGAGTTATTTCCATATCCATCAAAGGCTTCCCAAATTCCTTTAAAATTGCGTAAAATATATTTTTAAATTGTGACCTTTCTAATTAATATTCCCAACTAAAATCCCTTGTAAAGCAGTTAAGTTCGATTTTTCATATTGTAAAATAATTCAGAATACGGTCAAAATGTCCCATTACCTCGGGAAGGACGTTTACTAATTTTATTATGAGATAGAACCCAATTCATTTAAAGCCCAAAGAGTTAGATTTAAATAAATTATGACTATTTTTTCGAGAACCTTATACACTACACTACCTTATGGCATTATTTGCAGTTTTCAGTTTAAATAATTTGTAGTAAACCCTTTAAACATGATACAACATTGAAATCAATCTACATACATAGTCCTGTACATATATAATTATATATTTCTGATTTCGAATATATCAGATTACTTTAAAACATTTTCACTTCTCATATCTTCATGTATTGCGTACTCTTTTTTGCACTTTCTCGATGTTAAGTAGAACACTAGTGCATTATAAATAAATAATGAAAATGAAGAATACAAAAATTTTAACTCTTCTTTCTCTCTCTCCCTAAAATTTTTATCCCCGCTCTAAATCACAGGTTCAACTTGACTTCTACGGCTTTGTGCCATGGTCAATAATTCAACGCGTCACACTGCCACTCTGCATTTTCCATCGTTTCCACAGCGCCGTAGCACTAGCTGAGATCTGGAAGACAACGTACAAGGCACGTTTGGAGTAAGCAGTTAATGTGAAAGATGCACACAAGAGAAGTTAAAAAAAAAACGTTAGAGCGTATCAAAATGGAGGAGTAGTGCCCACTGAACGAAACTGCCAAACTGCGAAAAAGGTACCAAAAAACAAATAAAAGAAAAAGCAAGAAAACAAAAATACCAAATGAGAAGTAAAGTGTGAAAGATGGGGCGCAACGAAGAAGGTAGCATATAAGAAGGTGGGAAAAATAATTGAAAATATTTAAAATAGAACAGTAAATGCAGCAAAGAAAACATTGAAAATGTATTAAAAAGCAAGTATTTGAAATATTTAAGTGTGGAAAGAGAGTTCTGAGAAAAAAGAAAAAGTGAAACTCCAAACACTCAGCTACAAAGCCACATACATCTACATACAACAAAAAACGAACAGAAATCCATACATTGAGCGAAATAATAGCAAAGCAAACAGAAAGTAATCGCAAAGTAATTGAAAAGTAATTAAGAAGTAATTGCAGAGAACAGAAATCCATACATTGAGCGAAATAATAGCAAAGTAAACAGAAAGTAATTGCAAAGTAATTAAAATGTAATTGCAAATTAATTGAAAAGTAATTGCAAAGTAATTGCAGAGTAATTGCAAAGTAATTAAAAAGTAATTGAACAGCAGAAAATAAAAACGATTAAACCAAATCAATTTATGCATTGTAGTCTGACCTCGAGCAGACCAAAAATAGTTGTATATTTAAGTGTAATGTTAAGATTTTACTTATTAATGATTACAAAGAAAATTTTGAAAAATGAAAAAAACAAACAAAAAATACATAACAATTATTAATTATGAATTATATAGTTAAGTGAGTACAATTTGTAGATTTTCAAGATAAAATTTATAATAATTTGTAAGTCAATGTAATATTTTATTTATTAATCAACAACAACAAACAATAAAAATAAAAGTAATTAAAATGCAATTTTGTTGTTTTGTAGGGAGTTAATATTGAAAAAGAAAATAAACTGTTAATTTTTTTCTTAACGCTATTTTCCTTTACTGCTAGGCAGCCAATGCGTTAATTTTTAAGTGCTAAGTCATATTTATAAAAAACGCCGTAGAAAAAGTGCGAAAAATGGCGAATTATTTAGTACTTAAATAAAAAAAATGATTTGATATTTTAAATGTTTATGTAAAAATAACTGTTAATATGAAAATTATATTTTTTTCTTATTTTTTGCACTTAATGTTATTATTTTAATATTAAAAAAAATTTTTAAATATTAAATATTTGAAAAAAATATTTAAATAATTGCAAACATTGTTTTTTATGTATATTTTATTGGAACAAAAGTTGCAATCGTATATTTATTTTATATATTATTTGCAATTAATTGGCAACTTCATAATATACTACATATATGTATAACTAACTCCCAAACAAAAAATAAATAAAAAAAATAATAAAAATATAATTAAATAAAAAAAAACTAATATTAAGTATATTACAACTAAAGTTATATATACACACAGACACCCAAACATATTAATATGAAATATAAAATACAAAAACAAAAAAACATTAATAAAAAAATTGTTGTTTATTTTATTTTCTATAAAACTGTAGAAATTGAAGGAAAATTTTCAAAAGCAAAATTTATTTATATGATAATACATACATACATTTAGTATGTATATGATAATACTAAATGGGCTTGGCGTATAAATTTTACTATACATATGTAAGCGTGTTATTAGTCGTATTTTTAAATGAACAAATATGAGGGGTAAGAAATAAACTTAATTATGATTAATTAAAATTTATGATATTTGTATGGTACAGACAGATAGTGGAAATCACAGCATATTCACAACATTATCCGCAATTCGATTGACAGCTTACAGATTAGACGAAATAATTGGAAAACAGATGTAAAGCAGCAAAAAGCTCATGACCTATTACAAAACATAACCACATTCTCATTCAAATGAATCATTTTCTCAATGTGAGATGCAAAGACAAATATTTGCAGTTTGATAAGAGTGAAAACTTTCACTAAAAATGTAAAAAAAGCTTTCTTTGGAAGTGGAAGCTTTCACTGAAGCACTTAAAAGTTTTCGCTGGAAGTGAAAGCTTTCACTGAAACAGTAAAAATCAGTCATTGGAAGTGAAAACTTTCACTGAAACACTTAAAAGCTTTCGCTGAAAGTGGAAGTTTCCTCTCAAACAGTGAAAAGCTTTTATTGAAAGTGAAAGCTTATACTAAAACAGTAAAAATCTGTCATTGGAAATGAAAGCTTTTACTGAAAATTTAAAAGCTTTCGCTGAAAGTGGATGTTTACCCTGGCACTGTGAAAAGCTTTCGCTGAAAGTGAAAGCTTACACTGAAACTGTGAAAAGCTTTTATTGAAAGTGAAGGCTTTCACTGAAACAGTAAACATCTTTCACTGGAAGTGAAATTATTCTCAGAAAACGTTAAAAATTTTCATTCAAAGTGAAAATGTTCACTGTATCAGTAAAACGGTTTCATTGCAAGTGGAAGCTTTCTCTGAAACCGTGAAAAGCTATATCTAAAACAGTAAAAAGCTTTCATTGGAAGTGAAAGCTTTCACTGAAAATATTAAAAACTTTCATTTAAAATGAAAGCTTTCACTAATACAAATTTGCATTAAGGATGAAAGTTCTTAAAAAACTGACCGCTTTCACTTATAGTAAAACTTTAAACGACATGAAAAAAGGAGATTAATGGGGAACTTTAAAATATTTTCTAGCTTTTCCTAAGGCATAAGAATGTTTTGCATTGAAATTTTAGCTCAATCTCCGTAAAAACTTCACAAAGTTTTCAATAAATCTTTTGGTTGTCAAACTAAAATTCTCGATAAGACAAATATAAACTTCAATTGAGGGAAGGAAATTGATAAGGTTATTCCATCGTGACTCTTTAACTAAAATTTTATAGTTTTACTGTTAATACAGAATATGATTGAGATTTTCATATTTTATCGAAGTTCAGGAAACTTTAAAAGCTTCATAGATCAATAGATCTCAGAGTTTCATACGCCATTGAGTTGCCAATGGTTATTAGTACACCAAAAAAGGGTTATCGTGGAAACCTACTCATGAGCTTGAGTAATACCAATAGAGGAGAATTAAATTAAAGGAGAATACTTTTTTGAAATCTTTACAGCAACTTATAGATTATTCAGAAGAAATTCAAGGAGAAATGTTAGATGAATTTTTCAAACTAACATAACCTTAAAAAACTGAAATCCCAGCATTTCTCATACAAACATTGAGTAAGTATTTTGAACATCAACATATATACAACCGATCAGAGACATACGATACCCTAAAAAACAACAACAACAAATCATTATCATCACCATACAACAACATCATTGCAATTATGAAGAGAGTTGAAAAAGTAAGTTTGAGAAGTAAAAGCAAAATCTGTTGAAAACTGAAAGAGAGGCAACCGAAGACCCGAAAACAAAGATGAAACTTGCAAAATACATACATACATTCATACATAGTAAATAACAACAATAAACTGTGATCAATTGACATTTATTTAATTTCAATGAAAAAAAAACATTTTTTTTGAGCATTGGCAGGACACAAGCAGACGAAGAGACCAGCTTTATGAAAAAATTGGCAATTGGTGGTAGAAAAAAATTAAAATAACAAATACACACATTAAATTTGAAACCGAGTTTTTTAGTAGTTATGAACATTTTTTATATAAACACACACAGGTGAGAAACAAAAAAAATTAAAATTAATTATGTAATTAAAAAAAATATTAATAAAAATTATAACAAAGCAAAACCGGCAAAGTGTAAGTAAGAAAAATATATAAAAATAATAAAAAATATTAAAAGTACTTAAAGTAATCAACTTTTTTAAATGTCCATTTTGAATATTAGTAGTGAACTTTAAATGATAAAAAATCTATAAACAACAAAAACATCACAAACAAACAAACAGCATTATACATGAATAGTAAATATGTTTAAAGGCAGGTAAATTGTTGCATTTTGTCGTAATACAAAAACAAAAAACAAAAATAAAAACAAAATTATATACGAAATTAGCAAAGCAAGCAAAAATAGCATAAATATGTGAGTAAAAAAAATCTAAAAAAACTGTTTACATGTAACTTATTGAAAATACAACAAATAAAAGAACAGAAAACCAAAAAACGAACAAAAATACCAAAAAACATTCTAAAACATACTGAAAGCATTTAAGCATACAAAGTGAAATAATAAATATATTGGCGACACACTTGTACTTACAAAAACAAAAAAAGCAAAGCATATTAGCAAAGAATTACAAAAAAAAGTGAAAATGTCTTTTTCAAACAATTGCAAAATATATTATATAATATATATACATATATATATAAAGTTTACCAAGAAACCCACCAATTTGAAAGTATTACATACATACGAACATTTCTTACAAACGAGTTATACACATTAAAAAAATAGAGAAAAACGACAACAACAACAAAAGTAACAGCAAAATAAAAAACAATTTAAAAAACGCACTTATTTTGAGGAAACAAAATATTCAAATTTTCAAAAACAAAAAAATCATGTGAAACAATTTTAAAGTGGGAGAGAGAGCATATTAAATATTGTGTATTTATATTACATGGCTCAATGCTCCAAATCAATGCAAAATCCGAAAAATATTAAATTCAATACTTAAAATTATGCGTTGAACCCCAATTCATAAATCACATTTTTTGTATAAATCTTTTAAGCTTTCATTACAAGCTCTTAAAAGCTTCTTAGAGGGCTTAAGCCAAATTCATAAATCATACTTTTGTATAAATCTTTTAAGCTTTCATTACAAGCTCTTAAAAGCTTGTAACCCAAATTCATAAATCACATTTTTGAATAAAGCTTTTAAGCTTTTCATCCAAGCTCTTAAAAGCTTCATGAGAGCTTTTAAGCTTTCCATCCGAAAATTTAAAAGCTTTTTAGAGGGCTTAAATGAATTATAAATTTTCCCACTTCATTCCGACACACTTTATACATGTTTTTCTACAATTTTTGAGATCATTCGACTCATGTCGTCATTATACAACCATGCATAACATTTTCCACCATCAATAAACACGTATGAACACTGCCGTTTATATATAAATTTGTACATTTATATATATTTACATACATACAGTCTGCATATTAAAGACATTTTTCAATTTCATAAGGAAAAACACTCAAATTTCAATCCATAACCACACTCTAGAAGTTTAGTGAAAAGCTCTACTTTATTTTACCCGAGACGATTTGAAAGTAGAAATATTGTTAAAAAACATTATATAATTTTTTTAGCTGCTTTTACGATTTTCTTAGAAAGTGTTAATACTTTTAATATATAATATATTTGATATATAAGAGCTTTCAGGACCAACAAAAAGTCTACATTTAGGTGCATTGACAAAACAGAGCGAGAGTGAAGAGAAAATTGCAAACTTCATCTCGAAGAAATGACGAGAGGGAATGAAAATGGAGCATTTTAAGATTGAAATTGCTCCGACATATGTACTCTTGAAATGTATTATTAATGTATTATAAATTAGACTTCATCAAGTATGAATTGTATGATATATGAGTTCAATAACCTAAATTTCGACACTTCATTTATTTTCCATAACTTTTTAGCTGCTTTAGCGGTTTCAATAAAATGCTGGAGAATGTGAAAGATTTTTCTCGACGGCTTTGATAAAAAGCAATTTTGCAAATATAGTTCCCTACATTTCGGCGGAAGCGAACATTCCTAAATAAGGAATATAAATTCTGGGACATCAAATGAGCTTAAAATTTTTGACAATTGCAGCAATCTTTTCACTCAATCCCGGAACTCCAAATTCTGAGTAATTAATCTGGGCATCCATCGTACTATAGAGCTAGTTCTTAAGAAGAGAATCTTTTCATTTCATTGATAGAGTAGATGTTCAAAGAAATAGAGGAATGAGACACTCGAAAATAATTCAGAAAGGTCTTCTCAAAATATCTCGAAAAAATTTTATAAAATCTTGTATGAAAGTATCTCTACTGACAGACTTGAAGAATTTGAGTAGAAAATATATCAACTAATTAATTGCTTGAACTCTGCCAATAATGTTGGAGATCTGATACTCTCAAATATTGTTGATTAATATCCAAAAAAAGGGTTCTCAAATTGGATATTAAACGAAAAAATATATATTTTTTTCAATTCTTTCTATAAAAGCAGCTAACATCTTTTAATTTTTTTGTATAAAATTTTACTTTTCAAAGAAGCTCGATTTGCTCAATACAAACACCAAAAATTAATTTAAAACAAGTAATCAGTAGAAGAGCTTTCAAAAAATGCGTAGCAAGTGAAAAAATATAAAATTTTACTTAGTACAATTCAAACTCCAAAATATAGAAGACAGCAATTATATGTAGCATAAATGTAAAATCGCATAAATACATATTATTAAATGCAGAAAAAAGAAAAAACATTAATAATAGATAAAAAAAAAAGAAATTTGATAAAATATTAATACTTATTATTTTTAAATATTTTTTAGGTAAAGTAGAACAAAAAGGATTAATGCAACTCAATTTTTTATTTAAAGAAATTACGCAAAAGAACTTGTATGTATGTATATGTTAAGAGTTAAAGAAAATGTGAAGCATACCTAAAGGCGCGTAAGAATATGAAAATTAAGCAAATTAAAAAAAAAGTTTGAAGAGCTGGAAAATATGTAAACAAAAACAACAACAAAGTGAATTTGTAAAACAATATTTTGCGGATTAAATGTTAAAAAATAGTAAAAATGGAAGAAAATGTGCGCAGTTTAACGAAAACGAAAAGCAATGCGATACTTCGTATCCATAAAAAACACATTAAATACCGCAATTTATATAGGCAACTATACCACACTTCAAATGTTAATGCGTAAACGAATTAGGGCAGCAAGAAAGGAGAGCTTTGATGATGAAAAATACCATAGCTACAACACAAAAAAGTCATAAATAAAATTATAAAAAAATAAAAATAAAATATAAAACTCATAAAATAAATAACTGACAAAGACAAATTGTAATCCATTACTTAAATAGCGAAAATTTTGCACACGAATGTACAGCTCAACAGCTAGTAAAGAGAAATCTTAGCGCTAATACATATTTACAGGCGTACGGTTATGCATACATACACACAACACAAAAGAACGGTAAATAAATTATAACAAATGAGCGAAAATAGCAGTAAATAGCGAAGATTAGCGAAGAAAGTACGAATGTAAACGAAGTAAATGCAGCAAGGATAATGATCCTCTTGGCATAAACGAAGCTGCGAGTAAAGTAAAATATTTCAAATAGCAAATAAAGACCGATTCAAGCATTATAAAAAAACATAGTTCAACTCGAATTCTATATATATAAAATGAAATAGTATACAATATATAATATGTATGTATATGTATGTACAAGTACTAAATGAATATACTTCATATAAATATGTATGTATGTATATGTGCGATAATGGCAAATTATGAAACGATATTGTATTTGTAGTGTAGCAAAGGTAAAGCGTAAAAGCTTCAAAACACATACATACATATATACACCGATACTGATACATACACGCATGCATAGACAGGAAAGACACAAAAGAGAGTTGAAAAGCTAGTAATATAGACCGGAAATGATATTAAAGACGCTCACGAACGTGACAAAGACACAAGAGAATGAGATAAACACGAGCTAGAAAACCATAACAAGAACAACAAACTCACTTACAGCTATACATACCATGAAACATACAAAAAGCATCACAAACAAACAGACAAACATACATCAAAATGAAGCATTGAGAAGTAATTTTAAATTCGAATAAAATAAAATTAATAAATTTAAAATATAATTAATTCTTTCACTTATTCACTGTACACTGTATCCTAATGTCAAATGAAAACCCCTAAAAATTTAAATCAAATATTGAATGGCGGTTAGATTCATATAAGAATTTGTAATATCACTTACTTCAATAAATTTATCCATAAATCCCCAATCTAGAAGAAATCCGAAAAAAGCCAGATACACTTTACCCATACATCACATCAGAGATCAAAATATTTCTCGTAGAAAATAACCCAAATAATCGAGTTACTTCTGAAGAACACCAGTCCTTTACATATACATATTAGAAGCGAATTCGTTCCAACCCGATCTATAACCCGATCTTCTATAACTAAGAGTTCTCCATAACTCAAACTCTTGAATTGGCAATATAAGTCAAATTTCATACAAATAGCATTCCGTAATTTGAAGTTTTTGTTCGTGGATTATGTCTGATTTGAATACGAAAAGTTCAACTGTATTTTCTGTCGGATGACGGAGAATTTCAGCTGGTTCAAGTTTTCAAGAATAGGTAACAAATAGGAGATGATTCATTCTAAATCATATATGAAGATCAATTACGAAACATAGGAATTGACACGAGTGAAACATCATATTGATGTGGCTCCATTATCCCAGGTACGTATTGATCATGGTGAGAATTCAAAGATAGACATTTCAACTTCTTGATCTTTTCTTCCGAATTTTAGGAATTACAAGAGGTGAATTGGTTTCTATTTTTACCATACCACTTGCCGATTTTTATCTTACCTCAATGTGTCTTGGATATCATGTATCTAGTATAACTTTTATTTCAGCCTAACCACCCTGTGTAACGTTTGCAGATACAGTTAATCCAACTGTACACTTTAAAATACACGATTCTGTGTCACTCAGTATTGATGGCGACATCTAGCGGCCATTAGTGCATATTGAGTAGAGAGTTACTATGGACATTAGGATGGATCACAATCAGATCAGGAATAAGAATGATAACACAGACACGCAAAAAAAACAACGGTTCTGACCTGGGGTCTTACAATATGTTAACTAAATTTTTAGGGTCGCTGAACCCGCTGTCCACTTATTGTATCGTCAAATTTGTAATCGGAGACCCCGAACACAGCAATATGCATAAATATGTTGAAGGTTCGAATGAATTTAAGAGGGACCGAATTTTGCACTTTACTTGATAAAAAGACATTTCCGAGAGAAAACTTCAACAAATCTGGATTGAATTCACCATTTTGAAGACACCCTCTGTCGACAAAGATTCGAGTATATGCATCTTATTTGCGTTCCTTAATAGAGAAGTTGGAATATGTCTTACAGAAAAATAACCAGGCCTTCATACATCTACTGTTCTAACTATGTTAAGCGCAACGAATTTGATTTCAGATGTGTGTAAGGAAACAGAATGCGAAACTCAATATATTTATGCACACCGGTTAAGGAAGATGTTGAGGTATTTTGAAAGGAAAAAGAAATCATTAAGTTTGTCAAAGTTGGTTTTTTACTAGCCTCAAGGCGATTGGCTAAAATGCAAGCAAGACGAGAGACGAATTGACCTAATGAAGGATAGAGATTCGATTGAGGTCGAATAATGTGATATTCCAGGAAGAACGTCCGGATATTATGCTAAGTGCGATAATATATAATACGAAAACGATTAGAGACCTGGAACAATCTTTTGTATGGGGCAAGCGAAAAAATCTGGAGGTGGTGATAATTCCAACTCTTAATCAAATACGATGGAATTTCCATTTTAAGACTATAAAAACCTATGAAATTAATAAAGTTAAGAAATAATAAGGCCGAACTATAGATTGAACCAAAAGTACATGGATCTAAGCCTTGTTACGAGCATTATACTCGACGTAAAAGGATTAACAACTACAGTTAACGATTAGAATTTTTAAATAAATTATTAAATCCACTCTCTACAATACGGAGGGAAGTATGGAAATCACTTTTCTCTGAAAAAGAGCTTGGACTACTAACGTTGACTCAGGGATAATGGCTTAAGTGGTTGCGGTTTATCAAGAAATATAAATCAAGAATACCTTACGTCAGGTGGATTATACAAATTATATCTCATTAAAAATTTCCTAAGAATAGACTTATCATTGAAAAGGCCAAATGTCATGGTACATTACAATCAGTTTAAGCAAACAAACTGATATCGATAAATTTTGCAAACTTCGCCTTGACTTCAAATTTTTGCTCAGACTTTCATCTATTTGTTCAGTTAATATTCTCATAATGCTGAAAGCCAAAAAGCCTGAAAACAAAAACTTGTATAGAAGTTTTGACCAAAGTCTCGGTGACTGGGCCATCTCATCTCAGAGAAAGGAATATTGACAGAAGGATAAATTATACTGTCTTGTATCAGCATCTCAACTATGAAAACTAATTTATGTAAATTAGACATAAATGCCCCTCTTCGGAGGCAAAAGGCCAAGGTTAAGTGGCTAACACTTGAATCATATATACTATCTGTATACATACTTAGAATACTGTTTTTTCCATAACTAATACGGATTGACGGATTGGGTATTGGGTAATTAAAATGTACTTAACCTTTTCTGCATTAATTGCAGCGTGAAATGTAATTTAACGGTATATTTAATTGCAAGAATACACGTAGACCAAATTAAACCTATCGAAATTACGAATTTTCATTAGCATTCACATTGGAAATCGAAAATCAAGGAAAATACAAAAAGAAAAATGGTTTACAATATTTCAAGAACATTTTTTTGTATTGTATTGTATTGTATTGTATTACAGTAACAAGTAACGCCCAAATAATTGTCTGCCCAACTGCCGGCAATCGAATTGAAGAACAATTAAATAATAAAGAATAAAAAAATTAATTAACACTTTGCGGTAAATCGCATGAATGCTACCATTGGCACGAGTTCGCACGAATGCATGCAGATTTCACAAAACGAACGCGAATTTTCATATAATGAAATC
The DNA here is from genome assembly GCA_031772095.1 of Zeugodacus tau. Taxonomy (NCBI): domain Eukaryota; kingdom Metazoa; phylum Arthropoda; class Insecta; order Diptera; family Tephritidae; genus Zeugodacus; species Zeugodacus tau. Next base: position 47,669,574 of record CM062650.1, read on the forward strand.
AAATCGGCCGTAAGCGGCACAGAGCTGAACGAATGGAATGGTTGTATGTAAGTGATATATATTTTTGAGACTCGTAGTTAATAAGTGGCTACATATATATATATGTGTGTGTGTAGTAAGTGCACTTGTTTATTGGTTTTTGGTGCTTGTTGTTTACCGATTTGGTACATGCATAATTACACAAAATCAGTCAGCACACACACACACATAAGCAGGTGGTTCTAAGCGTCCTTCTAAAAGCTACGGTCTACTTCCAAAAAGTACTAAAAACATATCTATGGTAAGAGCAGACCAAAAAAAAAACAAAGTTAGTTATAGACAAACAGTGTAAAAATGTAATTGAAAAGCAACGAAACCGTTCATCGTCGAATAGCAATCGAGTTTTCTGAAAACAAGCTGCAGCCTAATTATTATTAAATGGCGAAAATTGTGAGTAAACATACACTCAGCACAAAAAGTATGCGAACAAAGATAAGATAAGGAACAAAAATGTAAAATATAATAAAATGAAACAATATAAAATAAAATAAATTTTAAAATAAATAAAAAAATGTAAAAAAATAAAAAAATAAAATAAAATAAAATAATATAAAAAAAAATAAAATAAAATAAAAAATAAAGAAAAATAAAATAAAAAAACAAAGAAAAATAAAATAAAAAAAATAAAATAAAATAAAATAAAAATAAAATAATAAAAATCAAACAATATAAAAAAATAAAATAAATAAAACAAAATACAATAAAAAAATAAAATAAAATAAATAAAAAAATAAAATAAAAAAACAAATAAAAAAATAAAATAAAATAAGATAAAATAAAATAAATAAAACAAAATACAATAAAAAATTAAAAATAAAAAAAATAAAAAATAAAATTAAAAAATAAAATTAAATAATATAAAAAAATAAAATAATAAAATCAAATAATATAAAAAAAATAAAATAAAATAAATAAAAAAAGTAAAAAAATAAAAAAATAAATAAAACAAAATAAAATAAAATAAAAAATAAAGAACAAAAAATATAAAATAAACTAAAAAATAAAGAAAAAAAGAAAATAAAATAAAATAAAATAACAAAATCAAATAATATAAAAAAATTAAATAAAATAAAATAAAAAAATAAAGAAAAAAAAAATAAAAAAATAAACTAAAAAAAAATAAAATAAAATAAATAAAACAAAATAAAATAAAAAAACAAAAAAAATAAAAACAACAAAACTAAAATAAATAAAAAAAATACAAAAAACAAAATAAAATAAAAAAATAAAATAAGTTAAAATAATATAAAAAATAAAATAGAAAAATAAAATAAATAAAACAAAATACAATAAAAAAATAAAAAATAAAAAAATTAAATAAAATACAAAAATAAAAAATAAAAAAATTAAAAAAACAAATAAAAAAAAAAATAAAATTAAATAATATAAAAAAATAAGATAAAATAATATAAAAAATAAAATAAACAAAAATAAAATTAAAAAAATAAAATAAATAAAACAAAATAAAATAAAAAAATAAAATAAAACAAAAAAATAAAATAAAATAAGATAAAATAATATAAAAAATAAAATAAAATAAAATAAAATAAAATAAAAAATAAAATAAAAAATAAAATAAAATAAAATAAAAAAATTAAATGAAATAAAATAGAATAAAATGAAACAATATAAAATAAAATAAAACAAAATAACATTAAAATAAAATATTTAAAATTTATTTTATAAATAAAAATAAAATAAAATAATCTAAAAAAATAAATAAATAAAACAAAAATAAAATTAAAAAAGTCATAAAAAAATTTTAAAATGTAAATAAAAAACACATTAAAACTATTACAAAATAAAAATATTTAAAATATTATTAAACAAATTTAAATTATTCTGATTAAACCAATAATTGTTTTCAAGTTCATTTAGGTGGATACGACGAGTGTTCGAATAGGCTCAGGAACATGAAATTAAAACTTTATTTTCTATACTAACTGAATTTTGTTTAATCAAACTTTTATGATATCCACGTTTCACATAAACCTACTTTATTACGCCCTAAAGATTCAGCGATTCATTTATACTTTATGTCGGCTGGATCTCGGTTCATTAATTATTGTACTCGAACTGAATTGATGAATATTCGCATTATGACGGCTCCTCAACTCTTCCTCCTCCTCTCCTCCTCTATATGGCATAACCTTTGCTTTAAAAGTTGTATTCAGAGCGATCTCTTAATTTTTCGACCCTCCAGACTCTATTTGACTTCACTTACTTTGTAGAGATCCAATCCATTACAGCTGTTAGAAAAGCTACCAAACGGATGCATTTTAATTATCTGAAGTTCAAACGATTTCAAACTCAGTCTGAAGCTGACTGCGGCAGACGTGTGATTAGACAATAAGTTTTAATAATAAAAATATTATATGTCCGGTGTCTAAACAATAATATTCAAATTACTACGGTTTTCGTGTTCGGTCAAACTGTTAGATCATGTGTGTGTGAATCTGACATTATCCATCTAATAAACTGCAAAAAATTTTCCGAAGAATGAGGTATCCTCACAATAAGTCGAATTTCATGGCATTTGTATAATTCCCTGCTGAGTTTAATATCGATACTCCTTTTATTTCTGGACGTATCTCGATATATACGCATTAAAATTCAAAGAAGCCAATCAAAATGTCCACCTTTACGAATATTTTTAATGACAAGTGTTTGTTGCATATAAGCATTAATCTATGAATGTCCATCAAAATCAGTCGATCGCTAACCGCAAGAAATGGTTTAGTAAACTCGCTCAATTATAACCATGTCTATCAATTTTACTATGTACGAGTACATAACCAAATGAGTGAGTGTGTGTATAGTATATGAAATACTAATGCACCTGATTACTTGCGTTGGACCCGTATTTAAACAATTTATGTTCGAAAATTAACGACTACTTGTATTTTCATTAGCTATGCACTTATGAGGTTTTGGTGTTGTGTAGGTATGTACTATATGTTTTCAGCAGTTTTGTAAATTTACACATATCGATCATAACATCCATAAATAATTTGTTGCGTAACGCATTAAAGAAGTGTGACACAAATGGCACACTTTAATTGAACCGAAAGCAACAAATCGAAACGGTAGTCCTGGGGGCGTTGTTGCAATGAGGCAAGTGTGTTTGAGTAAATATGTTTAGATTACGACTGATGGATTGATTGATTTTGACATGCGTTGCATACTTTATTGAATTGCTTAATTGAATGCAGTTAATGTAAAATACTCTGGGGGGTTGAAAATGAGGCAATATGGTTAAATTTTGGCCAAGAGGATGGAAAAAAGAAACAACCCAAAATTATATATAGTTATTTAAAGATAAGTTTTATATATTTAACGAGATCACGACGGTTGATGCCTAAAACACCATGATCTATCAAAAATCAGATGAGTATTTCAAATCGACATCAGATGAGAAATATCAAATAAACCTAATAGTATGTTTACATAAGAAAATAATCTCGTTCTAATCTTGTTCAATAATCTAACCGTTTACATATAGCCAAATGAGATTATCAATTGTCAAATGTATTATATTTGTTGTTGTATTACACAACATTTCTCCTCTTCTTCGCAAAATTATCGATAGAACTAGGAATAACACCGAAAATCTAGTTGTATAAAACAAGATAATTTTATAATCTCGGATTATCAAGAGAGGAATTTTGTATGAAAAATCTCGTTTCTTAATTACAGATTATCGAGTTAAGCTCGTAAATGGAGATAATCTCGTTATATTTAAACATAGTATAAGACGTCAAATGTCAAATAGACGTCAGATGAGATATGTCACATAAATCTCTGATGTCAAGTGTCAGATAGATGGCAGATCAGAATCTGGACAACAGATGTCAAATGCCACATAGACATCGGATGACAAATATCAGATAGATGACAGATCAGAAATGTAAGATGACAACAGACAAATAGACGTCAAATGAGAAATGTCAAATCGACGTCAGATGGTAACAGAAATCATATACTGTAATCGGGCTCCAGGAGTTTAAGAAAATATTAAAAATTTGACCCGGTCAGAGATTACAGCGCGCATCAACCTGCTGTCGCGCCTTATATAAAATCAAACTCCAACGCTCAATTGTTAATAAACAACGAAATTCACAAAAACTACAGCTTCTTTCCTGATGTCGTCTTTGTAATACAACTTTTCATAGAGCACAAGTAAACTTGTTCGAAGTAAGTTAAAAATAAATTTGAAAGAAATAAATGATCAAGAAATGAATTTCAATTGCACAAATTTTGACTTTCTCGACATGAACAATTAAAACTTGTTTGCTTCATCATCCGCTGCTAATGATAAGAAAATGCTCAGAAGTAGCGAATTTCTTCCGCCTTTTATCGACAATTGTTTCAACCGTCTGCACACCTATGGAGGTAAAATGTAAACAACAATGCAATGCGCCTCAGACAACTAATGACAAGCAAGTTCCGACAATTTGCACACATTTTTTAATAAATTGTTTAGACATACGGCGTAGCAGCTGCACGTGCCACTGCAGTCAGCGCCTTCGCATTCATTAATGCCAAAGCTTATAACCTCTGCCTTTTGCTAGCTCAGTGCAGCCACTTATCGACTTTCGAAAGTCAGCAAAACAAATTTTAGATATACCAAACATACAATTGAGTTGAAAACTCCGTAACCATTATTTGCATTAGGATATGATAAGAGTAAAAACTTAACTGTAATTGCAACAAAAAATCTGTTTGCAAAAAGAAAATTGACTCCTTGATTGATTGACACTTTGAAATGGTGTTGATAACGAGGCAGGAGCAAATAGCGCAAAATGTGTTACAGTTGATGGTCGGTTATAATCGTAAATTCATTGAGAGGTATTTATTTAAAGATTTTTTTCCAAGTCTCTTAAAGATCGAAGACAAACATTCAGAAAATCGAAATTACGTTCAAATTACGAGAGCATAATCGAGAAATGACTTCATTTTGAATGGAAATAGTCGGATGGCTATATTTTTGAAAAATTAATAAGAAATATACTGGAGAAAAACTCAAAGTCATAATGCTGTCTTTAAAGCCCGGGTTTTGAAAGACCGAGGTAAGGAGGTCGATGTATTTCCTTATGAAAACCTTTCCAAAGTCTATGAAAATAGAAGCACAAACGAGAAGTAGTATTAGTATGTGCGCAAACCTTTAGAAAGACTACGCGTATGCAGAATTAATTAGAATTAAACTACGTAATAGCATAGATGATGGGTATTTTTGGATTATTTGAACACTCGATGTATTGAGTTTAGATGTATTGAAGAATGAAGAAGAAATCAACCATAACCCACAGAACTAAAGTTGGGGACAATAATAACTTTTTCATTCGACACCGAATTAGTCAATTAAATATTTTTTTATAGATAAAACCTAACCTAGCCAAATTTACAACGTTAAGCGGCTATAACAGTGTGACACTTTCAAAAAAATCGATTTTTTTTATTAATTGCTTATTCAATAGTTTATTCTTCCAAAAATATTCTGTGAAATCGGCGAGGTCGTATCTCGAATAGTTTCTGAAAGGCAGCGTTCTAAAGAGTGACCACTTGCAGGTATAAACCGCTATACTCCAAACTTTAAACGTGTCTTTCTCGAAACGACATTTTCAAAATTGCCGACATTAGGTCGAAAATCCTCAATTAGGCATTAAAAAGAAAACAATTTTTTTACCTAAAAACGAAATTTTTTTTCAGAACTACGACATTTTGTTATTTTTTTTACTTCAATAAACTTTTTGAATTTTTTTGTTTCAGCTACTCATTCGGCCGGAATCATGTCATCATTTGGGGAACTTTTTTGGCACTTCCGAAGACTGCACATAACTTCGGTATTTTTCAATATTTTTGTAAGAAAAAAATCTTAAAATATAGCTGAAAATATACATTATTATGTCCAAAAAACTTCGAAACAATCGATCGAGTACTTTATGGGTTATACTAGTATAGCCCCTTAACAACAACCCGCAGTGTTGCATTCCAGTTTCAAATCGATTGTATTCGAAAAATAATGAGATTTTTCTTTTATATGCTACATTGAACTCAATCAGCGCTTTAATCGAGCAAAGGCCTGCTAATTGATCAACTAATTCTCGTATAAAACGCTATAATGAACTTAGAAAACTACATGGTTTCCAGAAAGTAAACAATCCAAAAAATACAGGTTAATCTATTTTGTAGATCCAAATGAATATTTATTTTTTGATTTATTTTGTGAAGGGTTCTGTCTAGAATAATTACTAAACAATAGATTCAAAATTAGTTTTATATGAAATTAATAATATACAGGAACTTCTCTAACTCTAATGACCATAATCCACAAAAAAATTTCGAGTTAGATAGACTTCAAATTATGGAGATCTTCGAGTTAAAGATGTTCGAGTTATGGAATTGTATATTTTAAAAATATATTAACATATTTCAGTCAATATTCTATTTTTTCGACCACGAAAAATATTAACATAGATAAATTAACAATATAATGCTATAACTCTTGGTAAAATAAAAGAAATACTCCATTCAGGCCTTGTGCTTTTAATATTTTTTTACATAATATCTATTGAGAATTCTCTACGTAAAGAAATTTGATAAAAAATATTTATTGACAGTTAAGCTCTAATTGAAAATTAAGCACTAATCTACAATTAACCTTTAACTGACAATTAGCTAATTGTGTTTGAATACTGTAAATTTAGTAACAATTAAAGGAGAATTTCTGATAGTTTTATAAAATTTACAAAAAAATATATTAAACATTATTATAACTAGTTTTTGTCTGTAATCTCGAGGTGTTTGCCAGAAAATCAATTTAAATATTGGTAACTCGATTTGTGCGATATTTCGATAAATATGCAGAAATATGCTATCAAACCTATAATTTGAAATTGATTTATGGTGATATTACACTTCGAAAATGTATAATTAAAACATTTGCTCGCTTTTTATTGGTTTTTTCATTTTTTTTTTGTATATTGTAAACATTTTTCGCGCTCAACATTGCATATTTTCCAAAACCAGTCCAATAGTGGGCGTATCACATGTATTTTATAGGTCAAAATTGCCACCTATGCTCTATTGCGAAATAAACCAAATGTTCAATACCGCACATTTAGAGGCAAATAATTGAAGAAAACATAAACCCAAATTGGCATATGTTACACTCCAAAAATGCATTCAACAGTATTTCAGGCTCATTGCAACGCCCGCTTACCAATTCTCGATTCAGGTTCGCTTAAGGCGCATGGCAGCCACTAACTTACGCGTTTCCACAACTCATATGGAGTAGGAATTGTTGCCAGTGCACTCCAGAGGATTGGATTGTGTGCAGCTTAGCAGCGAGCGTTTAGCGCCAGTGACAAGTAAACCGGCTTAATTACGCGCATTTGGCAATAACATGCTTTAGTAAGTGCACACCTACATATTATATTTTTATGCGCAAATTCGTAGAAGGATTACGTTTAATTGTATGCAAGCATGCATTCATTCATACTCAACAACTTATGTTATGTAGAGAGGGGTATTTGAAAGCTTGGTATGCAAATGCTCGTGGAGAATGTTTAACTAAATTCGAAAAATTATTGCGCGAATTGTGCACGATTATATACAATGTAGCAGCATAAACTGGTGTGTCTAGACTATGTTGAAGGTAATGAGAGGGTTGTTTATAATCTTAAATGGACTAGATCAAATTATGAATTCCAGACTTAATGGAAAAATGTCACATTTTTATAGAAATTGCAAACCAAGTGCTCCACAACTTTTATTCACGATGTGACATTTTCAGTTACCAACATTTATATTGAGATCTTGAGATCATTGTGACAAATGACTAAGTAACTAAAAATGCAATGTTTTTGCGATTTCGAGATAGAATACTTAGTTTGAATCTAAAAAATCATAATTATAGAGGCAGAGAGTGATTTATTGTGTTTATCGGATCGGAGCTCGAACCAACCAATAGACAATAAAAATTTTGGAGCTCAGTTAACCAAAAACTACAGCGCAGATTTTAATATAGTAAAAGGGGACTTAGGCCTTTTATAGGCGTTTTTATTTAAAATAGAAATAGTTACAAAGTTTATTGAGTAGATATACATATTAACTGATTTAAATTATTGATTGAGTGTACATGATATATAAATTGTTTGATTGGGTTACCTTACAATTACCTTAGTAGAATTAAAATTGATGAATTCCATTCAATGCTATTCACCTATACCTTAAATTCTTTACATCCTTATATTTTTCTAGAGTATTTAATTTTTAGTTCCACACAAACTATTGTTCAAACGGATAGTTTTCGCGAATTTACAGTTACTTCCCAACATTGACAGTGCAAAAATGAGAGATAACTGATACAGTGTCATATTGAAACAAGCAAGGGAGAGCATGGAGTATATGAAGTATCAAACGGAGGTGCGGAAATAATTATAATAGAAGGGGGCTAAACAAAGATCGATATCGATGACATTACTGTATAAGGTATACTAGCGTGGAAGAAGGTCTGGAGAAGTGGCATAAGCAGATTCTGTTAACTACACTTTGTGGGCTTGACAATGGTCCGATTTCGCCAATTTAATTGAATTTTCATAATCATCTTTTGCCAAAATTACATTTTCACATACATTTTGTAGCGCTCATATATACAATATAATGATGTTCATGTTTTTTGCAGACTGTATACCGTTCGGATCCGTCTTTGAATTGGTACAATATATGAAGAATATTCTGGACCAGACTTTATAGTATTACAAATATGATAATTATATTAATAATAGATATATCTCATATCAAGACATATCTCAATAAAACTATATAGAATGTTAGGCTGGAGTAAGACTGAATTGGATTTCAAATAAGGGTGCAATCGATTTGAATTATCATCATCACTCTGACAAATTTTTAATTCATACTCTGAAAATTTTGATCGACCTAGGAATTTTCCATATTTTTCACGATCATTTGACATTTATTTTTAGTAAGGTTTGCCATTTCATCATGGAAAGATATACGATCCAACAACGAGTCGAACATATTAAAATTTACTACCGAAATTCGGAGTCAGTGGCCTCAACTTTATGACGGATTTTCATCGAAAAATCATCTTCAGCGAGGAGGCTCATTTTTGGCTAAATAGCATTGTCAATAATCAAAATATGCGTTATTGGTCAAGCAGCAATCCACACGTACTCCATGAGTCACCTTTGCATCCCGAAAAGATTACGGTTTGGTGCGGTTTATGGTGATGATCAAGACTGGCACGTAACTGTGAATGGGAATCGCAACCGCTCCATGGTAATCGAATATTTTTAATCCGTATTAGATTATATGGACTTGGACAATAGTGGTTTCAATATGACGGCGCCACAAGCCACACAGCGAAAAACCAAGTTTGGTGTAGGTGTTATGTCACGAAATGGCCCAGTCAATTGTCCGCCTCGGTCGTGCGATTGGACGCCGTTAGACTATGGTCTTTGACAACAAGACAACGACGATTGATAAACTTTGTACGAACAGCGAACGTGAAATTGCAGTAGCAATGACCGCATTATGCTTGAAAACCGTCGAAAATTTGTCTCACCACGTCCCATCGTGGCTTTGCAAAATCGAGTTCCCCCGGTTTTCTTTTATTTATAAAAAACAAAACTTTTGTAGCGCTCTTATTGAAAACCCCTTTATATAATATATTCTTCGAAAATTAGTAAAGGCGTCCGAGAGGTAATAGCCTTTTCACTCATGAGCTAATTGATCAATTAACCAGCTTCTGCTCGATTAAAACACTGATTAAGAGCGACTTACCATAAAAAATAAAAATCTACACTAATTTTTAATTGAATTTTAATCGACTCGAAATTGAACTGCAACTTTGCGTCAAAGACCGTATTTGTAATTTTATATACGTTCTTTGTCTGCGAATTGTGGTTCACGCTACACGACGATAGATGTCGCTGCCAAAATAGCAATCAGCTGAGCCAACTTCTTATGAGAAGCAAAAACAAAAATAGGTATCTGATCGGTTAGTGAAGGGCAAAAACCGGTTTCTCAATCAAAATTTTAATTGATCAATTAATTTAGCTGTGTGAACCGGCTATAAGGTTCAAAACCTTGAACTGGACGAAAGATATAAAATTGAGATATTATAGTGAAATTAGTTCTAACAAACACTCTAAAACATTGAAAGTCACTGCATGGGCACAAACTGTTACAACCACAACGTCTTCTTTGATTTGAGTTAGGCGTTCACTTTGCAACTCATACTAATATCGAATGGTCCCTTTTTCTTTCGAATAAAACCTCAACAACAAATATGTGTCACCTGAGCATTTAATGAGACATATTTGCAAGTAAATACAAAACAATTAATGTTTAAAAATTAACCAAAAAAACGGCTTTGCGCTCTTACCTCAGTGATCCAGTTTTTCTGCCGTTAGAAAAGTAAAACGGATATTATCAACATAATCAGTTCTCATATGCAAACTGTTTTTTAGACTGTCTATGCAATTCAATCGACATAAATAAGTTACACTATAATACATAAAAAACAAAAAACATTTCGAATTGAGTTATCGAGTGCATTAATATTTTGCACCTGTTGCTTTAAGAAAAATTCGATGAAAAAACTAGTTTCGGCCCAAGCAAGTGATATTTGCATACAACTAAACATAAACGCAAGATATTTTGTTTATCACATTTGAATTCAGTGCAAATTGTGAATGAGAGCGCGTTAAAGACTTTTGCCAAATGCAAATGCCGTCGCGATAATTTTCGAAGCAAATCAACTTAATCACCGTTATATTTAGTGTTGCAACCAGCTTATTAATAATTGTGTTGCTAAAACATAAATTTGCATTAGTGCCGTGCGTGAGTTTGTGTATCCGTCTATGATGCCTGCCACTGGAATTTTCGTACGTAATTATATCACTCGGGCCGTAGTGATTGGCGTCATGCCGCTTTGCGTACTTGAACTATGTCCGACTGCGTGTCTTTTTGCTGAAATTTGCACTAGAGCCCCCCCACTGTCTTGGGGTTGGGCCGCAGCGGTAAAAGTATAAGTAAATATAAATTGTATTCGATTACTTGTAAATGTACCTGCTACACTTGTACTCACTTAATTTCAAGCTATTCATATCGAGAATGAATCAACACGAATATTGACGGTTGCACAAAAAAATGGACAATCAAAAGTTTTGGCGAAAAAAATGCCATTGAACTTTAGCTTTTGACTTTTGTCAAATTTGCTTTTATTCGACCGTACATTCATTGAGCAGAAGTAGAGTACGCATGCGTTTGAATACAAAGCGGGGGAATTGGTTTGAAACAGCAGGGGGCTTGTGCGGAAAATGAAAATATTTATATAAAGGGTGTTTGTGGCGCAAGCCAAATGTCAGTTACTAACTGGATATTTGATAGGGGTATTGATACTCGCTATTAATATTGCTAACATACGGTCTTAAGACATTTTTATGCTTCTTCCACTCTCAAGTTCATCTGTGGTGGTTGTTTAAAGTGCAGTATTGTAATTAATCTCAAAAAACATATTTAATCTGAATGATTGTAAGAATTGGTTATATTTGCATGAAATTGGTTTATAACTTGCTATATATTTTGCTAATTTCGAAATTGAGCGAATCACTATCGGTGAACAAAGTTTCCAAATAAAGATTATTTGGAACACCAATTGTTTTAAGCTATGTTGTTAAGTCCAAATAAGTGAGTTCAATTATTCTTTAAGGGGTTAGGTGAATTTCAAAATTTGAAATTTTTTTGTTTTACTAAATGTTGAAATTATTCTCCGAAAATTTCAAATCGATTTGAGTAAAATTCTAAGAGATTGACCCTCTGGAAGTTCCGTCCACCAGGCCACGTCAGTATGAATGTAAAACTTTAAACGTATTTATAACAAAACTCAATTCTTCATGTCGGTGGACATGATTTCTCGAAGAGTTCAAAATTTGCACACATCTTAAAAATAAAATTGTCTAGTTAAAGAACGGAGGATTTTCTTTAATCTTTATTACAACTTTTTTTCGAGCCGATATTTGGCAATAGTGAGTTATACTGTCCATTTAAATACTTTTTTTATTACACACGTCATGGGAGATGAGGTACCAACGGCTGAATTTCGGAAATTGTAAATGCAATATCCTGTTTAAATATATATCTTTGATGTGCTGAATAGGCCAAATGAAATATGTGATTGTATATATTCAAAAAATTAATAAACATCCTTGTTTTCAACCTCTGAAACCCACCTAACCCCCTAACATTACGCAGTGGTTCCGCCATAGGCAAAATCAAAAAATCCATCTCACGATTTTTCGACAAAATGTATACCGATGACCTCTAAATTGTCCACACTTCCTATTTGCAAACCGGGTTTTCCTAAAAATCTAACGGTAGTCTCAAAAAATAGAGTTAAATGCATGAACAACCGGATTTATTTTAAAGCACATCAGATTTTTTTTTTAATTTCGCAGAAACAAAGGACTTCCATTTGTTCTGGTAATTTTTCAGGTTAACGAATCAGGATTATTTTTAATGGATTTTGAAGCTAAAGGTATTTACTTTAACTTGTGAAATTAATTAAGACTAACGATATCTGTATTTTTTGTGAAATTAGTGTTTTATATCACCTATTTTTTTTGGATCTTTTTTCTGCGTCTTCAAAGTGTTTACATAAAGTTTTAACTGTGTTTCCCAGCGATCCCCCTTTAATTGTATTTTATATAGTATTTAGCAGAATCTTAAGGTAATAAAAGTGCTATGTTGGGTGCGGAAAGTTACAGATGTATTTGCAATCGTCAAAATAATAGTGGCCTTTGAATTAACTATTTTTAAGTTCAAACTATCATAATTGGGCTAAGGAAGCTTGGAAAGAAGGATAAATCTTCTTTATTTCAATCTGTGTACGGTTTACTAGAGGATACATTATAAGTTTTTGTTCTAATTATAATAGCTGTTGAATGGCAGTGAAAAAATGAACTGTACTAAATTAGTTGATAATTTGCTTTTTCCCGACATTAATTTTTTATGTGATATTATTCTTATAGGTGGAATATGGGGGTTGGATGAGGGAAACTATAACGACAAATCATGTTCAGCTTTTTTCTCGCTTTCTTAACTTTTTTTTCAAAGCCTTACTGAAAGTTTTGACGCTCCAACCATGGCCATGAGAAATATTTTTGCACATCATTGCCTAGTAGTCCTATGGGGCCAATCTTTTAAATATATATTTAAAATATTTTTCTAGATTTTTGGTGAAAATTTCACAGCGGGAAGTATTTCTGACCGCGCCTTCATACAAGCTGAACCACTGTGCATTATTACCAAATCAAGACTATTTTTCAATCCCATATCTGGAGAGATCTCTGAGATAATCTGAGAAGCAAAATTGGAAAGCATTCTGGTATTTTCAAAGATACTCCCAAAAAAAAGTTTCGTATAAACAGTTTTCAAAATATTTCCGCACTCCTGTTACTAAAAATGAGGAAGTTTCACTTCGAAATCACATAAAAAGTGAAATTTTCTTAATAAGTGTTAGAGAAAAATCAAGACAAATGATCCCTAAGATATTCAACAATACGAAAACGATAAGACAATTTCATCTCTTTAAAGCCGAGAAATGATCTTAAAAGCAAACATATAAACCAAGTGTTACTTTGGACCATCATTACTTTGGATCATCGTTCTAATTACGAATAGATTTTATGTAAGCCGATCCCCCGTGTGTTCAAAATCGGTCCATTAAATAAAATATGTCTACTTCGAATGCATATCTGAAATGAAAATATAGATCCATAACTTACTCTAGAACCAACTCCTTGTTCCAGTGATTAGAGCATACGCCATAACTACTTACGGACTTAGATCTAACATGAGAGCTTTGCATTACATTAAACAATTTTTCCTAACACTGACAAATCGCACAACGTATTTTTGTGATGAGGATTCTTGATAAACGAAAACAAGCAGAGTTGAATATTGGCCAGTTGTGGAATTAAGAGTTACATGGGTTTCGTGGGTTCAAAAAATCGAATTGACATGGGTTCAAAATCATTTGACAACCATGTTCTCGAAAACCACTCAATCGCTTTTGATGACATTTTGCACAAATGATCGAGATACAATTTACTCGTGCCTGAACAAAGGATTTTTTTTAATTATCATTACAACTGTTTAAAAAAATAGAATCAAGCGAATTTGACCACAATTTTTATTTTTTTGGTAAAATGCCTGCCAAAATTCCAATTTTTACTTTTTTTGTCTTTCCTTCGTTCAAGCACGAGTTTATGGTCTTAACTAAAACACTTATTTTTGTTTTTTCATTTTGGATGATCCTGTCAGGAGTTATGCTGACAACGCGGAAGCACCTTTTTTTCGAGGGGCACCAGAAATGACTTCACAATGGAGAAGTTTTTATTTTGTTTTTTGAAAATTTCAGAAATTTTTCTTTACATATATATCTATAAGACAAAATGTTTGAATTAAATAAATAATTTTTTACATAAAAAAAATATTGAAAATTGGCCTTTTTTTACACGACAAAACCCATGTAACCCCTTAATAAATTTTTAGTATTACATCGGCTGAAAAACCTTTGGACTTATCTTAGGGAATATCTAAAACGAATTTTGAACATTGATCAAAGAGAGAAACGTTCAAAAGACAATTTGTCGCTGATTAAACATAGTCTGATTAATGGGTGTTGCCCAATGAAAGTGGTATAAAACGCTCTAAAACACAACACTGGGATAGATGGTGCTAGCAAGCCCTTTTTTGGGATTCAAAAACAGATCAAAGATAATCCAAATTGTTAGAACAAAAACTTGACTTTTCGAAAAATAAGTACACTATGGTACAGTCTGTGGAATAAGTTATTTTCCCCAGTTAGCTACTGTATAATCGAAAAATATGCAATGAAATTCTTGAGATAAAAAATAAATAAATAATATATTTTATTCTACAACAGGTGCAGTTGAACAGCTCGCATGCAGCCACCACGCGGATATGCCAAGAAGTTTGGTATTGTTGACAAGGTCTTGACCAAATAAATTTTACAATTTTGAACTACCACGTGCCACCAACAACAACAACCACAACAGGCTGTCCAAATAAACTATGTATGAATATTTAAATTTATTGCGAGTAATACAACTATTTGGACAGACCAAAAATGCTACTTGCGGAAAGCAATTAATTATTCTACAACTGATTGACACATGGACTACAACAACTGGATAAACAAAATTTATTAACAGCAAACAACAATAATAATAATAAACGCCAACAAAAGCGTTAGAAGCAATACGTCATTCAGTCATTCACACAATGAACGAATGAATGGGTGAGTGAATGAATGAAGGAGTGAATTAGTTTTCGTGCCTACAAAAATCGCAACAAAATGTGTTGGAAATGAGTCAACCGTGGCAGGCGGCGAAATAGTGAATGTGTAACAATATGTTTGGATTTCTTAAATCAAAGTGAGACACGAAAAAAAATATGATTGCCGCAACGCGCAATTCACGACAATGAAATGCCAAATTATAGACCATGAAATGTATAGAGTCGTGTCTTTTGGTTGCAAATTCGATTGCGAATGGATTTTTTTTTGATATTTTTTCGAAATACATACATATTTTGGCGTTTTTGGCTTGCAAGATCACTTAGCGTCTGGGTTAATTACTAAAAATCTTAAAAAACCAGCAAATTTCGCCAAAAGAAGTCGGGGTAAAAAAGCGAAAAATAAAAATAAAAACTATTTTAAGGACTGCAAGTGGCGATTGCGCACAATTAATAATCAATTAGCGACCACCATATCTCTTACTAACACTCATTCATATACGAGTATATATATATACCTGCAATCATATATCTATAACCCAAGTCTCACAGTAGTAAAGTCATTTAGCCTATTTAAACGTTCGGCAGGCGTTGATGCAACATGCATAGCTGCACATTGCAACAAAGCTTTGCGTTCAAATACATATAAAAATATAAATAAATGTAAAAATTTTTGTTGCTCTTGACACAATCCATCATTGCGTGCAGCTGTTGATAACTAGTTTAGCTTTTTTCAAATATAATTTTATTTATTTATGTTTTTCTTGTGCACTTTTGCAATGCACATTGGCATTCCCGTATTATTGTGAAAAGACGGTAGTCGGCACAGACAAATACATAAATATAATTGTTGGCAACAATGTGGTCACTAACAGCCAGCCGGCTATGTATTTTCCTTTAACATCAAGAAGGCTAAAGTAACGTGTCCAAAGCGAAATAAACAAGTTGAATTATTGTGATTGAATTTCATGTTTTTCGATTTTTTTTTCTCTTTATACCCATGCATAATAAGTTGCATGTAGAGTTTATGAGCACAATATCGAACATAACGGCATTTTTCTACACCCATTTATAGCAATAACAGTGCAGAATAGATAAGTTATCGCCTTAAATGGGCTTAGTTCGATAACAAACAATTCCAAAATATGTCGTAAAAAATGATAATGTGTGCGGTGTACTACATAGGCGCGACAGAAATAAAGGTGTCCTAGATTTTTCGTAAACATTGAATTCATTAGAGATAATAATAATTCACAATTTTTGAATGTAGGTTTGCCACAAATATTTGGGAAATAAATTTTTTCGACACTTTTATTGAAATATTGAATTTAATTTTATTTATTTGTCCAAATAATTTTCACACTGGTGTCAACCTTTCCCAAAAATATCACTCATATGTATAACTCTGTTTTAAACCGCTTCGTTTGATACCCATATCATATTTAAAAAATTAAAGCAAACATTGAAACAGGTGGCAACCCTTCCTCAAAATATAGTATGATCAACTTTAAGTCATTTTAAATCTGATTAATTTGACACCCATATTGATATAGTGGGCACATCTTATCAATACCCTTGAATTAAATCTTATACCAGTGGCAACCCTGCTCAAAAAATATTTTCAATTTTTTAATAACAGTTATATGTATATCATTCTAGGGTTTTTATCATTCTATTTTTTTTATATTTAAAAAACTTTGAAACATCTGACAACACTTCTAGGCAAGTCGAATAATATCCCTGTTGAGACATACATCCCATCCATAAATGCACTTCTAGGAGATCTGCTTAGTAGGTATCCTTAAAGTAGCAGAAGTGTTCGAATGAATTCATTATTTTTATGTAAGAAACTCAATCCCCACAAACTGGCGGTAAGATCGTTCAGGTTCAGTTCATTTCTAGCGAAATGCTTCTATAAAGTCGGACATATTCAAGACTGTAGTCGGTTTTATTCAAGACTGTATAAGTTGGAAAGTCTGAGTCTGATACTGACCTATAAAACTATCTCTCTATTAGATATAACTACAAAACCCGGCTAGATTCTATAGCTGCATTCATATTTTTGAAGAGAGAACTATCAATCTTACAAGATATTAATAGGTCCACCTGGAGATTTTTTAATATTTTGACCTCTGGGCTTTCAATTGGCTTCACAGTTGGTATATGATACTTTACTTTTAACTATAAGTTAGATTATCTCTAGAAACTTTAAGTGCCTATGGGTGAACTCGACGAATTGTTATATTATATTTAAATGTTAACCCGACCCGCCCGAACTCAATGCTACCTTACTTATATCGTATTAATTTACATATAGTTTTTCATTATTGTCTATTTGTGATCCTGTTTGTCTTCGTCTGTATAGATTTTAATTAGTTTTTGGCCTTATTAGTTGATTTCAATCAATCGCCAATGCCGGATGAATGTCGTCATCTATTGGAAATATATTTACAGCCGACTGAACTGAAAGCGAGAGTCGTAGCAACAGGAAAACTATTTACTATAGGATGGGTGCGTTTATATATTTTTTTAACATTTTATTCAACTAGTTTTTTTGTGGAGCCTTCTCTAGGCTTAGTGTTGCTACTGCTTTAGAAAGCACTCAATTACAGAAATGATATTTTCAAATGAAGTTCAGCAAGGAAAATGAAGGATATGCTGCTTGCAGAAGTCATTATTTATCTATATATTTTTTTTTTTAACAAGTTGTGGTCAAAATATGCGATTTTTTATTAAGGTATTCTAAAAACACCCTTTATATATAAGTAAAAAGTTTGTAATATATTTGTAGTAACAGATTTCTCAGTATTGCTTAGATTCAGCGGCATTCCAACTACTTTAATGTGACGTTCATAAATTGGACCCCACATTACATGGCATAACATAAAGCCAAACTTTGACAGTTTTTGTTTGACAGCTGTCAAAAACCGAGTTCATTAAAATTCAGCGTAAGAATAGTTTGTTTCGCACTACCGCAACTATGTATGCCACACCCGAGCGAGCTAACTGGAAATGTAATTTTTTTATTTGTGAATATATGAAGTGTTTGATATTTAAACTGAACAATGCAGGCCCCTGGGATGCATTAAATTATGTCGCCTGGTATGAAATGCTGTCTAGAAGTGTGCAAATGAAATAAAAATTTATATGGTTCGGGTTATGTGAAGTGCAGTTAATTGGTAGACTAAATAGCAAAATACAATTATGAATAAAATGAATAAAAATCCGTTGAGAAAAGTAGTTTATGAAAAAGTCATTTAACAAACCGCTTCCTTTTTAAATTTACTGTTTTTATATAAACAAATTGTATAGATCTGATAAAAATCCAGCTCTGACTTATTTTTTCAGTTTGGTCGGATATCTAGAATTTTATACTCTCGCAACAAATGTTGCTAAAGAGAGTATTATAGTTTTGTTCACATAACGGTTGTTTGTAACACCCAAAACTAAACGAGTTAGGTATAGGGTTATATATACCAAAGTGATCAGGGTGAAGAGTGGAGTTCAAATCCGAATGTCTGTCTGTCCGTCCGTCCGTCCGTCTGTGCAAGCTGTAACTTGAGTAAAAATTAAGATATCTTGGTGAAACTTGGCACCATAGAAAGGTTGCATTCGAAAATAGCAAAATCGGACCACTGCCACGCCCACAAAATGGCGAAAACCGAAAACACATAAAGTGCCATAACTAAGCCATAAATAAAGCTATGGAAATAAAATTTGGTATGAAGGATCGCACTATGAATGGGCATATTTGGATGTAATTTTTTTGGGGAAGTGGGCGTGGCCCCGCCCCCTACTAAGTTTTTTGTACATATCTCGCAAACCAATTGAGCTATATAAACCAAACTTTCTGCAGTCGTTTTTTTAGCCTCTTCCTAATACAGTCTAAAAATGAAAGAAATCGGATCATAACCACGCCCACCTCCCATACAAAAGTTAAGTTGAAAATTACTAAAAGTGGGTTAACTCACTAACGAAAAACGTCAGAAACACTAAATTTCACATAAGAAATGGCAGATGAAAGCTGCACTCAGATTTTTTTACAAAATGGAAAATGGGCATGGCGTCGCCCACTTATGGGTCAAAAACCATATCTCAGGAACTACTCGATCGATTTCAATGAAACTTGGTTTGTAATAGTTTCCTTACATCTCAATGATATGTTGTGAAAATAGGCCAAATCGGTTCACAACCACGCCTACTTCCTATATACCAGATCTTTGAAGACGATCTGAATCGTTTACTTTACAATATATAAAGTAAACACTAGTAAAGATATCGGTGCAAAACTTTGCACAAATATTATGTTTATAGTGTGGCAGCCCCATTCTAAAAATCGCCGAAATCGGACCATAGCTTTTTAAGACCCCATATATCGAACACGAGGACCTCGGTGCTTCTAACCTAATATTATGGTTTCCAACTTTCAATGGACTTTATACGACCAATATGTTTGTCAAATTGTGTATTATATAATATAAATAAAGTTAAATAAATAAATTGCGAGAGTATAAAATGTTCGGTTACACCCGAACTTAGCCCTTCCTTACTTGTTTAATATTGATTCGAAAGAACTTACTCTTGGAAATATATAGTTGTCATAGATTCGAGTAAGAACTCTACAAAAAATCCTGGTAATTTTCTACCCATTTAGCTAATATACATACATATATCTTCCTGGGCTTGTCGAGGATGTAATGATTTTTAAAGGGTGGCAGTTGAAGCCAAGCGCTGATGTCACACTAAAATGTGATTTCGCGGACTTAAACTACTTCCGATTTCAGTATAAGCCACAGGGAGTATGTCACAACCGATGTAGATTTTCTTATTTTCTGAAGGGAAGTAATACCATAATATTCACATTCTCTACTAGTTCCAGAAATATAAACAGCTTTAGGTTATTTATGGTGACATAAAATGTCTTCGATCCGTGAAACCTTGAAAAGTGGTGAATTGAACAAGCAACTTACATATATGTCTACTTGAATTTCGGATGATTAAATATAGATAATTCACAATTATACCATTTTAAACATACTCTCTTATTTGACAAGAGAGTGAATATCAAATATAGGGAGTAGAGAAGTACCGCAAAGGAAAACGGTCGCTTCTATTTCCTACCTTTTGGTGTTCAACTAAGACCAGCTTCAATAGCTATATGTTAGGTAACTGATATTGATTATCATTAAGACCAGTTGACTGTTGAGCTTATTAATATCTCCGCAGCATTCATTCATTTCCCCATTTCAACAAGCCTTTTTATGGTCTTACCATTGAACTTGACTTTGAAGTTGGCAAAGGTAAGCGCAAAGCAAAGCAGAAATATATTTTTCACTTTACTTTTCAACGCATTTGGCTTTTGTCTGCTAATTATATAATATGGACGCACTTGTCTTGATTTGCCGCCTGATGTGCGACTTTCAAATTTGGCATTTCACCGGCGCCCACTTTTGCTTTTTCTTCCTCACCCGCATTTGGGAGCAGGAGCCCCAGGTGTCTAAACACTTGTCATGTGCATGCATGTCTTATATGGACAGACATGTGCAAACAAATCTACACACGATGTATGTTTGTATGTATGCGTGTAATTGTAATTGTTGCAAGTGGCACGCTATGCAAGATCGCGTGTTGCATGTTTGCAGCTTCTAATAGTCTTTTGACGCCTCTGTTAATCATTTCCATTACATCATCGACACGTCACTGAAGGATGTATCGATGTATCATATGATAGATTCGATGTGTGGAGAAAACCTGTTTTCGGTATTACATAATACTTCAATGGATAATATGTGGTATTATCTTGCAACATATTCGTGGAATAAATACGTAATATATTAGATATTGTTCGGACAAATATTTAATTTATCTTCAATTGATATTATTTGCACGTTTTGTAAGCAGTTTCCGGTGAGTTTCAACGGTTTTCCGGTAAAAAAAAATAAAGCTAAGGCCTCGGATTGCACGACCGATGGCATAACACTGACAATCGCTAAGGCGAATGATTCATCATAGCGACTGAGAATGTGCTCCGGCAAAGCAGGAATTCAATTTTCTTGAATTAAGTAGAAATTTGGGTAATTAGAGTATAACTTCGTCCGCCAAGAGCCAAATCAAGCAAGAACCATTTGCATATTTTTTCTTTTTTTTTTAATCTACTTTATAATTTCCTATATTCTATTCACTTGCACACAAATATTTGATTACTCTTACTATAAACCATTCTCTTGTCAATTCATAATCCATTTAACACCGCCTAATTAACACGTAATCGATATCCGCTTTATTCGCTGGGGTTTTAGAAAGTCAATGAGCCGCACTAAAAGCTGGTACACGATTTCAATATAATTGAACATTGTCTTGGTTAAATTTTTGATATGTCAACGTGATTCATAATCAAGTGTGAAATCGTGGTGTGTTAGCAATCTAAAATTACGCAAATGTATGTTGTGTAAATGATAAAGATCATCAAAAAAACCCACAAATGAAGGTAAATGGGTAAGTGTGCTAGACACTTCTTAAGACATAATTTAAATGAATAAATGTGTAGAATTGTAGAATGGATATTTGCATGCTATTTCTGCTATGCTGTCAAGTGTAAAGAACAGTGAGAGTTTTCATTGATTTTTTGATTGAGTTTTCATTGATTGGGTTATGGCAATCAATTTAGCTATAAAACTCTTTGAGTATAGACACGCGTCACTTGTCACTCATGGTAAGAATATTCAACATGGAATAAGTGAAGCTTTAAAAACATGTCTTGTATTCCCTTAGATATTTTAACGCTACACGATCTCATTTAAGATGAAGTGTCTCTTCAAAAGAGTTTAATAAAAACATAAAATCAAAAACACGGTAAATAATTTATCTCCGAACATGAGTTGGGTTTCCCCAAAATGTCGCTAGAGAATTTTTATGAATTAGACGTGAACTGGTTTAGGATCAGAATGTGAAGTCTCAGTTTTAAGCTGAAGTATCTGGTGAGCTATCTGGTGGTGAACTATTCAATGCAAGATGAGATGAATTAAGTGCTTATGAAAGATAAGAAGGCTTCTGGAAGCTGTCAATATGCTTTACTCATGACGACCTTCATTTAAGATAACATTAAAAAAGTTGGTTCCATTTAAGATATTTTAGGATAAAATATAGAATTTTCTATAAAGGATTGGTAACAGAAAAATGGTGGAAAACAACGAGCTGCATCAGCACTTGTGATAAAAACGACATTAACTATTAGAATTAGATCTGATCAAACTCAATTCTATGCGTGCTTCGACTCCTTATTATTCATTCATTACTAGGGATGCAAACATCGTGAAATGAAACATCGATGTATTTTTGAACTTTTTTTGAAGTGGCCACAATGTATAAATATTAATAAGCCTATTTATACAACTCCGGAAACACAGTATTCATGTCAACCCAAGCGCTATTGGCTTCTGATTGGTAGGGGTAAAAGCCGACTCTTCAACTTTCTGGCCCTGTAATTGTAGATAAATTTGACAGCTTACATTTCACCTTTTGGTGGACCTAATATTTATTCTGGTTCCAAATATCAAACGTGTATTCCGTTGCATCAGCGCGATTCTTTGAATTTTTTATGAAACAAAAAAAAGTATTTCTTTTAGCCATAGCATCTTTAAAATGCAGTAATTTGAATCTCTGATCTAACGCAGAAGCCTACGCCATAATTAAATTGTATAAATAAATCACAAAAGTAACCGCAGTATTGTCCAAGCGCACATTCCCTTAACGAATTCTTCGTATTTTACAAAAATCGAATTCCAATGTAATAAAGCGTATCCAAATAGAGGGTTTCGGATTAATATCCGAAAAAGTGTGAAGTACAATTTTTATATAAAACATCGGCGTAAAACATCGTTGAAAGTGACATCGATGCATCGATGTTTTTAGATTCGAGACATCGATGGCTAACATCGATGCTTTTTGACGAAAAAATCGATGTCTCAAAAACATCGATACATCGTTTGCATCCCTATTCATTACTCATTACTAAGTGATATCTCTCACATATGGTTCGAAGCTCAATGGAAAGTTTGTTAAGAGGCTAGGCTAACCAGTGTGACACTTTCAAAAAACCGATTTTTTTATTTTTTGTTATTCGATAGTCTATACTTCCAAAAATATCCTGTGAAATTGGCAAGGTCTTGAATATCAACGAGAAATTGACCGATCGGCTTCAAATTGTAACCGAGTATTCTTGAATAAATTTAATATACAATGACCTAAAATTTTTTTGATTGGCATTAAAAAAACGACAATTTTTTAACTAAAATACAACATTTTTTCAGAACTGTGTCATTTTGTTAATTTTTGATATTTTTTAAAATAGGTCATTACATAGGAAATATATTCAACTTTAATAACCTTTTTGATTTTTGTTGTTTCAGCTACTCATTCGGCTGGAATCATGTCAGAAGTTGGGGAATATTTTCTTTTTGGCATCACCACATAACTCCGCTATTTTTCAACATTTTTGTAAAAATCTTAAAATATAGCTGAAAATGAATCTTATTACGTCCAAAAAATTTCGAAACATTCGATCGAGTACTTTTTTTTTTAAATTTACGAAAATCGCATCATTGTTCATGGGTTATAATGGTATAGCCCCTTAACAACATTCAATTAAAAAAAACATGGATCTGGAGCATAATTTAAATCACTATAGGATCGTCCTTAAAATTTAAGCTCTGTCATCTATAAGGTTTCGTTTGATGTTGCAGCATGGAGTTTGATGAGAATATTGACCTAAATATATGAACTGAACTTCCTCAAACTGTCCGTAGGTTTACATATTGCAGAATATATTTTATGGATAGGACCAAAATCGATTTGGAGTCAGAAGGTGGAGTCTATATATCTCTGAGCTAATGAAAATAATTTTAATTAAAAATGTAAAGAATCAATCCCTTGTGGATAAGCGACTGGTTCCTAAACGTTGAACGTGAGCTTAACAAATGACGCTTTTAATTTCATTTCGTCTTGTAAGGTATTATGGCCTTAGTGATTCGTTAATTCAGTACATTTGTCAGGGATTAAATTGAAAAAGCGGATTTCGTTGGAGGTAGATCTAGAAATCAGCTCCTTATTGCAACTTTTTGTTCAGTTCTGTAGAACATAGTTGCCGGAACAACAATTGGTGTTCCTCGCGATTGGTTCGAAGCTCAATGGAGTTTTTATTTTATGGCCCCCCTCTATCAACTCTAACTGCTTTCAGGTGTTGGGCTAGAAAATTATATATTAACTTCTTCGAAGTACAACATCTAAATACCCTCTACAAACTACAAGATCATAGAAATTGCAAAGCATTTTAACTGAATAGGGGTAAGTGACAGATAGCAGGAAGGACCTAGGGAGCATCCTATGTTCAATAAATGAAATAGCTTAATCAAAGGGATTCTGACTGCTCAGTGTCCAATTAGTAACTATGTGATAATGCTTTTGTCTGATCCTAAGTTGTCCGGTGTAATAAAAAGGTGGACTTATTTCAACAACTCCTTCTTGATTAATCCGTTTTATATAGTTTTTGTCCTGAGTTTTTGCATAGTTTCAAGGCTCAATTAGTATGAATTGATTGCACTAATTGGCCATTAGTTAATTGAGCTATAATTTACATTTAAAATATTTACAATTAAGAGTTAAATTGTACAATAATGTTTAAAAGCCTGTCAATTAAGGCTCCAATTCGACAGTGTCAATATTTGAAATTTGGAATATATCAACAAACCGTCAGTTATTTATTTTTTAAATTGATAGTTTCTTTCTTGCGAGTCAAGTTATAGTTTTTCAAGCGATCTTTCTTTAACAAATCCTGGCTTGAAGCGACACGGTCTTGTTTTGTAGGCTCAGCAGTTGGCGCAATTCATCGAGCATGCATATTTAATTTTCTGTCAATTCCACTCTAGTGCTTTGTCTAAAAAAAAACTATAAAGTTGGTACAAATTGCTAGACACTAAAAAGGCAAAAGTGTGGCACGTGGTGGGATGTGGTGGGACGCACCAGCATGTGGGTACACGCTACCACTGGACAATAATAACACGTTTTTCACAAGCAACAAAATGCAATGACAACAACCAATAGAGCTTAGGGAGTAGTCTAACTGATTTGTAACGGTAAAGGCAAATATGCTTGATTTCATTTTTTCGAAAATCTAAAGGAGCTATGCAACTGAACTACGAGTGTGTGCTGCTTTTGAAATATTTCCAAAAGTTGTCGCAGCCACGCCAAAGAATTAGCTTATTATATAGAAAATAATGCGCTCAAATAAAATCGGTGAGCATTTGCGCAATGCAAATTGGGGACATGCAGGCAAATGCAGTGGGCAGCAGACACATGGGTGCTTACATATAGAGACACAAGTGCATATGTAAAATGAGATTTAAGTAAATTATTGCGCCACTTAAATGACTGGCAAAGCAAACGGTGCCACCAAATTATAAACTGGCCCACTTAGTGACCGTTGAACGCCCACCGTAAAGGCGGCAACTGTCTCGTGGGGCCGCAATGTAATTAGGCATTTTTCGTACTCGGACTCAGAGACTGCGATGCTTCAACATGCGCGTCATAAAAATTTGGTTTTTAGCAAAATATTTGGATTGGCAATTATTGATACACGACAACAACTAGCGTTAATGGTGGCAGCAACAACAACAACAATAAAAGCAGTGCCAAAAACACGAAATTAACAGCAATGGGCTTGCAAATTTACCTTATAATCAGCGAACAAGTGGAGTTGAAAGACCAAAAAGCAAAAATAAATTAGAAAAAGTAAACAACACACACACACACACAAACAAACGTAAAGAGCTTACGCATATCACGGTGGCTTTAAGAGGCTTGTCGGCGCTGCCTTGTCTACCGCTGCAGCAGCGCTTAGACAGCTAGACAGCCAGTTAGCTAGCCATTTAGCCAGCCTTGCGAACTAGTTTTGTTGAAGTTTATAAAAATCGTAACATTTTGCCAATTGGACAACAGTCGTCTGTTAGCGCCGCCAACGTTGGTGCAAACTACAGTTATTATCGAGTAGCTGGAAACGGTGTAGTTGGAAACGGAAGTGCGCGTTTTTTGTTGTTTGTGTGTGAGCGTGTGTTTAAGTGCCGTTAAATTTGAAAATTTTCAATAATACGAAATAAGGATACACGCATCCTTTTTTAAACCAAAGAGAGAATATAAAAAAAATCAGTGTCATTATGCAGGCGAATGCGCGTTTATTACTACGCAGTTTTGCCGCGCTGCTGTGCTTGGTGGCGCAAGCGCAGGCCACATATAAACTGCAGGAGCGCTACAGTTGGACTGAATTGGATTTTGCCTTTCCCAGTCCTGGTTTGAAGCAACAGGCGCTCGCTAGCGGCGATTATGTGCCACAAAATGCGTTGCCTGTGGGCATGGAACATTGGGGCAATCGGCTGTTTGTGACCGTGCCACGTTGGCGTGATGGTAGGTGCAAGGATATGTGAAAGGATATATTGAGGAGTGATGCAATTTTTTTTATTCTAGAGAACCATTTTATAATTTGAAAGACAAAAAGAAATGGTTAAAAGTTACAGTTAAAATTCTGATTTCTACTCAGTTCAAATTTTAATTTTTTTTTGTTTTTTTGGTTTTTGTTTTTTATTTAAAATGATTACGTATATTAGATTCAAGTACG
Source organism: Zeugodacus tau (assembly GCA_031772095.1). Taxonomy (NCBI): domain Eukaryota; kingdom Metazoa; phylum Arthropoda; class Insecta; order Diptera; family Tephritidae; genus Zeugodacus; species Zeugodacus tau. The sequence continues at coordinate 47,696,629 of CM062650.1, forward strand.
TAATAATTTTAAATAAAAAACAAAAACAAAAAAAATTAAAAATTTGAAAAATACAAAAAAATTAAAAAAAATATTAAAAAATAAAAAAAACAAAAAGGGATTAAATGTCTGCTTCGTCCACGTCGTTAATCCTGGGTTACGCTAATTGCAGATAATAATAGTGCATAAATCAATGATTTTTCACCATGTTCTGAGTTGGTTTTTTATTTGTAGCTCATACAAATATTGCTGTCCCAAAATTCCCTTTAGGGTGAAAAGGTGATGAAATAAGGAACATTTTAAGATATTTTCGAGAAAAATCGAAGGGGGCATAAAGGATTAAAATTCCAAAAAAAAATTTTTTTTCATTTTTTTGCTATGAAATATTAATTTTAAAAATTTTTACGATATACAGTTTTAAAGTTTGAGAAATTCTGTACAAAAAAGTCAAATGGTGTTTTAAAATCTGTTCATTAGTTTTAAAGTTATGGCGGTTCGAAAATTTTTTTACAAAAAACTTTGGCCCCTTACAGTATGGCAACCCCGCGTTACACAGACCTAACAGCATATGTTTTATTTTAGGTTTTACATATACTATATCATTGCCAAAGAAAATAAAGAACTTTTTTTTCAAGTGGCTTTTTTTCCAGAGAATGCCTCATAAATGAAGTGTGTTCAAAAAATAACGGGAATTTTCGTTTTTTTTTTTTTTTTGAAAAAATGCTGTCGCTTTTAAAATATACATATACGGTATAAAGTTTGCTGGAGGTTTGAAAATCCTTATATTAAGTATATGGGAACTAGGGGAAGATACGACCCAATTTTATCTAAGATATTTAGTGATTCGACTGGATATTTTTAACAGAAACAGTTTGCTGGAGGTTTGAAAATCCTTATATTAAGTATATGGGAACTAGGGGAAGATACGACCCAATTTTATCTAAGATATTTAGTGATTCGACTGGATATTTTTAACAGAAATAGTTTCATTTCGTTTGGAAACTTTTTACTAATTATTTCGGCATAAAAAGAATTAAGGTTTATTCAACTTGTAGTGTTATTACAACATAAACCTATTTATTTGTTCTATAAAAGTGATCCTATATGTAAGTCGGTCGATCGTAATTTTTACCAATCAAAACAGTTCGAATATTCCTAGTTTATTGTCGATTATATTGCTGAAAATGTCTGGTGTCAGTTTTACAGATTTTAGATAACGTTCGATCCTAATAGGTTTTGAAAAATCCTAATGCAACCAATGTGAGATCTATAGAATTTATTATAATTCCATTTCACACTGGAGCCAATTGATCAATTAATCGGCCTTTGGTCGATTAAAACACTGATTAAGATCGATTTACCATACAAAATTAAAATCTTAATTTTTAATTGAATTTTCATCGACTTGGAAATGAAATGCAACACTGCGACAAAGACGGAATTTTATTTGTATATGCGTTCTTTGGCTGCGAGTTGTTGCTCACGACTAAACGACGGTAGATGTCGCTGCTGAAAATAGCAATCAGTTGAATAAACGTACCAACTTCTTATTGAATAGCAAAAAACAAACATGTAAAACAGCTGATCGGTTATCGAGTAGCCGGCAGTGTGAAGGACAAAAACTGGTTTCTCAGTTAAAATTTTAATTGATCAATTAATTTGGCTGTGTGAAAAAGCTAATTGTTTGTGAGAATGATGAACCTACGTTAAACTAATAATTATTCCGTTGCTACTAAGAAATGATATCCTTACAATGTAATTAATGTACTTGTTATTGAACTCTACTTTGAAAATCTGAGTATTGGACAAAAAGCTAAAAACTTCTGCCAAAAAAATAAAAGAGAGAGAGGATAAGGTAAAGCAATTATTTTAGCAAGAAACGAAATCATTAAAAATTCAATAAAACTGTTATGGAGTCTATAAACAGTAAAGTTAACCAATCCTTTACACTCAAAACTAACGGGATATATTTTCCCTCTATTCCTCAAAAAAGAAACGTCGTTTTCTACTGAAATTTAAATTCGATTTTACTGTTGCTAAGCTCAAGTAAAAATCAAGGCTTGCTTACCTCACCTATATCCAATATAATTATTGAAAATTTTCTCTCGTTTGCGAGCGTTTTTTGTTGAGTTTCGTCAGTTTGTCAACTTATATTGCTACCAAAAAATAATGAATTGTTTTCTATCTGTAGTTTTTTTTGTAAAGTAGCAACTCAATCGCTCGTTAAAAGCAAATTAATCAATCACTTCATTATTTGCAAACACAATCGCTACTCTTTACTTTGCTTTACTTTAACGAATGCCAAACAAATAGCTATGAGCTTTCAATATGATACACTTACTTAATGGGCTATACACATGTATATGGTACATATTCAAATGGCTATACAAATGTATGTATATAATATATTAAACAACAACAAAAACACATTTCATTTCAACAATTATAGTATATTTGCCGCCAAACAAGACAACAATATGCAAAAAACATGACAATTCAATTCAAAGAAATATTTCAAATCACTCAAAATCGCAAATCATTTTCAGAAGGTTTACTGACTTCTTATTCATAAAGTGAACAGGTGGCGTCGAATGAGTTGTATATGATATTTTATGGCTATTCAATTATGTGTCATATAAATCACAAATGCCCATATATAAATTACTAGTTAGAACAACTTCAAAACAGCCTCGTACTTTTGAAAATGTTGCATGCAACATGTAGCATGTTTAAATAATATCGATCATAAAAGGCTATTTGCATTTAATAACATCGAAATCATGATTGAAAATGTTGCTGTAAGCGTTGAAAAAAAAATGTAAAAAATCTCAATTCGTTACTATTACGCAAATCTCGCTGTGAGCGTAGATATCATACACAACATAACGTCGTGCAACAACTGAACGCATGGTGTTTGCCCAAGTTGTAATCAATATGACGACAGCAATTTTCTGTTAAATGCTGATCAAAACTAGCATTAACTTCTTATTATAGCTGGTGTAAATATAAGCCTTTGATTTAATTAAAGGCTGGCAAGAAAATTGCTTGAATAGTGGTGAATGTGTGACTGGTAATAATTTTCCATTAAAGTTAAGCTTTTGATCTATGATTGATTTTTTTAATTAAAATTCGTTTTAGTTAAATTAATTGAGCTAAGTTGTTGGCTTAATTTAATCAATTTAGATTAATTCATGAATTAGTTAGATAATATTAATTCTTTTTCAATATAGTTCATATTAATTGAATTTAATTAAAGTCTTTTCAGTCAATTAATTAATTTAATATAATTTCATTGAAGTCAATTGAACTTAATTTATTTCAAGTCAACAGATTGCAGAAAATACTATAATTAATTATGTAATCATTATTTAATCGATAACTAAATTTTCTGTAACTGAATTAATTGAAAATAGTTTAATTCGATTCAAATTAAGTAACCCTTATAGCGTTTTCACACAGCCAAATTAATTGATTAATCAAAATTTTTATTGAAAAACACTTTTTTGCTTTCTACACTGCCGGCTACTCGATAACCGATACATTTTTGTTTTTTGCTTTTCATAAGAATTTGGTAAGTTTCATCAGCTGATTGATATTTTTAGCAGCGACATCTACCGTAGCTTTTTTTATCAAAAAATTCAGCTAATCGTAGACAAAGAACGTATATTGTATGCCTTGTCGCAGAGTTGCATTTGATTTTCAATTCGATTTAAATTCAATTTAAATCGTTAAAATCGACAGAGGCCGGTAAATTGATCAATTAGCTCCTGTCTAAAAACGTTATTATGCAAAGCAATTAAATTTAATTGACTCGAAATCTATTCAATTAAAAAACAATTAAACGATGCTTCATTTCATTTCGATCCTAAGAATTTTTTTTTAATTTAAGTTGAACATATTCAGAACCACTCTATACTTAGTTCAAATAAATTCAATTAAATATAATTCAATTCAATTAAATATAACTTAATTCAATTAAATATAATTTGATTCAATTAAATAGATTTTTATGCCATTTATTGCAAAAGATACAACCTCAAATCAAATTAATTCATATCCACGTCAAAAATTTTACGGTTTTTCAATCTTATTTTACCAGTTTTTCTTTTATTATTCTCATCATATAGTTTTTCTCAAACACTCTTTTATTTTTGTAATCAGAGCGCTACATTTCAACTTGCCAAAAATGGCGCCCAATTTGCTGCATATATGAAGGCACTTAAAAAAACGGCGTCAGACTTTGGCGAGGTAATTTTAAGAATGTTGTAGAATCGTGTTTATGGAGTGAAATTAATTAGTAAAGCGGTTTTGAGAAGGTTCAATGATTTTTTGTTTTGTGCATTTGAACATACAGTGGATTCGTTTTATGAAGTCCATCCCGTTGGTCTAATTTTATTTATAACTTTTTTCCTTCATTGTCGGTTGTACCTCGCCACTAACGAATATTGTTTTCAGACTGGTTATCAGAATTGAGCTACCTTAAACAACACGCTTTAACGGAGTCAATTTACTTGATAGTTGGCTAAGTGACAGATCTTGCTGAAGATAATTTTACAGAGAAAATGTGGATATAAATTTTCATGAATTTTAAACGATTTTCCGGTTTATGCCTTCCTGCAATACCAGATTTTCCTCTATAATCACTTCCTTTTTTGTAATTATAATGCATTACTTTATTAAAGCTCATTAAAGATAATAATAGAAATTATAATTTAAGCAATTATACCGTTATATGTATACTTGTTTTCCGCAAAACGTTGCTCAGGTCTAACAACAATCCGGTTGTAGTACAAGTCTGTATACATATATCATACATATATCCTCAGTTGTACAAAAAGAGCTTCACCAGAGACTGGCAAAAACTAAAATTTTTGTTTTGTGCAACAAATGCTCAACAAGCCAGACAAAATGTCGCTTATTGATTTGTGACAACCAAATAAGACATACAAGTAAAAGCAAATACAAGTTGCAAAAACACAACACTGTATTAATGAATTTGTTAGGACCATAAAAGCGCAATTTTAATTGCATAAAAATGAAACAAATAAAGTCAAACCACCAGAGAAAAGCGTGCAAAAAAACATCGAAAAATCCCAAATGGGTAGACCAAATGCGTAGCTGATAAGTCACTTAATAAATATTTACAAATAAACTGCTAAATGTCCACCAAGAAAAGGCTGATGATTGCCAATGAATGGATAAAGACATGATAAAAATGTTATACAGTGGGTTGAAGGTGCTAAAAAACAAAATTAGTGATATTCCGGAATTCCTAACCTCAATTTGGTTACCAATTACACAGGAGACCTAGAACTTGAAAAAAATATTAAAAGTTGTGGAGAAACTGTAGTATAAAATGCTTTAATATTAATTTTTTCGAATCTTTTAGTAACCGTTCTTAACCAAACAAAGTCCACGCGGTCAATTCTCATCTCATCTAATCTTATATTATATCTTAATTTTAAATATATTGAGCATAATAGTCTATTCACACAGCCAAATTAATTGATAAGTTAAAATTTTGATTGAGAAATCAGTTTTTACCCTTCACATTGCCGGCTACTCCATAACCGATCAGCTGTTATACATTTTTGTTTTTGCTTTTCATAAGAAGTTGGTAAGTTTCATCAGCTGATTGCTATTTTAGCAGCGACATCTACCGTTGCGTGAACAACAACTCCCAGACAAAGAACGTATATATAATTATAAATACGGTCTTTGTCGCAGAGTTGCATTTCATTTTCAAGTCGATTAAAAATTAATGTAGATTTTTATTTTGTATGGTAAATCGAGCAATTAGCTCTTGTGAGAAAAGGCTATAACGAACAGATTAAATTTGGAGATAGACCAATGGCTGGAATAGATTTACTCTTAAAGAGATATACTTCATAAATCACAGTTTTACTTTAGTTTGATTGGCCTATTCTTTGTTAAGACCGAGAATCAAACTTAGAAAAGCCAATAGATATTTTTATATTTCTCACATTTCAAATATGTATTTGTGTACCAACAACTGATCACAAACAACATCAAGGGTTTAACAATTAGTCCACATTTTTTTCATTTCACAATTTTGAGCTCAAAATTAAAAATTTATGCCCACACAACTCCTTTTTCAATTGCATAAGTTTTTCAATATAGACACAACAGTGTTTCCACCACAATTATGCACCGTTAGCTGAGTGCATAAATTAAATCAGCACACAGCAACCACCTGTCATAAATACATGGGCGTGATACTATTTTTGCGGCTTTTTGGATTTTTCTTTCAATAACCGTAGATGTGTTGGCAAAGCTATTATTATTAAACTGGAATTTTTCCTTTAACGCGTTTAGTTTTTCTTTATTTTCCTGTTTCGCCTCTTTAGCAAGCGCAAATATTTCGCTTTATGCGTCTCATATTGCTGCACAAGATATTGTGAAAGATATTAGAAGTCCATGTCCATTTTCAGTGGACAAGCGATGGTGCTGCCATTGTATGTGCTCACGAATATCCATGTGCCAGAAAATTTAAAGCAAACAGCGCAGAAGGTGTGGCAAAAATGTGTGAATGGTGCTTAAAAATTTAATGGACATATTTGAGTTATTAATAATCAATCTGGTACATTATTTATATGAACAGCTATTAATTTAAGGAAATTATCAAACACCAAAGATCAAGAAAGATCAAAAGTAAAGCTGCGCTAATGGGTTTTAACGATCCATAATTAGGGTTTCCACTGCTGTGCTGCCATTCAATTAACGTAACGGGACAACCGAGGAGAGAGAACAAAACAGGAAATGATTCAGCGAATTTACTAGGAAAGATCATAAGAGAGCATATATATTTTCAGTGGTTAACTAAGAAGACGTCAACGCAAGTTCCATAAACCTCCCAAGACCGTTAAGCTCCATAAAGAGTAGCTATAAGCCATCAATGTTTAAGGAACACTTTTGGTTTTCAGATCTCATCAATACAGAGCGTACCACAAAAATACTTTGGGGTAGTGTAGGGAAAAGCTTTTAGGAAATAAGGAATGGAGTGACATGGTAGAGGTCATCACAGACAACGATTCCTTAAATATCACCTTAAGAATCTTGGAAAAGTAAAATCGGCAGAATAAGCAAAAGATGATGACACAATAGAACACCAGCTTTCAGCCGGGAGAGATGGTATATCTTCCACAGTGCAGCTTAGTTGGGAATTACTTGAATGAATCGAAGTATGGCTTAAATGTGACCTACTGCTGTCAGGTGTTCTTGTGACCTCCCTTTTCAACCCCATCATCCAAGGGATAAGGGAACTATGGTAATGGTAATTGAGAGTTAATTCGACATTCGATTCACAAATGCAGGTACTATCATAATTCGTTTCGAAATATATCAATAACGGTACAAGATATCATGATAAAAATGGAAGAAACAGGTGGTAACATATTCGCCACAAATATAATATGAAATTTATTTTTGTATGACATATTATCGTACAATCTCCATATGTGTGAATTGCCAAATTAAATAAATCAACTCAACAAGCCTTAAGACATCAAATCAACATGATTTAGGCTGTCAAGTTAGACATGGATTATCCCCAGGCGGCGAACTGTCCGACAAGTCACACAGCGGAAAAGCTTGACAAGCTACTGTCGAGCGTAACAACTACTGCTTGACGGTGTTGAACGAATTACGAGAGTTAGTGCGACTAGTCACTTTAGTTAATAACCATTTAGCAATTAGTTTATGTTTGACAAGTATTGAAAACATGCAGGCAAATTAATTTTGGCGTAAATGGTAAAAGTCATGTTTATTTGCTAACCAGGCAGTGTGAAATTTGAATTTACAACTCAGGAAAGGACGCCGACGTAGTCCAGCATGTTGAGTGACTGCCGACAATTAAGTGGCTACCCAATTGAGTTGAAGTTTGAAATTGCATTTCAAGTTATTTATATTAAATAGCGTTTTCCTTATGACTTGAAAAGCTTTTCATATAATCCAACAGTCGTTATTTAATGCGGAGGTAATAGAAATAAATATTTTAAAGCGATAAAGTTCAGGAGCCCAATGGGTGCTCATTGAGAGCTTCAAAGCTATAACTTAAAGCTCCTGGTTGACGCTTGATAGCTTCAAAGCTTTAACTGAAAGCTCCTGGATTACACTTGATAGCTTCAAAGCTGTAACTCAAAGCTCTTGGTTGATCAATGAAGGCTTTAAAACAATAACTTAAAGCTCTTGGTCGACCCCTGAAAGCTTCAAAGACATAACTTAAAGCTCTTGGTTGGCCAAAGAAAACTACAAAGATGTAACTTAAAGCTCTTGATCGACCCTTGAAAGCTTCAAAGACATAACTTAAAGCTCTTGGTTGACTCTTGAAAGAACTTAAAGATCATTTTTGATAAATTTGTTTCAAACTGAATTTTATTAGTCTTTCGAAATCCCTATACACCATCCCTTTATTTAAGGATTAGTGCAGACCACAAAGAATTATGAACGATTAAGAATTCCTTATATTTTTTAAATTTTATTAAACTAGTACTTCTTTCGTTCATAGTCCAAAAACCACTAACTGATATGAATATTTATATATGACCCGTGGAGAGACTAATGTATATACCTGTCAACAACTCATTATTTTTATTACTATGATTTATTAAATTCAATTTAATATAACATGAATCAAAATTTTGTAATTAATATACACAGCCATATCATAGATACACAACTAGCCGCAACATGATTTAACTGACACTTAATTTAATTAATAATATTAAAATGTGTAAGCTGTCAAGACAAATTAAACATAAAACATATGAATAACCATTAGGCAGCAAATTGCCTGTTATTAAGTTATCATATATTTTATTGGATATCAACACTTGTGGCCGAAGCGAGTCCGCGGCGACGGGGAATTACACGCTTTATAAACTTGGGCACGCGTTTGTGCAATTTATTTAAAGAAACCAGTAGTGGCAAAAAATATGTTAAACCGCGATCATTTATTCAAATAGACGCCACTTGACAACTTGCCGCCGATTATGATAGTTAAAAAATAAATTACTTGTGCAAAAAAAATCTTTAAATTAATGAATTGAATTTAAAATATTTACTCATGACTGTATTTACTACATTGTAAAGCTGCCGATCGGGGTGTGTCCAAATAGATATCGACGTACATGAACACACACGACGATGGTTGACAAATATAGCAATTAACGCCAAATCAAATTAAAATGTGTTGACTTATGTATTTAAATAATTGAGATTACAGTTACGGCTACTACGAGACAAGTTTTTCTATTTCATTTTTATTTTTGTTTGTATAAATTTATATATTTTTTAGTCACTTTAAATGCAATTTTATCTTGGAAAATTGGTGCTTTTAGTTTAAAATAGCAATTTAGTGGAATTCCAACCGGTTTTTGAGAAGACGTATATTGAGGAGCGGAAAATGAATGCGGAAGAATTTAGCAAAGCGATTTTCGGAGATTTAGGAGCATTTACGTACTATTTCTATCATACTTAAATTATTAGAACTTAGTCAGTACCTTAAATTTTCACACACAGCTTTCAAAGCTTTTAAGCTTCACTGTAAAAAAAACCTTCATAGCTTTTGTGAAATAAAAAATATTTGAGACACCTCTTGAGAATTATGGACTAAGTTAGGCAGTTGAATGAAACATTTTCACAACCATGATGAGCTTAATAAGCTACAAAGCTCCTGGATGGCCAAGGAAAGCTTCAAAGCTTTAACTTAAAACTCTTGGTTGACCCTTGAAAGCTTCAAAACCATAACTTAAAGTCTTCTTCTTCTTAACTGGCGTAGAAACCGCTTACGCGGTTATAGCCGAGTCCACAACAGTGCGCCACGCATCTCTCCTTTTGGCGTTTTGGCGCCAATTGGTAATACCAAGTGAAGACAGGTCCTTCTCCACCTGGTCCTTCCACCGGAGTGGAGGTCTCCCTCTTCCTCGGCTTCCACCAGCGGGTACTGCATCGAAACTTTCAGAGCTGGGGCACTTTCATCCATTCGAACAACATGACCCAGCCAGCGTAGCCGCTGTCTTTTTATTCGCTGGACTATGTCTATGTCGTCGAACAACACATACAGCTCATCATTCCATCTTCTGCGGTATTCGCCGTTGCCAATGTTTAAGGGACCGTAAATCTTCCGCAAAACCTTTCTCTCGAAAACTCCTAGTGCCGTCTCATCGGATGTTGACATCGTCCACGCTTCTGCACCATAAAGTAGGACGGGAATGATGAGGGACTTGTAGAGTTTAGTTTTTGTTCGTCGAGAGAGGACTTTACTTTTCAATTGCCTACTCAGTCCATAGTAGCACCTGTTGGCAAGAGTGATTCTGCGTTGGATTTCAAGGCTGACATTATTATCGGTGTTAATGTTGGTTCCTAGGTATACGAAATTATCTACAACTTCAAAGTTATGACTGTCAACAGTGACGTGGGAGCCAAGACGCGAATGCGCTGACTGTTTGTTTGATGACAGGAGATATTTCGTCTTGTCCTCGTTCACCACCAGACCCATTCGCTTCGCTTCCTTATCCAGGCGGGAAAAAGCAGAACTAACGGCGCGGGTGTTGTTTCCAATGATATCGATATCATCGGCGTACGCCAGGAGCTGTACACTCTTGTAAAAGATGGTACCCTCTCTGTTTAGCTCTGCAGCTCTTATAATTTTTTCCAGCATCAGGTTAAAGAAGTCGCACGATAGTGAGTCACCTTGTCTGAAACCTCGTTTGGTATCGAACGGCTCGGAGAGGTCCTTCCCGATCCTGACAGAGCTTTTGGTGTTGCTCAACGTCAACTTAAAGTCAGTATCATGAATTTTCACACAAAACTTTCAAAGCTTTTAAGCTTCGCAGTAAAATAATCTTCCATAGCTTTTAAAATTATAGACTAAGTTTTTAAAATTATAGACTAAGTATAGGAAGCTTCGAAGCTTTAACTTAAAACTCTTGGTTGACCCTTGAAAGCTTCAAAACCATAACTTAAAGTCAGTATCACAAAACTTTCAAAGCTTTTAAGTTTTGCAGTAAAACAACTCTTCACAGCTTTTCAAATTTTAGACTAAGTTAGGTAGTTGAATGAAGTTAGGTAACGAAGGTATTAGAAATAATATTTTAAAGCGTTAAAGTCCAAGAGACCAATGGGTGATCATTGACAGATTCAAAGCTTTAACTAAAATATCATAAAAGGTCAAGGAGAGCTTCAAAGCTATAACTAAAAGCTCTTGGTTGACCCTAGAAAGCTTCAAAGCTATAATTCAAAGCCCTTGGTTGACCCTTGAAAGCTTCAATGCCCTAATATAAAGCACTTTTTTGATACATTTGTTTCGAACTGAATTATATTAGCATTTCGAAGTTAGATATTTCCGCCATCTTACCGTATTCAAGATCGTTCATAAAATTAAAATAAATATATTTATAACATTTCTTAATAATAAAGGCTGGATTCCCAGCCTAAGAATGGAAAATACATACAAAAGCTCCCGCAAATTTTAGTGAATATAAAATTTTCAGCGTTTAAACCATAATATCTAATGTATTGGATTTGGAACAGATTGTACTCAATTTCGGCAATCATTGACATTCAACAAATTAATTCCTTTTCTAGCTGAGATACGAGTTCCATATAACTAATACCCACTTTTTTAACCTCTTTCCAGGTATACCCGCTACATTGACTTATATCAATATGGATCATAGTGTGACGGGCTCACCCGAGCTGATACCATACCCCGACTGGCGCAGCAACACTGCTGGCGATTGCGCGAACAGCATTACCACGGCGTATCGCATCAAAGCGGATGAGTGTGGACGCCTGTGGGTGCTTGACACTGGCACCGTGGGTATCGGCAACACCACCACCAATCCCTGTCCATATGCTGTGAATGTCTTCGATCTGCAAACGAACACGCGCATACGCCGTTACGAACTGCGTAAGGATGACACGAATGCGAATACTTTTATTGCCAACATAGCCGTTGATATTGGCAAATCTTGCGATGATGCGTACGCCTACTTTTCCGATGAACTCGGCTATGGTTTGGTGGTGTACTCGTGGGAGCAGAATAAATCGTGGCGCTTTTCGGCACACTCGTACTTCTTCCCCGATCCATTGCGTGGTGACTACAACATTGCCGGCTTGAACTTCCAATGGGGTGAGGAGGGTATCTTCGGCATGTCATTGTCACCAATACGTTCGGATGGTTATCGTACTATGTTCTTCAGTCCCTTGGCTAGTCATCGCCAGTTTGCGGTGTCGACGCGTATTTTGCGCGATGAGAGTCGCGTTGAGGATAGCTTCCACGATTTTGTCGTGATGGATGAACGTGGTCCCAATTCACATACGACTTCACATGTTATGAGCGATGATGGTATTGAGTTATTTAATTTGATTGATCAGAATGCGATCGGCTGTTGGCACTCATCCATGCCGTACCAGCCACAGCATCATGGTGTCGTGGATCGTGATGATGTTGGACTCGTGTTTCCGGCCGATGTGAAGATCGATGAGAACAAGAATGTTTGGGTGCTATCCGATCGTATGCCTGTCTTTTTGATCTCCGATCTGGATTACAACGATGTGAACTTCCGTATCTACACCGCACCATTGAGCGCCTTAATTGAAAATACTGTCTGCGATATCCGAAATAACGCTTATGGTCCATCGAATGCGGTGGGCAGCTCCAGCTTCTATGCTACTCCTACGAGTTCGAATAACGTTTTTGGCACCCAATTGGGCTTTGTTGGTAATAAAGTTTATGGTCCACCAAATCCAGTGAGTCTGCCAAAACCACAAACACGTTTCACCAAACAATATCTGGCGCCACTACCATCCAAGCCCGGGCTTCAAGCCGATTTGCCACGTGTGGCCCCACCCAGCCGCAATTATTTACCACCACTGATGGGCACCGGCTATAGTACAACGCAACGCTCCGAGGCAGCCAAGGCTTATGTCTTCAACAATGGTCTATCCTATGAGACTGGTATTGGTGGTCCACATCTATTCCCACTTCATTCGGAGGGTTTGCGGAACTATGTTACAACACGCAACTCTGGTTGGTGGGTGCATCATTGAGCAATGGTTGCTCCATAGTCTTCGCGTTTTCACTTATCACCTCTATGTAAGCCAATTCTAACCACGGACCAGTCGTCTTCTCAGTTAAATAAGTTCATTTAGTATAATTTGTGTGACTTTGTTGTTTCTTCGCGTACCTAAGTAACCTGAGGCAAAGCTACACTTTCGTAATAAAGTCTAGTAATTGCTTCCTAATTGATTTTAGCCAGTTATAATTTTGTAAATAAATAAATACTCATTGTTTTTTTTTTTTATTTTCCCATCCATATAAATGTACATACAAATGTCTTATGGTAATTTGTAGCGATAAAGAGTCAATGTTTTAACTATTAAGTTAATCGTTTTGCAAAATGGTTCCCAAATAAAACTTGTCATAAAGTGGAATGTGTTTTCATTGAAGGATTGTGGGGATTCTTCTAGATCTTCAATAAGGTAAGGATCTTACTCCGAAGTCATAAATAGGCAATATTTGTTTCTCATTGTTTTAAGAGAGCCTCTTTCAAAAGTGCAATGTCACCAAGTATAATAAGAAACTGTATAGACTACTAGGGATCAAAGAATTATAAAATGACATTTAGAAGATTTACAAGTTAATTCGGGGTGTATACTTAATTAATAAAGCATCGAGAAGGCACCGAGAATTTTTCGAAAACAAACAATTTTACAAAACCATCGTACTATAACATTTCTCTTGATCTTGTATCACTGATTAAACTCAATGCTCTGGTGCTCTCATTATCTTCTAAAAACAAAAAAAGTTAAAAATCCTTAAACTCAGATACATTTAACGGTTTATAAGTGGTGGTGGTATAACCATTAGTGCACTCTGTTCTATGGTATATGGTACCAGGCAGAGAAGCTTGAGGAATTAAGAGAAGCAGATCTATGTTCCATGAGGTATTTATAAGAAATACCTGGATATCGAAGGATATGGATATTAAAACTTCATTAAATATAATAAGAAAAAGAGATTATTTAAAAGAAATTTCTAGCTATAAGATTTTTCCAGCCAATCTCTCAGAGATCTTACCGAATCAGCATCTATATTATCCTAATGAAACACTATTCCTTTCCTGCTGACCAAAGTTGGTCGTTTTTGCGATTAATTCTTTAGACAGTCCAAGTGTTGACAGTAGAAGTCCGAATTAGGACTTTGATGGTAAGGGAGCAGCTCAAAGTAGATGATTTCCTGCCAACCGCACTATACACATAACAAAACCTTACTGACTGTCTATCCTGGCCAACTACAGTTTGATTGGCTTGGCTTAGCCAGCTAACTGCGATTCGACCACGACCAATGGTCATTTTCGTTAGATGTTTTCGTAATTGACTCACTTTTAATTACCAACAGTAGCCACATGCTTCGAAGATGGACCGATTTTGTTCCGAGGCTTTCAGCGGAGATTCACATATGGAACTTCTGTTCATGTCGTTTTTTGTCTTAACTCTTTTGGCACCCACACATCAAGGTGTCTTTGTATCCAGACTGATTTAAATGGTTCCAAGCTTTTTTTGGGCAATATTAACTCCTGCTTACATGATCGTGCGGACTCGACGATTTCCATTTTTTTATCGATATCAAAATTACTAGAACGGAATCGACGCAACCAAAATTGCGAGTGATTGAATATTATCGCGTCAGGCCAATAAACACTTTTCACATTTTGAGCCATATGGTCCGCCCTTAAACTCAACTCAAGACGTTAGTCATAATATCCTCCCAACCAAACACTCAAAGTTCCCAGCGTATTTTCTGTTTGCTAGTGTTCATATTTCACAACAATACAGAGTCAAGCATATAGATATATTATATGATGATATTATTATACGAAATATATTAATAGATAGTGTAAAACTAGTGCACAATAATAACGTGAGATACAGACTACTAAAACCAAATTCGTAATTAGCGATCCTGAAAACACCCTAATAACGAGTTTCCATCGAATCCGATGAGGTTTTAGAAACGCTGTCCGCCATATTGGTTTTCTAGGATTATCTCAAAATCCTAATCTGATGGACCTCGGACCCCTAAAACATATCTCAATGGAGTACAACGGGTAGAAAATGCCAGCGTGAATCTTATATAAAATTTAAAATTACTTTAAAATGGGATGTGATGCTGCAACTTTGGGCATTTATTGGAGATTTTAAAATTATTATTGATTTAATTTAAAAACTCAGTCATCCGGTAACCACATAAAACGCTATCAAATATAATGCATACCTCCAGGCGCAGTTAGCTCAAATACAATTTAAAATAATTGTAATGAACACATATTTGTTGCATGCTTTTAGGCGTTATATTTAAGATCAGTTACTGTTGCTTAGCGAAGATATTAAATCATAAAAGAATAAAATACATCTAAATAACATAGATATTTGTACCATCCTCACATTTTTTCTTAAACAATTTTTTTTATACAATAATTGGCTTCATTTCTCCCATTACATATTATTGACCCAATTTCCCTTTCACTAGCAATTTATTACACACGTAACTGTCAAAATTCACACTAAATTATGTGCAAATTGCTGACAATCACCTCAGCAAGATCTACAAGCATTGGCTGATAAAATCAAGTGCTGCCAGGCAAATTAAGCAGCAACACAGCAGCCAACAGCCAAGTGATAGGTAGGCAAGGCATGAAGGGCGATATTTGCCAAAAATCTGCAAGTTAACGAACACTTACTGTAACGGGGCGGCGACGATGGCGATGCTGGCGAGATTTTATTTCATTCATTCATTATATTTTATTATTTGTTTTGGCTTTTCAATCAATACATGCCACAACACACAATTTATGATTTATAACAAAGTGGCAGGCGAAAAAGTTTACACACCAAAGTGGGCGTGACGGACTTTCGTAAGGCAAATAAAGGCGAAAGTTTTTAATATTATTTACTGTATATACATATGTATTATATGTGTGTGAGTATGGGTGTGCGTCTGCTTATTAACGTTTAAATTGTTTGCTTAACTGGCGCAAGCCAGCGTATTTTTAATGAACTGCTAAAAACAATAACAATAACAGTAAGAGGCGAAATAAAAGTGCAAACGAGCTACAGAGCACGTCGCTGTACTGCCCACTTCCACTTGCGCTCCACCAGCAGCCACAACAACAGTAACAACAACAAGGTATAACACCTAATCAAGAAGATGCAAAATTTAACGCCACAAGTGGCGGAGGCAACACTTCAGCGTCAGGGCTGTGGCAAGACAACAGGTAGCCCGACAGCAGCCGGCAGCCAACAGTAGCTGCAACAACAATTGCTATAATTTAAGTGCTGCCAAAAAAGCAAAAGAAATAAAAAAAATAAATGAAAATAATGAAGAGCAAAAACAAACAAATCAAGCAAATTAACCGCAAACAATTTTTTGGGGGCAACAATACAGCGCCACATCCTCCGCGCAACACCACCTAGTGTGGACGGCTGTTGTTGAACAGTGGCTGCTTAAAATTTATTGCAACATATTTTGTGCAACAACAACAACAACACAGCGTTGCTGCTGGTGAGTTAAAGTAAATACGGCGCAAATTTGTTTGCATTGCAACGAGCCGCACGTACAACAATGCGAGCGTACGCATGGTTGTTGTAAACAAGCCGCTTGGCTAATTTGCGGTTTGCCATGTGGCTCACATGCAAATCAAGCGCGTCTGCTGCGCTTAAATAAACTAAATTCAACTTAAAATAAAAAAAAAACGAAAAAAATTCAACGCCACCGCCCTTTCGCTTTGGTTGCCAGCAAATTATAGAGATTTTCACTTTTGTGTTGGGCAGCAGCAGGATACGCCAAGTGGCGTTAAGAGCGATGCGTTTGTGGCGCAAAAGTGGCACATTCTAATCTGTTGCGTGTGTGTAGCTTAGCACCATCATTAGTGGTTCGCAGCAATTTTGAATTATTTTTTTTTCGATTTTTTAACTTTATGGTTTATGCGCTCACGCCGTGGCTTGGTTATTGACCCTTTTGTAGCAACCGTAAGCCAAAACACATTTGAATACGCTACACACCTAACACTAACTCTAAATTAGCTAGCCGTTTGCTAAATTAGCGCACGAACGGTTGCTTCTTGCTTGTTTGCCTCTAAGAATTCTTATCCTGTCGCTAATCATTGTGGGTTCGCTGCTAGTCCCTAACCCTTTATGGCTGCAAAGTGGTCAATTTGCTTGGTGTTCACATGTTGTTGGTTTTGTATTAAGATTTCAACTGCCAAAAGTGACAATGAAATTAGTGGCAAGTGTTGATAGACTGTAAACTGAAAGTTTGTTTTGCTTGCTACAAAAGACTTAAGCAACGAACTTCTTTGTGATGAATTAGAGGGTATTCTTACTTTTGCGTTTGATGTTGCAAATTTTAGAATTAATTGAATAAAATTGTATAAGCTGCGCATGATTTCGTTGAAATAATTTAATTATTTAATGATTTTGGCAGATTATTTTTTCTTCGATTTTCGAAGTCCAAATTCGAAATAATTAGTTTAGAAGTTCGAAATAAGGCTTTTTAAAATAATAATTTTTATTTTAAACCGAAAATATAGATATAATCTAATGTCCAGTATCTTTTAATACACATTTTTTTTTTCGAAGATCAAACTTTAACCCTTCATATAAGCTTGAACACCATTGAATTAAGAAGAAAATGTAGATGATATCCATATTTTGGATTATTGGTAATTTAAGTCAGTTATTAATAATAATTATTTTGTAAAAGCCTTTTTCGAACTTCGAAAACAAATATTTTGATTTCGGAGACTAACATCAAAAATCGAAGCCTACACTTCTTTTTTACTTATGACTCAATCTGCGGGAAAGGTTAATTTGGTTTAATACTCAGCCGAGTGTTGTATAGTGTTATATATTATGGGGTATATGGGACTGAATTCATCTAATTTGACATTAAACTACATTATGGTCAAAATAGACCAGAAAGAAGGGGAATACTAAAATTCGTTATGTGGGGGCTCAGGTAGTTTGTAACTATCGTGACAATTTTTAGAACTCGAGAGCAAAAATTGTGCTCATTCATTAGTATTTTAGTTATATATACTAAAGTAAGTCAACTAATGTGATTTAATAGAAAGTAGGCGTGGTTAGAGACCGATTTTGTCTATTTTCGTTTTTGCGAAGTTTTTATGAACTAAATCGGTCAAATAGCTTGGGTCCGATGACAACTGTACCAACTCGAATCGAAATGAAGGACTTTTTATCTTTGATTTCTCGATGACTAATTAACCAATTACATGCTCCAGCCTCCATATTCGCCAGACATCGTTCCGTGTGATTTTTTTTTTATTTCCAAAAATAAAGAGAAGCTTAAAGGGCTGTGGTTTTACAAGCATATGAGAAATCACAGAAAGAACCAAAGGTTATTCCAGAAATTGAGTTTGGGAAGTCGAATATTGGAAGCAGAGCTGGCATAAGTGAATGATATCGAATGGGGACTATTTTGAAGGCGATGATATTAATATGTACAAAAAAACGTTAATTCCCGTTATTTTTTGAACACACCTCGTACTGCAGTAATGAAGCTAATGTGATTCTATAGAAAGTTGGCGCGGCTATAGCCCAATATTATCCATTTTTAAATTTTGAGAATTATTTATCAACCGAATCTGCTAAATAACTTCTGAGGTAACTTTCATCAACAAGATGTCCTCCATATCCAGATTTCTTGATGACTAATTAAAAGGAAAGTGATTATGATCTTTGATCTTTATGTATTTTGTAAAGTACGCTGTTAGGTCAGAATATTTGCGTTATTTTTTTTTAATAAATGACAGCAATAAGCTTTCATCATATATTATTAATTGGTACAAGCTTTGACTTTCACATTTGAGGTTATACTTCAGTAGACATGCCATATGATATGGATATCATCTATCTGCTGATCTTCAATCTGAGCAAAATGTGTCGGAACAGTTGATATGAAATCATATGGAAAGAATATGTTGAGGGCCGAATCTATCTGATACCATAACTACGAATACATCGATTTTAGTGGATATTAGAGATTGTCCTAAGTCTTGTTGAAGAAGAGTTTTTGGAAACGAGTTAAAACACAATACCTAAATACATTTATACAATAATAATGAGACTCATTGGAGGATCCAATCAATCGTCTAATGAATCAATTCTCCTACAAAAGAAACAAAATTGAGTAAGAACAAGAATAATTTATTTGAAAATTTTCTATTTTGTAGCACTTCCTTAATGAAGATCGCACAAAGATAGGTGACAATTTTGTGATGTGTAGATTTTGTGGAAGTGTTCAAAGAAGATGCTTGTTTAGTGAAGACATATTTTTGTTAAAAAAATAACTTCTCAAAGTTCTTTTAAAGTATATTCCATGATTTTGTAATAAAAAACTCAGAACAATTGCCACGATTCGGCGGCCATATTAATTATTACAGTTTCCATTATTAACCCATTTATTCTACACTACAGCCAATTTTGTCTTTATAAGCTTAACACACGCACTTAAGACAACCACCGCCATGACTTCAATAAGCTGTCAGCGACTGCGGCGCAATGTATGGCATAAAAGTATGGCAACTCCATATTAACACGCACAAAACACCGACGCAAATCGACGAAACCGTATTTTTTGTAATTGCAAATTATGGTTAATGCGTTCGGCATTCGGTGCGTTTGCAGTCACCCACTGCGTGTGAGTCGTCAAATAATTTACTCCCCACAAGGTGAGCGCCAAATTACCACTTCACTAAGGTAAAATATGTGCAGCAACTAGTTATAACGGTCAATAAAGTAAGGCAACAAACGTTATTCCAGCAGCAGCGGGTGGCGAAGTGGCGGCATGATGTTGCCGCGAATGAAGCGAAATTAAGTTGCAAGTGGAAGTAGTGTAGCTAGTGTTGTTGGCAGCTAGTAGCGACTGTTAGTAGCCTAGTCTACTAATTAAGTGCGTTTTAGAAGTTGGCGTAAATCGTTTTAAACAGCTGGATGGCGCTGCTTGCACGCGTTGAGAGCATACGTGAGCTATAATCGTTATTCAATAATTTAGTTTTAAGTAATTTCTGCGCGAAGCCAATGGGGCGCAAAAGTTATATTCTGCTGGGCATATGGATAATTACAAAATTTTAGTGTAGAAGGAGTGTGCTGGCATGTAAATACAAGGGTAGACAGAGGCAATAGTAAAACTATTGTCATAAGAACGAAAAAGTTTAAAATTTCAGGCTGGCAGTGTATTACGCGATTAATCAGATGTAGCCGAAAAGGGATCTGTATTACCACCAAAGTCTATGATATTAAATGTAAATTAGTACTAGTTATCAAAAGAATCATTCTTAATACATAAAAGGGTTGCAATGGTTGCTGTGGCGAAAATTTATCTAATTTTGAAATACGAAGATTTCATCTCCTTACCTTCTAACATAATTCAAGAATCTTTGCCTGGTCAGTGCTAGGCAAACATATTGAAAGCATAATAAAGACCCCAACTCATCTCCAAACTTTGTTGCGAGGACGGTTTAATTATCGGTGCCAAATCTGATATCAGATCTCTGAAAAATGTTAATACTCGTATAAAAACACATTACACACTTCAGCAATCAATCATGAGGGAGATGATGAAGATTCATATAAGTAGGGTTGTATTCAAAAATAATAATATTAATAATTAAATATTAAGTTGTCAAATATCTCCCTTCCGCTTTCTTGCACTTTATTCAATGCTTTATAAAAAGTATTACAGAGATTTAGTTCAATATGTGCCGTTTCGTTCGATAATCTCTTCCCATCTAGACGGCAACTTCATAATACCGCCCTCGTAGAAGCCCCCCTCCTTATTTGCGAAGAACTCGGACAGGTACGTTTCACAACCCTCTCTTGAGTTCAACTTTACACCACCAAGGGCGTTCGACATGGACAGGAACAGGTGGTATCACTATGATATGTCCGGGCTAAACGGTGGATGCGATAAAACTTCCCATCAGAATTGGTAAAAGCGTCTGGCCATATGGGAGCAGCTCATAGTGGATGATTCACTTCCAATCCCACTAAACACGCAGCAAAACCTTCCTGGCCGTCAATCCCGTCTTGGCCACTGTTTGCGACGTGGAGATTTCATCCTTTAATGTGTGGTGTGGTCTGGACTCACAAATTTTGCTAAGCATACAAGAAATTTTAACCTCATATTGGCGCAATTTAATTAAGACTGAAGAGAAATCTTTGTTCTCGGCTATCACTAGCTTAAACGGCTGGACAATCTTTTAATGATCCATATATTTTCAGTAATATTGTTTTAGGGGGTCCTAATAAGCTTTTACTCTTCGTGAATGTTCTCGAATAACTCAAGCTGTTAACTCATTACAGAGAAATAGGAGGATAGGATTGTTCAGAGATAAAACTCTCATTCTTACACGAAATCAGATAAATGTACATCCTATCTGATCCAGAGTTGAAAATACAAATAATCTTGTGAGAAATGAAAAAGTAATATATTGAAACACACGATAATGATTACGAGACAATTTTTACTTGAGACGAGTCACCGATTTCAGCGTTACAATGAATTAAGAAGAAAAGGATTTGGGCGAGGGGATATTTAATGTTCCAAGATCCAAATACGTTTTCCCATTCTTATCTCAACTTCTTTCATTCTCTATTATAGAAACACAACGATGCAGATTGAATTATGGAAATTCTATCTAAGAATTATTATTTTGAAAACACTCTTGCTAGATTACATATAAATATTTTTTTACTTTAAAAACTTTATAAATATTTCCAAATGATATAATTCACATCTATTTTTTTGGCAATTCCAAGATCTATCTCTCCTACCATTCAACGCCATATTATAACTCCAATAGCGAAGGATGGACAATCCTTGCAGGTAAGTAAAAATAAAGAGAACAAAAACAAAATCGAGAGCACAATCAGAACTAGCCAACAACTGCAGACAACAAAGCCGCTGCGGGTTTCTGGAGTATTTGCAATATTAATGCTTGATTGGTATGAGTGCCCGACTGTTGCCGCAGCGGAAGTTGACGGTGTTTCGAGCGGAGTGGAAAACTGTGAATTCATTGTAGTTCCTATATTCTGGCGCTTGCTGTTCGTGTGGCTCACTACCCGGTTGGAGCATTATTAACAGGGCTTGGAAGAAAGGTTGGAGCGATTTAACGGCAGAGATGAACGTAGAGTTGTTGATATTCGGAGAAGGAACGCGTTAGACGATTATAGACTGCAATATTTCAAATAGAATTTAACTGTTTCATGTCTCTATGTGAATTGAAACAGTGACGTACTTGCTTTTGTTGCTTTTGAAGCTCTTAAACACAGAGAATTTTTAGTTGAACACCAAAGATTTATTTAAAAATTAAACGTCTACAAATAATCTAGTATTCTTTGCTGATTTGAAATTTGAATTTAAATAAAACATGTAATTTATTTGTAAAGAAATTAAAATTTTAAATATTATTTTCTGAATTTTTTCGAAAGCTTTGTACTAGTTTGCTTAGCTCTTAGCCCACTCCATTTACACTCTACTTATCTCAGTTAACCGTAGAATCGCGCATAAAAGTTTATGACAGCAGCTTATTACATGCTTGTAAATATTAATATTTATATGACTAATAAATAGCTTAAACGACTCATTAACTAACCATTAAAAGGGCTCCTGAGATTGTTATATTTTATGGCGATTTTTGAACTATTTAACAGTTTTTTGATTGATGTCGATATTTAAAATATATATTTAAAATATGAGAAATTACATACATAGTTATACACTCATAACTTATTACACAGAGCAAAATATAGTGAGGAGGAAAGCCTAAAAACGTAGTAATAATGGCACCACTTTATCAGAGCCTCTTCAGAATTGTTTTTAAATTTTTTTAGAATAAAGAATGATACAATTACTTTAGTGCTATTCATTTTTTTTGAGGAATATATGTATACCTATTAATAGGTGATCTATGCAAGAAATTAGAAAATAATGATACTATATAGTATACTGTGATACTGAAAACATAGATTAAATTACCAAATGCCTCGAAGGAAGTTTAAAGCTTGCGGCCTAGATCTAATCTCATGAATAATAATAATAATTTAAAACAAATCAGAGATAATTCGGAATAGGCGACAAGGTGATTCGACTAAAAATATTGTGTAGAACATCAGTCACAGTGTTCTGAACACCCCAGTCTCGAAAAAATGGGCTCGCAGTTCCTCCGCGATTCTGGCTTTTTATTTTGTAAGCTTAAATGCATGTACTGAGGGTACCCAACAAATTTCAAGTCATCCGGTCAAGCCGTTTTTGAGAACCAATGGAGGAAAGTTTGAGAAAAACGCGTTCAAAGTTTCCAGATGCCAATTGAGCGCTTCGGACAGCTCCTTTTCCTAACTGATCTTTCTTTAAAACGACTTCGAATTTCTAAAAAATCACTTTACTCCCGTGTTCTTTATATGTTATTAAAGTACGAATTCAATAGACATTTTTTTTTCTGAAAAGTAAACATTTTCTGACTTAAGCCTTTTAATATTCACTAAGAGCGTGAATATGGAGCTAAATATTTACTATAATCTTGAAGAACTATACAAAACTCTAGAACAAATGTTGATCATGAGTCTAGATCAGCGTTGTCCACGGCCTATGCGCAAAATAGCGCACGGACAAGCCAGACACCTCACACCAACATGTCGCGACAAGTGTCTGTGAAAGCACGACTGTGCTACTGTATTCAACTTCGTAGGCAAGCGAAGCAGAATTTTGCGATCAGTTGACGCTAGAAAACAGAACGCGCTAAAAATGTTCCAACAAATTTGGGAAATATGTTATTTTTTTATTGAGAACAATGAAAAGCATGCAGAATGCTTAATTTGTTATAAAAAAATAAAGCGTTGTAGCAAACATGATATAAAAAGACATTATGAACGTTGTCACAAAAATCTTGTAAATATCGAGGGAGACGCCCGAAAAAGTCTTCTTGATAATTGCAAAAGAAAATTGTATTTACAATTAAATTCTCAGCTATACAATCACATTTCTGATCTCATTAGAATTAAGCAATATAATAAAGAAATATATATGGATAATTTAGTTGACCGTAATTTTTAAAAAGTACGTTTACATATTTGTACACACTGTTCCGTATTCGTTTTGTCTGCTCGTAGCTTTCCGAATGTACGCTAATAACCAACACAAGCATAACGTGCACACAGTCACGTTGGACAACACTGGTCTAGATAGTCCAGAACGAAGGTTGGTATTGATGAAGTATAAGAATAAAACATGACCAGCAGATTAAAAGGTTCTCATTGTTCCTATAGAGGTAAAACCTTTTGAGTAAGGAAGGAAGATTTGGTGTATAAAAAATTTAAGGTAAAATGTTTTGTATTAATTATATATAAACCGACTTCTGGATTGTTGGACGAACTTTGCGTCCTAATAATACAAACACCGAAAAGTATGACCAGTGGGTGACTAAAATAGGTTGTTGCGGGCGATAACATATAGAAATCATCCATTTCATGATTCAGTGTTAAAAGATGTTGAACGTGCGGAATATGTAATTCATGAATATTTGAGTATACTAAGGCAGATTTAAGATTTAATCTTAGAACGGTCGATGAAGAAAATTGACGAAACTGAGAAATGTTTTGAAGCTGCTGACGACTCATACTACAAAAATGGTATCGAAAAAATTTAAGTTCACTGTAATTGCTGCATAATAATCGCTGACAGCTACGTAAAATACTAAAGTAATTTTTTTTCAATTTAAGATGTCCTTATTATCAAAATATAGTTCAAACAATGTGAATATTTACAAAAAAATATCAGTATTCCGGGATCCTGAAATTTTTTGAGCGAATTTAGAATATACAGTTTTTATTTCGAAAATTGTTAGATATAAAATCAAGTACCAGGAAACTATTATCATCCATCAATAATTGTAAATAAATAAAGAAAAAAGAACACAATTTTCACACTAAGTGATCAATTTTGGCGACACGCAATATCCATAGCAAATGTGAGAAGAAGGCTCAATAGCTTCTACTGTTGCCGTTTGTAGCGTTGCAATATATGTACATATATTATTTAAAAAACAAATTAAATTTTATATATAAAAAAATATATACAAATCAAATAAAAAAAGTAACGTAAAAGTGTACTTACGTAAATGTCTGTGACAGCCGCTCATTTAGGCGCGGCTTCTGTGTCTTACAAAATGAAAGATGTGTCTTGCGTGCGCTGCGACGATGGGAAATGTTGGGCAGTCAAACTTGAAATGTTACGACGGCGGTGAAAATTATAGCACTTGTCTTTTGTTTTTATTGATATTGGCGCACAACGGTTAAAAACGTTTGCTCGACGCAACGCTGCAGTCGAGCCGAGTCGAGTGCGTGATGTTTTAACGCACAAATCCATTTCGAGCGATCCGCAATGCAAATTGAAATCACGCATTCTGTGTTGAAATCAATTAAGGATTTGATTAATTCTTGTCGGACATACGCGGCTGTAAAATGGATTTCCGTTTGTCGATATTATGCGTTGCACGCGCCTGCAAACGAAACGAAAGTCACTGAAACGAGAGGAGAGGTGAAGAAATTAATTTAGCAAGCGATATATATAAGCGATATGTTAAAGTGGAAAACAAGTTCAGCTGCAACGGCTGCCGCTACCACTCTTTTTGCTGATATGTAAATTTCATTATGTAATAAAGCAAATGAAATGGCTTTCAGCGGCAAAGTGCTGAAATGGCGATATCGTTGATGGCAGACGCGGCAAAGTGGCTAAAGTCGTGTCGGCGCATCACCTTAAGTGCGCTTGGCACTCAAAAGTCACTTTAAAGCCCTTTGGCGCTACACTTGTGAGAAAAAAATGCGTGTGTGACATAATAAAAAGTGCATTAATTTAATTGAATCGTTTTAGAATTGAACTAGAAGAGTTAGAGGCTTTTAATGGTAAAGTGTTAACTACTTGAAGTAATTTTTATGCAATTTTTCGCTTTCATTTTCAATTCAAAAACCAGTTAAATAAAAGCAATTTTACACAGTGCAGTCGAATGAGTAGAGCAAGGCTAAGTACGGTACGGACACAGTCAATGGATGTACCTAAATTTGTATGTTATGCTCATATGAATGGACCCACTTGATCTCATTAGAAGCAATATATAAGTAAGGTATAATTAAACTAGTTCTTTTATGATTTTTTAATTAATTTTTGGTATCAAACCATATTGCTAAGTGTCATGTTCACTTACTTTCATTTAAATATCTTACATTTTGACAGATATATACAACATAAAGTCTAAGGTAAGATCGAAAATCACTTTATTGGATATATGGAGACTGGGAGAAGATCTAGACGAATTCCATATAATTTTGACACTAGACTAACTAAATCAATATATAAATATATATTATAGACCCGTTATAATGTAATTCATTTCCGATCCGATTTCACAAACATATTTACATTATATTGAAGACAATATGTTCACTGAATTTTGTTATGATATTTCAAAGACTGTAAATAGATCAATTAGTATAAATATAACTAGAGGAACGGTTTGTTTCGATGTTTCAGTAGTCTATCAATGTACAACCGAGTGCACCTAATTTCAAGGTTGCCGGAACAAAGTGATAGCAGAATGCGGAGACCATCTTAGCGGTTGCATCCCAGACAATCAAGGAGATATTCCGGATTGAGAAAAGGGTGGATAGAGAAAAGCAATGTCAGCGACGAGCGACTCAATATGAGCGTTTAAATAAAACAAAAAGGGTTTGGTTTTATTCCTTTGAACATACATTCGATGCCATTATATATGGACCTGAAACCATTAACTTGACGTAGCCCCACAGGAAATGGTCTAACGGCGTCCACTCGCACGACCGAGGCGACCAATTAACAATCACCAAACTTGGTTTTCAATAAATCGATTTTGACTTTCGTTGTGTGGCTTGTGGCGCTTTTCTGTTGGAACCACATATTGTCAAGTTGCTGCTGACGAACAAACAAAGACGTCACAGAGATGCCCAACGCTTGAGAACGACGTGTGAGAGACTGATTTGGGTCTTCCTCAATTGATGACCTAGCGACAGCAATATTCTCGACACTACGGGCACTTCTTTGTCTCACTGGCACGGGAAAATTTTTGTAAGTAGAAAAAAGTATTCGCTTCGTTGTTGTTGTTGTCGCAGGGTAACAATGTTGTTATATGTTGTAAACCTTGATATATTCCTGAGCGAATGAAGTCAGTCTGTTTGAGCAAAAGTAGTAATTGGATTCTATGGCATTTAAAACAAACTAACTCAGCCTTAAAATATAAGAATTGGTAAATAAAATGCAGAAACCAAAGGAATTAAGGAGTATAACTAGATCGGAGACTGTGGTTTCGGCTTGGGAGTTAGTAAAAATTTATAGAATTTAAAGGAATACTGTTTATAATATTATTAAAAAGAAGGAGACGAACAATTGCAAGGATACTTTAAAGAGAACTGGGCAGAAACCTGTGATAACTCGAAGATAATGTAGAAGATTAGTAGGAACTGTCATACAAAATCCCACAATTAGTCCTCTTAATATTGCAGCACCATCGAATCAGCATATTGCATGAACAGTCAATGATGCTACACTGCTCAGGACCCTAAAAAAAATTAACATAAATGCCTACGTTGAGCATAAAGTGGTCAATATTTCCAAAACCGATCCGATTCCGAAAAATCGATATGCCTCTCATTTCCCATAGATTGCATCCTAAAGCCTGTCGTGGGCAGATAAGGCTAAATTTCAGTTCCAGGGCTTCTTTAGTAAACGCTTTATGCATTTACCACGTGAGAAGAGGAATAATGCAGTTTACGTGCTAAACAGAGTCAGAGGTGACATTATGATTTTTTGGGGATGTTTTCCTTACTTAAGTTCTGGAGATTTGGTACTAATTTAGGGACCCTAAATCATCCGGATTTATCAGAATTCAAATGACCATGCCATTGTGGTAATTAGTCGGCATTTTCTAACTATTGACTACATTTTACAAAAGGACAATGCTCCATTTCATAAAGGATCGTTACCAACAAAATTTTTAAGTGAAGCAAATCAAGTTGACCTCCGCAGAGTCCCGACCTAACCTTATGGAAAATATTTGGGGTTTCGTTAAATATCAGAGGTCAATTGATATAATAACCGAAAACGCCAAAATTATCGACATTTAGTCTAATTTAACAGTTAACTTAGCGCCCAAATGTGTTGAATCGATTCGGACCATAAAATAGGCTGTTATTGATGCCAAAGACGAACCAATTATGAATTTATCGTCTTAGAATAATAACTTAGACTAAAAAAATTATCATTAAAAAATAACAGGATAATTCATTTCAAGTTGTGTGTAAATACTTTTGACGCAAAAAAAATCTGTGGAAATATTTTTGACTACTGCGAGCCTTTAGTTTATTTGCTTATATCTCCGCCATATTTCTAGCTATTCTAGCCAAACTGACTTCATTCGCTCAGGAATAGATCAAGGTTTACAACAACATAGCATTTTGTTACCCTGCGACAACAACAACAACAAGCGAAAGCTTTTTGTGTGAAACATGTAAAAAAACGTTCGATATATAAATAAATAATGACTACCTCGTATGATCTTATACCAATACGTATGAAATTTAAAAAACTCAATTTTTGTAAATAAGAGTAGTATTAATAGCAATATACATGCCACAATCTAATATTGCGCTAAGGGTTTCATTCAAAAACTATCTTAACGTCTTCATTCATTAAAATGTATTGCTAAATAATGAAGATGCTCTTCGTAGTTTCCAAACACTTTCAAATGAAGTAGCTATAAAACTCCCTCCTCTACCCTCAACTTGGTGGTCTATACGCCTTATCTCTACGGTGTAGTGTATGCATGTGTGAGCGGCCACAGTTTATCAACTTCAAATGCATTAAATGTGGCATGCAAGCACAATCTACAAAAGAAGAGTCCTGTGTGCGTTTATCATATCAAAAAACGCGTATGTATGTATGTATGTGGGACAAACGCTGCAAATGAAGTTGTTGCAGCGCTGATAAAAGCGAGCAAGACAGTTTAACACCGTTCGGATATGCGTTGTGGAAGAGGTTAAGACACAAGCAGGATATTAGACGCACATATGGTTATGTATGTGTATATATATACTCGAAAAAGGTCACTCGCATGCGTTCTAGTTGCTGGGCTGTCATTCATGTTCTAATGCAATAAAATTGTCATTTACTAATCTGAAAATTGTCACTGCGCTGTGGCATATTCATTGATAAAAAATAACGAAAGGACTTTTTTAGAGTTTACCCATGTTTACCTCATACACACACACACTTAGTTCCATATATGGAGCGAGATAAGCGCCGGATAGACAGTAAAGGACAGGTAGACAGTCAGCTAACGCATTGCCATTTGAGGAGGACGAGCATTGCAGACTTTTGCTTCAAATCATGAATGACCGCAAGCGATAGACAAGCGCTAAGATAATCCTTTTTCTTCACTTTAGACAATACATATACCATATGATTTTATTTTTGCGTTTCGAACGTTCACTACAGTAGACACAATTAAAAAGTTGTCGCCACTTTTGCCTCCTTATCACTTTGGGCAAACAAACCCACACACTCATCCATCTATCTTTTTAGATTCGTAAACACCGTAAGGTCGCATAGGTGAACGAATGGCTTCATGGTTTAATTAAAAGGATATTCATGTTGAACTGATATGAATGAAGTGCACCGGAGTTAATAGAGCATAACTATGTAAATAAAAAGGATATATTGTTGATTGCAGGAAATTAATCTTAAAGACTTTATGTATGGCGATTGTGTTGCAAGCCACATTGTGTTAAAGTGTTGATACTACGTCTGTTTTTGGGTATAGGCTGATATTTGCAGCAATGAGTTTTTGAGTTTGGTTTGTTTGAGAATTTATGCTTTAAGCAATCGCTCAGTAACGGTAAAACCTTAAGCATATAACTTTATAACAGTATTTTCTTTCTTTAAATGAGTAAAGGTTGGGTTAAGTTCATAAACTGGCCCTCGCTACAAGTGTCGCGAAGTATACGGTTTGACCAGCTAAAGACGCCGGTCATTTTTGGTGGCAAAATACTCCTAAGTATGGATGTCAAAAAGCCCCTTGTATATCCCCGAAGCGCTTCGAGCCTATCACAAATTTTCTGAGGTGGCTAATGTCTATTCTAGCAGTTCCCCGAGCCAAAACAATTTTTGGTTATATTTATTTTGAAAATGTG
Organism: Zeugodacus tau; assembly: GCA_031772095.1. Lineage (NCBI taxonomy): Eukaryota > Metazoa > Arthropoda > Insecta > Diptera > Tephritidae > Zeugodacus > Zeugodacus tau. Next base: position 47,726,926 of record CM062650.1, read on the forward strand.
TCCAAGGGTTTATATTCTTCGGTTTCATATTTCGCTAGGAATATTTTCGATTCTTCGGTGTCGTTATTGCAGTGGATTGTTTAGAAAGGTAGTAAGAAGTTAAATTAAATTCTATTGTAGAGACCGGAAACGGCTTAAATCCCTTATATGAATATAGACAGAAAACGCTCCCTTATGTTACATGCCAGGTATGGTTTCATTAAGATATCTGACTAACTATCTGCACTATCCTTTGTCTCCGCGGGAGAGCAAAAGTGGGGATATTTAAAGTACGCATGACGGACCAGGGCTGGAAAAACGAATATATGGGTCTAGTTAAAAACGAACCTCTAGCATTAAAAAGGCAATACGAGTAAATATCGTGTAACCGACTTTAGTATTTTCATTTCATTGGAGCTAGAGGAAGAGGAAGTTAACGCACCAACACAGGGATTATCGAAACCAATGGATTGGTATCTACGAAAATGTGTTAAAACTGATTAAATAGCTTTTGAGGTATGACTTTCACTTAAAATGCTCATTTAAACAGCGTTGATCTAATGGAGAGATTTTCTTCAGAATCAGACTTTCGGAAGACCTTTGTTAAGGGATTAGGAATTTAGGTCAGGATTTAAAAAAAAGATATTTTTTTGGTTTTTGCATTTTCGTTAAGTGTAATATCTTAATAATATTTTCTGAAAATTTGAAGTTGTTCCGATAATTACTTTTCGAGTTATACGACAAATAGCTAAGAGCGCTCGGGCACTCCAAAACGTTAGTGTGAAATTTTAAATGCGTTTTTCTCAGAACTATTTTTTTGAACTGGGGACAGCTGGAACTCGAAAACAGCTCAGTAGATTTTAATGAAATTTATACTGCTTTTAGAATACATAATAATACTGGGAATGATCGAAGCTTCTTTGTTTTTAAAAAATTTCGATATTTTAAGACCAATTTTCACTGATGATTTTTTCCCGAAAATCTAGAAAAAGATTTCCCGAGCCCGCCATTTTGTTATTTAAAAAAAAAATGCCCAAGATTATATATTTACAAAACTAATTTATCTTATCCGATTGATTTTAGATGAATCTCCAAGGACTTGTGATTGTCACCGCAAGGCATTTTTTGGAACTGAGTCAACACAAACAGCTATAACTTTGGAAATTATTTTTTATTTCAGATCAACAAGCCAAAACTGACCTTGATGAGCATCAAATTGAGACAAAATATTTACATAAGACGAAAACCAAATTCCATCACAATCAAAGCCCTCCATTACCAGCTTACACATCCCTACTTCAACAAATTTTAACGACCTGCCACAATCGCTATTCAAAGAATGCAGACAAGTCTGGAACAGAGTGCTTATTTGCATGTCAACTTCCAGACCGACCAGCATTAGTCCTTGAAAAGTACGCATGGCATGCATGTCCTTATAACAAAAAAACAACACAATAAAAAGAGGAAAAAACATGTAAAAACAGCAAACACAACCGTAACAGAAAAACACGTTACACCAGCCACGCTGCAATGAAACCGAAAGTTAGTACAAGCAGCAACACGCAGTGGCCGATGAGATGAGTGAAATGCGAGCGTAAGCGCAGTCAAACAGGTGTGAGGTGACAAATGCGCATGGCACCCGTTCGACAACTGTAACGGTGGTAGCAACAACAACAACAACAAGATGTACCAACTGTCTCATATTCAATGTCATAATTTGTTGTCAACACCGAAACTGGTCCGCGGCCAAGACCAAGTCCAAGTAAAAGCGCAGCATTATCAACCACCGCAAATGGTTCCCCCAATCACTTTCTAACCAAAACAGCAGCAACAACAACAACAACAAGCGAAGAGCTCGCGGCAAGGACGGACGGACAGACACGCTTAATTACCGCAAGAACGCAACAAAAAGAAAAACAAAAAAAGAAAATTTATATATAAATACAGCAGATAAATATTGGCAAATGCAAAAGTAGTGGAACCAGTCAAAAGTAATGAATATCTGCATATGTGAGTATATATCTCATTTTTCTTGTATACAGTAGTGCATTTCTTAATGATCACTTACAGACAGCCTTCGCTTTCTTCATCTAAAACACAATTCAAGTGCATAAACTGAGGCACACTTCTTCTGGCATTTTGCCCGCACCGCTATGCTATGCCATGCTATGCTGTGTTCCCCCATGTCGCTGCTGCTGCTGCTGCCTGCAACGCTGCTATGGGGCAACTGTCGCTGGGCCAACCGCAATGGCACATGCCCTCAGGTGAAATTGAGACCTTTCATGTGTGTGTTCGCGTTCGCGCCTGCGTAGAAGGGGAGAAAATCCAGTATTCGGTGGCACTCAAGTGCCAGCTCATGTGTATGTCTGTATGTTTGTGTGTAAGTAAGTAGCAATGAAAATGAAAATTATTTACTGCGTGTGCATATTTCTGGTAATATTTTCGAGGCGATGGTAAATTAATAGCATTGGCTTGTGGCACTTTAATTGGTCTAGTTGTTGTTGTTTGTTGTTTTTGTAATAACTCTTCATATTTATGTGCTTATTTTAATTAAGCGCATGCCCCATACACTTCTGTACAACTCATTGTTCATGCATATTTTGATTGGGTTTTCGGTTTTAATTCGTTACTGAAATGGAGTCAAAATTTACCACTAATGAATTTCGGAAACTCGATCGGTGAGTGGTTAAGTTTTCAGAAATATTTTTATTTACAATTTATTGCTAATTAACGTTTTGAAAGATATTTTTCACTAAAATATATGAACCCAATATATGTTAAGTTAGGTATAGTAATTGGCTTTCGACGCACCTAGGACTTTTGGAAAATGAAAAAAAAAAACCTATAGATCGTACAAGACTTGTACTGAAGGGATAAAGCGATCGTCGTTTAAAATCTATTTAATCTGTTTAAATATTTGGTGAACTATTAGGTATAAAGCGCTACAGAGTTCGTATCTGGAAATACTATACATATTTGAAAGGTCTTGATATAACCTACAAAACGACGCAATGCATGATTAGTTTGGATATCGCGTTCAACATTTATAGACGTGTAAGCATGGAGTTCACTAACGCCAAATCAGAGTGTGTGAAAACAACACCATGGTGAAGCCAGCCGGCGGAAGACCTTTGACGACGAATACCGATCAAATCATGTAAAACATCTAGTTTGACCGGCATGTGGCATCTCGTGACATCGCCCAGGAGATGGGAGTTAGTCACCAAACCATTTTAATCCAACTGCAGTAGGCTGGATACACAAAAAAGCTTGACGTTTGAGTGCCACATGATTTGACACAAAAAAAAAACTTCTGGACCGAATCAACGCCTGTGATATGCTGCTGAAACGGAACAAACTCGATCCATCTTTGAAGCGGATGGTAACTGACGACGAAAAATGGATCACATACGACAATATCAAGCGAAAACAGTCGTGGTCGAAGTCCGGTGAATCGTCCCAAACAGTGGCCAAGCCGGGATTGACGGCGAGGAAGGTTTTGCTGTGTCTTTGGTGGAATTGGAAGGGAATCATCCACTATGAGCTGCTCCATATGGCCAGACGCTTAATTCTACCATCTACTGCGAACAACTGGACCGCTTGAATCAGGCGATCGACCAGAAGCGTCCAGAATTAGCCCACAGGAAGGGTGTAGTGTTCCACCAGGACAACTCCAGACCACACACTTTGTTAATGACTCGTCAGAAGCTACGGGAGCTCAGATGGTAGGTTTTATCGCATCCACCATATAGCCCGGACATAGCGCCAAGTGATTACCACCTGTTCCTGTTGGTGGTGTAAAGTTAAACTCAAAAGAGGTTTGCGAAAAGCGGCTGTCCGAGTTCTTCGCAAATAAGGAGGGGGAGTATTATGAAGTTGCCATCTAGATGGAAACAGATTATCGAACGAAACGGCGCATATTTGAACTAAATTAATTTAGGAAGGGAGATATTTGCCAACCTAATATATATCTAACCCAAGAGCTTCTAAGTAAAATCAGATTTTGTAGTTCAGAATGTTTTGATGGCTCAGCCAAAGGCATTACCGCGTACCTTTTAGGAGTTTAGTCTTCACAAAACTGAGATTGAACAAAATATGAAAAGCTTTCATCGTTGGGCAACAAAATTCAACTTTCAATGGTATATTTTAAGCTTTATATTAGATAAATATATCGATAGATTCGCAGTTTCATCAAGGTCGTCTAAAACCATATTTTGCTAAAAAATATCGATATTGTAAGAGATGCTGGGAAATATTGTGATGCGTCTTCAGATATCCTTAGGTATTAATATGATAAACTTTAGACCAAGAATTTTAAGGCTTCAAAAGGCCTTCCACGACATCCTCAAGAATTTACCGGAAAGCAATTTTGGCATTGGCGTTCTTCTCCGTAAACCTTACATAAATTTCGCCTTGATTGAAGTAAGTGTTTAACTTTTGGATAGCATAACGATAAAATATACCGAAAATGAAGTTTTCGATCTTCCATCTTCTATTGACCTCCAAACAAAAATTACTCCAAAGGTTTTCACAAAAATCTTACTACAGCTGTTTAAAAATATAACGGTAAAGCGGCTAAGTGTGAAGTTGGCTGCGAAGAGAGATTCATTAGTTTTCTGTATAAAGCCATAAAAACTACTAATTTTGGTAAAGCGCTGACTATAATGTATTTAGAAGCAGCAATAACTTATTATTTCTTTCATATTTTTGGACTATGCCTGAAGCAGCCCGTCCATAGTCTAACTTATTCGGTTCTACAGAATTTTGGTCTTTGGTGGCAGTTTTCGTGTTTTATTAGAGTGAAAGCCCTGATATATAAGCTCGTTTCAACAATTAATGTCAAGCAATGTTGGAACTAGTTAATGGGCAAATGTAATTTTTCTCCTACTGTAAGTGGCCTGCTTGAGGGAGAAATTGAAATAAGGCGAAGTTGGCTGTCGTTCTCAAGCGTCTTCCATTAATTTTATTACAATTAGGATATGTAGCAAATGGAATTTTTTAGAGAATCAAATATTTAGGGCTCTCCTTAGATGAATAAATAAATACTTATGCAAAATGTTCAGGGGATAATGGTTTTCTGCATGAAAGAAAGGACCCTTGGGGTTTTTTATGCCAAATGTATTCAATTGGAACTTAATGATATAACCTGACACAAACCAAGTTCTATTCTGTAGTTATGAAACACAGGATGAGCCTGAATCAACCCAATGCTTTCAGTTTAACATTAAAGAAAAGAATGATTGGATATGCTTCTTAGAAAATATTCCAGTCCATTATAATTAATTGTATAGCAATCCATCTGTGCATCTTGTTCACACGTAAAATTGTCATCGAAATCGAAAGAATATTAAAGTTATTGTATGACTTTATAGCTAGTTTTTCACTACCAGGCTCTATGTGGCACTTAATTAGTTGCATTATTTATGACAATTTATAAAATAAAATATTTCATTTAATAAATTTAAAGGCGCCTGCGCATAGACAAGCGGCCGGTAATATTTTGAACAGCTTTTGCGACTCCCGACCCCATAATTTAACACAATTTAATGGGAAACAAAATGAAATTGAGCACGTTACAGGCACTTAGTTGTAACTGCGGCAGTAATTAACACTCGACTCGCGAAGGCAGACATACTCGTACAATCAAAGTAGGCGCGCTCAATGCAGTGCCAGGCGCAATGGGCTGCTTGTGATGCAATGAATAATTACCAGCAGGCGACCACCAAAGAAGTGCTGACAGCCAAGATGTTGGGCGACTGATTGATGCGCGTAAAGGGCGAGTTATATATATATATTTATGAGGCATTGATAGGTGCGTGTTTATGGAATGTTGTAAATGAGAAACTGTGCAGTAGCGGCGATTGATGCGGTTCTAGCCTAAAATGTAAAGCGTAAGTTTGTTGCAAGTGGCTTTATTTTCCCGACCACAGCCACATTTAATTAAAATAGTAAATGAGAAAAATGTATGTTTGTACGCTGTGGCACAATAATTTCCAAAGCTGCGGGCATTTTTTAATTTTTTTTCGCAATATTTTATGAAGCGACTACGACAATGTTGTAAAAAAAAAAACAAAAATAAAAAACGAAAAATTACAGATTGTAAAGCGTTGTAATTTAGCTAGATTGCCTAGGAAATTGTTACAGCGCATGCTGTAACTGTTGACAGTAATCACTTGCCGCGTGCCTCATGGCTCATCAACTATGCATCGCCCATATATGTACTCGTATACAGACAGACCTTGGCGAGGGCAGTGGGCGTGCAATAACTACTGGGACGACGACTAAGGGGCGTGGTAATTGCATTCCATGCGTGTAACTACGCATAATTTCTGGAAATCGTTAATAAAACGCCACCATAATTTCAGTTGTGCTCTTATTTGCCAAAGTAGAAAATTGTGTCAACCCTTTGAGCACCTCTGTCTGTCTAGTACCTACAAAATATAGTTACTGTATTTTGATTTCACCCCTCGAGTGTTTAAGTTGCAATAAATATGCAGATGTGTAGTCGTAACTATAATTTGCGGCACGTTTGTATTTTTTTGTGGCGCTTTAGGCGTCTGCTATAGCAAAATTAACGGTTCTATGCTGAAGAAAAAACAAAAACAAAATTGGCAATACAATACATGGATGGTTGTTGAAGCCCCCAGCTTGTTAACTGATTTCAAGATAAAAAACGGTTCGCAATTTGCTACAATGTCTGTGCGGTTGTTGTTGAAGCTACGACAGCGGCTTGTTAAGTAGCATGCAACAGTGTCGACAGACACCGTCACTTGGAGGTTGGGCATATAAAAATAGATGCTTCGGCTGACTTCGTGTTGGTGGAGCTCAAATGTGTGCACATAAAGTTGATTGGTGTCGTAAAAGCTTCTTTTTGGGTAAATTATTCCGCATAGTATTCTACACCTATGCACCAAAGGGATACAATGTGAGACAAGCTTAGTTTGGGACATTTTGTAGTAATATGGTAGTCAACAATTAACTTTATAGGTATACTCGGGAAGTTCTAGAGTGTTAAGATCAATACCCCTTAAACCCTAAGATTGAAAATGTTGGACACATATGGAAGGCGATCTCATTGGTTTCAAAATTTCTTCAAGATCAAAAGTCTCCGTCGTTTCTGAGCTCAAGATTAGAGATATCTGGTAACCGTATCTGAACTGGTTTAAACTCTTCTGTTAAGGGAAATTCGGCAATTAGTCATTTAATTTCGAAGGCCCTCTCTTCGCAAGGAAAGGCTTTGAATGCAGGCTTATAAGATTTTCTAATACTTGAAGCCATCGAGAACAACATCTATACCGTTCCTGCGATAATCAATTCCATGTTACTGAAACAGATACCGCCCAAGGGCTGTCTAATCAACAGTATTCCTCAAGAATCAGAAAAGCTGCTACAATGAAATATGCTTCAGTGATCAAGTAGTTAGTCTTACAAAGGATGGTTCTTGATAACTAATCTCAACCTTCAACATCTATAGTCGGTTAGGAACATTTGAAAGATTTTAGATTTTAAGTATAGATGGACTTTTTGGTAGAGGGTCCAATGGTAAGGGGTCCAATTTTACTCAGAAAGGACTCGGTACAATTATAGGTGGGCGTGATCGTTTCCTATGGCCCCTTGAAGTAATGGAATACACGATTTCTTGATTCGTATTGTTAGAGCCTCATCCCTACCTAACACTTTGGACAATCAGAGTAAGAAAATAACTCTTTTTCATTAATTTAATGAATAAGCAAATATGTATATATGATCTTGACGGAAATAACGGTAGGAGATAATGAAAATGTTCGTAATAATAATCGCATTTTTTTACTGTCTACACAATGGCCCCATGTGGCTATTTCTATACACACCAAATGTGTATCACGGCCTTTCACTTTTCTAATTTATTTTTTCAGTGGCTGAAATTGGACTCTATTAATGGTATGTAGAGCAGGTTTATATACATTTACTTATTATTTTTTCTTTACAAACTCATTTTTCATTGACTGAATACGAGTATTGAAAGAGTTTGAAGACAAGCTTCCAATAGCCGTGATCGTCTAGTGGTTAGGACCCTACGTTGTGGCCGTAGTAACCCAGGTTCGAATCCTGGTCACGGCAATGTTTCGAAGAAAGCATTGTCACGGATGGAAGCTGGTTTTTTATTTGATTTTTTAGGTGTTTTTTGGAGAAGTAATAAATAGGTGGATCCGGCTTAAAAAGAACGAAAGGAACTGACATAACTGAGCAACTGGGTCTATGTAAAGTATTATTTAATATTTATTTGAATTTTTCATAGAAGAAGTGTTGTCCTTCAGTCTGTTTAAGGGCTTTAATCACAAGCTTCCAATAGCCGTGATCGGCTAGTGGTTAGGACCCTACGTTGTGGCCGTAGTAACCCAGGTTCGAATCCTGGTCACGGCAATGTTCATCAAGAATATTGTCACGGATGGAAGCTTTTTATATTTAGTTCGAAGAGGGTGTTTGGTTCCGAACCTAAACGATAATTAAATGAGGGTCTCAAAATAATACTTACGAATTTAGAATCAGTTCCCTAGCTGAGGGAGAACTCAATAGTCCAAGTTGTTTTCAGTAATAAAAAATATGAAATCTCAAACCACTGTAAGCCGAGTTTGAACCCATCTCCAAAGAAATGCGGAAGCAAAATCATGAAAGCTTTCCATCATTTGAATTTGGCATTTGCTGCTTGTTTGGTCGTCTTAATAGCATCAATATAGTGACTGCGGAGTAGGCCATTTAGAATTTTACGACACAAACATTGGAAAGGAGAAGAGTTACCGCTAAGCGAAATCAAATTTGAATATATAAATGCTTAAAGGAAGACCGTTGTTTCAGTTAAGTAGCACTGGTGATGGCGCTAAGGATGTAGGTAGATAAGAGGTGAGGTAAAAAATGAGACCGTTGCTTACTTAAGTATGTGTTTAGTGCCCGTCAAATTCAAATGGCATAACACAATCGACTACAACACCAAAAAATACAAAAAATCAACAAAAACGCAAAAAGTGCACTACAAAAACAGCCACCGATAAGGTTAAGTTCACTTGCGTGTGCAACATCCGTAACATGCAACATGCCGAGGGAGTACTTTTTTATGCGCTCCGTTTGATTTGCTACCTTGTAAGCACTTTGCGCAGCAGTTGCATGTTGCTGGCGGGTGTTTCCATACACTTTAGGCGTACACGGCGCAGTAGCTCTTTGACTTGCCTGCGCATGTGCGCGTCCTACTTAGGCTTGCAACAATTTGTTAATTACCCGCAGTTACAAATTGCTTAATTCCCATACGGAGAGCATTACAAAGCGGGCTTCGTGCATGTGTATTTAAATACCGCCCCTCTTATTAAAAGTACGCCGAAATTGTATACAGTTAAGCGGCCTCAGAAAGTTGATCTACTTTCTTTTTATCGCAACGAGAATCTAAAAAATGCTTATTAAAGTGGCTTTTATAACATTTGGATCAATAAAAGTGGGAACAAAATACTGAGTGTTATAAACTTACTAAACGTATGCGGTTCTTATACCTTTTAGAGCAAAAAAAGCTTGAACGTATCTTCATGGAAGGTCTTTCTTGAACTTCGAACATTGTTATTGTTGTAGCAGAAATGTAAAGTAACTCCAAACAGCATTGGGAAATTTTTTTTGAGGTGAAATTTAAATCTAGGTCTCTTCGGGTCACGCAAACTCGCCTGATTATAAAATTAAATATTTATATAATTCGAGCTGCGTCATAGTCTTTTTAGTTTTGAAAGCATCGTTCCACATATCGTCGATAACAATCTGGAAGTCCCCTAAATTTTCATAAGATGAGATATCATCCATTCCCTAGCTTCACGGACAGACTAAGTGGAGAGACTCATTAGTTCACGGAGATACCGGTTTGGAGACTATTTGATCAAGTAACGTAGACATCTGGGTTAAGTCGGGTGCACATAGACGGAGGTGGCCAGGATTTGTATCCGACGAAGGACTGCCCCTTTAGTAATATTCTCAAAACTATCTAGGAATGGTGTATGGTTCTACAAACTATTATCGACGCCAAGGTCGAGCTCTTGGCTTGGGGAAAACGGCAACAATAACAACAATTTTTGTTTTGTGGGCCTAATATGAATCCCATTTTCAACTAACCAAATAACATTCGACCCAAATCTATAAACCTACAAATCGACTTTGTAATAGGTAAGAGAAGTCCTAAATCCTTTAAAAAATTTCCGTGAACGGTATACTATATTACTTCACGACTTAACCTATTTAACCTAAAAAATCATGCAAATTCACTGAACCACATACGCCCATTTAATAAGTACGTCTCCTCTACCAAAATATAAGGCAAGCCGCCTTCAGTTGCAGCCTCAAGTACGGGCGTAAAATATATTACCCGAAAAATTAATTTCATACGCATTCCATCAAAACGCACCATCAGTGGCATAGCAGAGACGCCAACAACAACACCAACGCCTCGTGCTGATTATCATCATCACCAACAACCAAATATTGAAGTGAACACATGCTTCAACAAAAATCCCACTGGCGAGCTGCGAACTTCGTTGGTGGTCCGTTTAAGTAAATAAATCGGCATTTCACCACCGTCACCGGCACGCTCATCATCATCATCATCAGCGGTAGCGACCGCCAACATTCATCAGCCAGCAAACGACAGCGAGCAGCTACCAGAAGTTAGTGGTCTAACAACAACAGCGTATACTATTGAACCACCCAACTGCAGTTACAAGTCGCAACACGCGCTTCCCTTGGCAGTGGGTTGGCTGGTACACACACATACATTTTGCTTTGCTTTACATATATTATATGCAATGCCTCCAACAAATATGCATCGAGATACTTGCAACGCGTTAATCACTTGCTGTTGGTGGCACGCACTTTTGCATGCTACAAATGCATTTCAGTGTCATGGCAAGCGCGCCGAAAGCTACTGTTGTCTGCAAGACACTGTCCAGCCCCCGCCCTACGTTAGTAGCTAACGTTGCGTTGCTGTTGCTTTAGCAATTTTTGACGTCATCAATCATTTGTTTGACATCTGCCGCTCTTAAGTCGATTTATTTAGTCTCTATTTGTGCTTTGGAGCAAAAATTAAACGCTATTAACTGTGTAAGCGGCTTCTTTTTCGCCCAGTCTGCGTAGTTAATGAGTGTAATTAATCAGTGAGTGAGTGAAACCGGTCAAAATGGCTTCGACAAATTGTCCATTGAGATTTTACACACGCATTTTAGTCATAAGAATTCAATCAAAATCTATAAAGGTCGCGGACATGCACTTACCTACAAACATATGTAAGTAAGCATGATTACATGTAGTGCAAATATGTGCTTTGAGGCTGGTCAGCAATTAATAGGCTTAAGCGCGATTATATGTTAATAACCATATCAATCACTTTACATATTTGCCTTGCCCTTAAATGAAATTACATGTAATGAAAATCTTTAATGTAATGCAATTTCGCGGAATTTATTGTGTGCATTTTCAATTATTTCATTACTAAAAATAGCAAATATTGCAAATGATGGTCGCGCCATCACATAGCAGAGTATCTGGTATTGGAGTTAATGGGTTACAATGTGCCTAATAATGGCTTAATAGTCGACGAAACAAGTTCCGGGAATAAAGATAAATGATATTAGCTCTTCTTCCAACCTAACACCTAAAATAGTATCATATCCAGGCGCACTACACATAAGTACATATAATTATATATGGTCCTCACGTACTTCAACCCGTAAATCCACAATATAAATATAATTTTTATATTAAATATGGAAGAAAATCGCATTTTAATCCTTATTTGTTAACATTTGTTAACTTAAACATCAAAACAAATCCTCATACGCGCACTTTATCCCACATATTCGCACAGGCCCATAGTACACGATTGTACGTGATTACAATTGAATTGTTTTGCTAGTCAAAGTGAGTTAAATTGATTAATAATTCTTAATACATTTTATGTATAGAACAAAAAACAATGATTTGATTCAACTAACCTTTGCAACACACTTGAGCACCTGATCCAAACGGTGAAGCAGCTGCTGGGATCACACGTCGATCGAATAACCTGTGCCGTAACTCCAAACTTTGCTCCAACTTCATATAAATTGCAATTCAGTACATACGGTATTGTCCACATACACACCTTTTTCACAAATTTCTTCATAAACTTAGCACATTTACACTTTATTTTATAGTAATTAAAAATTGTTGTAAGCGACGCAATACCAACCGCATAAAAACGCATATTTGCACAATACATTTGCCAAACTCGCATAAAAGACTTATTACAACGCACAATCCACTCAAAAACATTAAAATTACCGAATTTTACTATTTAATAGTTTTAAATTAAAGATCATTACACTATTTTAAAATATTTCGTGCTTTTGCTTCACACTTTCGCAATATTTTTGGCACAACAAAGCGTATGTAAACAAATGCGCAGAGCTGCACGGAGATTTGTTGATTTTATTTAGAATTCCAATTAGTGCTAATTAGAACCGGTTACTAATTGGTATTATTGCTTATGTAATTATGCAAATACTTATTTTTGTTTTATGGTGGAATATAATTATTATGAATAAATTGAATTAATGTGTAAATATGTATATTTAAGTCACTTACTTGTTTTAATTGTATAGTTGTATATGATACACAGAATGTTGCAGCAAAAAGGTTGAACATTATTGCTAGTTGAAGTAGTCAATTTACGAAGTGTTTACTTAAGAATATGTTAGTTCCTGAAAAAATGTTAATATTGCATTTTAGCCCTGAAATGACTTATATTTTATATTCACAAGTACTTACATTTGAATTATAGATCACCTTTCAGAGAGGAGTTAATTATATGCCGCACGATGGATTTCTTTCATTCGACATCTCGGAAGAGTTGTTTCTGATAAGATGGCTTTAGAATAGGCCTTAGCACTGAAAAATTTAAAAAAATTGTAAAATAATTATTACTTACTTGGTACTCACATATTTATGATATAATTATTTAGTTAATTATATAAACATAATAAGTGAAAATATGGATAAAGGTAGAAATTTTAAATAAATATAAGTCAATTTTGGTGGTCTATAATAAAAAATTGAAGTATCGAAGTGTATACAAAATTTTTGGAGTTAAAAGTTTTTCCAAAAATCCATTATTACTACGAGTACGCTATAGGCGTTGCAGTTGTCAGATCCAAAGAGGACTCCAATACAGAATAAAGGTGATGTAACTAGTGTATCGGTTTCTGATTCAGGCACTGACTATCTACAAAACCTAGGTAATCCAAGATGTTGTCATTGTAGCTATAGAAGTCTACAAACATCATTTGAACTGTATGTATGTTGTATGTTATTGACGTTCAACCGTTTAGCCGGTTATAGCCAAATCGATGAGAGCGCGCCACTCTTGTCTTTCCTTCGCAGTTCGGCGCCAGTTGGAGATTCCAAGTGTAACCAGGTCGCTCTCCACCTGGTCCCTCCAACGGAGTGGAGGCCTTCCCCTTCCTCGGCTTCCTCCGGCGGGTACTGCATCGAACACTTTCAGGGCTGGAGTGTTTTCGTCCATTCGGACAACATGACCTAGCCAGCAAAGCCGCTGTCTTTTTATTCGCTGAACTATGTCAATGTCGTCGTATAACTCGTACAGCTCATCGTTCTATCGTCTGCGGTTTTCGCCGTTGCCAATGTTTAGAGGACCATAAATCTTGCGTAAAACCTTTCTCTCGAAAACCCCAAGAGTCGTCTCATCGGATGTTGTCATCGTCCACGCTTCAGCGCCATACATCAGGACGGGAATAATGAGCGACTCATAGAGTTTGATTTTGGTTCGTCGAGAGAGGACTTTACTGTTCAATTGCCTACTCAGTCCAAAGTAGCACCTGTTGGCAAGAGTGATTCTGCGCTGGATTTCGAGGCTGACATTGTTGGTGTTGTTGATACTGGTTCCCAGGTATACGAAATTATTACGACCTCGAAGTTATGACTGTCAACAGTGACGTGGGAGCCAAGACGCGAGTGCGCCGACTGTTTGCTTGATGAAAGAAGATATTTCGTCTTGTCCTCATTCACCTCCAGACCCATTCGCTTCGCTTTATCCATGCGGGAAAAAGCAGAACAAACGGCGCGGTTGTTGCTTCCGATGATATCAATATCATCGACGTACGCCAGGAGCTGTACACTCTTGTAGAAGATTGTACCTCCTCTATTTAGCTCTGCTGCTCGTATTTGAACTAGCCTCCCCATTTAATCTGCGTGAATAAACGGTGTCGGTAAATTTCTGACGTCCAAGAGGTAAGATAGTAAATCAATAAAGTTCAACAAAATATTAAAATTCCGGATTTAAACTAGAGTTTTGTGGAAGATTTCTGACGATGCCATTTTTTACACATGCCATTTTTTACACAATTTATTTGATAAAAAACTCCAACATATGGATCTCAAATGTTGGGTAAATCTTTGTAGGAAAGGATGACGACCGTTTAAAAATATGGATTCTACTAAATTGATAAAATAAATTACAAATTATCATATGGACAATACATTAAAAACATATTCTTAAGAATATTGTTGTTGTTGTTGAAGCGGTTAACCAAAAAGGCAGGACCTAAATTAATTGTCATCGAAGTAATCTAACGGGAGGCCCAGGAAACGAGCGTTTTTAACTGGGTCGGACCAAAGGGAAAGGTTAGATTAGTGGGGTTCAGGGGGCATGGGGGGTTTGGTGGTTAGTGTCATACGGGTACTCTTTGCATGCAGTACATATGTATATTGAGTATGTCGGAGTTCAGTCTAAATAAGTAGGTTTTTAACCTGCTAAAATATGCAGAACGAGGTTGCGAGAGGGTCACTCTAGTTTCGCAAGGCAACTCGAGCTCTGTGTCAACATGCTATCTCAAAGAACGCCATTCACGGGAGGGAGTCGATGAAGATGTTAATGGCTCCTCTGTGAATGGCGTTCAGTGCTTGTGGAAATCTGTCGTATCCGTTTGGTCAGTATAGTTCTACGATACTCGAATTGAATAGTATTTTATCCGAACACGGGCTGTTATTTCAGCGATCTTTGGATCGGTAAGTTTTAGATATTCTTAAGAAACATCCGTTTGAAAGTTCAAATCGAATAAATTGATCGAATTTTTAAAGAAACACAATGGGTACTAAATAGATAGGAAGAAAGCCTAGATTTGGGATTATTTTTAGGGAGTTGCCACCTGTTTCGAAAAAAATGCTTTAACTCAGTATTAAGTAATGGAGTTTGAAGAAGTTTAGAAGAGTTGGCATCTATTTAAATCTATTTTTTTATATAAATTAGTGCTTTTAGTACTTATTGAACTTCTCTAACTCGAATCATCATAATCCACAAAAAAACTTCCGAGTTATGGAAGTTCAACTGAATTTTAGTTTATTTTTTATGCAATAGCATTGATAACGAAAACCTGACTCAATTTCTTTTATATTTGAATTGCAATCTTACCTAGCGTTTTTTGCAAGTAGAATTCGAAAAAAATGTATCTTAAATAAGTGAAATTTCAGATTACAAAGTCAACAGCAATAATTACTATAATCAATTACGTTTTCACAGTAAAAATGAAATTATCTCTTTCACTAACCGAAATTCGACGGCTAATTGGCATTTTTGAATGAAATCAGAGTTTTTGACAGCGCAAGTGCAGCAAACGAAAGAAAAACGATTAAAATTTGCACGTGCAACAAACTACATACATACATGCAACCAAAAAGTGTGCGTGACCTATTAGATGCCACAAACTACATGAGAGTAGATTTGGAGGAATGGCAGCATAAATGCTAGAATAGTTAGCACACATATGATTACAGCCAATTTCGTACTTATGCACATCACATGACTGTATGTATGTATGTATGGGTCTGTTTGTCAGACTGATATACGTCCATGCCATCTAACCACATAATTACCGGGTCTAGGGCTAGGCGCATTTCACCAGCGCCATTTAATTGCCGGTGGTTTGTAGCTCAAACTTGTTGAAATTTGAAATTAATTGCAACGGCATTGCAGGCAACAGGCAGGCGCTGCTACACCCTTGAACTGACCTACATAAATCATAATTTTGTAATTTTTACGAAATAAATCATAAGCCTGCACGTACCCCTGGATGCCGGGCGTATATGTTAACAGCAATGTAAGGACGGCATTCGCGTGCGTGCCACAATCGAAAAAGTGTAGAATGCAGAACAGCGAAAGTGCAACGGTGCAACAAGTGCAAAGACATTCTCTATACAGGTGTATATGTATATTTGTATGTGTTTGTGTGTGTTTGTGTTCTGCATATAAATTGCAAGGCAGTCATTCATCAACGCGGCGGGAAGCCTGTTCATTCCGTTCGATGTGCGTGCAATGGACATGCAATTTTTGTTGTTGTTGTTATTTTTTCTGCGGTGACTTGATTCTGTTTCAATTTTAAGTTTTTGTTGTTGCTTATTTTTTGCCACAATTGCGTTAATGTGGCAGTTTGTATGTAACAGTTGAACGGTAGGCGTATAAATAGCAAAAATGTAGGGGAGGCAGGCTTGTTAGCCAAATGCACATGCGCAGACATACACGTACATACAAACATACTTGCAAGCAATTGTTGCAAGGCGGAAGAAGTATTCTGCATGTCGAGCAACTTGTAAAAAATAATGTTCGCTTATTTGTTGCCTTAATTGGTGGATTGTATAGAGGATATGCGGGATTTTGATAAAGGTAATGCAAGAGTAAATATTAATGTATATAAAGTATGTGTAAAAAAAAAGAATTGCTTCACATTGCATAATTTGCATATTTAATTATTGTGATTAATTCAAATATCTTTTTATACTCTAGCAACAAAGTTGCTAAAGAGAGTATTATAGTTTTGTTTACATAACGGCTGTTTGTGTCACCCAGAAATAAAAGAGTTAGATATAAGTAGATTTGAAATTAGGGTGTCTGTCCGTCTGTCCGTGCAAACGATAACTCGAATAAAAATCTAAAAAAATAGATATCTTATTGAAACTTGGTACACATGTTCCTTGGCACTATGAGAAGGTTGGTATTGAAAATGGGCAAAATCGGACCACTGCCACGCCCACAAAATGGCGATAACCGAAAACACATAAAGTGCCATAACTAAGCTATAAATAAAGCTATGAAAGTAAAATTTGGTGCAAAGGATCACACTATGAGGGGGCAAATTTGGATGTAATTTTTTTGGGGAAGTAGACGTGGCCCCGCCCCCTACTAAGTTTTTTGTACATATCTTGTTAACTACTAAATCTATATCAACCAAACTTTCAAGAGTCGTTTCATTTAGCTACAACCTTATACAGTCCAAAAAAGGTTTTGTCGAAAACTACTAAAAATTCTTTAATACGGTTTCTGGAAAAACACCAGAACCCGTAAATGTCATTATAAAGATGGTACAGAAGAGCTGCACTCAAAATGGTTTACACAATTTTAAATGGGTGTGCTTCCTCCCACTTATGGGTCAAAAACCATATCTCCGAAACTACTTGACCAATTTCAATGAAATTCGGTTCACAACATTTTCCTAGCACTCCAATGAAATTTTTTGAAAATGGGCCAAAGCGGTTGACAACCACGCCTACTTCCCATATACCAGAACTTTGAAGTCGATCTGAATCGTGTACTTTACAATATATAAAGTTAGCACTAGTAAGGATATCGGAACAGAACGTTGCACAAATACTGTAATTATAATGTGGCGTCGCTCTTCTAAAAAAAATCGCCGAAATCGGACCATAAGTATTCAAAGTCCCATATATTGAACATGAGGGCCGCAGAGCTTCGAATAAATTTTTACCGAAAATATAGGTAAGTCTGTCAGATGTTTTGAAAAAATTCAGAGGGAATATTGTTCTTCTAATATGTCTATGTGCCAAAAATGAGTGAAATCGGGTCATAACTTCCCCTATCTCCCATATACCTAATATTATGGTTTCCAACTTTCAATGGACTTTATACCATATATATGCCAAACATGTGGGTCAAATTGTGTATTATATAATATAAATAAAGTTAAATAAATAAATTGCGAGAGTATAAAATGTTCGGTTACACCCGAACTTAGCCCCTCCTTACTTGTTTCTTTGTTTTTGTAGCCAAATAATTATTAAAAGGCTTGCTCAGTGTTCTTCAAATTATGTTAAGACAGTCGGAGGGAGGAAGAATATATGAAACTGATTAATTGTGTTCGAAAATTTGTTTCTTTAATTGCAATTCAAATATCAGCAAAACAAAACGAATGAATTATGAACCAAAAAACTATGAAACACGAGTATGAGCACAGCACACTGGAGAGCAAAGTTTGGCTGTTATGAAGAACAAAGTTTGGGTAATTGGTATACACAGTTTGTGAAATACCACGACCAATTCTCTTAGTTTTATGATACCTCTTTTATGGGGCATTCTCTGGAAAAAAAGCCACTTGAAAAAAAAAGTTCTTTGTTTTCTTTGGCAATTATATATCTTATAGTACATGTAAAACCTAAAATAAAACATATGGTTTTAGGTCTGTGTAACGCGGGGTTGCCATATTATAAGGGCCCAAAGTTTTTTGTAAAAAAATTTTCGAACCGCCATAACTTTAAAACTAATGAACAGATTTTAAAACACCATGTGACTTTTTTGTACAGAATTTCTCAAACTTTGAAACTGTGTATCGTAAAAATTTTTAAAATTAATATTTCATAGCAAAAAATTAAAAAAATTTTTTTTTTGGAATTTTTAACAACTTATGCCCCCTTCGATTTTTTTCAAAAATGTCTTAAAATGTTCCTTATTTCATCACCTTTTTACCCCCCAAAGGGAATTTTGGGGCAGCAATATTTGTATGAGCTACAAATAAAAAACCAACTCAGAACATGATGAAAAATCATTGATTTACGCACTATTATTATCAGAATTTAGCGTAACCCAGGATTAACGACGTGGACGTAGCAGACATTTAATCCCTTCTTGTTTTTTTATTTTTTAATATTTTTTTTTTTATTTTTTTTGTATTTTTCAAAATTTTAATTTTTTTTTTTGTTTGTTTTTTTGGTTTTTGCTTTTTTTTTAAATTATTACGTAGATTAGATTCAAGTACGTGATAATTTTAAATAAAAAACAAAAAAAAAAAATTAAAAATTTAAAAAATACAAAAAAAATTTAAAAAAATATTAAAAAATAAAAAAAAACAAAAAGGGATTAAATGTCTGCTACGTCCACGTCGTTAATCCTGGGTTACGCTAAATTCTGATAATAATAGTGCGTAAATCAATGATTTTTCATCATGTTCTCAGTTGGTTTTTTATTTGTAGCTCATACAAATATTGCTGTCCCAAAATTCCCTTTGGGGGGTAAAAAGGTGATGAAATAAGGAACATTTTAAGACATTTTCGAAAAAAATCGAAGGGGGCATAAGTTGTTAAAAATTCCAAAAAAAAATTTTTTTTAATTTTTTGCTATGAAATATTAATTTTAAAAATTTTTACGATACACAGTTTCAAAGTTTGAGAAATTCTGTACAAAAAAGTCACATGGTGTTTTAAAATCTGTTCATTAGTTTTAAAGTTATGGCGGTTCGAAAATTTTTTTACAAAAAACTTTGGCCCCTTATAATATGGCAACCCCGCGTTACACAGACCTAAAACCATATGTTTTATTTTAGGTTTTACATGTACTATAAGATATATAATTGCCAAAGAAAATAAAGAACTTTTTTTTTCAAGTGGCTTTTTTTCCAGAGAATGCCCCTTATGTACTTAAAATAAATCGAATGGAAAAAGTTAAAAATTGTAAAGTTCCAGGAATGGTTTTAATTGTGCATAAAACAAAAATCAGCAATTCCTATAGATGGCGTTGTAGTCAGTTTACATGGACATTGACATAGTTCAGCGAATAAAAAGACAGCGGCTACGCTAGCTAGGTCATGTTGTTCGAATGGATGAAAACACTCCAGCCCTGAAAGTGTTCGATGCAGTACCCGCCGAAGGAAGCCGAGGAAGGGGAAGGCCTCCACTCCGTTGGAGGGACCAGGTTACACTCGGGATCTCCAACTGGCGCCGAACTGCGAAGGAGAGAGAGAAGTGGTGCACTATCGTCGATTCGGCTATAACCGGCTAAACGGTTGCAACGCCAATCACATACTATCGAAAGTCGGAATCAGTGGCCTCAACTTAAAAGCGCTACGTCCTATTTAATGTCGTTCGGATCGTCCTGTCTGACCGATCAATGATAACCGAATACCCATTCATAATCGATTTATTGAAAACAAAGTTTGGTGAAAGTGTTATCTCACGAAAATTGGGTTCAGCGTCTGGACTTCTGCAAGCGTGTCCGTAGTTGCGATGCAAAAGAAATCGAGTTCCATTCATAATGACATAGAATGTACTTTCACAGGAATAAAGAATTTCATTGATATCCCAAACCGTTTTTTTATTAGAAAAAAACGTTTATAGTGCTCTGAAAGAATCCGCAATGACATCGGCTGATCCTTTGCCAACTGCCCGATTCGACATCGGCATCTGAATCAGCCAAAAATTGATAATCGGTCGGATACTAATTGTAACTAGAAAGACTTTCTCGATAACCCCGATTTTAGAAAAAAGTTTCAGTCGAACCGAAATATTGGTAAGAAAGTAGGCCAGTTTTACTTGGATAAATCTCCATAAAAAAACGTGGAGACTACTAATCACGTTCGATATTTTCAAGATTGTTAATGAAGCTTCTAAAAATCATATTTTTGCATTTCCTTACAGCCTCAATTATGTCTTTATCTATCTTACTGACTCTCAGAGATATTGATTTGAATCGAATCGGCTAGAAATCCTTATATTACTTATATTATGATTCAAAGAAGTTAATAATCAATTTTAAACGTTTATGTTTAATAGACGTCTTCCCCACCACAGCCGTTGGAAGAGTCAACACAGAACCAAAATCTTAACGAATGAATCTCAAGTAGTCCACCAAGATGGGTTTCGAATTTCTTAACGAAAGACTGTGGGAAGTATATAAAGCTTAATTGAAGATTCTAACAGAAGTTTGTTATAAAATTATTACTGCGGGGTATTTCGGCCAATAGAAAGGATTATAATAGGAATATGATTTAATAAACTTGTGAAGAAATCAAAATTCCCAGGAAAAATGTTAGTTTGAAGTGCAAGAATTACATTCTTCTGGGCCTGCGGTCGTTATTTGACCGTTAACCTTCTTTTTTTGAGTTAAAAGAAGGTTATAAATAAATCCTCAAAGTCTTTATCGATCAATAAAGTAAAGTCCTCTTCGAAGACAACTCTACTAATTGCAACTAAGAATCTACCGTGCGATGACAAATGTGATAGTTCGTTTCCACCTATGTAAAATATTGCCTCTAGCTTCTATGATTGAATTCCATTGAATAAGAAAATATCAATTGCACACGCGGCAAGGCCACAGAGAAGGCTTTCAACAACTTTCAACAGTTAATAAAACGTTGAAATGTACGTTAAAACAATGAAAAATATTGGCGAAAACCAATTTGTAGTGATGTGACGGCGCGTGGCTGCTGCCCGCACTTTTCGCAAAGCAAATTAGTCAATTTAATTTAATTTGCTGGACACGATTCAACAATTCATTGCCAATGAAACGGTTGCACATGCTGCTCATGCATAAGAAATTGCCTTGCCGCAGGGCGCAAAATTCGAGTTATCCAAAAATATAACGGAAAGCAATAAGTAAACAAAAAATACAAAAGTAAAAACCCGATGATGAAAGCGAAAAGCGAAGAGTTACCGCCAACCAAGCAAACCAACAGCTTATGAGCGCGCCATGCGACAAAGTGAGCAGCTGACAACATGCAAATATCTCCAAAAACAATTGCACACATTATTTGTTTGTATGGTGTTACAAGTTTTAAGTGGAAATTTTTATATTGTGTAATACAGGGTGTTATTTCGGTGTTGTGGGCTTTTTTAAAGGGACGGTTGTCAAACAAGTTGTCACTTATGTCTGATATTTATGTTCACTCAACTGTCAGATCACTTCACGCATATCATTATGAAGCACTTTTTGGCTTAAGGAGATCGTAAATAAAACAAGATTCCCGTATTTTGACACGAATTAAAGTGAGCATAGACGCAGAGCTCCCCTGCATTCAAAAAAGGATCTGATGTGAACTAATTGAGACATATTTTTTGAAAATGAAGATGAATCCAACGTTACGGCCATTGCTGAGGTCTCTATTGGATCGAAATTCTGTTCGAACCATAATCCAATAACTTTTTACAAATGCATTTTCTTTGATATAAAATGACTTAACTCCTAAATAAGCACCCTTTATCCGAGTTCCCGCAAAAAGATTTTTTATTTTGAAAAATATCTTATTTTGATAAATAAGTTGTCCAAAAGGAGTATAAATGAAGCGACTTGTTACATAAGGAAAATTATGCAGTTTGGTTGTAGTTCTCTTAGAGATCATGTAATCAGTCCATTAAATTTTTAGAACATATTTGCTATTGTTAAAGTATTCAGATAAATTGGAACCAGAGGGCGGAAACCCAAATGTATGGTATTCAAAGGCGATCCACTTATTTTTCATTTGAGCATATTCTAGGAAACTCCAGATCACGAGATCGTGAAGGCCAGTAAGAAATGTCGCATAGAAGGCGTCTAAATTTTTGCTACGAATATTAGTTCATTGGAGTATTGTGCGTTATATCATAAACTTCTGAGACCATCTTCCATATCTAATAACTCTAAAGCTCACAATGTTACTCTAGACCTTTCTTTTAAATCAAAACTTGTATTTACTACCTTGTACGGACAGATCCTTTTCTAACCTAACTATATGCTCGTCTTATAGATAGAAAAGAAAAAAAACTATGGCTCTTGCCAATTAGATTAGAAGTGACTTTAAAATTGAGAAGAACTGCCATTGATCAAGTTAAATGAGGAGCTACGTTGGACTGATGTTTACGACAGGGATGCATTAGAAAGGATCTCAAAGCTAAATTTTTTTGGAATTGCTTAATAACATTAAATCAGTTCAGTAATTAAACCATATAACTACTAAGAAACTAAGTTAGTGCAACAGTAGTGCACACAAGCCGTCAACGCTGACAGCGGAACACCTCATCAGCCACTGTAACAGCCACCGAAAAAGCATTTCTCTTGCCTTACACAAGCACGGCCAGTAAAATTACCATCATTATTGGCAAGTAGAAAAACTGATGAGCATCAATTTTGCGGTCGCAACACACCAGTGTAGTCAGACACCGGTATTTGCAACACCATGCCGACGCGGAGAGTATCAAGTTGCATTGTCAACGTTATCGCTTCATTCATATGCCATACAGCCAGACTGCACGGCCGAAGCGCAAGTTATAACTTGGCCTGCACTCGCTGACCGTTGACCGGTTTAATCGTACGCGCCGCTTGACATTCGCATGCCTGGTGGCGGATGGCCACTACATCAACGTCTGTCGCGCGTTGTGCCTGCCGCTCATGCAACACGGCTACAACGGCGACGACGACAGCGACGGGTGATGCGTTGCGACGCGTGAGTACCAGAAGCTTTTTGCGCACGCTACTGATAAGGCGGCAGCAACGCCTGGCCGGCTGGCCGTCATGACAGCCGCGTTGATTGCGCTGACTAGCGATCGTGTTGATGTCGTCGTTCACTTCCATGCGCTTGCACTCATTGTTGTTGACAAAGTGGAGTGCTGGCGGTTGTTGTAGCGACTGGCTCGCATTGTTGCAGCGGCGGTTGAGCTTTTGCGACACACGACATGTAAATTGCTGACATACTATTATCCGCATTTTATTTCGTGTTTGGTATCTTTTTTCTGTTTCTGTTTTTTGTTTCTTTTTGTTTTTGTGTCTTTATAATCACTATTACTATTTTAGCATATTTATTGTTGATTGGACTTTGACGGCGTGAAACAAAAGGCTTAACTTCAGTTAAGCGCGACTTGATCAGGTGCAGCGTACGAACTGTCTACTGTTTATGTTCGATGAAGTGTTTTTCTCAAAGAAATAAGAAAACAACTCGAATAAGACACAACAATTTATAAAAATGGTTTTTGTCTTTATAAACATCCCTGAGTTTACAGTTGAGCCATTGACTTCGAACCCGTCAGATTGGAATCCTTCTTAAAATAAAAAAATAAAAGAAATAAATAAAAAACCATGTTCCCAATTATGAAAAGTATCTTTCTTTATCCGATATGCTTTTGGTAGGCATCCATTCATCCATGCCTGATGGGTTCCAATGCCCCGTAATACTTGGTGAAAGTCTGAAAATGCCTTTCCTGGACCTATTTAATAAGACCCTAGTTCTTGTCTTATCATATTTTGGCCAATCTGTTTATTTTAATTTGGTTGAATTTTTCCATCTCCTGGAAAGGCTCCTGCCTTTGCCAAGTCGTCCGCTTTTTCTTTACCGAAAATGTTCCTGTGGCCGGGAACCCAGGTCAAGTCAAATTGTAATTTGTTCTATAGTGATCTCAGCGCCTTCTTGTAGTTAACGACTATGCTGGAGTTAGTCATTGGCGACGACAAGGCCAGGAGCGCCGCTTGACTTTCTGTTAGTTAGCCAACAGAACTTCGCAGGCCTTCTCTAAGCCCATTACTTCCGCTTGTAAGATGCTAGCCGAGTTTGATAGATGGATGGAGAGAGAAATATTAAGATCATCGGAGTAAAATACCCCTGTGCCTACTCCGTAGTTCATTTTTGACCCGTCGGTATAGACTGAGATGATATCTACCCCCCGTACTAAGCCTCTTCGCCATTCTCGTCTAGAGGGTGTCTTCGCCTGTAAGTATGCCTTGAAATCTAACTTTGGGAGAATGTAATCTGATTTATTAGCATTTATTTTGAATTGGAATCCGTTTCAGATTCAGATTCAAAATATTCCTATGTCCATAGTTCTTCTGGTTTTAACCACCTAAATTGGGTCTACTCAGTATTACATATAAGGGTCTTATTGAAGTGAAATAAATTGAATTGAATTGAATAAGGGTCTTACGAGTATTGGACTATATATCGGGTAAATTGTTCGGCTGATTTAGTTTCAACTAAATTTATAATATTTATGGATATAGACACCGTTCTGCATATAAGTTTGATCCCAGGATGACAAAGCTCAAGACATACAAACGATATGATCAGACAGTCGATCAATCAGAAAATTATAGGTCGAATATATCTCATTTCCCTAATTTATATAGCGCAAAACCCAAATTATGTAAGAACTGAGGTCAAAATTGTGAGCTATAATTCCGTCTGTGGTCGATTCCTTACTCCAAAAAAAGAAGAATGTTCGTCATGCAATGTAGTATTGTGGACGATGAACAGCTTAGCCTTTCAAAGTCTCGAAAATTATTTAAAACCGACAACCGTTTTTTCATCGCATCCTAATTAATAGATCTTGGCTCGGTACCTTCTTTTTCGCTTGGACCAATGTCTTTGGATAGTGTGGTCGTTTGTGTTGACCTGAGAAAACATTCCAGATCACGATGGACAGAGGTAAACAATTACTGCCACAACCGAGGTAGGGGAACATTTCACCAAACCGAAAATACGTCTTAATGTTTGAGTAGTGAATGAAGTATTGGTGCACCATTGAACACAAAATAGAGCAAGAAATAGAAAATTTTGAAGGTTCGAGGTATCAAAACGACAACGAATCAAATGTCGACACTTCTTGAATTGATCCTAGCGATAAATTTAGATCTGAAACCAATAACGGGATAAACGGTGTAACTAGAAACAGCCAAACGAAGTGGAAGATTTTAATGCAGATAACGAAAAGAAGAAATCATCAGAGACAATATGTATAAATAAATTAAAATTAAAAAGTATTTAAACGACACACTCAATTGCCATTACAACAATTACTTAAATGGCAGAAAAATTATTAATTAAATGTATAGAGTTACTGCTTGCAGACACTTAAGTACGCTTTGGTTATGTATTTAAAGTTGTCTATAATTACAACGCCTGTCTAAAAGGCAATTTTGATTTACAACCAAATCAGCGTACGCGTACTGAAGTCCATTTCGGATTGCCTTGTAAGCGTTGTAATCGCTGATCACTAATCAGCACGACGACGACGAGGCAGACGAAGATGACGATGACGTACCGGTTGCCTAGTCAATAAAAAAGCAGTTGACGGCGCGTGCGCAACTTCACGTCATTGTATGTAGTTGTCACAATTGAGGTATTGTTGTTGTTGTAAGTAGTAGTTTTTTGTTGTAATTTTTATTTTTGTTATTTTTTTGTTGTTGCTGATATGTTGTTGTTGTTTTCTGCATATTTTGTTGTAATTTTAATTTTTATTTTTGTTGTAGTTGTTGTTTTTTTGTTGTTGTAGTTATTTTTGTTGCCACCACTCACCGCTGAAGTTGCTGCACTGATGATTTTGTGATAACATAGAGTGGAATGCGTCTGGATGTCTAAATATATACTAAAATATATACAGTTACAGTTGTTGTTGTTGTTGTTATTGTTGCTATAGTAGCTTGACTGTTGCAATCAGTTTGTCGCAGCAACACGTGAAAGTTTCGTCATTAATAATGTAAACGAACACGGTTGACATTGATGCGGCAATGATCCACACATGCCGCAGACGACAACAGCAACAGCAACAACAACAATAGAGACAATTAAAGCAGTGCGGGCAGAGTGGAAAAGTCGGGGGAAAACATGTAAAATTGAGTGCAGCAGCACTTTAGCCAAGAAGGGCCTATACAGGTGTATATGTGGCAAGTATGTTGTTGTTGTTGCATGTGCATATATACATATATACGTGTATGTGTTTTTGTGATTGGCGGCGGCAGGTTGTGATGCTCGCCAGTTATAAGCGGCAGCGACTTGCAAATTATGCGTTGCGAATTAACTCGTTTGGTGGCGCACGCGCACGCGCCCTGAACGTTGTCGATACCGGATCTGCGCTGCATACACGTAAGTAGTTGCAACACATACACACCTATGCACTTTGCTGTAATATCCATTGCGCATGCGTGACAATTTTTCCGCTCGCCCTTTCGATTTTTCTAGCTGTCGTACGGCTGCGCACATTTATTATGAATTTTTCGCTTGTTAAGCGTGGCGGAATTCACGTGTGTCGGCATTTTTCGTTCAGCTCCAATTTTTTTTTAATATTTATTTTTATTTATTTATTGATAGCACGCAATTTAGCGTTAATTAAAGTTCTGCATATCAGTGGTCAGTGCGGCACACTTTTCGTCGTTGCGAAATGAATAAAAATGAATAAAATATATATTTTAAATGTGGCACATTGGGGCATGCTACGTTTTGCCTTGAGTGTTGGTGATTTGTCAAGTGAGTTAGGTCAGTGCTGGTGGTGGTCGAAGATAAATGAAGACACAGTTCATTTGACAACATAGAATAATTGTTTTCGAGATCACGTTCATAGTATGAGTTTGTTTTACTAGATTGCGATGATCAATAAACCAAAAAGAAAAGAACTTAAAATACAACTATTCCTTAGACCAAAGCATTACTCTCGCAGGCCTTGCCTAGTTTCAATATTAGTTACGTTCACATAACCTACATCACGTCTAAATGATAAAATTTTGTTTTCCACGAACTAAAACCGCTATATTATCGATATTTAATTATGTCACCGACATCTCAGTTTGTCATATTTTTGAAGGCTCAGGTTATAATTTCTCTAAAGCTAATAAAAATTGTTAGATATCTGGAAGCTATAGCATAAGGATGCATTCGAATCATTGCCACAACCAAAAAGCAGCAATGTTAGAAAATAAGGTTATAGTCCTGCTCCAATCAAAGCTCCTAACCTTATGTTTTATATATGAGATCTCAGCGAAAAGGCAAAAGCGCGGTTTTAGAATGTTTCAGTAGAGGGTATAGCCCCGGCCGACCTAGGTAAGCAAACATATCTCATAAACTACTAAAAATCAGGCAGAAACCACGTCTCCTCTCAAAAAACTTGTATACCTATTCACTAAACTACGAAGTTCAGTTGCAAAGAGAACTCCAAAAGTTTAGAGTAGAAAAGGGAACGAAGAACAATTTACAATAGGCGCGGAACCTACTTTTGACAAAATTTCCTCTTGTCCAAGTTTAAAAAATGTTCAAAATCTGACAAAGACCACGCCTACTTACTATAGCTATTTATATTTTCATCAGATTTCTCTAATGATACATTAGAATAGATGATTCTGGCAACATACTGACACGACACGACACGACACATGATATTCAACCGAAGTCGAACTTTTAACCTAACTTTCGCATATCGAATATGAAGATGTCTTTATTTTATATAGTGTCTATCGATTAACACACATCCACATCGATTATTTTAAACAATTCCCATAATAGTCGGTTCTATGAAACCGAAACCAAACCGACTTTTTATCGTCTGAAGTATAATCAAATAAAATTATGGTCCGTAACTTTCTTACTGGCCCTATATGTTCAGATTTACTAAACTTTAATAAACTTTGCTTGGTATTTATCGGATAAACTGATTTGGTACAACACATGATGGAAACCAGTCTACATTTTCTATTGAGACTCTAATTGGGTCTTATACATTTATGAAGTACTTTATATGTCGATACTTTAATACAATTGTATGAACATTATTTGGTGAGTATTTATCATGATTTGGTTTTAAAAGTGAATGAAATCAGTCTGTTTGGTTTTGAAGAACATATTGGGGTCCTACACATAGCTGACAAACAGTCAGCGCATTCGCGTCTTGGCTCCCACGTCATTGTTGACAGTCATAACTTCGAAGTCGTAGATAATTTCGTATACCTGGGAACCATCATCAACAACACCAACAATGTCAGCCTCGAAATCCAGCGCAGAATCACTCTTGCCAACAGGTGCTACTTTGAACTGAGTAGGCAATTGAAAAGTCAAGTCCTCTCTCGATGAACCACAATCAAACTCTACAAGTCGCTTATCATTCCCGTCCTGCTGTATGGTGCAGAAGCGTGGACGATGTAAACATCAGATGAGACGACAATTTTGGGCAAGATTTATGGTCCTCAGAACATTGGCAACGGCGAAAACCGCAGACGATGGAACGATGAGCTGTACGAGTTATACGACGACATTGATATAGTTCAGCGAATAAAAAGACAGCGGCTACGCTGGCTAGGTCATGTTGTCCAAATGGACGAAAATATTCCAGCTCGGAAAGTGTTCGATGTAGTACCCGTCGGAGGAAGCCGAGGAAGTGGAAGGACCAGGTGGAGAGCGACCTGGTTACACTTGGGATCTCTAACTGGCCGAACTGCGAGGGAAAGTGGCGCGCTATCATCGATTCGGCTATAACCGGCTAAACGGTGTCAATGAAAATCACATACATACATCCAGGTAGAGTATTTTTGGGATCAATCTAAATCTAATTAATAATCTAATTTTGACCAACTAATATTATTATATTATATAAAGATTTTCAGAGTTCAAGGGCACACGACTTTTACTTCAGCGAATGTTCGCCTGCTTTTATCGTTACTTTCAAATGTTTTTTACGTTGGATTTTGTCTAATATTTCGAACTACAGTTGAACTTCCATAACTCGAACTTTTATAACTCGAAATTCTCCATAACTCCAGCTCTTGAATTGGCAATAGAAGTCAAATTTCATGCAAATTACCTTCTCTAACTCGAATTTTTTTTGTGTTTGTTCTCTAACTCGTTTGTGGATTAATCTGATTCGAGTTAGGGAAGTTTAACTGTATTTTTTTCTTTCTCCGATCACCTGCTGTTTTCCAACTTCTTTTTGTGCGCTGCTCTACTTACGGCTTAATTGCCGGCATGCAAGCATATTCAATGGCTTAAAGATATACAATGCATGAATGTACATACCATATTTTCGTCTTTAGTGAACATGCCACAAATCTAGTTTTAAGTTGATTATGTTAAAAAATAACTGGAGTTGGTAGCAAGCTTCCAATAGCCGTGATCGTCTAGTGGTTAGGACCCTACGTTGTGGCCGTAGTAACCCAGGTTCGAATCCTGGTCACGGCAATGCCTCGAAGAAAGCATTGTCACGGATGGAAGCCGATTTTTTTATTTAATTTTTTATTTGATTTTTGGAGAAGTAATAATTAGATGGATTACGCTTAAGAAGAACGAAAGGAACTGACTGAACTGAGTAACTGGGTCTATGTAAAGTATTATTTTATATTTATTTACATTTTTTGATTTTTTTACTGAGAGTTTAATTTCAATATTTCGTCTTCATCCAATCATTCCAATTCATCTTATGAAAATTGGTTGTTTAAAAGATCTAAGCATGACTCTACCGAATGGACCTATTTTCTTCTGCTTAAGTTTCGATAGTTAGTATATACATAATTAAAATAATCTCTCTCTTACTGGAACTGGTATAAATTTCGTCCATTTCCCTAGGTCTCAAAACACAGTTCTTAAGTTCGTAGACACTGTGATCTCACTTTAAGCCCTGTTAATCGCATGAGACTGAAGTAAACTGCTGTTGGTAAAAAAATAATAAATGTGTTCATTTCGTCACTTCCCTGCTCGCTTATAGGTTATGTTCTCGTGTCGATTTTTTCATCTAAAGCAAAAATGAAAATATCCAGTTAAATTTACACAGGGAAGTGTGTGGATACCCTCATATTAAAGGGTATAACTGCTTTCGTTGCTAATTCTATTTGATTATACCAGTCTTTGTTAGTTATACCAGTCGTCTGTTCGATTCGCTTTACAAATTCGGCGATTCGAATATAGCTAATATTAAGTATAGAAATTTCAAAAATAACTCTGGAAGAATTAATGCTGTTTCCTATATTTTGCTCTATTTATTTTTGTGTTCAAAACGGTCGAATAGTTCCAAAGTAATCAAAACTGGCATAATTACTTTTGGAGGAATTTAAAGTAAAAATCTAATTTTATATCAATATTTTTGCACAGTTTCGAGAATATTACGAACATGTTCCGATAAAGACCAATATTTGATGGTGTTAGAAACCTTGGTTTGACACTTTCGCTTGACGAAAAAACGCATTAAAAATACATAAATAATGCAATCAATGGAGACATTGATACACATTTTCATTCGCAGCTACACTTTTTTCTTGAACCTCGGCGATTTTGACGTGCCAATGGTGATATTTATGGAATTTCTGGTGATAAGTTATGGCAGCTAAGTGCCATAAATCCGTTGCGCGCCTTATCGGAGTACAAAAAAATGACAACAACACCAAAGCAAGCTGTAGTGGCGAAGGTATCAACAACAAAACAACAACAATGAACGACTTTACTTTGCGGTCGAATGCCGTCAATTGTTGCAACTCGGTATATTAAAGACAGTATATGAATGTATTTGTGTGAGATCTCTTGGAACATAAATATATATATTTTTTGTATTTGTATATGATGTGCTGTCATAAAAGTCAACGATTGCAACATTTTTTGACAGTTCTAATGTGATTGATGTTTTGTGGCAAGGTTGTTTTTTCTCTCACTAAAACTTATTTGCACTTAGTGTGAAATTGAATTGCTGATGCATTTCTCATGTCATAAAGTTATGCGGCCCATTTGGCGGTCAACTGAAATGTATGAATTGAAAATTTATCGCGTATTGATTAATTGTAATGTCGCACTTTGGATTTTATTGTTAGTTATCGAAAAGGATGTATCAGTGTGCCGCAGTGAATTTATCTGCACGAAATTTATGCTCAAAGAGGTATAGAAAGAGAGATACAAAACAACAATCTAAGGAAATAATTTTTGTATTATTTCAATGACAGAAAAGACTTTACCCACGAAGATATGCTTGCCTGCAGCGTTTTCTGTCACTAAAGACTACTGAGCGGAGAACCCGCTGAAGGTCAACAGTTCGCAAATGTCACCAAGTGTTGCAAAGACAGTCAAAATCGTTTAACTGCAGGCAGTCATTATTTGATAGCCATTATACCACTCTCTCGCTCTCTCTTCTTGTCAATCCGTCTCTCCCGCTCTCTCAAACAGTCTTTCTTCGATTCCATACAAGTTACAATCGTCAGCATTGTCAACCGCTGGCCACTTGTGGCGTGCAGCCGTAGTTTGTCTTTGCATATCCTTAAAACTCAGCGTTCTCTCGTTCTCTAGCGTACACTATAACTGCCGCTGAGTTGCTAATGTTCAGTAGCCTCCTGTTGTTAACACCAACTCGGCGCAGTTAACGGCAGTATACTAGTGTCATAAAATGCTCGTTTTTAGACAATTTAACTGCTATTAAGGTGTGATTTTGGCAAAATTACTTGGCTTTTGTTGTGAATAACTGCAATGGCATTTCCAGTGAATGGTATGAAGTCAAGTGTCCTCGGGTGCGCTTTAAGAATCAAATGACTAAATGGCTTTGAGATAGATGAATGTATACTCCGTAAGTAAGAATTAATGATCTATTGTATTGAAAATCATATTTTTATATTCAAAGATATATCTACCAATAGCCCACAAAACGTAATTTGCTTTTTATGTTTTTAAAAAAATCAGTAACGTGAGTCTTATGTTGTATGTGTCCCTTAGCAACCAGGAATGAAGCTCCGAGTGTGCTTCTGTCTTAAAAAAACCAGACAAGAGTCGGTCTATAAAAGAAAAGAGATCGTCCAGGTCTTGACATAATCTATAAATCTAGATTATAGACGTGTAAACATGGAGTTCACTAACGCCGAAATTTGCGCTATTTTAAAGATTTGCTTCGGTAAAGGCAAATTCGCTAGAGGAACGTTCCATTCCGTGATTAATGGTGTTTCGGAGGATGGTACTCTATCATTTCGAACTGCGGAGGAATGGTTCAGAGCGGGTGAAAACGTCAACATGGTTAAGCCAGCAGGCGGAAGGCCTCTGACGACGAGTACCGATCAAATCATGGAAACATCGAGTTAGACATCTCATGAAAACGCCCAGGAGATGGGAGTTAGTCACCAAACCATTTTAAACCATCTGCAGAAGGCTGGATACACTAAAAAGCTTGATGTTTGGGTTCCGAATGAATTGATGCAAAAAAAAACCTTCAGGAGATAATCAACGCCTGCGATATGCTGCCGAAACGGAAAGATCTCGACCAATTTTTGAAGCGCATGGTGACTGGCGGTGAATCGCCCAAACAGTGGCCAAGCCGAAAGCATTGCCCAGAAAGGGTTTGCTGCGTGTTTGGTGGGTTTTGAAGGGAGTCATCCACTATGAGACTTATGCTTGACGCTTAATCCACAACAGCGCGCCACGCAGCTCTCTTTTTGGCATTTTGGTGCCAAGTGAAGACAGGTCCTTCTCCACCTGGTCCTTCCATTGGAGTGGAGGCCTCCCTCTTCCTCGGCTTAGGGAGATATTTGCCAACCTAATATTAAGACAAACTCCATGCACTGCAGACATAAGAATGGAATAATATAAGACAAATCAATACCCGATGAAATATTACTCCAGCTCGAGGTTTTCCAGTTACTAATTTAAGCAAGTTCCACTCTGATTGTTGTAATAAAACAGTATGAGTTTCAGTTCATCAAGGGCTTGGAAAAAAAACTGGGAATTAAAAATATTCTCAAATTGAGTAAAGGAAATACACAAAGTTGTAGAAATATATAGGATAATTCCATAATGCCGTTCCCTTAGAAAACCACTTCCCTATTGGCGATAAAAACTTGGTCGGTCCATTTTAACAAATTCCTCTTGAAGAGCAAAATCATTCGCTATAGACAAGAACAATTACTTGGTACCAGGTCCGGACTATAAAGTGGATGCATAGGAACCTGCCAATCAAGCTCCCAGAGCTTCTGGCGAGTCACTGTCGATATTTGTTGACCTAGTGTTGTTCTGATGGGACACAATTCCCTCCTATTGGTCAAAATTGAACGGTTTTGCGCGATTTCTTCTTTCCGAGGGTAAAAGGGTTGATAGTACAGGTAGCGGGCCAGCTCATGTTGAATGCTTCCTTGCCAACCTCACCAAACACAAAGTAAGACCTTTATGACCATTAATTCTGGCTTGATCACAGTTTGCGCGATTCGACCACAACCGTTTTCGCTTGAAGTTGTTGTTAGTGAACCACATATCATTAACAGTAACCGTCCACTCTAGAAATGGAACATCTTTCTGTTCCTCAAGCCTTATTTAAATGGTTTCAAACGATTTTTGTGCAATGTTCAGCTCCAAGGTAATCGAAACCTTGCTTACCTAACGATCGGACTCGACGATTTCCATTACTTTATGGATATATTCAACAATTGGTCTTCCAGGGCCACCTAGCTTCTCTATGCTTACGTCTGACTTTGACTTTGTGCTCAAACAATACTCAGTCAAGTGATCACAAAACTCTCGGGAAAGTGTTTTTGATATTTATTTTTTATAGTATATGTAACCAAAGTGCTTATGAAAACTGAGCAGAAATTCCAATTAATTCATCTCCAACCAATCGTATTAATGCCAGTGTACAAACATACATATTCATAGCAATTCGCTCGCCATGCCACACCAACATTGCACTTTTCGAAAATTATAAATTATTTAACTTTATGCATTTCAATTTAAATTAAAAACTTCGATGGCGGCTTATATTAAACGTTTCGCTTATTATTGCTGGCTGTCGTCGTAGCTACTTGTGAGATGTTGGTATTGTTATTGTTGCTGCTGTTGCCACTACTTCTACTGCACTACACTAGTTTAAAGTATCTCGTCATTTTCTCGTTTTTGTTGTTGCAACAACATCGTCTACTCCACCATGCACTTGACTTGACATATCATTTCCCCCTCACTCCCTCACCCGCTCAACCGTTCAACTGCGAGCACTTAATACCATCAACAGAAGCGATTAAATGATTTCATTCCTGTTGTTGTTGTTGGCATTGTTGTTATTTGTGCTTTTATATAAAAGCCACTAAATGTAGCAGCAAGACATTTTGAATTTGTGCAAAGACAACAACAAAAAAGGACGCAACCGGTTGACTGCCAATGCAATTGTTGTCAACATGTGTGCGATTGTTGTTGGTGTTGTTAGAGTTGTTTCTTGCTGCAGCTATGCATTGGTTCACTGATGAAGATGTTCGTTGCGGTAACTTAATAGCTGCGTTGTTGTCGTTGGCGGCGTTGGTGTTGTTGTGCTGTTGAAGCGAAGCGAAGAGCCAAGCACAAATGGTCAACAACAACAACAATTGAGTGTCAACAACAACTTTACTTGTTGGTTGTGCAGCGCATTTGTGGCCGGCTCACGAGTCGACAGTCGTTATCATTATCTGACACAAAAAATTTAATATTAATTATGTTGACATGTTGGCTAAAAACATATTTCTTATGATAGGTCGCGTTGCCAGCACGTTTTCTGCGTTGCTTCTCCATTTTGCTTGCAATTCAAATTTTATGATTTTTTATCACTCCAGTTGTTGTTGTTAGTATTGTTTTAAGCAATGCTGCCGCATGAATCTCATTAATTATGTACATATGTATATGCTTAGCACTTGCCATTTGCCTCATTTGCCACTTGTGCCACACCATCAGCCATAACATTCGAAAGTGAAAGCATGCGATATTTTATAATTGTTTACCAACATTCATGCATACATAAGTGTAAAATAGTTGCCTTAAGTGGTTTCCAGACAAGCGTTATGCATTTTATTTGTGGTATTCTATAGGTTATGACACTACTTTCGGAAAATATTTTATTACAGAATTAAATTCTCTTGTCACTCTTCGAGTGTTGGAGAGGGCACAATAGACCACTGGTCGTGGTGCTTACCTCAAATTCTTTATCTATCTATCTATCACTCTTCGAGTGCATTATTTGAAAATATTCAGTTAGAATTCAAAAATGTATTATATGGGAAGTAGGCGTGGTTGTGAACCGATTTTTCCCATTTCCAAACTATGTCATTATAATGTTGAGAGAATGTTATATATCAAATTTGGTTAAAATTGGTCGAGTGGTTCTTTATATATGGTTTTTGAGTCAAAGGTAGGGACTTAAAAGTCGCCATTATTTTATGGATCTGCACTTGATCTAGGTAGGGACTCAAAAACCATATATCAAGAGCCAATCGACGTCATGTCGATTCCTTCGTTCTCTCTCTCACGTTTGTCTCAGGCTACTAACTTTAGATTGAATACTAACCAAGATAGATGACCTTACGTGATTCCTAAATTATTGGTCTTAAACTGACTATTTCCGTTGCCAATGGAAAAAAGTATAAATTGAATGGGTTAGTTGACATCATTAGTATCTCAAAAGAAGTGTGTAGGTCGTAGCATTCACGAATTTGGAACATCGTTCAAAGAAACAAACCGACGCTGTTCTCACTCGAGTCCAATCTGAGCTCGGTTTAATGGTTGTTGTTCTATAAAAGTCGTCCAAAGTTCTTGAAATTACAATAGATGGTCGGCAAAGTTTTAATCAGTAGTCTTTGGGACGTACATGGAATTATTTTCATGGTTGGTCGAGATCACTAGGACGAAGTATTCTGGCAATCGGATAAGAAAAATTAGTTTTATGAATACATATTCTTGGGCCGAAGCTTTTGTTTTTAAAATATTATCAAAATGGCAGCCTTAGGTTTTTGTTTCTAAATTTTTGGGAAAAATTTAACAGTTATTTGGTCTTAAAAATCGAAATTTTATAAAAAAGTTATAATAAAATTTAAAATATTTTGAAAAGTTATTATCGGCTCAAAAATCGGCTTAAAAATTGATTTTTTGAAAATTCTAACTACGCCTAACCCCTTAAATAGAGAAATCATTAAGGCTCTTGCCTCATAGTTGAATTATGGTAAATGCAGTGGAGGTAATTCAATAAAATATTAGACGTTAGACTAATATTTCGATTGCTACTGTATTCACTTTTTTTTTCAAGTTTAGCTGTTCTATAATGAAATATTCGATGAACTAACCTGAAAAACTTCGCTTGGGAAATTCTGTAGTAATTTCAATCTTTAAATACACGAATTTCAATTGATGCGATTCTGCGACACACTGTTCTCATTAATTTTATACTATACACAGCAATAAGTTCAATACACCGCTGCCAGCGTGCCAATAACCGCCAACAAGCTCATTATTCTTCTGTGTCGATACTGGTTGGATATACAATTGTTCAACGCTTTCTAAATTCGGTGTTTTTATGGATGTTACAAGATAAGCAGTATCAATACAGGAAAATTACTGAAC
Organism: Zeugodacus tau; assembly: GCA_031772095.1. NCBI lineage: Eukaryota > Metazoa > Arthropoda > Insecta > Diptera > Tephritidae > Zeugodacus > Zeugodacus tau. Next base: position 47,764,041 of record CM062650.1, read on the forward strand.
AAATTTATGAGTGCAATATTAAAAGTGAAGCAATTTTATGAAAGGAAGGAAGAGTAATCAACTTCTGAGTTCGAGTAGGATATATTCATAAGGGGAACTCTTCGCCTAAGTGAAGTTTGTGGTCAAAGTGATCTAAAACCATATTCCATTGTTAGTAGCTTCAGAGGTAATTCGATTATTCTTTCTTTGATTCTAGAATAAATACTATGCTTTTTTGAGAGCTTTAGACAGGCCGTTACACCTCCAAACATATTGAGGAATAAATATTGTGAAGAGTCAGAGTACTTTTGTGGGTTCGAAATTCTCAAGATATGCCATGGAGATCATGTGTAAATAATAAGGCAAAAAATTCCATCGATTAGATTAGAAATTTTTTGAAAAGTTTATGAATATTAATGATCATTAAGTGAATAAGATGATGATCTTATAGCAAATACTCGTTTTAGGTATATAAATGTGTAATACAGGTCTTTAATAGTAATTAGTAGGAGAAACAATATTCTAAAATATCCTGGAGGTGCTCAAAAAATTTTGTTATTCGCGAGGGCTTTAACTCTTAAGTACCAACATGGTTCCACAGATCATTTCGTCAAATTCTAAGGTTGTTTTTATTTCAATCTCGGCTTCATTAAGTGTAGATTTGTCTCAAGTACGAACTTAGGACTATCAAGAACAATATTGTATTTAGTAAAATTGAGTCAAAAATTACATGAGAGTCCGACTTACTAAACTAGTAGTTGAGAACATTTTCAATACATATATTCCACATAACCTCGAATAACTCGCACGAAAATGCTAATATCATACTCGAACAGACGAATTCCAACTGACCGTTTGTTGGCTGAACCACAAATGCATAATGTGGTCTTCATAGAGAGAGAAAAAAAATCAAAGTTTTATCGCTCTGAAGAAATTTTACTAATTTATAGCGGCGGCTGGTTCCAACAATTTCATGCTCCATCACAACGTTCAAGTCTTCTTTGTTTCTAACAAATGCAGAACGGCCGTTTCTTTGCATTTGCCAAGCGGAAATCAACTGTTTTATTTATACAATTTTTATTAAAGCATGCAACCGGATATGGAAAATAGCACCACATCTAACACTGCGACATATACAGCACGCACCACATCTTATGGTATGTAGCATATATGTATGTATAACCTTTTCTTTTCATGCAACAAATGTAGAAAAAGAGCATAAGAAAACATATACTAAACTATAGAGAAAATATCTATAGCCCAAAATCCATATGATATTAGATCATACAAAAGTCTTGTTAAATGCATAAAGAAGCGTTAAATGACACCCAGCATGTCAGCGATCTATTGTTTCGGCTTCGGTCCTAGCGCATCCAACCACTTGGCTTGCTGCCTGTAACCATAGCGAAATTGTTTATTACCAAGCATAAATGCAAAAAAGAGAAATATTGTCAAAGTCGTAGCGAAATCGAAACGTATTTGATTTTAACAAAGGTTAAGGACATTTTTGGGACGTGCCGCGGCGCACCGCATGGCTTGTGTCCTCTAGTGCAACACACAGCGACAGCGGTGTAAAACGAATGCCAAATCTATAGATCGTAATGCATGACATTGTTTTTGGAAACTGCGAAATTCCAACAGTTGGTAGACTTGTTGTCGCCAAATTTTTGACTTTCGGACCACTTGTGGTGTTAGGCGTTTTATTGTGCCATATTTTGTATAGGGTAGGCTCGTCTAGACTTTTGTATGTACTTGTAGTATATATGTACATATATTTTCGAAATGTCGCCAGACTGTCTGGCGCTGAGCTGTTAATAGCAAGTAGCTTATGCCATTTGCAGGTTGAACTACCTGATATGTGGTTATTTGATATGTTCTTAGTACCTTGAGCAATATTGTCAGTGGTCCCTTTAACTAATAACAAAATGATCTTAAATGCGCACAATAATACTGGCGGAGAAATTTTTAAGAAAACGCGGGAGTATTAAGCCCCTAAATATCAAAGTCCAAGAGTCTTTATAGCATACCATAGAATTGGTACCATGATTTACTATGAACCTTATAATTTAAGAGAATATCTCATATGAGATCCATTTTGATGAGAAAACTTTACGCTGTCAGCGGTAATATATCTTTGGAAATCATGCAAATTTATTTCCGCGTTGTATGAGCTTGATCACATCACTTTTATGAGATGAGCGTTTAATGATCGATTCATATCAAGATATAACCCTGTCAATTTTCGACCTATGTCATGTGTCATTAGTCATTAGTCAATATTTATGTACATTAATTCTGGTTATTAAAAATTCATATCAAGATATAACCCTGTCAATTTTCGTCATTAGTCATTAGTCAATATTTATGTACATTAATTCTGGTTATTAAAAATCCTAATGAGTCAGCTTCTCTTTTAATGGTTTTATATATTGAAAAAAAGCTTTCACTACTCAATTATTCGTTTTTCAAAAATTTTCTAATTGATATGAGTACTTATTAAGGTATTAAGAAACTACTATAGGACTTAACTATAAGCCTGTGATTTTCATAGATAAGGGTCTCAATATCGGACACACTGAAACGCCGGCGGCTTGTCGAAGAGCCCGAATTTTATAGATAAGGTTTGGTGATTTTCTGATTAAAAAGGAAAATGTTTTCACACCGCGTTCAGTTGCTAAACGTTAGTGAGACCGCCGGTTTCCGTGAAAAGGTTGTTTGAAGTAATTTTTAAAAAGTGACAACAAAATGAATAAAGTCTTTTTATTTGCTGCTAGTTTCTTTATTGCCTGTTGTTTCATTGATTTGTGTAAGTTTACATTATAAAAGTGGGTTTTAAGCGAAAATTAAAAAATATTATATACACTCATGGACAAAATAATAGGTGTTCACTTAGCTGTTACTGTTTTATTGCCAAATTTTATTAAAACCGTTACTTTTTTTGATACTTTTATATATTTATGGGAAATAGAAGAATAGTTTTATAAGAAAATTGCATTATTCATTTACTGATTTTGCATTTTGGACATTAGTTATCGCTATTTCATTAAATTTGTTTGGCCAATAAAATAGGTGTAAGTACAATATTTTAAAAATAAGTGTTTATTTCGAAGTATTTATCATGACAATATAGCATTGGAGTATTTACAATTGTATCTTCCTTTGAACACTATAAATTAAAAAGAAGAAATTATTCAGAATGGGTACTAGGAGCCACAGCGCCGATGTAGAGCATCGATTGGTAAGCAAATTGCTTGATGAATGAAAAATGCACAGATGCTCATTGTCAGTATGTTAGGGCGATCGTAAAACTTTATAACTAATGCTGTAAAGCAAAAAATTTAGCAAAATACCTGCTCGTCCAAGAAAAACAGACATGATCGATAATCGCCGTATACTTCTCATAGCAAGAAAGGACCCTTTTGTTACTTGACAACAAGCTGGACTAAAAATTAGCTCGCGGATATATTTTACACCTATTATTTTGACAAATGGTATTTCTTCTTATGAAAAAATTTTCAGTTTTGAAATTTAGAATGAAACATTTTTAATATATTTCGGTTGAATTACGTAAAACATTAATTTATTAATCAGTTATTAAGTAAATACTGTACACACCTATTATTTCGTCCATGAGTGTACATATATTAAACAAGTAAGGAAAGGCTAAGTTCGGGTGCAACCGAACATCTTATACTCTCGCAATTTATTGCTATATTTTTATTAAGAAAACACACAATTTGACCCATATATTCGGCTTAAATATATTTCACATATTAACCGATTTATAAGCTATTAAGCTCATGGTATTTTTGAAAATTCTATAATTAGGTATTCTCATATATTCATATATAAGGGAAGTTATGACTCGATTTTAACCTTTTCTGGTACAGAGACACACTATTAGAAGAAAAATATTTCCTCTGAATTAAATTAAGATAACTGAGAGATTTACCGAAATTTTCGGTGAAAAGTTACCATGGGGCACTGAGCTCTTCATATTCGATATCCGGGGCATTGAAAAATTATAGTCCAATTTCGACAAATTTTTCACAAGTGATGCCACAGATCATATACAGTATTTGTGTAAAGTTTTATTTCGCTATCTTCATTGGTTCCTAATGTATATATTATAAAGTGAAGCAATAAAATGGAATTTAAAAATGAGTTATATGGGAATATTATATACCGAATTTCATTGAAATCTGTCGAATACTTCTTGAGATATGGTTTTTGACCCATAAGTAGGCGATGCCACGCTCATTTTTCATTTTGTAAAAAAGTCTGAGTGCAGCTTCCTTCTGCTATTTCTTCTGTAAAATTTAGTGTTTCTGACGTTTTTCGTTAGTGAGTTAACCCACTTTTAGTCAATTTTAACCTAACCTTTGTATGTGAGGTGGGCGTGGTTATTATCCGATTTCAACTATTTTCATGGTGTGTGGTGGGGTACGTAAGAAAACCGACTGCAGAAAGTTTGGTTTATATAGCTTTATTGGTTTGCGAGATATATAGATACAAATAACAGATTTGGGGGCGGGGCCACACCCACTTACCCAAAAAAATTACATCCAAAAATGCCCCTTCCTAGTGCGATCCTTTATTCCAAATTTTACTTTTATATCTTCATTTATGGCTTAGTTATGACACTTTATGTGTTTTTGGTTTTCGCCATTTTGTGGGCGTGGCAATGGTCCGATTTCGCCCACCGAAATTTTTTTTTCAGGAATATTTGTGCCAAGTTTCGTCAAGATATCTTAATTTTTACTCAAGTTACAGCTTGCACAGACGAAGAGTCGGACAGATGGGCGGACGGACAGACATCCGGATTTCAAATCTCCTCGTCACCCTAACCACTTTGGTATATATGACTCTATATCTAACTCTTTTAGTTTTAGTGAACAAAACTATAATACTCTCTTAGTAACTTTTGTTGCGAGAGTATAAAAATGAAGCCTATCAATCGAATACCCAAGCACCAAACTGATTAAAAACCAGTTTAAACGGCTAGTCATTGAATATTTGTGTGATTCGAGCTGTCATTGACACCATAAATAAGGTTGGAACTACTCAATAACCGCATCATCTAGTGTTTAAACTTAACTATTGAAAAACGTAAATAATTTAACAAAAATAATTAAATTACTACTTCCAGCCACTTCTTTGCAATGCAACTTTTGTGACAGCTTACTTGGTCAGAACTGCAACGATTCAAGATCGGCAAAATGCGATCCAGCACTGGCTCAGCAAACAGTGAATTATGCGCTCAAACATTTAAAGGTGAATGAGACGAGTTTAAACACCAACAGTGTGACATATGCTTGTGTGAATTACTTTATAGCAACAAGTGAGTTTTGTAAATAATTTTTTTGGTTGATAATATTTATAGAATTTGTTTTTATATTTTTTTAAATATTTTTTCATTAGCCAACGGTAGTCAGTTATATCTCGGTTGTTTCAACAGCTCTATGAACACGGGAATTCAAATGGGATGAGTGCTCGTCATGCAACACGAACAACTGCAATAAAAATACTATGCTTTATGGCACTCCTACAACGGGACGTGCTACTTCTTATACTGCGTGTAGCTTCATTACATTGGCTTGGGGTATTATTTTGGTTTTGATAGCGAAGGTTAGATTAGTTTAAGCTATATAGTCGAAGTTTAGATGTTTTCTTAAATAAGTATGTGATTATAAACCAAAGAACCCCCGATTAAATAAAAAAAATCATAAAATCTTCCCAATTGGTGAATCGAACAAACAACTGGTCGAAAACAAATATCAAATGGCATAAAGTAGCGATCGAATAGCAAGTGCTTAAATCACTTTAAAGAGTTAGCGGCATATTATATTATAGATTATAGACTCTTGCTGTTACAAACTATATGTATATGAAAACCCAGCAACTTCGGCCTTTAGCCACCAATACTAATATTATAGCTAAACCATGTAATTTCAACACTTCACTCGCTATAATTTCTTCGTTAAATTATTGTTGCAATAAATATTAGAGATAACCAGAAATTAGTACCCTTTGTGCTGTGTCTGTAACTGTTGTAAGTGTTGTAATTTGTTATACTTTAATTAGCTCATTCGTCTCAAGGAAGTTATGAAAGCCCAATTACGTACGATCCGACAAAAGTAGTGATAACTCGTTTTGGAATCACCGCGCAGTTGGCTTGCCACAGTTAATAGATTATATAATTACGCTTCACGTTGAGCATTTATGCAACAAATCTTTCAGTTACTCGCATTTGCTAAGCTAACACCTCGGTTAATTACAGTTCTAGCCGAAGAGACTACAATTGCGGCGGCGCCTAATAATAGGTTAAAGAGCTGGGTGTGTAAGCATTTCTTTAACTTCAAATTGATTCTAATGCGTAGTGACTACAAGCGGTTAGCTGTGCGCAAAGAAGATTTAATTGGGGATCAGTTTGTGAGAGTATACGAGATTTGAATGAAAGTATGAACGAATGTTTGGGTACTAGTCTTACATATAATAAAACTAGTTTGTAAGAGAATTGAGGTTAGATTAGGATTGTTTATACTCACTTGATTACTACAGTAAATTATCGAGTGATGACGCAAACTTTATTCGACAGTTGAGAAGGTATGGAAAAGGGTAAATAATTCCATATGAGAACTGTTGAAATGTATGATGGAACTTCAAATTTCTTGAGGAAAAATTTATAACGAGAATTGTGAATTCCATCAGCTTTAATGTTTATTCATCGCAATCTAACACTCCTAAAAGCTTATGAAATTTATTCAAGGAGGTGAGGTCGTTTCATAGGTTCCTTGGAGAAGCTTTTTCAGATCCAAATTTAATTGTCGATATCATATATTCCGCTAAGTGATTATCTCGATTTTCATCTTCCTCAACACGTTCTCTATTTAATTTTTGTTTTAGATGATAGTTCTGTCGAAATTTAAACCCACAATTCACCGCATTTTATCTTTCAAAGGCGCTTGAGTGAAGTTAGTCCATTACTTTTCGTAAGAACTGTAATCAAAAGTATTGCAAAATCTTTTGCAATAGGTGGTTCCCCTAGTGCAGATAAAAATTCTTCATATATACATATATGAGTAAGTATGCGTAAGAGATTACATTTTATTGTGAACCAATCATAAGCTTGATAAGCTATCGAAGAGATATGGTTGTTTGAGCGAAGAAGAATTTGTAGTTCAGTGTGTCTGTAGACTCTAGAAATCTTTTTTACAAAGAAGACAAACAGGTCAGTTTCATGCTCAAGATAAGTAGTTTCTTGTTCGAAAGATCTTTCTTTGAAGACAACCAAGGCCTTTAGCAGATAAATTTATCGAGGAAGATGAACTTCGATTGACTACCGAAACGATTAGGTTTTTAGTCGAATTGATCTTATATAATAAAAAAGTACACTTATTCTCAAAACTTCTACAATATTTAGAAGATCTTTCCCATTACATTCCCATTCCCTCCCATTACACTCGCTTGGGTACAGAAAATTTTTTTTTTTTGAACCAAGTGAATACAATGGGATCGAATGGATTTTCTGTACCATTTTTCTCTGTACCCAAGCGAATACAATGGGAGGGAATGGGTTAAGGACCCAAGTTTAACTTTTTTTCTCATATAAGATTCATATATAACTTATTTTGTATGAACATCAATGGAGAAAGCGGATGAAATCAGAGAATCAGGATGAAATCAGAATAGATAATAGCTTAGTACAGATTTAGTATACAGACATCCGTAACAGTAAAATTGTACTAAGATAAACCGAGAATCTTAGTTCTGTGGCTCGCTTTAATGACGATTGTTGAGTACAAGGTCCGAACTAACCTGTAACTTGGTTAACTGATATCTGGTAGATAATTTGTGGGCTGACGTCATGAAATTGACAGCAATAGACACTAAGCAAGAGGTATTTTTGTCTAAGTTAGTATTCTATGAATCGGCATTAATATAACTTATTTACAGCTAAATAACTGTTAAGAAAAAATGCTGTAGATAGTCACAATAAAGAAAAGCGATAAGCCGTTAAGTCAGCGATTAGCGATAAAGCTACGGAAACTTCTATTGAATGCAATACTACAATCAATTTTTGCTTTTATAACTTTATGATCAAGATAAGTGGTATTATCGCTATTTTCTGTTGTTCGCTGTCAGTTCAAAAAATAACAGTAATTCAGTCGATATTTGGTAATCAGTTCGTGTGTACACATTACCTTATTGCAAACCAGTGTAAATAAATTATATTCATTTTCAACAATGAGAACCGCGCAAGTTTTAGTCACCTTGGCTGTTTTTGGTATCTGTTGCCTAACATTTGGTAAGTGCGGTGTATTTTTCTTAACAATTTCAAGATGATCTAATTTTTCTAATATTCTTTTTATAGCCAACTCCCTAAAATGTTTCAGTTGCAACGGTTCGAAAGACTGCAAGAAGCCAAGTAAATTGGAATGCAACTCTAAGTTGGCCAATGATACACGTACCTATCTAAATACATTATATACAGGTGTACCGGGTATGAATTTCACCAGCCCGAATTTTGAATGCATGCGCGATTGGTTGAAGACATGTGAGTAGCGTAGACACTGTGGCTTTTGTTAAATTACATATAAATTCTTTTTTCACTACTCAATAGCCTCCAACGAATTCCAATACAAGGGTTGCGTATATAGTAATTATCTGAGTTGCACCTACGCGGTTAATCCGTATTATTCGCAGCGTTATGAACGTGCTTGTAATCAATGCAATAGGGATGGCTGCAACCCGGCCGCACGTGTTAACGGTAGTTTAATGACAGTGATAACGGTAATTTTCGCAACAGTTTTGATGAGATATTTAAATAAGTTTTGTTAAATAATTCAATGTAAAAAAAGGGGTTGCCACTTGCTTCCAAAAATACTAATTAAAAATAAAGAAAAATGTATTACAATATTTTTGCAATGAAATATATTTATTTTAAAAATATTTTAAAATAAAAAAAATATATTTTTTATAACATGGAGTTGCCACCTGTTTATAACTAAAAATTTTGAATAAAAATAAGCGATGTGTGTATAAAGTGGCTTATCTTATTTTTGAAATTTAAATTTTAGTATAGTGTGTATATATTAGAACGGGGTTGCCACCTTTATTAAATTAATTGATTTAGTTCTTTGAAATGTATAACACAAATAAAATTTGTGAAATGTCTAATAATGAAATTAAAAAAAAAATTCTTGTAAAATATTAAGGTTGCCACCAGTTTTGATTTATGCTAAAAAATATTTTCTTGAAAATTCTAAAAATATATGTTTATGGTTTAATAAAATATATTTATTTTCAAAGATTAAAAAAAAAAATTTATCATGGAGTTGCCACTTTGTTATAACTAAATTTTTTGAATAAAAATAAGCGATGTGTATAAAGTGACTAATATTATTTTTAAATTTTAAATTTTAGTATAGTGTGTATATATTAGAACGGGGTTGCCACCTTTACGAATGATTCAAGCGAACAGATAACACAATTGTTGGATTTCTATATAGATCCTTGAAATGAGATGAGATTCTGAAATGGTGTATGTATTTGGTAATTCTCTGTTCATTATTAAGAAAAGCCATTTTTGAGCGTTTCGGGATCCCAATGTTAAAAAGAGGTTCATGAGAGTCTCAGACGCGCGCTATATATCTGACGTTCTTATGATATGTAAGGTTCGAATCACAATATATAAGAGCTTAGTATACATTTAGTACACAGACATCAATCCAAATCAAACCATAAATCGGAAATGAGAGACAAATTGGTAAAGATTCGCTTCCATATCATAATCCACAAGATTATGACTATTGAAGAATCGAAATATTAAGGCCATATCAGTACATTTGGTCCAAGAATAGTAAATACGATGACTGATTTACAAGAATATGACCAAATAGTGGAGAGAATAGGGACCCAACAGAATTAAAGCGGGTTGTAATAATCTGAAAGTCAGGATTAAGTGGAGAGCACACATATTTATAGGTTTACTGATCATAAAAACAGGAAAAACAAGTTCATCTAATGTGATATAGTATAGGACCAACTCAGAGTGGAACACAAAAATATTACCTTAGTAGGAATGGTTATGGTATGTGTACAGAGTGGGTTCAAATATATTTTCTTTAAAATGTTCGAATTAAAGACGGTTGTATAAGACTGGTGAAGTGAGATCGACACTGTGCGTGTTAGGTTGTTCATGCAGCGTTATAAAACATTCCCAAATAATTTTGAGAAAAACTGACGAGTTGATAGTCCATAGCCTTACATAAAACCCCGTATCCGTTCCAGTTATATAGACCGCAGAGTCGTGGGTATGGATTCAATGGATTTATGTTTCTGATATTGAAAGAAAATAAATAGGTCCACAAAAAATTTTTTTTGATGACTTTGAGACCGACCTGACCTATTTACGAATAAAATCAAAGCGCTACTTTGCAAGTAATTTCGAAGAAAAAAGCTTCACGAGTCTGTACCTGGGCTACGGTGTATTTCTAATAGTCACTAAATCGTTGATCATAGATATTTAATTAAAAGTATTGAATTTCTATAGCGCTAAGGCAAAAGTTCTATAGCATGGCTCAACACAACTACTAATTCAAAGTGAACAAACTTTTGGCAAACAATCTATTTTGTACTCTTAGAATAACTTGCATAATAGTTATTGATTTTCCTTATAAAAATATTGATAAACATTTATAAATGTGTCAAATATTTGTTTACAATAAGTATGAGTCACGGCTAATAAAGCAACAAAATGTTATTAAACAGCCAATACAGTATGTAGAGCAGATAAAAAGTGTCATAAAAGCTGAACGATAAGATAATTGTCGCTTAGTGGCAATATATTGAGCTATTTAATGGTATTAAAAAAGTTTAGACCGAACAGTCTTATTTAAGCACTTTAAACATTAACATTTACTTTTAAGACTTCGATAATATAGTTATTATAAAAAAATGAAAGCCAACGGAACTTTGTTTACACTTGCAGTTGTCATCTGCTGTTGTCTCTCTTTTGGTGAGTAATCGTTTCAGATGCTAACCTTAAATTTTTTGCAAATATTTTTTCCAATTTTTGTTTTATTATTTTTTTTTTCTCAGGTCTCGTTAGCGGCTTGAAGTGTTACTCCTGCTCGTATGATTGTCGGTCTGCCAAAAAGGTGGACTGCAATTATGATTTGGCCAATGCCACTGTGACTCATCTAAACTATTATTATTTGGATGTACCGCGCGACAACAGCACGACAAATATGAATTGTATGAGCGATTGGCTGCAGACACGTGAGTAACAATTTTAATTTTTATCAAATCAAATTAATTCTTATTTTAATTTCTCATATTTTGTATTGCAGAAAGTGGAGTTGTGGAGTATATGGGTTGCATTTACAGCAGCTACAGTAGCTGCTTGTATAGGGTGCGTCCACAATTCCAACAGAATTTGAAACGTGTATGTCAGCAATGCACCAGGGATGGCTGTAATCCTGCCGCACGCGCATCTGGCAGTTTCCTTACAGTGTTGGCTACAATTATAGTGACAGTTTTGGTGACTGCTGTGTGGCACAAGTGAAATTGTTGCTGACGAAAATCTGGCATGTGTCAATTGGTAATTCAATGCAAATAACTATATTTTGGTGTATTTATTGTTGAGTGTGTAAGCCTAATCTTATCGAAATAAATGATTAAGAACAATTTTTTAGTTAAAAGCGAAATCGTTCATTTGTAGGTCAGTGCGGCCGCAAATAGCAAATTACTAAATAATGTAGATAAAAAAACAAAAACAAGTATATGAGGTTATCAGTATGAAATATAGATTTTAATATATGCGAATTTGGAGTTATAATCAGTTTATAAATGAAACTTCTTCAAAGCAAGTCACGATTTAGGCGAAAAGATGTGGATCATATATAATAAAACCAGGCTACCAAGTGGCATATAAACCTTCGATAATTTGAATTTTTTGTATGAATCGGAACATGGTTTCCATTCTTATTAAATACCTCAATTCAGACTCCAAGGCTTTAGTTAGTGTTTTCTAGATATTTAGAGTAATAGATCATTAATGAGTCAATATATTTACTTCTCGGAGAATTATATGACTCATAGATCATCAAAGTGAGTCCATGTAATGAGAATAACGAAGCTACGGGTTCTTGAAATGCGCTGAGTATTGCTTTTTGGTTTATCTTTTTTCGATAACCAATACTAGATCTCAGTTCTGGGAGCATCAACCATACAGTGGAGTATTGAAAATGGTGCATAGATAAAAACTTCTACTTTTTGTTAAAAATGAATGAATTACGGTAGGAATTATAATAGAACATTATGATCGCTAAGATCTTTCTTCGAGCAACTAGAAAGCGTAAAAGAGTACGTTCTGAAGATAGCGGATGTAAAGCAAAAACTCAAAAATTGTATTCAATCCCACACTGTTTCCAGTTGGGATTCACAGGGCCTGAGCTGATAAAAAAGATGTATAGATAAATTTATATAGATTCTCTAAGACGTTATATAATAATAGATCTAGTAAAAAGAGATCCGTTATTTTTATATTGAATTGTAGGTTGGTATTTTGAAGGTAATTTAAAAAGCGCACTCTTTAGAAACACTCATCTATGTTGACAGAAAATTGGACCAGTCGATTTTCATAAGCTTCTTTTCACAAGATTTTTTCATCATCAAAATCCTTCGGCATAGACAGGAGTATTCACTTGGTGCCGTGTCCAGATTATAAGATGGATGCATAAGAACATTTCTACAAGCTCCCGGAGCTTCCGGCGAGACACTATCCACGTGTGCGGCCTGGCGCTGTGCTGATAGAACCCAATCCCTCTCTCTTTATCAAAAGTGGCTACATTTCTACTGGTTGCCAGGCCACAAAGGATACAATGAGATTGCCAAGAGTGGTGTACAACTGTCATCGGAAACGTGACCGACATTGACAAACCCATGTAGTGTCTTTACGATGATCTGGGCAGGAGCATGTCAAGAAAGCTCATAACACGGTGGAAAAATATACCGAGATGCTAAACCGCTAAAGCTATAGATAGATAAGATGTTGAGGAAAGCACCACGACCAGTGATCTATTGTGCCGCTAAAGCTATGTGTAAAGCAGTACACTAGAAATACACAAAATTCTTACTGTCACTTGATTGAAGGGACTGTAGAAGTACTGTTGGAATACTTACTGGTCACAACCTGGTGGCGCCATTTGCATGTGAAATGGGTTGACAGATCGATATGACTACAGAAAATACCAAGACGAAGGTGCAAGAGAAACAATGACGAATCTATTGTGCGCTTGTCCTGCAGTGCCAAGGTAAAGGCTCCCGCATTTGGTGGCCTCACAGAATGAGAATCTAGACGAGGTATCAATAGTAAAGTCACATAACCTTTTAAAATTCGCGTCAAGCAAGGGTTTCCTAAAGGATGGACTACATGACGGCATTACAGCTGGTATCGCAAAGGACCAAAACTGGGCTATGTGTGGTTTATTGGCCTACAAGACTAACCTAACCTATGGTGATTAGTTAAAATTGTCTTTTAAAAGAGAAAATTCCTCCGTAAGAACTTATTAATTTAAATTTAACAGTTTGTCTTCGGCTAGTTTAATTATCGATATTCGTGGATCTTGAACTTAACCGTCGAATGGAAGTTCCAAAAATGTTGAATTTTCGATGAGGTTCAAGTTCCGTCGATCGAGGATCTTGCTCGTAAATGATTTATTTTTCATGTCAGAAATCAAAAATTTCAAATTAGCTGAAATATTAGAAAATTGTTTGTTTTGACCCTTAGGATATTAAAAAATTGCAAAAAGTTCCTCTTAAGCGACTCAAAATGAGTACTATGTACATGTATATTACTATTGTATATTACTATTGTACACTCACACATTGCTTCCTTTTCAAGCTAGAATTTAGAAAAAGTTTTAGCACGCGTTACTTATCAATAGCCTGGGAATATACTCAAATGTTAAGAAAACACTCAACCTAGGCTCAGTTGAAAAAAATGGGTTTGTCAGAGATTGTTAACAACAAACAACACAATCAACGCTTAAATCAGAGAGCTGAGAGTTAAACGAAGTTGATGAGCCGCTCACATTAAATCGGCACAAAACTGTTCCCATTAACACAGGTGAGAGCGAAAATAGGGGAAATATGGTAGTTAATGAAAGAAAACGAAGAGACGCAATTAAAGTAAAGAGCAGCGCTCATAAAAAGAGACACTAAGAGCACACAAACCAACGAAAGATCAACACTCGGCGCTGCTGCTCGTATAACCAAACTAACAACCCTCAATGTGAAGGATCGCTGCTGAGTGCCATAGCCTTTGGATGCTGTAGCTGCTGCAGCTCCCAATCAACTCGTACACAGGTAAGCATAACCATAGCAAATGAGTAAGGCACTCTTTAACTGCAGATTCCTGCGGTGCAGTTGTGATACAGGTAAGAATCGGGAGAATTCCTGTGCACTGCCAATGCAACAATTGCGACGGCTAAGGTGCACGAGGCGAAAAGGTACAAATAGCGCAGCAACGGCAGGAAGGGCATCATTCAGCCACAGAGCGTCGCAGTGTCAGGACAACAAGACAATACTCAAAACAAGACACTAAGTTATAAAAATCATTTCAAATTTCGTTCACTCATACGAAACGCAAAAATGGCACTTGGCAGCATCACCACCACCAGCAACAGTCATCATCATCATCAGCATCATCCCTACCAAAGACCGCAAACCACGTTGTACCAGCAACAGCCGCGTGCCATCGCACCGGCGCCACATACACCGCCAACCACACCAAAAGTGATGGACGAGACATTTAGCGGCACCACACTCGACTCTAACAATCCGTCCGTGGTGCGACGCAACGCACGCGAACGTAATCGCGTCAAACAAGTGAACAACGGTTTCTCACATCTGCGTCAACACATACCGCCCGCGATTATTGCCGATCTGAGTAATGGACGTCGTGGCATTGGACCCGGTGCGCATAAGAAACTCTCCAAAGTCGATACGCTACGCATGGCTGTGGAGTATATACGTCGGCTGCAGTGCGTGATCGACGAAGTGGATGGCAAGCGTGCGAGTAGTGCGTGTGCAGCAGCGCCACAACCACCACAAACACCTACTTGGTCCAACATGTCGAGTAGCGCACATAATTCACCACCACCAACGCCACCGAAGAGTAATATGCATGCAACGGTATTTGCTGATAAAATACAACAACATTACCAAACACTGAGCTATGCCGATAACTTGCAACAACAACAACTACAGCAGCAACAACAATTCATTAACCTCAAATATCAACAACCGCTAATGGCGCAACAGTATTTCCACCAACAGCATCCAGCTTTGGTATCACCAGCTGGCTCGGTCAGTTCCAATGACTCGTACAACAACTCAGATACTTCGCTGTACTACACGCATTCACCACCAACCGCCTTGGCGAGTCCAACACAATACGCGCTGCCTCTGCAAATGAAATACGAGCAGCAGTACCATGAGGAGACGGCGGCCTGTAGTTCGGGCGAAGAAGAGGATCTGCTCGACTACATCTCGCTGTGGCAGGATGAAGCGTAAGGTCGGCCAGGGCCTGCAAATCGAGTTACTTACTAGTCAGCTGCCGCAACTGAGAGACACATACATATACAACAACAACAATTAACCAATGACTGAAACGAGTATTACCTCATTTGAAACTTGTTAGTATTATTTAGTAGTAATTATTTATTGATGCGCGTTTGTACAGATGAATGTTTAAGAATTGTGCCTGTTTGTAATTTTAAGTTTTGTTAATTATAAATTAATTTTAGTTTAAGATTTAGTTTTAGTAATGGAAGACTATGATTTAAAACAATACTATTTAGATTTAATTGCAAACCAATGGAAGACACTAAATATATAACTACAAAATATTATAAAATTAAAAAATAATTGTTTTTACTATTACTTAAATCTCAATGATGAAATCGAAGGTGAAGGAAAGTGGAAGTTACTCACTCTAACTTAAGATATCATATGTTTCATCATATCTTGCATATAAACATCAGGTGATTTCATTGTGAGAATTATTTCTGAAAAAATACTCCATCTTACGCCATAAATCTAAACACATATTCTTGTTCTTCCTTTTTGTAGGAACGTCTACTTTTTATTAGCCTAAAATTGTGGCTAACAATGATCTCATACGATAGACCTCAAGATGTTTTATCAAAACCGAGAATATAATACTACACTTCTGTCCGTATTCGCATTTTAAATTAATCATTGCAGTTATGTCCTCCTAAAATCGATATCTACTTCTTCGAACGGTCTTTCCCAAAATTTGCGTATGATTATTATCAGCTGACATTTCATTGGAGCTATTTTAACGATCAGTTTTAGTCCTATTCTAAGAAAATCGTAATTAATATATTTATAATGCATTTATTTTATCATAGGCTGTACTGAGTTTTGATGTGAACTTTTTTTAACTGCTTTCTTAAACGCAACATGATCTTGAGAACTTTTAAGATCATATATAGATCGAGTATTAACGAAAGAGTTTACTGAGGTCGATGATATTTTATTCATGTCTAGCTTTTGTCAAGAATACTTCAACTGTATTTTTCCGCAAACATAGATATGTAAATATGGTAGATGGATATATGCAGAATAAGGTCGGCTTATTTAAGGGGGGGGTAAGGTTTGACAACTTTTATTTTTTTCATTTTTTTTTTATTTTTTTTCTGAACCATCAACATCTCAAGAATATTGTGTTACAAGTTTTAGGTCATTCGGAGAAAAACTAACGAAGTTACAGCAAGTTGAATAACGGTACCTCCAGCTATCTGCGCTGAGTGTACAAAACTTTGAATCGATTTTCCCAAATATGTCATTTTTAAAGTCGGTGACCAGCCTACGGAAAAAACTACTGCATCGATCGTTTTGAAATTTTGAACAAATATTATACATATATATAGCTCTCGAATGACGTCGAGTTTTTCCAAAAATTTTAATTACTAACAATTTTACAACAACAAATAGGTCGATTTTTTCATCTAAAATCGTCATTTTGGATTGAAAATGGTACCAAAAATTGAAAAATTGAAAAATTAAAAAAAACTCAACGTCAATTGAAAGACAAACTAATAAACTAAAGAAAGCATTTTGATTTTTTGGTTTCGGATGATCCAGTGATGCTGTAGGCTGGTCACCGCACAACAACTTTTTTTCGAGGTGCCTGCAGAGATCGACGATAAATCCGTTATTCCTCGCTATTTTTCGATAAATTTTTTTTTTAATTATTCTTCAAATGTTGTACTTTCATATAATAATAAGTAAAATAAACCTACAGCAATAATTTTTTCTAAAAAAATTCATGAAAAAAGGTATTTTTTCGACGAAACAAACCTTACCCCCCCCTTAAAGGAAAACCCTACACTCAGATCACTTGAGAGTTCTTTCAACGCTCGTTTACTTCGTAGTTCGATAAATAATTAATTTAATTTATGCATTAATAATTTGTCATTTCATCAATTCAGTACGAAACAACAATGAATATACAGCGGATATTAAGATAATATATAGAATTCAGATCTGTTATTAGTTTGGACAGCTTTTGAAGGTGTTTCAGAATTTAGTTCAAACTTTGATTGGTCTTTCATTGGAGAGGTTTTTTATGTGATGGGTCCCAAACCATACGCACAACCGCAGAATCAGTCTGAAATCCGAAGTCGTGAGCTGCTTGAGTCATATGCAAAATAATCGTTCCTGGCCACTCCCAGTGAATGTCAATGAGAAACTTTCTTCACCTACGTGAATTTCCACATATGACCCCATCCCCGGTACGATTTATACGACGACATTGATGGATGAAAGTACTCCAGCTCTGAAAGTGTTCGATGGCGTACCCGCAGGAGGAAGCCGCGAAAGAGGACGACCTCCACTCCGTTGGAGAGATCAAGTGGAAAGTGATATGGCTTCACTTGGTGTTCCCAGTTGGCACCAGAAAGCAAGAAGAAGAAAGGAATGGCGCGCTCTGGTGGATTCGGCTATAATCGCGTAAGCGGTTCCTACGCCAAATATAAATATATATAGAACTTTGATCGACGGTTAGTGTTTCTTATTTTAGAAATGATATTATGGGAAAGTCATAATCATGGTGATCGTGTATCATATACAGTTTAATCATTACAATTACAGAGGGCCTAGGATCGATCGCGATCATATGAGCATATTTTTGGTACAAATAAGATCACCATAAATAGCCGTCGTGAAATTTTTGATTTTTCAGTATAACTGGATAATGTCTGGTAATGAATTTTGTCAATATATGATATTAAGATGTTAGGAAATTTGATCGCTGAAATTATGTGGGCACAATAATGTTAAGCAGGTTAAAAAGTGTTTTTATGGAAAATATTGGTAATTTATTTCACTGTTAACAAGCAAAACTACTAATTTGGGTAACCATATCTTCCAAGTGCCAATATATTCTCAGATTCTAACAGTTTAGTGCGAGTTTTTGGATTATTTCTGTAGAACTGTATGGTTTGATCATGTCGTTTGACAATTTTGAATATCTGACTGTCTTTTACTTTTTATGGATTGTCTTCAAGGATCGATGCTATACGAACTATATATTAATAATATAGATATTAATGAGATGAATACATCATTAAGGCATTCATGAACAAACTTCCGCTAATATCAAGCTAGTATATGTTATACAAACATCAATATGTAGGAGAATCATACAAAATCATATATAGGAATGAGATTATAGTGCTCGAACCCTTATAAGAGTTTAATATTGTTTTTAGTGTCGACAAATCTTGAAGCTTAAGGATCTGATATACATGTATCATAGGCCACATAATGAAATCTCAACGCTTAAAAACATTGGATACAGTGTTTCGAAATAAAAGAGCAAAAGAGATAAATAAAGATGACAAAAGATGGTGAAACAAAAAAGATGAAATATTCTAATGATAGGATTCTGCTGCAAAACCAAGTATAGACCATAACTAAAATAAATAATGATATGATGTGAACATTTCTGGCTCGGATAAGAAGAAAAGAAAACGAGTTTTGGCGCTGAACGATGACAAGGCTACCTTCGAATAAACACTAAGAGCATCCATTAGATGATATCTCTTCATGTTTTCGAGAAATGATCGGTGCATAATTGTAGAAAAAAAGTTTTAGCGAGGGTTAATGAGAAATCAGTTAGCAAAATTAGCTTTTGTAGTTGAAATTAAGATGAAGAATACAAGTAAGACATGCTGAAGCAAGAAGAATAAGAAGAAAAAGAGTATGAACATTTTGAACCGCTTTCGCGCTTCTTTTCAATGTTTTTTTCGATATTTTCGCAAAATTTAATTTATTTTATTAATTTAATTTCATTTCTAAAACAATAAAAATTTTAACGAGGGTTATCTTCGTTATTAACGAACGCGTGGGTGCAACGATTTGTCACATCGGTTGTTAAAATATTTTATGTGTGCGAATTAAAGAAAGTTTCCCAATAAATGGGAATATATTTAAGTAGGTAAATGTATGTATGTATATATCATATATGTGCTATGAGTGCGTATAAATGTGTATGCCCCAACTGTTGACCGATGCTGTTGCAACAGCATTTAGCAAGTGTATTTTATGTGATTTGTTTGTAATGGGGGAGCAGCAACTTAATTTACTTATCTACCCTCGAGATGTCAACCTTTTCCGTTAACCGCATTATTTGCATATAACAACAATAAAAACAACAAATTACCAGGAGCGGTGCGCGATATCAATGAAGAGGCATCAACAGTGCAGCAACGAAGAGTAAACTGTAAATTTGTAAGCGCTGCTGTCGTAGCACAGGAAGCCACTTCGACGCGGTTCTTGCAAGTTAAATGATTTCCAATCAGTGCAGCGAGGTAGTGAGGCAGCGCTGCTGGTAGCGGTGGTGGTGGCTGAGCGGATGCTCATGTTCGTATGTGAGACATAATCGACACGCAGATCTGGCGCGGCGACGACAAAAGCAAATGACAGCAGGAGCGGTGGAAGGAGCAACAACAACACATATTATGCAGCATCAGTAGCCGCAAATCAGTTAATACGGCGGCCAAATCAGTTGCAATAACAACAACAGCAAAGGCGAAAAGAGTCAAACAACAACAACAAGATTAAAACATTTAAAAGCAACAAGAAGCGGCGGTTTAGTGGCAAAAATAATGTCAGCGAAAGCTGTGCAAATCGGCGGCTTTCAGCGATTTTACAACAGTTTTGCGATTTGACTGCGTTGCTTGCAAGCTTCAAGCCTTAAACACAAATTCAATGTATGCATGTTGTTGTTGTTGTCGCTGAGCTTGTGTAGCACAGTTGTTATTGGTTATTGACGATCAGCAATCGCCTGCTGTTGTTCGAGCGCTGATAGTCGCCACATGATGTTGTTGTTGTTGTTTTTCTTATTTTTATTGTAGGCGCTGTCATTCGCGAAGATGACAAAATGCGGGACAATTGGCTGGAATCAGCAGCCTTTTTTATTTTTGTTGTTGTTATTTCATCTCATCTGCATATCGATTTCAAAGCTTCCGTCCAGCAATGCCAAATTCACCGTTCGGATACTTGGAATCACTGCCTGTCGGTTTGGCCGCATTGCACAGCTGTGGAACCGTGTCTTATTTTTTTTTTCAGCGCGACTGTTCGGTCACAGATGTGAATAATTTACACAATATTTAATGATTTGTTTGCTTCCGCATCGTTAATGGTTGCTGAGATTAACTGTGCGAAAAGGAGTACAATTGGGTCTTGAATGGGGTTTCTTAATATTACGAGGTCTGCAACTGATTTCAAGATTTCATATGATTTTTGATTGGATAAATTCGAGCTATTATTATATTTACCAGTTCAGAAGACCAGAGGCTATAAGATTGTAGCTAACCTTGAACACCAACAGCTTGTGACGTATTGGGATAGAAACGGTTTCTGTTTGGTAGGTACTAAGGGTTCAAAATATTGGACCATCGCCCTTCTGATGATGAAAGATTTTTGACTCGGTTTTTTATAACTTAAATTTGTGATGAGCCAACTTCAATAAATAGTTTCTCATAAAAATGCTATCCCAACATTAAACCTCCTTGGAATCTGTAGTTCAAAGAACATTCTGAACATCTAAGGAACATTAAATTACATCTTCGACATATACTAAGGGACCATTCTCTTCAAAAAAAAAAAAGAATCAGCGAGATTCGGGATGGGTTGTGACGGCTTTATCGACCATCTAAGCTTTTACGATGACAATAAAGGAAGAAGACTTCAAAAAAAGCTTGTTAAATAGATTTTTGTATATGTTAGCGATAAGAATCGTTGCTCCAAGTGGAAGATGAACATGATAATATTATGATTTATCGAGTTAAAATAATACAATCCTTCCTATAGAAGGTTTTCTGAGATACATAAAGACTTTCAAGTTTTTACCATTCTTATTGCTGGCTATAAAGAAATATTACGGCTGAACCTTCTCCTCCTGGCGAACTTCAGCGAACCAGTTGAACTGTACCGATTGCAAATTAGTTGCCTCAACAAAATCCTAAATACCTCAAAGTGCTTTATCGTCTCTTGATGGTATTTGTATCCATTTTGAGGAGTTTGAGGCATCACAAAGGACAGCCGGCTTTAATTGTACAAGTGGGATGTCTTTTGGTTATGGTTAACCTATCAGGAGGCCCAAGAACCAGCTGCTTCGAAGGAGTCGGACTCCATTCCACCATAGTAGGTTCTACGTACCCGGAACGGATTTTACTTCGACCACGGACATTCAAATTGGCTGCATTCCTCAAAAAATTTGGTGAACAATTTATGCCGCTTCAACAACAACGTGACCAGACCCTAAGGCACCCTCTCCCTTAGATGATTGGTTGGTTTAGCTGATTGTACAAAGATGTAGTCAGCGTCTTGCATGGACTTATTGCACGCTGAAATATTTCCTACAATAGTCGATTCTACGATAACAGAACAGATCAGGGTTTAACCTTGTTTGGATCAGGAAATAGCAAAAAGCTACGGTCTTTACTGATTGTCTAACTTCAGTATGCCTTTAGTGGAGCAGTTGACCTCTGATGACGATTTATTTGGGGAAACCACTAAAACAATAGTAATACTGATCCGTTTTAATATATACCGTCATTTATAAATCTTTCGTTTAAAATAATCTCTTGGTCTGTGTAAAAATCGCTGTACCGAAATCCGTATAAAATATTAACCCCCTCGGAATTACAGCTTTGTCTGTTATTTCGTGATTTTCATTTCACTACTTTGCGTTTTGTTGTGATTTTATGTTTCGACGTCATATTTTCAATGAGTTTTTGTATTGAAAAATGTTTTTATTCAAATTTTGTTCTCAAAAATTATGTGCTGTAACAGTTATAGTCGTTATGTCGATTACATCGTTAGTGCTGTGCCACGAACAATTACACAAAGTCTATTCAGACCTGCACGACCACGACGATGTTGTTGACCGCGATAAAGGATATAGATTTCTAATAACAGGCGGCTATCGACCGCCAGATCAAAATCTAACAAAATATTTAGTTTCGATAAGTCATGCGAATTTTCGTAAATTTTTTGGTGACGCACATTTTTGCGGCGGTGCCATCATCAAATCGAATACCATACTAACAGCGGCCCATTGTATAAGCAAGTGAGAAGAGTTTGGAAAATTTGCAATTTGAATATGTGGAATAAATATTATATACAATAATTATATGATTTTAGACGTTTGAATGGCTTTCAAATGATGCGTTCGATTATCGTAATTGCTGGCACACCGAATCGTCTACGAAAAACTAAAGACACACAAGTTATGAAAGTGAAACGTGTTGCCGTCTATGGCGCTTCGAAAACGGAGAAATCCGTCGACATTGCAGTTATCGTTTTGCAGCGTCATATACACATCGATAATGTGACAACAGGCATATTGCCGCTCGCCGATCATCCGCTGCGTCCCGGTGAGAAATGCACCGTCATTGGTTGGGGTCGTGTATTCGATGTGAGTACTATCTGCGGCTTGTTTACTACATTTGAATGTTGATACCTTGTTTCTTTGTGCACCCACAGCACGGTCCGATGCCGGCCGTAGCCTTGTATGTGGATTTGGTAATATGGCCGCGTCGCAAATGTCAGTCGTACAAAAGTTTCTATGCGCCATCTTTGATATGTGCCGGCGTGCCGGAAGATCCCGAGCGTGATTCATGCGCCGGCGATTCGGGTGGCCCGTTGATATGTAGCGGTCAAGTGGTGGGTGTCGTTTCATTCGGAATCGGTTGTGGCACACCCGGCTATCCCGGTTTCTATACGAACGTTTACAGGTACTTGAACTGGATAAGAGCAAATCTTGCGCATAAATTACAGATAAATTATTTTTTAATAGCCAAAATGATATTTTTCGTATGTTTATTGTAAACATGGTCTCAGCGAAGAATATATGTGATTTAAATATAACTTTCTTGTATATATCTTCAAAGAAGCACTTTTTATTATGTTGATATCACGCCTCTACTCTGGTTGCAACTCCATTGATATATTGGACCTCGTTCCTACTAGAAGCAGTTGCGTTCTTCGTTCCAATTACTTCTGATTATGTGACGTCTCTGCGACAGATCATCTTATTTCGGTGCTACACTATTTTTTTTGGGTGCCACAAAGGACAGTCGAACTTGTTTAAGTGAGATTTTCTGACCTTGACCTCACCTAACCTAACTTACTATACGAAGACATTTTTCTAAGAGAACTATTATTCGATCAACGGGATTGTGATATCTTGTTTTCGTTTGACCTTTGGACTAATTTTGGTTTATGGATCCTGTGATAATCTGGTAATAAATTGAGATTCCTTGAGTTGGAACAAGTAAATTATGTTTCTCGTCGGTAATATACTCATATGCTCTTGGGATCAGCCTTAACCTACTCTTAGTAAGTGTTTGATGTTGGTCCTTCCGACAATGCACTATGGTCGTTCGGGTCTACATAACCGAAATGGACCCAGATTTTGAACCGCCTACGAACTGTCAATTCGGAGGTATTATTTGGGATCGATTTTATTGACTAGCATTGTGGAGAAATGTCAGCTCTCCGGGGAGAGGATAGTGTGGCTTTGAAATAGTTTTAAAGTGGTCATTTGGAAGATTTAAGGACGCCTATTGCTTAGAACTTGGTAAAACATCGGATAACGGGTAACAGTCACTTCCGTGTTCCACTCCCCGATATTAAGATAAGTATGAGAGTTTATTTGTTGGGTGGAAACATCAGATATAGAGTAAAAACGCGTCCACGTCGGACTCTCCGCTATCAAGATAAGTATGAACAATGCTTTATTGGCTTTTCATGAAATCGAGATTGAAATTATGTTCTCGTTTCTTTCTCTCTGTTTTAATTAACTAAGCAATTTGTCTAATTAAATTTATTTAACAGCATAGAGTAAAATCAAGGATCTCACAGAGGTTGCAATAAATGTGCCTTGAAACTTATGCAAGGGAACAAAAAAGTAATCAAAAACGTATGACGAACTCTCGCTCATCAAACAGTTAGCTGTTGCAAGGAAGAAGGGTCGTTATGGAGAAGAGAAGCTAGGTCTGTCTGCAACGAGTAAAATCCAAAAGGATGCACCTGCCATGCGTGAGGCTATAAAGAAAACACGCGAAAGAATAACAGCGAGTGTGTGTGGAGAATTAAAAACGAAAAAACGACGCACAGAATAGCCACAAATCCTGTTGTCGACTGGAATTACACCTGCAACAAGGATAACAAGTGCCAGCAGAAGGAAACTACGCGAAATGTAGCAAAAGAGCAGTGAAAAAAACATTAAAAAGAAAACAACAAAAATTGAATCGAATTGGAATTAAAAAATTAAGCGGGAAATGACGATTAGCAGTAAGGCAAACAAACGAATACAAAGCAACAACAACAAAAAAAAACAAATAAAAGACGCAATAATTGCACTTGTTGCGATCCTCCAATGCTGCAACAACAACAACTGAACTAAACAATGAATGACACTCAATGTCCTGCAATACAATGCAATTTTGAGGAACTTAATAATAATGCTCGTGAGGGATGATGATGACAAGTGTGTGTCTCTCTGGCGAGTTGTATGATCAACTGATTGTCATTGGTAATTTGAGGCGTTCAGACGACACGCCCATGCTTTGTTTGTCGGCTGGACGCACGCCTTTTGCACAAGCGCAGTATTATTTGAGCCGAAAGAAAGGAGAACTGAAGCGGAGCGCCACTTGCATACAATTGTGTCAACGCTATCGGTGGCTCACACCCATACAATTCGTATCTCCCGTAACAAGTGCAATTACACAGGTGATTTTTTGCGTGTTGGCATTGGCCGCAATTTCTCAACTCTTATCGCAGATTTCACACGAAATTTTGTGGTGACATTTTGTTTTAGGAGTTTTTACAATTGTTTTTCTATTACTACTTTTCTGCTAGAAAAAAATTGTCGGCTTTTGTAACAGAGTGATTCAAGTAAGAAATTTGGAAAACAAGTGCTATTGAAAATTTTCTGTGAATAATCGGTCTTTTTGAGTTAAACAATTAGAGAGAATAGGTGGGTGCGGTGTTAAGACCTCCTTAGATCGATTGTATTGCATTTATTTGCCGAAAATATTAAACTATAGTATGCGAAACTCAGCTATTAAATTTTTAGAGTATATTAAAAAGGTTCATAGTATTCTCAAAATATATCGATACAGAATAGTAAGTAGCTTGGTTCGATAACTGCGAGCCGATTTGACATTAAAACTTGGATAGTACTTGTTTTCATTACCGAAATAAACTTAAAATATCGTAATTGTGATTTCCAAGGGGTGACCGTCTTCGGAAAAACCTTTTGACGTTGATCACAACAGAGACCGAACCCAAGTCCAGCGTTGTGGTAATTTCACAACTCAATCCACTAAACCACTAAATTATCCTTTAATCTACCGAACCGAGTGATCTACAATTTCATTTTCAAAATATAGCTATTGAAACACAGTTGAACATGCCTAAATCGAATCACCACAATCCATAAAAAAAATTCGAGTTAAAGAGACTTCCGAGTTACGAGAGGTAATTTGTATGAAATTTGACTTCTATGGAGAACTTCGAGTTATATTTGATGTTGGTCACTCTAGAAATCGAATCCATGTTCAGCTCATTTCCATCCACTAAGTCATGATCTTACCCTTTAATTTCAATATTATAAAGAAGCCGTTGAAAATTTCTAAATTTGGAATAGAGTTTTCGACGCCCTACCGAAACGTGTGATATATGTAGTATTTTATTTCGAGGTCCTACCAAGATCGCACCGATTCTAGAGATGACATTGTTCTGAGTTACGCTGGTCTCGGCGTCTAACTGAATCTTATTTTAGCAACTGTTTGGTTTCTAAAAAGCATAGCACCGCCATTACTTTAAAAAATATTACATAGTCAAGTGAAATCGGTCGTTATCTTGGACCTTCTGTCTTCTGTCCCGCAACTACAGTCTGTTTATTGTAAAGGAAATAATTAGATTTTCAAGGAACAGAGAATTTCAAGGACATTCTTAAAAGTGCTAATGTACGGTCAGGACTAATATATCAGGGAAATACCGATATTCAGGAAAATCTATCCATTGAGGCCATATTGTTTAAAAAATATATATATTAACTTGGAAGGGAGAATTTCAAATCATCCTCAGAAAATTAAACAGTAAGTACCATTATGATCTAAGGGTGCCGATTAACATCAATGTTTTATTTTCCAGAGATTATACAAAAGGCACGAAGGCCGAGCTTTGAACACGAAGTATATTTATCGATTAGTCCAGCATTTTATGATAAATAACCGATTAAGTATTGCCTCGGTCTTGTCTTTTAACCTCACTACTAAAGACATATAAATTTAGATTCCAGTTTTTTAGGCCCTACCAAACCGTGGGTCTTACTATTTCATTATTGAGATACCTATCCTACCTATCCTAGAGATAACTTCGTTGTGAGTTATTTTGACTTCGGCGTTAGACTGAATCTGATTGTACCGCCTTTTTGGTATTTAAGAAGCATAGAACATAGAATAAGCATAAAGAAAATATCGTGTTTTCAGAAAGATTATTCCATTGCGACCACATGTTGTTTAGAAAGAAAATGTATTGTCTTGGGAAGGAGTACTACAAAAGATAATTGAGGAAAAGCGCGATTTTCTTCGGAAATAAGTTTCAGGGAGTGTTATTATAACACATCTTATTGCCGACTATACTACAATCCCCAATTCCAAGGACTTATTTTCCAGGCAGTATACAAAAGGTGGCTCCAGAAGATCGAGCTTTGAATACAAAATATTTTATTTGACTTAATTGGCATTTTGGGAAAGTCAGATCAATGTATTGCCACTCACAGGAACATATATTACGTCGGTTCGTATCAAATTAGAATGAAAATGAATAGAGTGCTTTATAATCAGAAATAAATAATATTATGCATAAAGAACATACATATATTCCATCAGTCCAAGTCCGTTATGATCGACAAAATTCCAGTAAGAAATATCAAGTGAACTGTTTGTGGATACTGAAACTGAAACAATTATGAATATAGGATAGATCATAGTTACGACTAGTACACTGTTGTCAACTGCAAGTGTCTTAAAACCAATAATGATATACTACCATTAGTTAGTACGAGAAAACTTGACCTATAACCTATATATTAATGGTAGTATAGTTAGTACGAGATGGTAGTATAGTGTCCTATATCTAGTACACCGTCTAATCACAAGATACTCTCATATTGATTTCCGAATGTTGTTTAGGAAAACTATTTTTTAGATCGTATTCGGCGATTGTTCTTTATATATTTGTCTTTTGTCAAAATTTTTAAGCTCTGTTTTTGAAGAATTTAATTAGCAATAGTTGTACTTGGAAGATGGGTAAGATTCACTTCTTTCGAGAGCTTCTCTACACCCAGTAATTATGTCAAACTTTTTACTCTCTCATTGATTGTCAGCCACAATCAAAAAAACTAAGCCGTTAAAATTTTAAAATATTACATTTTTAAGCAAATCCGATTACATACATATATTTAAACAAGTAAGGAAAGGCTAAGTTCGGGTGTAACCGAACATTTTATACTCTCGCAATTTATTGAAGAAATTTTATTAAGATAACGCACACATTTACCCATAAATTCTGCATAAAGTTTAATAGAATAACGAAAATCGTCCTATATAGTGTATAAGGGCTGAGGTAATTCCTGAACCGATTTCATTCAATTTCACCAGCAAGGTACACTATATCCAATACTATACGCTCACTTAATTTTGCTAAGATATATCACATATTAACCAATACATATATGCGTAATAAAGCCCAACGAATTTTTGAAAAACCTTTAATTAGGTATATGGGAGCTAGGAGATGTTGTGACCCGATTTTAATAATTTTTGGAACAGAGACACACTATTGGAAGAAAACAATTTCCTCTTAATTACATTAAATTAGTTGAGAGATTTACCCATATTTTCGGTTAAAATTTAACCTTAGGCGCTGAGTTCAACATGTTCGATATCTGGGGCCTTGAAAAGTTATAGTCCGTTTTCGACAATTTTTTCACAAGTGATGCCACAGATCATATACTGTAATTGTGTAAAGTTTTATTTCGCTATCATCATTGGTTCCTAATGTATATGTTATAAAGTGAAGGATTCAGATGGAATTCAAAAGTGAGTTATAAAGAAAGTAGTCGTGATTGTGAACCGATTTCATCCATTTTCCACACATGTCATCAGGGTGTCAATAAAATATTATATACCGAATTTCATTGAAATCTGTCGAGTAGTTCCTGAGATATGGTTTTTGACCCATAAGTGGGCGATGCCACGCCCATTTCCCATTTTGTAAAAAGATCTGAGTGCAGCTTCCTTCTGCTATCATATCTGTGAAATTTTGTGTTTCTGACGTTTCTCGTTACTGAGTTAACGCACTTTTAGTCATTTTCAACCTAACCTTTGTATAGGAGGTGGGCGTGGTTATTATCCGATTTCTTTCATTTTTGGACTGTGGGGGCGGGGTCACGCCCACTTTTCCAAAAAAATTACATTAAAATATGCCCCTCCCTAATGCGATCCTATGTTCCAAATTTTATTTTCATAACTTTATTTATGGCTTAGTTATAGCTCTTTATGTGTTTTTGGTTATCGCCATTTTGTGGGCGTGGCAGTGGTCCGATTCCGCCCATTTTCGAACTTAGCCTTCTTATGGTGCCAAGGAACACGTGTTCCAAGTTTCATTAAGATATCTCAATTTTTACTCAAGTTACAGCTTGCACGGACGGACAGACGGACAGACGGACGGACGGACAGACAGACATCCGGATTTGAACTTTACTCGTCACCCTGATCACTTTGGTATATATAACCCTATATCTAACTCGTTTAGTTTTAGGACTTACAAACAACCGTTAGGTGAACAAAACTATAATACTCTCTTTAGCAACTTTTGTTGCGAGAGTATAAAAATGGTATAAATTTTCACTTTTTAAAATTCACAGCATATACTTCACTGTCACCAAATACTATACATCTCATATCATATTTTAATATTTAAAACTCAGCAGAACAAATCAATCAGAAGCGACTCACACCAGCGGACAACCAATGTGACAATTCTCCCGCTTGCTTGCTGCTTCCTGCTTATGCCATTTTATGCGAAAACCTTTTCAGCTTCATTTATTTATGATTTCTGATTTTTATTTTTATTTTTTTTTTGTTTTCAGAGATTTTTTTTGGTATGCCAACGCTCATATTTTTGCACATCAGATCATGTAATCAGCGCATCCTTAATAAATCATAAATTTATTCGAGCAAATATTTCTTCAGGGAAACGGCGACACACACAATTGCTCTGTATATATACATTTGTATGTATATATGTATGCATATGTGTGTTTGTGTCTTTATGTGCGATCGCTGCATAAGTACGACTTTATTTCCGCGCATAAGCATACACTTGTCAGTCAGTCAGTGGGCTCGGGCAGGCAGTCAGTTTGAGTATGTCAGCGCGTCACATGCAGCATTGTGTTTTCGCATTGTATGCGATGCC
The DNA here is from genome assembly GCA_031772095.1 of Zeugodacus tau. Taxonomy (NCBI): domain Eukaryota; kingdom Metazoa; phylum Arthropoda; class Insecta; order Diptera; family Tephritidae; genus Zeugodacus; species Zeugodacus tau. Next base: position 47,794,116 of record CM062650.1, read on the forward strand.
ATTCACTCAATGATGATGGTGTCCAATGATGGTGTCTATAGTCACACATCTCAAGCGGTGAGCCACCAGCGACCGACAAGCGCTAAACTGGGCGTACGGCATTTTGAAGAGCGCATGTCCAACAATTGATGCAAAGCGCTTTGGTTGCTGTTGTTGTTCTTATTGTAATTTTTTTATTCTTCTCGCTGCATATGTCCGTCTGTCCATTGCACCGTACGCCAAACTTACAACTACAACAACTATTTATGCTTATGGCTTTGCTGCAAATATGTATGCTTGTGTATTTGTTGTTGTTGTATTCACATCATATTGTCCGTCCGCGCATACAGATTTCTGCATATATTTTCTGCTCTTGCCGCACAACAACGATATTGTGTTCTACAACAACAACGCTGTTGGTTTTTGTTCTTGCTGCCTGCTAAATACATGGCTTGTTGTTGTTGTTGTTGTTGCTGTTTCGGCCGGTTGTCTTGCGAATGACAAACGTATTATTAACTTCACACAAAAAGCGTTCGATTTTGCACCGTTTGCTGTCGCTGAGTGTCGCACCTTCCTTCAGCGCACAACTTCTCACACGGATGTGTGTATTTGTTGTTGTTGTTGGCTTCTCCATATGGCAACCACTTCGCATCGTCCTGTGGCTTCCCGTGGCTGCAATGCGTACCGCCCGGCGTGGTTCAACTCTTGACGACTGTGAATTTGCCACATTGGTCTCCATAAGGCTGGATGTGCTACAGTTTGCTGTGAATTGTTTGTTGTTTTTGGTGTTTTTGTAAAATTGTAGTGAAAAGTCTTGGACGACGAATATCATTGACTAAATGCATGTATTTATCAGATACAGATACATTTCGATACCACAGGCACAGACAGATCTACAGATCTACATATATACATATCTACATATATAAATATAAATGTATATCAGATTGTTTGTATGTCTGTACCCCATTACGAATACATCAACTTAAGCGACTATTGCATACATGAATTTTGGCTTAAGCGATTTGTTGTGCGCGAAAAAAAAGCGCGCTCACGAACTGTAATGAAGTAAATATGTAAGAACGCAACAAAAAATAGAAGAAGAAAGAATGGGCAATAGCCGGAAATCATAATTCGATTGGAGTTGATTGAATGTTTGTGGCGCAATGAGGAAATGTAAGTATGCACTTAATATCTTGTTGGCAAAAACATTTCATTTTCAGCATGAGTACGTAAGTACAAGTGGGGAGTTCAAGATCGTATGGGATAAGTCAGTGATCCGAGAGATGGTTGAGTTTAAAGAACTCGATTGTGGAATAGTAGACAACTTAAATTCATTTGGTTGTCTCTCAACAGTTTTCACGTTTTTAAATTGAATATAGAGCGAGATCAGCTGTCATAGTAAAAATAAGGTTTGAATTTTATGTCCTATACTAAAGTGGAATGATCGTGTTTTGAAAAAAATATTTCTTCATTCGTCTAGAAAATAGTTGTCGTCTTCAAAATAGTCCTCATTGTATGTCATAATATCGATGGCGGCGCTTATTCCAATCGTTGAAACACTGCTTAAACTACATTTTGGGATAGCTTTGCTTCTGCAGCAATACCTCGTAAACTTGTAAAACGACGACCCTTTAAGGTTCTCTTCAGTTTTGGAAATAGAAAAAGTCTGATGAATATGGAGACTGGGACATCGTTACAGTATTTGTTTTGGCCAAGAAACCACGAACAAGCAACGAAGTGTGAGCTTTTAACAATTGAAAATTGAGATCACGCTGTCCACTGGTTGCAGCTCCATTGTTATAGTGGAACTCGATTGTACTATTTCAGTTCTTCGTTCCAATTACTTCTAAGAGTTTGAAGTCCTTCCGACAGATCAGTATATTCCGTTGATGCACTATTTTTTTGGGTGCCACAAAGAACAGTCGAAGCCGTCTAAGTAGGTCTAAGTAAAACCCTTTGCAGTCGTGGATTAAAAATCGTCTAGCTTAAAAACCTAGCGGCTGCTTCAGACAAAGTAGGCACTGAGTAAGGGCACTGAAAGAGTTAAAGTTTATCGTACTACAGCAGCATCTGTATACGCATAGATAAAATATTGGATTGAACTTTTGGGCCATTGGTAATTTTGAAATTCCTGTTATTTTTTGAACACACGTCGTATAAGCTAATTACTATGCAAAAATTTACACCAAAGCAACGTTTCAAGATACTCTAGGGTGAAAACTTACAGATGATTTCGTCTTCAGGAATTAGGCATTATTCTGGCTAAATAGGTAGCATGGACAGAAGATACGCTCGAAGCTTTCTAATGTTGTCTAATATTAGATTCTCAAATATCTCCCTTCCGCTGTTTTGCTCTTTGTTCAATGCTTTATAAAAAGTGTTACAGGTTTAGTTCACGGATTTAGTTCAAATATGCGCCGTTTCGTTCGAAAATATGTTTCCCTCTAGACGGCAACTACCTCTCTCGTAGAAGCCCCCCTCCTTATTTTCGAAGAATTCAGACAGTAACTTTTCACAAGCCTCTTTTAAGTTCAACTTTACACCAAGGGCGTTCGCTATGGACAGGAACAGGTGGTAATCACTTGGCGCTATGTCCGGGCTATATGGTGGATGCAATAAAACCTGCTATTCGAGCTCCCAAAGCTTCTGACGAGTCATCAACGACGTGTGTGGTCTGTCGTTGTCCTGGTGGAACACTACACCCTTCCTGTTGGCCAATTGCTTGGACACTGGTTGCGACGATTCACAGGCCTTCGACCACGACCGTTTTCGCTTGATATTGTCGTATGTGATACATTTTTCGTTACGTCAGTCACCATCCAATTCAAAAATGGGTCGAGTTCGTTCCGCATCATAACATCAAGCTTTTTTGTGCATTTAGTCTTCTGTAGATGTTTTAAAATTGTTTGGTGACTAACTCCCATCTCATGGGCGATGTCACGAGATGCCACATGCCAATCTAACTCGATGTTCTCCATGATTTGATCGGTATTCGTCGTCACAGGTCTTCCGCCGGCTGGCTCCATGGTGTCGTTTTCACCCGATTTGAATCGTCGAAACCATTCCTCCGCAGTTATGTAAAGACCTTTCAAATATGTATAGTATTGCCAGAGCTCGTTAACTAAATAAAGTCTTTGAAATCAGATTTTCCAGTTCAAGGATTTTTCGACAAGTACCAGGTTATTCCATAAGGATACAAGTGATAATACTTTTCATTTGCTTTATTCCCTCATGAGAGCTCATAGTCAACCATTTATATATTGTTAATTCAAAAGGGGTACTCCACAAGTATTTAAATTGTCAAAGAGAAAATTTTGAGAATTTATAGAGATAAATTCATATAAAATAAGTTAAAAAATGTAAAAAAAAATAGTTTTAATCGCATTAAACAGCAATGAGTACATCACTCGAATAAAGTCCTTTTCAATTAATGAAAATACTTAAATTAATCGCAGCTTAAGAAGTGCACTTGTATAGTCGAAATACTTTAAATGTAAAGAAAGTATACTCGTAAGTAATAAAATGAAGACACTTTAAGAGTATTAACTTTCACTTAGTACTTCAATAGACCACTACTTAGAGTGGAAGTGGAACCTTCCAAAATGCCATTACGCAACATACACTTTTAGAGAAGTACTGACTATTAAGAGCATGCCTTTGTATATTGAGAGTATTAAATTCAAGGTGTATACAGCGCAGTAATAAAAAGGACGTGCCAGGACAATGGATTGAGTTGGCTGCAACGGCATGCCGTTTATCATTTTAAGCTGATTAACAGCGGTATAAGAAGGTATAGGTGAATTGAGTGAACAATTTTATTATTGAAAATCAATTTATATACGTAGTACATATATTGTTTGTAAGAAACCACATTTAAGTGAAAGAATAATATATGTAACTGCCTTTTAGAATATCAAAACTAGATATATGTACTTTATATAGGTACACAAATAATCGTAGAAATATTTTTGAATACCTTGTATCTATATTAATTAACAGCCTTTCTAACCTGAAACTGTTTCTTCTTTAATACCAAATGTAAAATCTTAACAACTGAGTTTTCATAATATGATCTAGTGAGTTAACTGTCAAATCAACTGTAAAAATTTATATATGTGCATTGGCTTGGCATTTCGCTTCCCTAATTACTCAGAACGTTTAATATCTGTAATGACCGGCCGGACAAACATTTTATATACTTTTATAATAGAAATTTAAAATATATCAGGAAAATTAAATTTTTTAGTAAGTCATTAATAGAGCTTCAGATAGTATTTCTCATGTTTAAATCATTTTTTTTTTTCAACCGAAGTTTCTCGAAGTTTAAATAAAATAAAATATTATTTTTAGAAAATATATAGATAGGTTAAACGAAGATAAACAATAATATGAAAAATAATATAATATCAAATAATGGTGATTTTAACTGAAGTCCTTTAATTGTGATTTATATTCTTCAATATAATTTCGTATTCTTTCTTGTGGAGGTTGTAAGAGCTAGTAATAATACTTATTCTGTCAAATAAGTACCCGGAAATTCTAACATTTGTTAGTAATTAACAGATTATAATTAGTTTGTGTAAAATTTTGTGTTTCAAACGAAATTTCTTGTGCCAAAACGTTGGAAATGTTGAAAAAAACATTTGATGATTCAACCATGTCGAAAACTCAAGTTTACGATTGGTGTAAATTGTTCAAAGAGAGGCATATAAAAATCGCCGACTAAATGACACATAGCAATAAAAACTGACGGAATAGTGGCTGACAGTTGTGCTAACCTGGCAAAAAAAAATATTTGAAATATCCTCAGCGGGAAAATTTAAAATGAGAATTTCTGGGTTCTTATTTGACGGAATATATAATAATAAAGCTGAAGGACAGTAATATCATGAAATTTAGCATACCTTGGAGTCTAGAAGACGTACATGCATACGTCTTTCTCCCTCCGGGAAAAATATTGAAAAATAAGGTATATTTGTAATATAGAAAATATAAAAAATATTTGACTTACCGTACCGTTTGGTGAGAGTTTTTTTTAACGCTCCCACTGAAATAAAAAAAATAGTTTTTTTTTTTTAATCTCATTACAATATTAGGTTATTGACAATAGTTGCTAGGTGTATGTCTATGGCTTTAAGATAATTAAAATTTGGGTGCATTCAGAGTGCTCTGAAAATAAGCTATAGGTAAGGAAAAATAAATTTTCGATAAGGTATGTGGATCAATTCATAAAAGCTGATTTTTTTGAACATAATAATGATTCTGTTTACACTGCTTTCTCAGTAAATAATATACAAAAATACTGAAAGGTGTTGGCTTAATAAATTGATATTTCATTATATAACCAAAAAGGTTTAAGAAAATTGTCTGTTGTAGCTAAAATAAATTATGATAAATAGTAATAAGTAAAAGTTTCAAATATATATATACCAAATATTTTACGTGCACTCCTCATGCGCCCCATACGAATAAATTTATAAATGAACTGACTAAAAAGATGAATTACACAAGGAATGAATGAATGTACGCAGATAAAGGTAAAAATTAAAATAAATATGCGTCAAGACATAAATAATTATGCGCGTTAAATGATAATTCAAGGTCTTCCGTGATGCACATTTCACCTACATACTCATATATATAAGCATGCAAATGCGGTGGCTATTGTCTGAGCGCCTTTTGAAACTGTGAAATGACATATGTATGTGGCAACATATCCTGCAGCGGTGCAGACGTCATCGCTGAACACTTGGATTTCGGAGTTTATTAACCAAAATTTTGCAACATACATACAAAATATTTATATATGAAGCATTATGTTGGCTGCACAACAGTTAACAATTTGGCACTGCATTTCAAGCACTCAGCATTTTTATTGTTGTTGATTACTGGAGCACACGAAATGACACTTTGCCCTTAGGTGGGTGATTAAACAGTACGATTGGTCCATTTGCATGACCACACTCGGTAGCCGGACACGCAACTGACAAGTCGAGCTACTGTAAGCTACTGCTTGTGAGATGGCGTAAGCTTAGTGGCTAGTGGGTGGACAGAAAAAGTTAAAATTTATAAATTGAAAATTTTACGAGACAAATAAATTCAAAATGTAAAATATTAGCTTTTGAAAATTTTAGTTGATGAGAAAGTCCACATCGAAACCAGATTCAAGGAGTCACAAGTTTCAGGGTTTTAAATTCTTCCAGCATTTTAAGAATTTTTGTTGTTAGTGAGTATTAAAAGGAAAAGAGTTAGGACGTACCAAGAATTATACAGAAATCAGAATGACGAACGAGTGCGAAGACCATTTCCTCATCTCTCAGTTTTCGAGTGAACTGGAGTTAACTCCCACTCCAGCCGGTTCTACGTTACCGGAGTTGACCCGGAATTTTTCCGGTCAAGGGCTGCCCTTTGGACGATCTAACCCTGTTAGGATCGGTAAGTAAAGGGTGATTTTTAAGAGCTTGATAACTTTTTAAAAAAAAAAAACGCATAAAATTTGCAAAATCTCATCGGTTCTTTATTTGAAACGTTAGATTGGTTCATGACATTTACTTTTTGAAGATAATTTCATTTAAATGTTGACCGCGGCTGCGTCTTAGGTGGTCCATTCGGAAAGTCCAATTTTGGGCAACTTTTTCGAGCATTTCGGCCGGAATAGCCCGAATTTCTTCGGAAATGTTGTCTTCCAAAGCTGGAATAGTTGCTGGCTTATTTCTGTAGACTTTAGACTTGATGTAGCCCCACAAAAAATAGTCTAAAGGCGTTAAATCGCATGATCTTGGTGGCCAACTTACGGGTCCATTTCTTGAGATGAATTGTTCTCCGAAGTTTTCCCTCAAAATGGCCATAGAATCGCGAGCTGTGTGGCATGTAGCGCCATCTTGTTGAAACCACATGTCAACCAAGTTCAGTTCTTCCATTTTTGGCAACAAAAAGTTTGTTAGCATCGAACGATAGCGATCGCCATTCACCGTAACGTTGCGTCCAACAGCATCTTTGAAAAAATACGGTCCAATGATTCCACCAGCGTACAAACCACACCAAACAGTGCATTTTTCGGGATGCATGGGCAGTTCTTGAACGGCTTCTGGTTGCTCTTCACCCCAAATGCGGCAATTTTGCTTATTTACGTAGCCATTCAACCAGAAATGAGCCTCATCGCTGAACAAAATTTGTCGATAAAAAATTTTCGAACCGAACACTGATTTTGGTAATAAAATTCAATGATTTGCAAGCGTTGCTCGTTAGTAAGTCTATTCATGATGAAATGTCAAAGCATACTGAGCATCTTTCTCTTTGACACCATGTCTGAAATCCCACGTGATCTGTCAAATACTAATGCATGAAAATCCTAACCTCAAAAAAATCACCCGTTACTACTAAATCTAAGAGTTATCTGGCTGAAATCTGCGAAAAAGTGACTTTTTGAAACGAGACGAATCATTTCGGAAGCAACATATCCAATCCGACTTGTACTTGGTCACCGCGGAATCGCTGGAAACTACTTGCACGAGAGGGTACTCCAGCAACACTGACGTCGGAGTAGAAGCGGGTGGGTAGGCCGTGGTCCACTTGCGACAGAGCGCTGGACAACAACCAGCACTTCTGAAGTAGCCAGGTTTTTCTGGCCTACGGTGGATCGAAAACGATCCTTCCAGCTGCTGTCGCTTAGGAAGGCTCCCCTCGCCGCAAACATTGGTGTGCTTACTGGTCACAATCCATGCAGCGAGAATAAGGATCAAGCCAGATATTAGTTGCCAAAGGTGCTTGAAACCAGGCGGAGAGGGATCATCCATGCACTTCCTCCTGCAATGTCCACCATTCGTCCGTTTAAGGTTAAAACATCTCGGACTGAACCGACTGAAGAACTTTATAATATATTCCAAGCACTTTGTCGAATCATAAGGGTCTTGGCGGTCCGTCAGGAGATCTGGGGTGTCACAAAGGACATTCGAAGCTTTTCTAAGCGAGACTCTGTGCAGTTGTGGAGATCTAACCCCCTGATTTGACCTACCCTAACTATAAATTATGGTACTTACACAGCTAATTCTGCAATTTTATTAATTTTCTAAGGCCTCCGTGACATTTAAGTGAGCGACTTTTCTTTTTTGGAACCCGGTTATAATATCTTGGTTAAAATCTTCTTTCAGTGTGGCAACCCTATTCTCAAAGTGCATGTTAATTTTTATCATTTTGATTATATCTTTTAATTGCAGCAAGCGCACTACGCAGTCCACGATTACCCACATCGCAGCTTAAAAACCCTTCAAGCTAAAATCCTTGATTTAATTTACAAATAATTTTAACAGTATCAACTCCAACTGCCACTGCATATAAAATCATTACAACCGACGCATTTTAACATATTAATTACACACTTTAGTTGGGGTTACCACAAATCTCACCGCATGATCATATATGTATGAGTACAGTGGCATGCAAATATGCAGCAACAACTGACAGAGTGTTAAAAGCGTCACGGTTGCCCGAAAAGTAGCACCAAAATTCACTCGGCATGTAAATGGGGAAATAACTGAAAATTAAAATTTCATGTGCCACTGCTTGCCCACATTTAGTTGAGCGCATGCGCAACGCACGCAAGCATTTAAGAGCCGGCGCGGCGGCATTTTTCGGCAAGTGCAAATAATGGTGGCGAAGAGTGGCGCTGTTACAATTGTGGCAGCCGCGGGTTATTTGCATAAGTTGTGGACTTACGCGAACTTTATGACAGGTCAGTGACAGCTATGCACAGCGCGCACCGCATTAAAGGTAGCCGGGTGCAGTCAGTGCTCGCTGGCGGCTAAAGGATTTCGCGGTATATGCCTAGACAGCCGACGCGTTGAGGTCAAATTTAATTGGCAGGCGCTTTGCTCGCTCGGTTTTTTGTGTTTTTTGGCATAACTGCGAAGTAAACGAATTTAATTACACTTTCAATTTTATTAATTAGTGTGGTGAATTGCTGTCGACTGCAGGCAGAAGACTTAAGCGGTGCTTTGGAGTGCAGCTGTGTGTCAGGAGCTTGCATTTTTCACCCGATTTCGTGTCTGCGCTATCTTTGTACAATCAAATGAAGCATAGTTATTAACATATTTGTGAATTTATAATTTTATTTTAATTTATTTTTTTTGTGTATTTTTTTATTTACTACTCACAACTCTGCCTGTCACTCTCCTTCACAAAAAATAATCCAATACGGAAACGGAAATCAAATCAAATGCTAAAAAATAAAAATGTAAATTTCTTCCAACATCAATCGATTCTCATCGATCGCAAAGATATTGGAAAGTGCCATATAAAAAACGCCTACAAAAACAACTCTTACATAATTCCTTTTCAGCAGCCTTTTTTGTTTGATCAAAAATACCTCGATTCCCATCAAGTGTCAATAAATGCAAAGCCACAATACCCATTCATTATGTGGGCGCTCGATATGCAGACATGGTTCACACCTACAATTGAAAAACGAAAATAAAAAAAACTGTTTCTACTATAAAGAAAAAAAACGCACATCAGCTCAATGCATAAAAGGAAAATCAATTCAAAAAGCGAAATCCAGTTCAACCCCTTTTCGCCACATACAAAAGATAGCTGCGGTATAATAATAAATCTTCTGTGGTGCATTTTGAAATATACTTGCGTTGAGAAGAATTCTTTCGCAGCATACTCAAAGTTGATTTAAATTTTTTATGCACAGGTAGCTTCCAATAAATACATATTTACATACATACAATACATATTTACACATATGAAATCATTTTATACTCGAACGTTGAACATCTGTGCCGCGTTTCATTGGAATCCTAGCTGGCTGGCGTGAAGGATCTGTTTTGCTTAATTGAATATTTCGGAATTAATTTTGCCTTTTCCATGTTTGTACCCTCTATATTGCTCACATGCGTGTTGAATATGCGTTGGATGAAATCATTAATATGCGTGAAACGTAATCTTTCGATTTTTGATTCATCAATATATTATTTGGTAATATGGAGCATGAAACATGTTTTTGAGAAATCGTTTGTTTATGAAATATTTGATTTGTTGAGCGACAGTAAAGGCAAACGGAAGTGGGAGTTGGTGCAACCAAATGGCTGATGTGATTTCATTGATATAGTAGAAGAATTTTTACATTATCTTTTAATGCTTACGTTGTTAAAATACGGTGCCACGCCTATTTTTCTATATTTAAACAGATCGAGATATTTATTATTGAAAATATAAACAGATCGATTTGAGCATCTACTGTATCATCTGTGTAGTAACAAGTAAGGAAGGGCTAAGTTCGGGTGTAACCGTACATTTTATACTCTCGCAATTTATTTAACTTTGTTAATATTATATTACACACAATTTGACCCACATATTCGTCATAAATATTGTATAAAGTATATTGAAAGTTGGAAATCCTAATATTAGGTTAGAAGCACCGAGGTCCTCATGTTCGATATATGGGGCCTTGAAAACCTATGGTCCGATTTCGGCGATTTTTAGAAAGGAGCTGACACACAATAAACATAGTATTTGTGCAAAGTTCTGCACCGATATCTTCACTAGTGCTTATTTTATGTATTATAAAGTAAACGATTCAGAGCGTCTTCAAAGTTCTTGTATATAGAAAGTAGGCGTGGTTGTGAAGCGATTTGGCCTATTTTCACAACATATAATTGGGATGTAAGGAACTATTACAAACCAAGTTTCATTGAAATTGGTTGAGTAGTTCCTGAGATATTGTTTTTGACCCATAAGTGGGCAACGCCACGCCCATTTTCCATTTTGTAAAAAAATCTGTGTGCAGCTACGATCTGCCATTTCTTATGTGAAATTTGGTGTTTCTGACGTTTTTCGTTAGTGAGTTAACGCACTTATAGTAATTTTCAACCTAACCTTGGTATGGGAGGTGGGCGTGGTTATTATCCGATTTCTTTCATTTTTGGACTGTATTAAGAAGTAGCTAAAAAAACGACTGCAGAAAGTTTAGTTTATATAGCCCTATTGGTTTCCGAGATATGTCCAAAAATCTACTTGCGGGCGGGGACACGCCCACCTCCCCAAAAAAATTACATCCAAATATGCCCCTTCATAGTGCGATCCTTCATACCAAATTTTAAATTTTTTTTCCATAGCTTTATTTATGGCTTAGTTATGGCACTTTATGTGTTTTCGGTTTTCGCCATTTTGTGAGCGTGGCAGTGGTCCGATTTTGCTCATTTTCGAAAGCAACCTTCCTATGGTGCCAAGAAATAAGTGTGCCAAGTTTCATCAAGATATTTTTACTCAAGTGACAGCTTGCACAGACGGACGGACAGACAGACAGACATTCGGATTTGAACTCCACTCGTCACCCTGATCACTTTGGTATATATAACCCTATATCTAACTCGTTTAGTTTTGGGTGTTACAAACAACCGTTATGTGTACAAAACTATAATACTCTCTAGCAAATTTGTTGCTAGCAACTTTGTTGCGAGAGTATAAAAATCGATGTTGGTAGTGTTAGTCTCTAAAAATCAATAAACTTTGTAGTTACCAACATAACCCTTATCTGAGAAGTGGGACCCTCTTAATTCCAACTCCACATTCTGTAAAAAATCCATGTGTATTATCGATTAACGGCATTTTTTAAGTGTGAAAAGATTTTCTCTATCTGCAACACCGGTCACAGCAGTTTGTCAAGGAACATGTGATATCTTAAATTTTATAAAAGTTTTGTGTGTTCAAAAATTAACGGGAATTTTAAAATTTCCGAAAACAATACTGTAACGTTGCCAGCCTCCCTAGAGTTGTAGTAGAAGACTCTGGCGACCACCACTCACTGAAATATTTTTGTGGGTCAAAGATGAACTCGTCAAAAGATTTCAAGAAAAGATGTTTTATCGACTATTTCTTTAATTAAAGAAGTCATTAAATCTTGCTTTGTTCCTATTCTTCCTATTTTTCAATTTTTATTGAAATTGGTGAAGAAGATGGAACGAATGTTGAGGTGGTTTAGTCCGCATATGGATGACTTTATGTTTGACAAAATTTGTATGTTCCTAGAACACATTGTACGATATCGGTTTTGTTTCTTCTTCTTGACTGGCGTGAACACTGGTTACGCGGCTATAGCCGAGTCCACAACAGCGCATCTCTCCTTCTGGCAATTGGTAATACCAAGTGAAGACAGGTCCTTCTCCACCTGGTCCTTCCAACGGAGTGGAGGCCTTCCCCTTCCTCGGCTTCCTTCGGCGGGTACTGCCTCGAACACTTTCAGAGCTAGAGCACTTTCATCCATTCGTACAACATGCCCTAGCCAGCGTAGCCGCAAATTCAAGTTTTTGTTTTTACTAGAATTCACCACGGTCTTGAGACGTCAACGAAATTCAAAAAATTTTCTATGACAATTAAAATGGTGTCTACTGAGCTCTGATTACGTTAAGGAGGACATCAAGATCAATGTTTGGGATTTGATAGATTTTGCATGCAACATGAAGAAAAGCGATCAACTTATTAGCAACCAGAACCTTCCTACGACCCTTGAGTTTGCATAACCAGAACGGTCTTTGATTTGTATCATGTTAAGGACTGTGAACTCTCCTTCATTTACCAAAGTTATTTAGGAATGTTTACTGAGGCTACTACAATAATAAACTTAGCAACAAAAACATTTGGAACTGAATCTTGTTTCTATTAAAAAGGCTTTTTTGCCATCCACTGTCGGCGAAATACAGGTTGTATATCCCACATAGACTAAAAAGGCTTTGATTCGACTAGAGAAGCCACTACAAAAAATCTCTATCTTTATATCACAACATATAATATCTGTCGGTTTATTATCCGAAAGTTCTAAGACATATTTTTCAGCATTAAAAGCAGTAAAAATTTGCAGATGCCTACCTAGCGGATGCCTACAAAGGGGGGAGATTTTTTCAAATTCTTCAAAGCATCCTCTCTTCAACATCTAAGGAATATTTTCCAAGCCGTGATTTCACTGTCAATTAATATGCGTTGCATCATTCGGCCGCCTTTGACTTTGAACTCAGAACAACCGCAGTTTTCGCGTTAAAAGCGACCACTGTGAGCCGCTAACGAGGCTAAAACTACCGAATGGAACTCGGCCATTCAAATTCAATGCAGCGATGTCGAGGAAAACAGCTGTGCATGGACTATACGGTAGTAGTGCCATATTGTCTGCGACGTCGGCACATGCCGCGCCGACTTTACTACCGATTCACCACCAATTGTTTTTGATATTTTTGCAAGCGAATAACAGTTTGTAAGACGAACTCATAAAAGAATTAGAAACAAATAATACGTAGACGACAATTGGCAACAAATACGATTTGTAAATATTACAACACCCAGCATGCGCCACATGCGGACAATAGTGGATCGAAAATGGACACGGGGCAAAGGACATTTTTGTTTTTGTATTGTATAGCATTCTTAGAGTAGATTATATGAATTTATTGGTTACATGCTACTTTCGCATTTGTTGCAAAAATAAAATAAAGAAGCGAGAAAAAAATTTTGGAAGCAATACAAAGGATTAACGCAATGACACCGAGCCATGACAAAGGCAATAAGAACTGGAATGCCAACCAAAATAAGGTGTATTACAACATTACAACAAAGCGAGTGGCACAAATGCCAAGGCGTGAATTGTTATGAAATTGCAAACGGCAAAGGAATGACTGGCGAGTGCCAGCAGGACAAGCAGGACTTCGCTTTCTTTCTTCTATGAGGTTCTATATTCCTTGTTAGTTGGCTGCATAAGTAGGAAGGCGGCACTATTTGCTTATGCCGATTGTTTGACCATTGTCTGCACACACACACTCAGTTGCATTGCGTTGCACAAGCGACCTAACCTATTTGCTTGTTTTCGGCTGAGCTGTTAATTCTCTAGAAAGTGTAACAAGTCACCGCTGCACACGCTGCACTGTTAGGTGACAAAGGCAAAAGAGATGATAATGAGCTCGACACAAAGTCTCGCAGAATGTTGGCACACCACATGTGACTTTCTATTCACCGGTCACTAACTACAATCCTATTTGTTTGCTTTGCCTTCTGTCATGGTTTGCATGGTGGTTTCGTAATCGCATGCTGAAAATATTGTACCAGAAGGGATTTCTAACTTAGAAAATCTCATTCAACTATCAATAATTCTGCAGTAATGCAAATATTGGCTTGTGTTCAAGTCCTTTATGAAATAAACTGAGTTGTCTTAATACTAATAAGCTGTTTTGTATTAAAAAGTTGTTGTGGATGCAACCTATAGAATCTTCTAATAAGCTCCTTTCCAATACTTTTTGGTCCTATGTCTCCGATTTCAGTGCGAAATTACTTATAGATATTTTGTTGAGAATTTAAATCTTGATGAAATAGCTCGATCTAAGGCTTGATAGTTGATTTTTTGAAAACCTGTTCCTAATAGAAAGTCTGGGAAAAAATGTTGAGCTCATAGCGATGAGCGATGACGTTTCATTGGCTCGTTGCAACTCTAGATCTATATAATGGTTTTTCGGAGTAGTTCGATTCTAGTCTTAACCTTGGAAAACAAACCAAATAAAAGGTTTTTCAATAAGAATGCTATAAAACTGTTTAAATAAAACCAAAAGGGTTTGGAATTTCAATGAAATTCTGTATTCCTGTGAAAGTACATTCGATGCCATTATGTACGGAACTCGATTACTTTTGCATGGCCACCAGTCCAGACACTGAATCCAATTTCCGTGAGATAACATGTTGAGCGGTAGCGATTCCCATTCAGAGTAACGTGTTGATCATCACGGAAGAAGTACGCCTCAATGACACCGCTGGCCCATAAACTGCACCAATCCGTAATTTTTTCGGGATACAATAGTGACTCATGGAGTACGTATGGATTGCTGATCAATATCGCATATTTCGCTTATTGACGAAGCCATTGAACCAGAAATGAGCCTCATCATAAATTACACGTAGCGCTCTTCAAGTTGAGGCTACTGTCTACGAATTTCGGTAGTAAATTTTAATAAATTCGACTTGTTGGATCGTATATCTTTCCATTGGCAAATCTTACTGAAGAGAAAAGTTCAAATATGGCGTCGTTAGCTGTCTCAATCGGGCTACTTTTGTAGCCTCCCTTTTTAAAAAACTTTTTATATATTCAACTGAATGGTAGTACGGGATATTTTTCGTGTTTGTCCTATAATCTTCATTTTCTTCTGCTTTCTTTTGCGCCGCAATTAAGATCCCACAAGTTCTTTTATCGTTTATAGATATATTCCCAATAAACGATCGTGCTCGTGATCATTTTAGTGTGAATGAGTCGTAGGTGGGACTATTAAAGAGGCAATACATTATGCAATGATACCACTTCGTAAGTTTTAGGTTATTTTTTGCCCTAAAACAAAGAAAAAGTCAGAAGTGTTTCTAATTCAAAGGAATTTATGCTGATGGGTCGTCTGGAAGAGCTCTCTATAAATCCGTTTGATTACTAGTGATCAGAATAATAGATCCTGTCTATGACATTCTCAGCGTCTACTGGAGGTAGTATTCAGGGAAGTTCTGAGCTTTCACCGATGCAGTGGATTGGATGAAAGTATGTATGAGTTACGATTTTGTGAGCATTATTTTACTATCGAAAAAGTTTCTGTGAAGTCATTGCAAATGACTTTGAAATTGTTGACTGGTGTAGATCTCCGCATCTACAGAGAATCTCATTTTAACAGCATCGACTGTCCTTTGTGATACCAAAAAACGCCAGACGGATCACCAAGACCCGCTTGGACTCTGTTTTGCATAAAGTTCTTAAGTCGGCTAAAGTCGATTCCAGTCACCGAGTACGCCGAAGATGTGCCTACTCAGCTGTTTTAACCTTAGTCTGGCGATGGTCATTGAAAGAGGAATTGCTTGGATGATTCCTCTTCGCTTTTCTCCTGGCGCCTTTCGAACTGGCGTACATTATTCAAATTAAATAACAGCCAAGAATTAGAGAAATACCAGATGTTCCCAATTACATTATGAATTTTGTTTTCAAAAATAATGTCTTGTAGAAAAAAAAACATTCCTTAACGTTTGATCGTAAAACATATATTTAACCCTTAATTAGGCGCATCGAAAAAATCACACAATTAGGCGCATGGGGTCTTGAGTGACCCCAAACAAATATTAGGAAATGAGTGTCAAAACGAAATAAAATGAAATTAATTTTATAGTAATTAATAAAGTCCTTTATTATTATTAACTTTAAAAAGAAAAAACATAACTGGAACATTATACCTAATAAAAAAAATTAAAAAACTTAACTTCTCTTAAAACCAGGGACCGGAAATAAGAGTTATTTTACAATTTTTAATAAAAAAAATCATACATAAAGGAACATCGTAGAAAAGTTTTGATTACACCATCATGATTTTTAGGTGAACTATATGCGAAATATTGTATGATTTTTAAATTTTGATTTTTATATATTTAGATCAAAAATAAAAGTTATTTTTGATTTTTATTTTTTTAGATCAAAAAATAAGAATTATTTTTGATTTTTATATTTTTAAATCAATAATAAAAATCAATTCAAAATTTTTATTTATTTATTTATGCCGTATGTATTACAATATGATGCATCATTCCAATTTTTATATGTCCTAATTAAGGGTTAAGCCAATTGACAGATTATGACTATCTATAGTGCCCTGAAGAGCTGTGGGATTACTATAGTAATAATATTAATTTAGTATGTTAATGTATATATATATTTTGATTAATAAGCTGTAGATAAAGCGATAGAAACTCTGGTAAGATAAAGACAGGAATTCGACTAATGGATTACTGATATTGAAAAGATAATTCAGACGACTATGGAACCTTTCAAAGAATATATTTAAGCCTAGCTTTACTCCATATGAAATGAAGAAGGTTATGTATTAACACGCTGCTTGGAATTCGTTAATCTTATTAAGGAATTCCATAATTTTTCGTATCCTTCTATTGATGAAAATAATACCATAATTATGCCATTAAGTTGACTTCATTACGATTTTTCCTGGAAAAATTCGCTCGAAAAACCGCGATCTACTTTCATGTCATAGATTTTACGAAAAGAAAGAAGTCCTTTGTTAAAAAACCAAAAATCATAAAAATTAAATGCCAACCTGTTCAGTCTATTCATGCATAATTTGCTTAAATGCACAACAATGCGCCATAAAGGTTATATAAATGATACAGCTGAATGAATCACAATGCCACAGGATAACACAGCCACAAAGCGTTGAATAACATATTTGAAAAGTGTGAAAATATCAATTAAGTACATAATTAATAGGATTTTGATAATAGCGTAACGCTGTGAAGGATATCAAAGGATATGCGCAGGATATATGCAACAATACAAAGGATGCACGTGAACAATGCGCGTACAAGGATAATAATATAAAAAGTAAAAGTCAAGCGTTTTGTTGCATGTGGTGAGAAAACGATTTGCGGTTGCACTAATAAGGACACTTTCACACTTTCACTATGCGCGCTCGCCGCACTTGTTCGTTCGCCTGGGAGCGGTGAGTGGCTTTGAAGTGCCGCCGCTGTTGCAAGTGATACGGACAAGTGTTAGGTTGTTGTTGGCGGTTTTGTTTGCCACAAAAAGGTGTTAAATGGGGCGTACTAATGAGATTTCGTTCACTCATTGTTGTTGGTCTTTTGCTGTGAGAGGCATGCGTGAAATTTTTATTTGTAATACTTTTATATTAATTTTTTTTGTGGTTATATAACTGAAGAAACATAAAAAAAAAATCAGTAAATTGCTTTTTAAACCCAGCGCGCACAATAAATAATGACTTAATTTCATTGCAGGCGATTATCGTTATTGTTGCATGTATTGTTGCACTTGCCACATCGCCTTGGCAGTTGCAAGAAGCTTGTTGTTGACAATAACTAACGTTGTCGTTGTGCCTGAAACGTGGTGACATACTTTTTCTCACCGTATATAACTCTTAAGCCTCCTCTTCTCAGTCCCCAATTCACTTTTGAATTATGCTTGTGATCATAAATAATTTCTTACGAACCGCATATAATCGCAAGCAATCATTTCTCATGTACAGACAAATGCATTAACAAGCACCTACAACTCCACTCACAGCTATATAAACAACTTGCCACACTGGCTTGGTTGCAAGTTGCCCGCTGCACTTGTGCTTTAATCCTTTGTGGTCTCATGCGATAAAAATAAGTATTAAAAGCCAGCAGACCTTTCATTCATGCAACTACCAACTACAATTTATGATCCATTGCAGTCGGCCAATTAAAAGTTAATTTATGAAATTGTCATTCTTATAGCCAATTCATTAATTATGCCAATTTTCCACTGTATGGACGCAAGCTTTACTTCAATCCACCAATGAAATCAGCGGATTTTCGTGCATATATAAGCTCCTCTTCTCTTGTCTGCAACATTAATCAAATCGATGCGCTTCAATGCTTTCGCTCGCCCGTCGCTTCTTCTGCGCATGCTAATTGGCCAACTGCTGTAGTCGCTTTGCAATTTCACTAACGAATTTCACTAACAAAATATCAAATGCCATTGAATTTTATTGCAGTTAAATAATTCAAGTACGCGCTCATTATGCCTTTATTTATAATATATACGAGCGTGTATGTATATTTGTGTGTGTGTGCGGCGCATTAGCATAACGAGAATCATAAGCGAAAATGTCAATTAAGCCTCGAAATCGCCAAGCCATTGATTTATATGGAAAACGTGGCAGACGCATGTCCAACCAACGTCTTTGGTTTGATACTCGGCCTATTGGGCTGCGGCTTAGCTTGTTTATCTCGGCTAAGAAAGATTTCTTGCCATATTTTGTATATCAATGACATTGCATATATTTTGTTGTTATATACCCTGTGAGAAAATCATTTTTTAATTTGTATTAACTTTGATATGGGTATTCCCAGAGAAGAATTGCCTTTTAAGTTTTAATCTGAGAAAAATTTACCAAATAAAATATGAATTTCGTAAGAGTATTTGTTGTGTAAGTAAAAATATTGTATCCTACTGCGAAAATATTATCAGAATTCTGAAAATATGCCCCAACTCGTAGATATATACATATATCAAGCTATCAAAATTTACAACTTTTATTTATAGTTATTCAAATATAGAATAAATATATCTAGTCGCATTCTTCCTAATTTCTGCAGTTTTGTCCATTTTAATGACCTTCGCGTTGGCTTTTTTTAAAACGATACCAAGAATGTCTAAAATTTGCACAACAGATCTATCGGCCAAATTTTTCTGCTCGAGGATTGCTTTGAATGGAACGTTTGTTTCAACCCTCTAATGCTCAAGATCCCATTTAGAGGACTTAATTTATAATTTTTGAAAAAAAAAATTAAATTTTTTTCAATTTCGGCGACTTTTCTTTGACTTCTTTAACCGAAATTGGCTTCAAGTGATCCAAGATTTTATCCTTATAAAGCCCAATCTTCAAAATGTTTTTCAGTATAACAACTCCAATATCAAAGTATAATACCAAATCCTGATAACTGCTTCCCCATTAATTTGCTACGAATAGCTGGAAGTAATTGAAAGCAGTGGTATTTTTACAATTTTTTAATATATACAATCACATATTTCGTTTCAACAATTTAAGATATCAAAGATGCATATTTGAACAATATTTTGTGAAATGTTTATCTAAAAATTCCTAAATCTGCTGCTGTTGGTACCTCATCTCCCAAGATGTGTCCAAAAAAAAGATCTTGCGGTGGACTCTATAACTCATTATTGGTTCACACAAAATCAATAAACCAAAAATATTAGGATAGTATATATTATATATATATATGGATAAATCTAGTTAATGAACGAAGGAAAAAAGAAAATATTGAAATTTGAATTTTTGACAGAATTTTAACCAAAAAACTCACTTTTTTGGTCAAATTTTCGGCATATATTGGCTCAAAAAAATAGTTGTAATAAAAATGAAAAATCCTTCGTTCATTAACTAGATAATGTTATTTTGAAGGTGTGTGCAAAATTTGAATAAAACCGCTTCATAACTTTTCGAAAAATCTTGTCCATCGACTTAAAATATTAAGTTTCCTGATATATGCCTTAGAGTTTTAGATTGAAACTGACGTGGTCTGATGGGAGTAACTTTCAAAAGGTCTCTTTATTTATTATTTTAAATTTTTAGAGAATATTTTAGATATATTGTACTATTTCATTCAAATTTTGAAGTATCGAAAGCCACTTAATTCCCTAAGTTTGAAATTGTTGGATAATATTTTCCAGAAACCTTACGTTGAATTTTCTTTTATCGAATAACCTAAGAACCTACTAATGTTATTTTTATTTGAAGAAAAACATAAATATAGAACTCTTCAAATTCAGGAAGACTATGTAAATGTATATTTCGGAAGTTAGTAGTAAGGAACTCCATATTCATACATATTTTTTTTTGGTGATCTCATAATTTTTGATAAACTATAATAAGATTATAAATACACTCAAACCAATAACGCTTTTCTTATAAGATGTTACTTCAGAAGAACCCTCTGCTTTCTCAATTCTATATTGTGATCTTTGATACCGTTTTTGTAAATATTACTAGATATCGATTCTCAATTAAATATTTCTAATTTTGAACACATGTGTCTTTTAGTTAGTCTCCTTCGAAATCGCAGCCTGCAGAGTAATAGCAACAGATATCACTTAATAATATATTGAATATAAGATATTCCTACAGGGTGCAAATATTATTACATTTACATATAAGCTTATAGAAGTAAGTATTCAATACATCCACACATTTATACAACCACTCAACTCAACTGTTGACCAAGTCAAAGTAAAACATCATACTCTCATACCACCCATTCTGACATTTATGATGATTTGTTGTTACCCAAATACTCTCAACAAATGCACAACAACACAACAGGGATAAGTGACTTTTGATGCTTTGCATCATATGAGTGTGTGTTCTTCAAGCATCATTTAACTGTTTGGTACTCCTATAAAAGCAGGCATGAAAAGCTATACAAATATAGATATACAGCTACATATTCTTATGCTTTGGTTGTGTTTTTTGCATGCTAACTTGTTGTTGTTTTTGCATTGAATGAAGTATGATTTGATTCCCCCATTTCTTCCGGTCAGTGCCATGCCAAAGACAGCTCGGTCCGTCGCTTGGTTTCGTTCAGTGACAGTGATTGTGATGGACAATAGTTAAATGAGACATCACTGATTGGGGAGACGGCAAAAATGCACGGAGAGAAATTGTGATAACTTATGAAATATTTGATCAATATATGTCAATTTGAATTAAAGAACGTTTAGCGAAATCCATAATCCATACAAATAGTAGTTCCAGTTAGATTAAGACCTGATAAGCTTACTTGGAACAGGTTAGAGAAGAGAATACCGCGTTTAGAAGTAGCTTTCGATTGTGAAACTTGCATTTTCATTGGACAACACTACGAGCTCAATCTGTTTGGTAGAAGAATCGAGGGATCTCATGAAATGGTTATGACAACTTTTCATCACATTCGTCTTGCCTCTGACGATATTATCCCAAATCAGTAGATATTTTCATATATTTTTGAACCAATTTCGAAATTCGAACTTATTTATTTCGATTTTCTAAGTTAACTTCGAAAAAAATTACTTATGATTAAATCTCCCGAAAAAATTGTTGGGTCCAATACCTTGATAAAAGTCGATTTTGACTACTATTGAAAGAATTGCTCAAAGATATGAAAGATGATCGTACCAGAAGAGAGAAAACTGTTCAAGCGATAAAGGAATTCAATACGATTTAAGTAGAAGAAATGGAAGAGTTCTTCCATATTATAGAAGAGAGTGAATAAAAAATATATTTTTCGTGCAATTTTTTTCTCAGTGTCTTATAACAAACTTTTTGCAACTCGCCGTTATGTCTTCATTAAAAATCTGTTGCACCCACCTTCCTGCTGCTTCGCTGTAGCCATGCTGCCACATTCGTCAGAATTCACGCAGGGGAGTAAGCGATACTCACGCACCACAGCCACAAGAGCCGGAATACTCATATGAAGTTCTTCTATACGTTGGTCTGTCCCCGCAGCTCCGTTGCATATTGCTTTTATTTATGAATGTCATTCAATTCATTATTTTTGACTTAAGCGGGAAATGATCACATTCACAACACAACACAACACACAGCAGAACAGCGATGCCTCCGCAGCAGCGGAGCATAAGTTAGCGTTGCGTCTCATTTAGATGAGGACCGCGACGAAACTTATGTAAACGCCGAAAGAGGTGAAAGAGAAGAGTGCTTAGCTGGCTGGTTGGATGCTGGGTGCTATAGTGGTTGTTGTTGTGATTATGCATGCTTGCGAGTAACATTTGCATTATGTCAACGCGGACAGTGCGTGCTGGCAACTTGCAGCACTGTTGTTGTTGTTGTAATTGTTGTTATTACAACAAGTTTTCGCCAGGCCTACGCATCGCTTATGAGTTATCCTTAACCGCGGTCAGCTGTGATTTGTGCGGCCAGCAATTGTGTTAAGTTGCATGTTGCAAGTGTAGTTGTTGCCACAAATGCTACAGCTGAACATTTGTAAATGATCTTCTTCTTTTTCTTCTTCATGGTCAGCGTGGCAACATTTGCAAGTAATTGGATTTGTAATTCGATTTATGCATCCGTATTTATGTTGGGTCTTCCGCCTTCCTGCAACAGCCTACTTGCCACAAATGCATATGAGTGTGCTTACAACTGTTGCACAGCACTGTATCAGCGTTGTTATGTTGTTGCACATTGTTTATGCGTTGACAATTTCGTTTGCGTTGTTGTTGTTGCCGTTTTGATTGTTCTTGTTTTTGTTGTTACCATTTTGATTGTTCTTGTTGTTGTTGTATTATTACAATATGATTAAAAGTTAAATAAAATCGTCGTTTTTCGGCTTTCAACGCTGCTTTATGCCATTTTAATGCGTTTCCAAAACTGTAGTTGTTGTTTTTTTGTTATTGTTGTCGCTCCTGATGAGCTGCTCATGATGTGCGGAGCGCTAGCGCCCCACTGTGGGTGCATTAATGTTAATGGACATCCACTTGATTTGCGATCGCTCGTTAGCAGGGGGTATGCACTGCCACAAGCACATACACACACCTACTCATCAGTGCATATTTACATTTACAGCTTTTTTATGCGGAGGTTAACAACCAGGTGGGTAGGTGGCTGATTTCTTATGCCACCGTAAATTGGTTGCGACATATTGTGGCTATAAAAATGCAATTAATGAATTTTTATGGCAATCAGGGTTGCCATTGTGCTGCTAAATTATGTTGATTGCTTGTAAACGCTTGCCACTGCTGGTGGATTTTATATGCATTTATACATTTTAATGTCGCCTCTTTAAATGCGTGCGCATAAATAATATATTTTTGGTGGGAGATCATTTACGTCGGGAAAAAAAAAAACAAAAATAAGAAGAGAGTTACATTTTAAGTCGCACTTGAAGATACATGTATAGCGAAAATCATCCAAGCGGAAGCAATGAAATGATAAAAAGTATCGTTTTAATATATTCCAAAACATACTTAGCATTATTTTGCTCATAAGAAGCAATTATTTTCACATAGAATAAATAAAAATAAAAAAATCGAGAAAAATTGAAATTTTCAAAATTTAGCCTAATCAACACCTTTCATACAAATTGCAATCCAAAATTCAAATTTTCGAATATCTTTTTGAAATTTGCAGTGCCACAAAGCTTAACGCTTCTAGTTTTAAGCACTCACCATTTTAGTATATGTCCTCATGCAAGAAAGTGTTCAAAATTCAAATTGTAACGAAATTCAAAAATTTCAACCTCAGCGCTTGATAGCCCGTAATTCTGTGGAATTTAAAGCTATTGAATTTAAAATGATAGCAAATGATAGCTGATAGAATCTACTATAGAAATGAACTAAGTTTTCATTTTAATAAATTTTTTAGAAAATTAGACCTCTCACTTGACCGCTAATCTGACCTCACTTGACCACCTGTAAAAGCATAACCATACGTTACCCCAAATCCGACACCTCATTGCTTTCGACATTTGACTTCACGAGACGCCTCATACATACAAATCTTATCAACTCACGTGTCCCCTCAAAATGTAAATAAGCCAGCCAAAGTTCATCGACTTCATCCAAGCTTCATTGACCCCACTTAATTATATACAAAGCCGATCACCTCAAAATATTAACAAACCTACCAAGGACCATTGATCCCACCAAAATATAAACGAACCAGATCACGTGACTTCAGAAAAAGTAAGTAAACCTGCCATAGGTCATTGACCTCCAGTCAAAGTTCATTTTCCACCAAAATGTGAACAAACCCGACCACGTGATCTCTCAAAATGTAAACAAACCCCATCTCACATGACCCGTTACAATATAAACAATCCTGCGAAAGGTCAATGACCTCGGCCCCAAAAGGTAAACAAACCTGCCAAGGGTCATTGACCTCGGCGACAAAATGTAAACAAACCTGCCAAAGGTCAATGACCTCGGCCCCAAAATGTAAACAAACCCACCAAAGGTCAATGACTTCGACCCAAAATGTAAACAAACCTGCCAAAGGTCATTGACCTCGGCCCCCATATGTAAACAAACCTGCCAAAGGTCAATGACCCTCCCAAAGGTTTGTTTACATTTTGGTGGGTTCACGTGTTGAGGTTTGTTTACATTTTCACGGGTCACGTGATTGGGTTTGTTTACATTTTGACGGGTCACGTGATCGGATTTGTTTACATTTTGACGGGTCACGTGATCGGGTTTGTTTACATTTTGGTAGGGTCAATGAACTTTAACAGGGGGTCAATGACCTTTGGGAGGTTTGTTTACATTTTATGGGGTCACGTGGTTTGTTTACGTTTTGTGAGGTGAGGCTCTAAATATCGAAATTGGAAGGATTATTTCTATTGAGAGAGATTTGTTTTGAATACTTTGTAGGCAATTAAATGTTATCTCGGGAGAATATGGGATTGTACAAGAGATTACTTATTCTTATGACACTTTTCTTTTCTACGGTAGTCAGGTCTAGTTGGTCAGGTAAGTTGAATGAACCTGTACTTAAGGTCAAGCAGCCTATAAAATTATTTGAAGACTGGTCTATATATGTTGATCAAATGATTGAAAGAAATTTAATAACAATGAAGAGGGAAAAGCCGAGTTTGAGTCCAAGCTTGAAACAAATACAAAATATCTCAGAAAAATATGATCGACGAGTAAAAAAATCCGCTATAATTTGCATATTGCTCTCGATGTATTTTATAACAATTATAAAAATCGAAGAAGCAGAAACAAGTTACATATATACTTTTAATAAGGAAAGGTGACAGAAGCAGAAGATACACAATATAAATTAAAGAATATAGTATCTGAAAGACTACCGCCCAAGGACCTTAATCGCATTATTAATATTACAAAATTGTTTCTGAAAACTAAGATATTTAACATTTGATAAGAGAAAAAGTGTTTCTATCAACAACTAGTTGAATTTCAGCTGAGAATACTTTCACTTGTTTTGATATACGCCGTTTTTAAAACGAAAACAATAATTAAATCATAAATTTTAATATGAAAACGAGGCATATTTTAGTACAGCATTGGACATGGGCGGCGATATTTTTATTTGTGTTTATCAACGCCAACGCCCACACATTAATTTCGAAGGACGTGCGTAAGGAAAAAGGATATTTTAGTCGCTTGGGAAAGTTATTTATTGCTCTATTGAGTGCGTTGGCTTCCAGCTAAATGAAGAAATTTCTCAAGATAAAATGTACTTTCAACACAAATTTCGTTGATAAAAATCTTAATGAGCGTTTAGAAATATTTGAGAAAGGCTAATTTGAGTATTTGAAATTGACTTTCACTTGCCAGAAGTTTGTTTTGTTGCTTTGGTAACGCACAGCGGGCGCGGAGACAGTTTGGCAGCAGCAGCAGCAGCAAGTGTTTCGATAGGACCCGCGTTCTGTTGCTCAAATAGCCAACACGCCCACCATAAATTGTGTAAAAGACGCAGCGAAAATTTTATTTCGTTTTCTTTTTTGGTTTTCGTTTTTCTAGGAATGTGTGTTAAAGAGTTGCGCGCTTCGGCGCTAAGGCACGTTTCACATTAGAACCCATTCCCCGACTAATAAACGCCTGTGAATAGCGAAAATGTGAAAATTTATCGGCAAGCAATTAGTTGGCGGGCGCATAAATATGAGTTCCCGGAGTTGGCGCATCATAATCGCATGTGCGCATGAGAAATTGTTGTAAAATGATTGCGTGTTTTGTAACGGCAGCGCTGGCATTACGTGGCAGGACCTGTTGCGGGGCGTTGCATGTCTCGCAGTTCGTTTTTTCCGTGAAGGCGCTGCAACAAGTTGTAACAACAAGTACATGAACGTGCCACTTTTGATGTTAACCGCACAGGTAACAGGTAGTATCTAGTTGGATTGTTGTGAATTTTTATTTTTTCTTCTGGAAAATA
Organism: Zeugodacus tau; assembly: GCA_031772095.1. Taxonomy (NCBI): domain Eukaryota; kingdom Metazoa; phylum Arthropoda; class Insecta; order Diptera; family Tephritidae; genus Zeugodacus; species Zeugodacus tau. Next base: position 47,820,554 of record CM062650.1, read on the forward strand.
TTATTATTTTGTTATTGTGCGGATTGTTGTTGCACCGTGTGCCCAGTTGACTTGTTAATGACCACAAGTGCGCACACACTCAATTTGGATGGGTTGAGTAAACAGTTTTTGTGGTCCAATTTTGTTGTTTGATTTTTTATGCCCATGAACGTTAGTTGCTATAAGGTAATATTGTTTAAAAAGTCATGATTATTGCTTTGATCGTAATTAAAATTGGTTCAGTTAACCTGAGAAGATTAGTTCAGTTGGTCAAATAGATTCCTGTAAGATTTATCTGATTTGTTAGACCTATAAAAAAATCTGGGGAGATTTATAAGCAAACAGTAAACCAGTGAACCGATTGGTCAAAATTTTAGCAGGAATGACTGCAGAATTCGTTCGGCCCGAGATTCTAGGTTTAAGAGGGAGGTATGTGAGGCGATTTTTTTAAGCAGACAAATCAACAGTCTTCTTTATAGCAATTAAGTCGATCTCATGTGTAAACATGAAGACCCACTGTTTAAGCATATGTGGAGATATAAGCAATAGTCCTTCTGTGAGGAATTCCTCATTTGGTAACCTAGATATTGAAGGGAAAGAAAAAGCAGTAAATGTTTTCAACACAGAGTCCGTTTTTTGGCAGTAATCATTAGCTCAGGTCTTGGTACGCCATCCAAACGTACTCCTAAAGGATAAGATCTCATCATCAGGACTTTAAAACTCATCATCAGCACTTTAAAACTTTATACTATGTTGGCTTGCTAGAATGGAGCGTACTCACTGCCATGCCAAAGAGCATGATGATGGCTTAAGTGCCGACAGGAATCCTTCCGAACTCTAATTTCTATCAAGCAGACAGGATTTTTTAAAGGTTAAGCCGATGCAGTAGAGCTGCTAACACATACTGCAGATTTTTGGAGACTAGCTTCAATATAGCATAAGAAGAAGATCTCTCGGCCAGACTGTCTTGAATATTTATTGTTTTATTCCTGGCGTTATGTTTTTTTGTGCTCCCTGCCATTTGTATGGTTTAAGTAGTCGGTAAGGCTCCCAATATCGACAAATTTGTGGTAGACTAAAAACGTTTGGCCGATGCTTGATATTATTTGTGATATATATCCAAGCGTTGGCGAAATCAGAAAGAATTTGGGATTTTAGTTATCTAATTGAGAGTCATTAAGTCGTTTGTCGGAAGGATCACCCTTTAAATCTAATCTAATCTGACTATGGAATCTTTTTACAAAATTTGCAGTAATATTTTCGAAGTTTCATCTAGTCCAAGCTATAACAAAATTTACTATTGAATTTTTATTACGGAAAATTTGAAGTTGAGGGCAAGTCATACAAAAAGTGGGGATTCTAGTATTTCATATTTAAGCGAAGATCTGTATCTTTTATGGTTCTATAGCTTCCCAAATTCAGTACTTTAGAACATTGTAGACATTGTACTATATTTAAGAATCTTTACGGATATTTAATGACATTTTTTACGGATACAGATTTACAGATTACGGATTTTTCGGTCGATATACATACATATATATAGCCAGTTTTTGAAATATCAGGCTCCACTTTGCCCATTCCTCTTTAGTACTAACTAAAAAATAACAAGTAAGGAAGGGTTAAGTTCGGGTGTAACCGAACATTTTATACTCTCGCAATTTATTGATGTAATTTTATAAAGATAACACAATTCGACCCATATATTGGGTATAAAGTTCAATAGAATAACGAAAATCATCATAAATAGTATATGGGGACTGAGGTAATTCCTAAACCGATTTCACTCGTTTTCACCACCAAGATACAATGTATCGAAGATTATACGCTCACATAATTTAATATTACTTATAATTAGGTATATGGGATCTGGGGGAAGTTATGACCTGATTTTGACCATTTCAGGTACAGAGAGAAACTGTTATAAGAAAAAAATTCAGAGGGAATGAATTACATAAAAATATCTGAGGGATTTACCTATATTTTCGGTGAAAAATTAACCTTAGGCACTGAGTTCTTCATGTTCGATATCAGGGGCCTTGAAAAGTCTTGGTCCGATTTTGACAATTTTTCCACAAGTGATGTCACAGCTCAAATACAGTATTTGTGTAATGTTTTATTTCGCTATCTTCATTCGTTCCTAATGTATATATGTATTATAAAGTGAACGAATCAAAAGAATTCAAAATTGAGTTATATGTGAAGTAGACGTAGTTGTGAACCGATTTCGCCCATATTCCACCCGTGCCATCTGGGTGTCAAGAAAGTGTTATATACCGAATTTCATTGTAATCGATCGAGTAGTTCTTGAGATATGGTGTTTGACCCATAAGTGGCCGACGCCACGCCCATTTTCCATTTTGTAAAAAAATCTCAGTGCAGCTTCCTTCTGCCATTTCGTATGTAAAATTTGGTGTTTCTGACGTTTTTCGTTAGGGAGTTAATCCACTTTTAGTAATTTTCAACCTAACCTTTGTATAGGAGGTGGGCGTGGTTATTATCCGATTTCTTTCATTTTTGGACTGTATAAGGAAATGGCTAAAAAAAAAGAAATTTAATTGGTTTGCGAGTTATATACAAAAAACCTATTTGGGGGTGGGGTCACGCCCACTTTTCCAAAAAAAATTACATCCAAATGTGCTTCTCCCTAATGGGATCCTATGTTCCAAATTTCATTTTCATAACTTTATTTATGGCTTAGTTAGTTCCGCCATTTTGTGGGCGTGGCAGTAATTTCAAATCAACTCGTCATCCTGATCATTTATGTATATATAACCCCATAACTAACTCTTATATTTCTTGGTGACACAAACAACCGTTATGTGAACAAAACTATTATACTCTGTGCAACAGGTTGCGAGAGTATAAAAATTCGGTTTCATCCGAACATAATTCACCTTACTACCTTGCATTTTTATTAGAACGAAAAATTAATGTAACTGCAAAAGAAACCGCTCGCTCACCAAAACGAATGGGTTAACCTAATTTGCGCATCATTCACAGTGGCATGCAACAACACACACCAATTGAGCTGTTAAATGATGTTAGATTTCGCACCTTATTAACTGCCAATTCATGGCATAGCACGGCACAAGCAAAATCTCTCAGCAAACAGCTTCCAAGTATTAACGAGATTACCTTGCAAGACTTGACCTCATAAATTCAGCAATTCACGGAGAGTATGAATTGTTGTTGTTGTTATATTTTATATTTTTTTGCATTGTATTCCTTTAACTTTAGTCATCTCCAGTCGCCTACTAATCGTGGCACACCACGCACATCGGCAGATCAAAGCAACGAAAGACTTAAGACACAAACTCGACACAGTACGGCGCCACATTGTTGCTGTTTTCTCATAGTCATTAACTTTACTATTTTTGCGCATGCGCTGCAAAATATAAATAATAAATAAACGCAGTTAACTTTATTAGCACGTTACTTATACTCATATATACACACACACACACCTAGATAATTATAACAGTGTGGCAACCTGTTGGTCAGCGGTAGACTGCAGTCAGCTGTATCGCTCAATGTCGGCTTATATCAAAAACTGTTCGTGCGAGCGCATAATCCGCTTATTATTAGTAAATGTCCCAACGGCGATAAGTTGTCAGCGTGTGGAACACGTAGTTGCCACGACTTGTCAGCGTCATCATCATCATCATCAGCATTGGCATCAACATAAATGCAACAACAATAAACAACAACAAGGAAGTGGTAGTTGATGTAGTAGGCAGCATGGTAACTGAGCTGTAGTTGGTGGAGTCATTGTCACCAGCAAAAGTGACACTAATACATTCACTCACATACATACATAGCAGGACATCATCCTCACCTCTGCATATGTCAAGAAAATCACTCAGCGTACGCTGCTTGTGACATGACACAGCTACTTAAACGCTGCACAATACAAACTAACAGACACAGGCATATAAAAATATATGTAGATATACATATATATGTATGTGTATATATATCCTTGTGAAAACTGTCGCATTTTTGCACATCAAAATTTGAGCTTGTCAAAAATTATTAATTTTCAATGAATTTTTTTTGCCGTTCTTTTTGCCACTTTTCTACACACTGCACTTCGCCTCGTTTACTTTATTTTTGTATAAAATCAGCCATTTATAGCGCATATTTGTGTAGTAGAGATGGCATTTTTGCAGCTGTCTACGCTTTCAACACCTTACAATTGTCACAGAATGTAGCGAAATGGAACAATGCGTATTTTTGGCAAACTGTCAACACTCAATGTGCTTAGAAAATTCAATGGAAATTGTTTTGTTTTTGTTTTTGAAAAAATATAAATTTTTTTGAAGCAGAAGGGTTGCATGTGGCACCTTGATGTGTGATGAGTGCGAATAATTGTATGTTTTTGCAGTTGATGTGGAATTTGTTGTTGTTTTTGTAAATATGTATATAAAAGATCATGAAAAATTTTATTATTTTTTGTAGTGTAAATGAAATATATGTTTGAGAAAAAAAGTAATCAGACCAAGCGGCATAGGTGATTCATGGCACATAGCTGATTCATGGAGGAAAATTGCAAGCCAAACAAGTAAGGAAGGGCTAAGTTCGGGTGTAACCGAACATTTTATACTCTCGCAATTTATTTATTTAACTTAATTAATATTATATAATACACAATTTGACCCACATATTCGTCATATATATTGTATAAATTCCATTGAAAGTTGGAAACCATAATATTAGGTTAGAAGCACCGAGGTCCTCGTGTTCGCTATATGGGGCCTTGAAAACCTATGGTCCGATTTCGGCAATTTTTAGAAATGGGCTGCCACACTATAAATACAGTATTTGTGCAAAGTTCTGCACCGATATCTTCACTAGTACTTACTTTATATATTGTAAAGTAAACGATTCAGATTGTCTTCAAAGTTCAGGTATATAGGAAGTAGGCGTGGTTGTGAAGCGATTTGGTCTATTTTCACAACATATCATTGGGATGTAAGGAAACTATTACAAACCAAGTTTCATTAAAATCGGTCGAGTAGTTCCTGAGATATGGTTTTTGACCCATAAGTGGGCGACGCCACGCCCATTTTCCATTTTGTAAAAAAATCTGAGTGCAGCTTTCATCTGCTATTTCTTATGTGAAATTTAGAGTTTCTGACGTTTTTCGTTAGTGAGTTAACCCACTTTTAGTAATTTTCAACCTAACTTTTGTATGGGAGGTGGGCGTGGTTATGATCCGATTTCTTTCATTTTTGGACTGTATTAGGAAGTGGCTAAAAAAGACGACTGCCGAAAGTTTGGTTTATATAGCTTTATTGGTTTGCGAGATATATACAAACAACCTATTTGGGGGCGGGGTCACGCCCACTTTTCAAAAACAATTACATCCAAATGTGCCCCTCCCTAATAGGATCCTATGTTCCAAATTTCATTTTCATAACTTTATTTATGGCTTAGTTATGACACTGTATAAGTTTTCGGTTTCCTCCATTTTGTGGGCGTGGCAGTGGATCGATTTTGCCCATTTTCGAAAGCAACCTCCTCAGGGTGCCAAGGAACATATGTTCCAAGTTTCATTAAGATATCTTAATTTTTACTCAAGTTATCGCTTGCACGGACAGACGGACAGACGGACAGACGGACGGACAGACATCCGGATTTCAAATACACTCGTCATCCTGATCATTTATGTATATATAACCCCATATCTAGCTCTAATATTTCTTGGTGACACAAACAACCGTTAGGTGAACAAAACTATTATACTCTGTGCAACAGGTTGCGAGAGTATAAAAAGAGCAACTCGAATATATTCTAGATTAAACTCTTCTTCTTCAAGTTGATAACAATTCTAGCAAGAATAGGAGCTAATGTTTATATTTCCTTGTACATCATCTTAATATACTATAACATAGGCCTTCTAGATTCATTCAACTAACTGCTTAATGTGTTAGAAAACTAATTAAAAAGTCTTAACCACTACTCTCATTGGTTTTACTTGTCCCAATGGAGGATTTAGCCAACGTTATGCTTTGCTTATTATTTCTCATTCTGTTATTAGAAAATTCATAAATATACTTGATGGTCTTAATAAAGACTACTTTGTACATTATTCCAACTGAAGAAGGCCTCTTAAGTCAAATTCATTAGGAAAGTCTTATAGCTATGCATAAACATTAAGTCTTGGCAAAGATTTGTAGTTCCCACCAATAAGCGCTGCTTAGTCGGTTGCTTTACATAATAATACAAATTTAAAGTTAAAATAAAGTAGAAAACGTAGTAAAGTTAGCTAGGGCCTAGGGGATAGGCAAGCATGATTTTATTTCTTATTATCCGAAGATTAAGAAGATAAACAGCTCCTCAAAATCCCAAGGCCATATAAAGTCTAAGAGTTTGAATTATTTAGCAATAACTATAAAACCAGTAAGGTCTCAGTTTCTAGGTGTTTCTCATTAACTGCTATAGGGATGGATTTATATGATGAAGTCGGTTAAAAATCGAAATTTTTGTTATTATTTTATCTTAAAGTATACATTCTTAAGAATCTTATCTCAAATTTTTATAGAGATGTAAGCAGTAGAAGCGCAGTTATAACGTTTTGCAACCTTGCTACATTAGACAAAAGTGAACTAGAAACTTTAAACGCGATTTTCTCGAAATCATGTTTTTCCTCCATTGGGACCGGTGTCTTGTATTGCCGAAAGAGTTTTCAACCGATTTCAATTTTTTTTTTCAAATTGTTCGCAATTTATTTGCCGTGTACTTGAATGATTTAATTTTTATACTCTCGCAACAAAAGTTGCTACGAGAGTATTATAGTTTTGTTCACATAACAGTTGTTTGTAACACCCAAAACTAAACGAGTTAGATATAGGGTTATATATACCAAATCAGGGTGAAGAGTGGAGTTCAAATCCGAATGTCTATGAGCAAAATCGGACCACTGCCACGCCCACAAAATGGCGAAAACCGAAAACACATAAAGTGCCATAACTAAGCCATAAATAAAGCTATGGAAATAAAATTTGGTATGAAGGATCGCACTATGAAGGGGTATATTTGGATGTAATTTTTTTGGAGAAGTGGGCGTGGCTCTGCCCCCTACTATTTTTTTTTGTACTTATCTCGCAAACAAATAGAGGTATATAAACCAAACTTTCTGCAGACGTTTTTTTAGCCACTTCCTAATGCAGTCCAAAAATGAAAGAAATCGGATCATAACCACGCCCCCCTCCCATACAAAAGTTAGGTTGAAAATTACTAAAAGTGGGTTAACTCACTAACGAAAAACGTCAGAAACACTAAATTTCACATAAGAAATGGCAGATAAAAGCTGCACTCAGATTTTTTTACAAAATTGAAAATGAGCGTGGCGTCGCCCACTTATGGGTCAAAAACCATATCTCAGGAACTACTCGACCGATTTCAATGAAACTTGGTTTGTAATAGTTCCTTACATCCCAATGATATGTTGTGAAAATAGGCCGAATCGCTTCACAATCGCGCCTACTTTGAACTTTGAAGACTATCTGAATCGCTTACAATATATAAAGTAAGCACTAGTGAAGATATCTGTGCAGAACTTTGCACAAATACTACGTTTATAGTGTGGCAGCCCCATTCTAATAATCGCCGAAATCGGACCATAGGTTTTTAAGGCCCCGTATATCGAACACGAGGACCTCGGAGCTTCTAACCTAATAGCTAGGTTTCCAACTTACAATGGACTTTATGCACTATATATGACGAATATGTGGGTCAAATTGTGTATTATATAATATAAATAAAGATAAATAAATAAATTGCGAGAGTATAAAATGTTCGGTTACACCCGAACTTAGCCCTTCCTTACTTGTTTTTTTAAACGCCGCTATATTGTAAATTTTTGATTTTTTTATCGTAGGTCATTGTACAGACATTATTATTTAGTTTAACGAGATTGCCGGAATCACTGCAGCAGTGAAGGACTCTTTGCGCGCCGTTGGAGATCGACTATAACTTAAAAAATATTTGATTTTTTTCTTCAAAAATTTCACTGTACATATATTCTTGAAACATGTATAAATATATTCTTAAAATTTTGAAATAATTGATAAAGTATTTTTTTAAAATAAAAATTCCCAAAAATCACCTTTTTGTAGGCCATTACACTAGGTGTGCCCCTTAAAGCAAAGTAGAAAACGTAGTAAAGTTAGCTAAAGCCTAAGGGGTAGCCAAACATGAATTTATATCTCATTATTCGATGATAAGGAAGATAACCAACTTTTCAAAATCTAAAGCCCATTAAAGTGTAACGTTTAAGGGGTTAGGGGTAGTCAGGATTTTCTTTTTTTGCATTTTCTAGCAAGTGTAATATCTTAAATTTTTTCTCTCAAAATTTGAAGTTGATCCGATAATTACTTTTCGAGTTATTCGTCAAATAATAAAGAGCGCTTGGGCACTCCAAAACGTTAGTGTGAAACATTAAATGCGTTTTTCTCAAAACTATGGTTTTAGAACTACTTTATGAACCGCTCAACAGGTTTTAATGAAATTTATACAGCTTTTAGAATACATAAAAAACTGATCGAAGGATTTTTTTTCAACAATTTCGATTTTTAAGACAAATTAAATTTTTTCCCAAAAATCTAAAAAAAATGTTCCGGCTGCCAGTTTGTTAATTTTTGAAAAAGAAAAGCTTTGATCAAGCAGAGGATTATCCATTTATAAAAAATATTTTTTTTTATTCGATAAATCTCCAAGAACTTATGATAGTCACCGCAAGGACCTTTTTATGGAACTGGGTCAACACAAACAGCTATAACTTTGGAAATTACAAATTTTTTTTCAAGTTTTCATGACTTCAATTCAAAACATTATTACTTGTGTAAATTAACATACTGTAATAGCAAAAAAATTACTGAAAATTCTAATTTTTTCGCCCCTAACTTGAATTATTTTCCAGTAACTGTAAAGCCAATAAGTATTTCGTTTCTAAGACGCCTTTCACATTGACTCCTTTAAATATGAATCCTTACTCCTTAGTTAAATTACCTAGAATACAAAAATCGAAGTTTCCGAAAACCAAGAAGATAGTTCGGGATGGTTATGTCAAAGGACTCAAAACATAAATAATAAAAAAATATTCTGTTTCAATAAGAAAACCACCAACAACAAGGTTTTAGTGAAAGTGATAGCATAATTTTTCTAAATTCTTCGAAATTTGTAAACAGTCGACAGAAGAACTTTCTGGACTATCTTACCACATATTGAAGCATACAAACCACATAATAGATCCCATAAAGGTTATAAGATATATAGCACCTCATTTGAATCGAATTTTGTTGCTTTCATGTTACTTTTAAGGGTAAACTGAGTTCAATTTTAATTCAAATAGTCTACTTTACTAAACCACCACTTGGTTTTAGCTTTGGTCTGCATTATTTTCATCAGTGAAATATATTGGTGGCACACGAGTTAGCATAAACAATCCCTTCACTCATACATACATTAGAACGATCTACAATTAACCAAGTTAATCCTTAAGCCAAACCCTATTCTGCTTCCTTCCTGCGGGCACGGCACACACCACACCCTGTTAGCCACAATAACAAACAAAATACACCAAATATTACTAAGAAATACAACAACAACAACAACAATTCTATTACTGATACTTGTACAACAGTGGTTGTCGTGGAATAGGGGAGAGAGTAGAGGAGAGTGGTGTTGCAATGCTGCGTGTGCCAAAAACATCTGCTCGCCACATATGCGCCCCTGCACTTCAGACTCACTGCACACTACAAACTGACTATATATGCATATACATATATAATGTTGTTCATCACTTGCACAGCGCACAGGAACCGCACATTTAGTTCCTCATTTCCTGCATTTGTATGCGCGACGCGATGATTATATGAACTTCTTCCTTTCGGCTGTTATCCTGTGTGTGTGTCGTCGGCAAGTGAACGCGTGCAGTTTCACTTATGTACTCAAGTACATATGTACATACACGTGTATATATATGTATATATTGTATGTTTGTCTGTATGTTGGTTGTATGTAAAGTACTTGATGGCTCAAAATGCATCTGCAACTTGCCACGCATTGAATTGTGCTCAATAAAGGTGCGTTTATTTATTTGTTTTTCTTTTTATTCGAGGTTTACACATTGTTGTTTTTGTTGTTGCTGTTGCAATTGCTTCTTATTCTTTCTCCGCTCTCGTACGCATGCACGTCATTGGCTTGTTGCCTATAGGTGCATTTTATTTCTAAGGACTCTAGTCTGCGCCAAAGCATATCCCTCATTAATTAAATATTTCACCTGAAGAGAAATCCTGGCGTCTACTTGGCACTATATACAATACGTATGTATGTATGTACTTGCAATAGTATGCGTCCAGTTTACATTCCTAGGAATTTCTACGAATTGCTCTTTTGATGTGGACAACAAATTCAGCACAACAAATAGGAAACCAGAATTCTTTTTCCATATTGGAAAACGAAGGTCGAGAGCTCATGTAGACCACTGATTTTATTTTTTCAAGCTAAAGTACTTCATGAAATTTATGAATGTCGAGAATTAAAGATTAGTCTTTATTTTGGAAAATTTTGTTTCTTCAATAGAGCCTTGTCCTTACAGTGCTAATCGTAATTAGAATATACCAAGATTTTATGGGAAGTTTAAGATCCAGGGTCTTTATATTTTCGACCACCAACCAACCAACTAAGAGGTACTTTGGTAATATGCGATATATGTATATCTTCTACAAGTCCCTCATCATTCCCGTCTTACTTTATGGTGCAGAAGCGTGGACGGTGTCAACATCCGATGAGACGGCACTAGGAGTTTTCGAGAGAAAGGTTTTGCGGAAGATTTATGGTCCCTTAAACATTGGCAACGGCGAATACCGCAGAAGATGGAATGATGAGCTGTATGTGTTCTTCGACGACATAGACATAGTCCAGCGAATAAAAAAACAGCGGTTACGCTGGCTAGGTCATGTTGTTCGAATGGATGAAAGTGCTCCAGCTCTGAAAGTATTCGATGCAGTACCCGCTGGTGGAAGCCGAGGAAGCCGAAGATTTTCTTAAGTGAAAACCTATTTTGCAGATCTCTTATGAATTCAATTTACTGCTATATAATGCGAACTGAATTTTACAGGCTCCTTAAAAGTATACGCAGTGAAAAAAAACAAATCAGTATATGTCACAAGAATGGGAAAATGGGAGCACCTTTGTGTCACTCTCGTTATAAAGGAGGCAAATGTGAGAGCGTTGACTTTTTATTTCTGGATCTTTCCGACGCAATATTGGAAAGATGTATCTCATTTGATTATAAAAACTAGAGAAGTTAGTCGTTAGGGTAAAAATAAAAGGTAAGAGAGAAAGAAAGCGTCTGCAAATAGTAGTTCGACTCGTGGTAGGATTCGGCCAAAGAATTTAAACTTTAAAAGAAATTTTCTTTCAACATATATAGTATGCGGTTGACAACAAACTAAAATGTCACATATTCAAGGATAAATGGTAAGGTCAACAACCTCAAGACAAAGCGGAAGTAGTACAGTATACTCTCGAAAAGTAAATTCTCAGAAAGTAAATAATCGCGGAAAAGTTAATCACCTTTAAGATTACACATGCACCTCGAAAAAGTAAATTTTTTATCTTTTTAGTAAATAAACTCTCCTACTTGATCCACTGGTTTAAAAATGAAAACGATGCAAATCAGGTGGTTGAATTGTCGTACAAAAATGGTCAGAAAATATATTGCAAAAGAAAAAAAACAAAAGAATATTCAAGTTTTTTTCTCTTCATAGTAAATACATATATAAATCCATATGTTTTATTGAAGTAAATAAATGAATGAATTTTTTAAGTTTAAAAATGCATTTAATATTATAAAAACAGATAATTTATGTATATATTTGGAAAAGTAAATTATTCGAAAAAGTAAATTACCCAAAATACCAATCGATTTACTTTTCGAGAGTATACTGTAATTCAATTTGCAATTTTAGAACAATAAAAGCTTGAGAAAGGAAATGTGAGTGAACAGTCAAGGTCAAGGTCAGTCAATGTCCATCCATCAAATTTATATATTTTGAGATTCGCAAGCAGTTTAAGGGGTTAGGGGGGTTTCAAATTTTCAAAATAAAAAAAATTATATCTTAATTAATTAAATAGTACAATATGTTTAAAATATTATCCAAAAATAACAAATCCATTCAAGTAAAATTCAAAGAGATATACCCCTGTTCCGCACATCAGGCCAAGTTAGTTAAAATATAGAATTTAATTGTTTAATATCGAGAAGTTATGAAGTGATTTAGTTCAAATTTTGTACTAAATAAAAATGGCGGACGGAGTAGGCGCGGGCATATACTGTCCGGAGTTAGGTGTAAGGCAACCATTCAAACTACCGGATCACTGCAGTATATTTCAAAGGTAACAAGTAAGGAAGGGCTAAGTTCGGGTGTAACCGAACATTTTATACTCTCGCAATTTATTTATTTAACTTTATTTATATTATATAATACACAATTTGACCCACATATTCGTCATATATATTGTATAAAGTCCATTGAAAGTTGGAAACCATAATATTAGGTTAGAAGCACCGAGGTCCTCATGTTCGATACATGAGGCCTTGAAAACCTATGGTCCGATTTCGGCGATTTTTAGAAATGGGCTGCCACACTATAAATACAGTATTTGTGCAAAGTTTTGCACCGTTATCTTCACTAGTGCTTACTATATATATTGTAAAGTAAACGATTCAGATCATCTTCTAAGTTCTGATATATAGGAAGTAGGCGTGGTTGTGAAGCGATTTGGCCAATTTTCACAACATATTATTGGGAGGTAAGGAAACTATTACAAACCAAGTTTCATTGAAATCGGTCGAGTAGTTCCTGAGTAGTTCCATTTTTCATTTTGTAAAAAAATCTGAGTGCAACTTTCATCTGCCATTTCTTATGTGAAATTTAGAGTTTCTCACGTTTTTGGTTAGTGAGTCAACCCACTTTTAGTAATTTTCAACCTAACTTTTGTATGGGAGGTGGGGGAGGTTATGATCCGATTTCTTTCATTTTTGGACTGTATTTGGAAGTGGCTAAAAAAATCGACTGCAGAAAGTTTGGTTTATATAGCTCTATTGGTTTGCGAGATATGTACAAAAAACTTAGTAGGGGGCGGGGCCATGCCCACTTCCCCAAAAAAATTACATCCAAATATACCCCTTCATAGTACGATCCTTCATACCAAATTTTATTTCCATAGCTTTATTTATGGCTTAGTTATGGCACTTTATGTGTTTTCGGTTTTCGCCATTTTGTGGGCGTGGCAGTGGTCCGATTTTGCTCATTTTCGAAAGCAACCTTCCTATGGTGCCAAGAAATAAATGTGCAAAGTTTCATCAAGATATCTTAATTTTTACTCAAGCTACAGCTTGCACAGGCGGACGGACGGACAGACAGACATTCGGATTTGAACTCCACTCTTCACCCTGATCACTTTGGTATATAAAGGGTGATTTTTTAAGAGCTTGATAACTTTTTTTAAAAAAAAAACGCATAAAATTTGCAAAATCTCATCGGTTCTTTATTTGAAACGTTAGATTGGTTCATGACATTTACTTTTTGAAGATAATTTCATTTAAATGTTGACCGCGGCTGCGTCTTAGGTGGTCCATTCGGAAAGTCCAATTTTGGGCAACTTTTTCGAGCATTTCGGCCGGAATAGCCCGAATTTCTTCGGAAATGTTGTCTTCCAAAGCTGGAATAGTTGCTGGCTTATTTCTGTAGACTTTAGACTTGACGTAGCCCCACAAAAAATAGTCTAAAGGCGTTAAATCGCATGATCTTGGTGGCCAACTTACGGGTCCATTTCTTGAGATGAATTGTTCTCCGAAGTTTTCCCTCAAAATGGCCATAGAATCGCGAGCTGTGTGGCATGTAGCGCCATCTTGTTGAAACCACATGTCAACCAAGTTCAGTTCTTCCATTTTTGGCAACAAAAAGTTTGTTAGCATCGAACGATAGCGATCGCCATTCACCGTAACGTTGCGTCCAACAGCATCTTTGAAAAAATACGGTCCAATGATTCCACCAGCGTACAAACCACACCAAACAGTGCATTTTTCGGGATGCATGGGCAGTTCTTGAACGGCTTCTGGTTGCTCTTCACCCCAAATGCGGCAATTTTGCTTATTTACGTAGCCATTCAACCAGAAATGAGCCTCATCGCTGAACAAAATTTGTCGATAAAAAAGCGGATTTTCTGCCAACTTTTCACTGAAAATTCGACGTTGTGGCAGATCGTTCGGCTTCAGTTCTTGCACGAGCTGTATTTTATACGGTTTTACACCAAGATCTTTGCGTAAAATCTTCCATGTGGTCGAATAACACAAACCCAATTGCTGCGAACGGCGACGAATCGACATTTCACGGTCTTCAGCCACACTCTCAGAAACAGACGCAATATTCTCTTCTGTACGCACTGTACGCATTCGTGTGGTTGGTTTAATGTCCAATAAAGTAAACTGAGTGCGAAACTTGGTCACAATCGCATTAATTGTTTGCTCACTTGGTCGATTATGTAGACCATAAATCGGACGTAAAGCGCGAAACACATTTCGAACCGAACACTGATTTTGGTAATAAAATTCAATGATTTGCAAGCGTTGCTCGTTAGTAAGTCTATTCATGATGAAATGTCAAAGCATACTGAGCATCTTTCTCTTTGACACCATGCTGAAATCCCACGTGATCTGTCAAATACTAATGCATGAAAATCCTAACCTCAAAAAAATCACCCGTTATAACCTTATATCTAACTCGTTTAGTTTTGGGTGTTACAAACAACCGTTATGTGAACAAAACTATAATACTCTCTTTAGCAACATTTGTTGCGAGAGTATAAAAAAGTTCAAAGCGCGCTGGAAGAATATACCGGGATGCAAAATTGCAAAAGTTATGTGTAAGGCGGTAGATAAGAAGTACACGAGATTTCTATTGGCGCTCGATAGAAGCAAATGTAGGAATATGGTCGGCATACTCACTGGTCACTGTCTTGTGGCGCACGCACGCCTACAAGATGGGGCTGGTAGATCGCGAAAACTGCAGGAAATGTCAAGAGCAAGGCACCAGAGAAACAATGGAGCACCTCGTCTGTGAATGTGAATGAATGTAAGGCATCCTAAAGGATGATTACTCCTCATTAACTACGTGACGGCACTCCATCTGGTATCCCAAAAAACCAAAACTGGTCTATGTGTGGCTTTTTAGCCTACCAGACTAACCTAACCTAACCTATAGAACATAGCCTGGGAGGTGAGGTACCAACAGCTTAGTTTTTAGAATATTTTAAACAAAATTCAAAACAATCTTTGATATCATGAGTTAATTAAATGAAATATATGATTGTCTACATAAATAAAAAAGTCTAAAAATATCCTTGATTTCAGTCTCTGAAATTCACCTAACCTCTTTAACTAAGAAGATAAATTTGATTTGGCGCAGACTAGAGACGCAGATGTAGGATCAGAAGTAGATGATACTATATTTAATATTATAATATTTATTGACAATATCGACTTACCCTGTTCTCTTCTTATCGCAATATCGCAATACCCTTTCCATCTTATTATTAAAGGAAAAAATGAGGTTATGAAAGTGAAGAAAAATTTTATAAAAAATAATTGCAACAAATTTACTTTCAACTAAAATCGCACCTTGTACTCATCATATTGGTACCTTTTTGGTTATTTAACAGTATGTTACTGTATATTTAAGTATTTATATATCCCCATATTAAAATGTAAATTTGTACAATATATGTCTCGCAGTTTAGTCCGATCACTTCATAGATGTGCATTGTTCGATAAGCGATTGACTACAACATTCTGTTCAAGATAAATGAACTCAAGATAAATGCAAATTACAATGTTTAACAGCAGCGGGAGCAAGCGACGTGACGTTCGATGGGATAAGCGAGGATCAGCAAAATGTGGAATAACTAATTAGCTGAAATGCAGCCGATGCGAACGGAGGGTGGTGTGCGGGCCGAAACGTGCAGGGTCGTCAGCAAATGAGAAGTGCAAGAGACTTTAACCTTCATTTTTGCACGGTTTTTGTTGTTGTTTTGGTTTAGTTATGCAGATCAGCGTTGCATACTCATATTGTTTGTGAGGAGTGTGTATAGTTGGCTGATGTGGAAGTTTGTAAGTGTATCTTCATCGAAGTAGATTAACAAATTGTTGTTTGTTTGGGTGTGAATCTGCGAATATGTTCGTGTAGATGCAGATATGCTAAGTGGTACAAACTAACAAGGCGATAGAAATCGTTGACAAATTTAAATTAATACAAGTGAACACTACCATTCATTGTATGCTTGAATATGTTAAGCCGAGCAACTTAATTTATGTCAACATTTATTTGTAGTAAAATGCTAATTCTATAAGCGTTATTTCAACTCTTTTGAAGAGGTAATCTTCAATTTATTTTAATATGAAATGGTTAAGGCACAAATCAAAGAAGAAACTTGGATAAGATATAGCTGGTCAACTTTTGAGAAAAAAACCTTCTGATACATATGATTGGTAGACAAGAGGAATAATATTATTCGAACAAGCTTTTAATACAATACAATCCCACTAATATTAAAAAAACATAGATGAGACATCTTCTTAAATGCCTCATTTCTAATACTTTCTAACACTAAAAGTAAGTTAAGGGATTCTGTGTTCAGAACATAATGTACAAGCCTGGTTATTAGAGATCGATCTGCATTTCTAGTAATTTTTTTGATATTAAATCATGTTATTTTACAAAAGCAATGATATGGCATTATTACAGAATGTTTTGACTTGAAGTCAGTTTGTGTTGACCCAGTTCCAAAAAAGCTATTTGTGGTGATAATCATAAGTCCTTGGAGATTCATCTAAAATCAATCGGATAAGATAAATTAGTTTGATAAATAGATAATCCTGAGCCTTTTTATACTCTCGCAACAAAGTTGCTAAGAGAGTATAATAGTTTTGTTTTATACTCTCGCAACAAAGTTGCTACGAGAGTATAATAGTTTTGTTCACATAACGGTTGTTTGTAACACCTAAAACTAGACGAGTTAGATATAGAGTCATTTATACCAAAGTGATCAGGGTGACGAGTGGAATTGAAATCCGGATGTCTGTCCGTCTGTCTGTCTGTCTGTCTGTCCGTCTGTCCGTCTGTGCAAGCTGTAACTTGAGTAAAAGAAAATTTAAATATCTTAATAAAACTTGGAACACATGTTCATTGGGGCAGTGAGAGGGTTGCTTTCGAAAATGGGCGAAATCGGAACATTGCCACGCCCACAAAATGGCTAAAAAACAAATGGCTAAAATTTGGAATAAAGGATCGTACTAGGAATGGGCATATTTGGATGTAATTTTTTTGGGGAAGTGGGCATGGCCCCGCCCCCAAATAGGTTTTTTGTACATATCTTGCAAACCAATAGAGCTATATAAACCAAACTTTCTGCAGTCGTTTTTTTAAGCCAATTCCTAATACAGTCCAAAAATAAAAGAAATCGGATAATAACCACGCCCACCTCCCATACATAGGTTAGGTTGGAAATTACTAAAAGTGAGTTAACTCATTAAGGAAAAACGACAGAAACACTAAATTTCACAGAAATAATAGTAGAAGGAACCTGCACTTAGATTTTTTTACAAAATGGAAAGTGGGCGTGGCATCGTCCACGTATGGGTCAAAAACCATAAATTTTGTATGTTTGTAAGTTTCTTCAATAAATTGCGAGAGTATAAAATGTTCGGTTGCACCCGAACTTAGCCTTTCCTTACTTGTTATTATTTTTTTCTTCAAATTAACAAAATGGCGGACTCAGGAAATTTTTTTCTAGATTTTCGGGAAAGTATCAACAGTTAATTGGTCTTAAAAAATCGAAATCTTTGAAAAATTTCCTGGGCCTAATCGAAGCTTCTTTTTTTTAACTAACAAAATGGCGGCTTCAGGAATTTTTTTTTCTAGATTTTCGGGAAAAATTAATATTAAAAAATAGAAATTTTTGAAAAAAAATCCTTCGTCCCGTCTGAGTTTATTATGTATTCTAAAAGCTGTATAAATTTCATAAAATTCTACTGAGCGCTTTTTGAGTTACAGTGGTCTCAAGTTCAAAAACCATAGTTTTGAGAAAAACGCATTTAAAGTATCACCCTAGCGTTTTGGAGTGCCAGAGCGCGCTTTGCTATTTGTCGAATAATTCGAAAAGTAGTTATCGGATCAACTTCAAATTTTCAGAGAATATTTTTAAGATATTACACTTAATGAAAATGCAAAAATGAATTTAATTAAGGAAAAAAATGATTTTTTGAAAATCTTGACTACCACTAACCACTTAATGCTGACATACGGGTCAAATTTTTGCAAAAAGTGGTCGAAAATTGAGTCATTATTAGAATTTATTCGAGCCAGCAGTTTTAGTCTCTGGTCCGAAATCATTTTTAAAATATAATGACAAAACCTATCTTCTTGAAAACCACATCTACAAAAAAATTATTTCTATTTATTTCCTCGACTAAAACTTTTCCAGCACCCTCTATCAACTCACTGAGTAAAGTATTTTGATACTAACCATTCGTGTTGATTTCAAGAAAGCTTCTCTATATATATACATATAAAGAAATGGCCAGAAGATACTTTTGGATCTTAACCTCTACATATTACAAGTCTTTGGATCATAGAAAAGCAATTTTAGTTCAAAACTCTTCAAAGTGGATTTGTTGAGAACATGTAGACCTTCAAAGCTAAGCACAAAAAATATCAGTAATTACTGGAACAAAATTACTTGCTCCAAACAATGGATGAGCTAATATGACAGGCTAACACTTTTTTATAAAAACAGGATGAGAGCTCAATCCAAGAAGAAATAGTCCGAAAAAATATGCCGCTAGTAAAAGGGTAGTGGGCTATACAGTTAGTCATAGAACGAAATCGCGTAATATATGTAACAAGTTTAAATGTTTTCCGCACTGCTATTTGCTTTAGACTAATGGAACTCATATGCTGAAGGATCAACATATAAGAGACAACGTTTTTAAATGATCGCGTGCGCCACACAGGCCACGTAGTATATATGTAATCATATGCAGTGCATATCCTTAATGCTAGGGATTCGCTTGGCGACTATTAAATGGCTTGCGCTGAAGAAAACACCTTGACACAAGCGACCAATCAGAAAAGAGAAGAGCAACGTCTCAAAATTAGGGGAGCATGTTAATACTAAGAAACACTGAATTACATATAGATACATAAATAAATTATTACATACATATATACTCACGTATATAAAAATGGAAAATGAAAAAAAATAAGGGAACGGCATATCCTTACTGCAGTATACTGCATTTTGAAACGAAGTGCTTCTGCTTAATAAGCATTTGACGTTTAATACGAACAATGCTCACACCTCAATATTTAATCTTAATTAACTCAACGTTAAGGACAGAAGACGACTTCTCATAAGAGCTAGCATATAAAGCAGGACTCTCAAGTCAAAGGACAATCCAGAAAATCGCATTAAGAGCATGAAATACAGAATTGAAATGAATAAAGCAACACAATAACATGTCTAATCGGCACGCCCACCAAAAAAACGCCCACACGTGCTTGCCGCAACAACTACAACACTAACAATGCGCGCAAAACACAAAAAGGACAATTGCGAAACTGTCAAAAGGACAATGGCGAGCTAAGAAATGACAATGCACCCGGGACAGTGCTGGCGGTCAGTGTTTTAGCAAAATGCACAAAGCGAACAAAGCGTGCGCGCACACAGATGGACAATGCTGGACCTTTGTGAAGTGACCACTTGAGTGCGCACTTTGCTTCGGGCTTCGGTCGCATATTCACGCCTTTAATGCTGGCTCACCTAATTCTCCTACACAATTGACATTTTATATTTCCCGGTAGCAAACGCATTGTTTTTAGCAACGATTTGCCGGGAAATACCATTGTCTGTGCGAGCGCGAGGCGTTGGCGGTGACTAAAATTGTCACAGTGACAAAGGCAAGAAAGAAGGCGCAGCATTGTGGTGCACTCGGTGGGAGTTGATAGTGAAAAGTAATTGAAAAACATTTAAGCGCGCAGCAAACAAAGAGCGGAGGCACTTGAAAGACAAGCCGCCAGCAGCACTAGTAGTACTCGAGTTGGACAACTGGCCGTTGGCCATTGGCCATTGCAGTGGCATGATTGTGTAGAAATTTTGGCGCCATTACTTCTTGGAAGTTCTTGAATAGCTAATGGTTACTTAACAAAAATCTTCAGACCGACGTGAGGTAACGATCGTCACTTTGAATTTTTGCCGTTGGTTTCACGTACAGAAGATTTATATATATAAAAATATGGATATTCATACACTCAACCAATGGGATAAAATGTAGTATAATGTATCTATAAAGGAAAATTCAACCACATTGGTGAAAATCATTATATTAGGAGCTAGTCTAAGGTATTGAATGATTTCATTACTATATTTGGTAAAAGGAAGGTTTGTACTTGAACACATTTTATCACGAAATTGTATCAAGATAACTCTTAATTAGACCCATATATTTGGTCCAAAGTCCATCAGAATATCGAAAATCTTATATATATTAATTACTGAGATAATTCGTAGAATGATTTCATAAATCCACTATTCATCCAGACTATTGTATATACATAGACATATGTATGGCCGATCTATACAGTAAAAAATCAATTCAAATTTTAAAAATTCTTATATTCATTATATGGGGTCTGACTCACTATCGTGCGACTTCTTTAACCTGATGCTGGAAAAAATTATAAGAGCTGCAGAGCTAAACAGAGAGGGTACCATCTTTTACAAGAGTGTACAGCTCCTGGCGTACGCCGATGATATCGATATCATTGGAAACAACACCCGCGCCGTTAGTTCTGCTTTTTCCCGCCTGGATAAGGAAGCGAAGCGAATGGGTCTGGTGGTGAACGAGGACAAGACGAAATATCTCCTGTCATCAAACAAACAGTCAGCGCATTCGCGTCTTGGCTCCCACGTCACTGTTGACAGTCATAACTTTGAAGTTGTAGGTAATTTCGTATACCTAGGAACCAACATTAACACCGATAATAATGTCAGCCTTGAAATCCAACGCAGAATCACTCTTGCCAACAGGTGCTACTATGGACTGAGTAGGCAATTGAAAAGTAAAGTCCTCTCTCGACGAACAAAAACTAAACTCTACAAGTCCCTCATCATTCCCGTCCTACTTTATGGTGCAGAAGCGTGGACGATGTCAACATCCGATGAGACGGCACTAGGAGTTTTCGAGAGAAAGGTTTTGCGGAAGATTTACGGTCCCTTAAACATTGGCAACGGCGAATACCGCAGAAGATGGAATGATGAGCTGTATGTGTTGTTCGACGACATAGACATAGTCCAGCGAATAAAAAGACAGCGGCTACGCTGGCTGGGTCATGTTGTTCGAATGGATGAAAGTGCCCCAGCTCTGAAAGTTTTCGATGCAGTACCCGCTGGTGGAAGCCGAGGAAGAGGGAGACCTCCACTCCGGTGGAAGGACCAGGTGGAGAAGGACCTGTCTTCACTTGGTATTACCAATTGGCGCCAAAACGCCAAAAGGAGAGATGCGTGGCGCACTGTTGTGGACTCGGCTATAACCGCGTAAGCGGTTTCTACGCCAGTTAAGAAGAAGAGGAGGGAAGTTATTATCCGACTTTAATAATTTTTGACACAGAGGTCACTATAATATATAATATATGGGGTGTTCAAAAGATAGCGGCGATATAACGATTGGAGACACCTTGTCTCTGAAGTTGTGGTCCTTATATTTGGTATCTAGGGCCTTGAAGTGTTATAGTCGGATCTTTTTTGGATGAACGATATCTTTATTTGTTCTTAATTTATTTTTTGTAATGTGAAGTAATCGAATGGAATTCATAATTATGTTAAATGGGAAGTAGACGTGGTTATGAACCGATTTCACTAATCTAATCAGCGAAATGCCGAACTCTAATATTATAATAAAGTCTAGAATAATATTTGTTGATAACTCGACTTATGTATGTATGGACAATAGGGAAAATTTGGCCTTTCTTATATAAATTAATCGAACAATTACATTGATCACAAGAAAAGGATTAGTACGCGTTTTAAAAGTCAGACACAGAGCTCCAGCCATATGTCTTACATTGAAGTCTATTTTTTATAATGAAGCTATTGTCTAAGTGTGAAGAATTCAAGAGTAATGTCTATTGTAAATATTTTTTTACATGTATCACACTCGAGATTGCCTTAAGCGCAATATAGTCTCTAATTAGAAGTAATATCTTCAGTGAGTTAAAAATTATTTTTTATGACAATTTTTAGCAGAACTATTTAACAAAAACTCTCCTACGTTGCTTGGGGTACAGAGATAATCTGATAATAAACTACTCATATTAACAACAATAATAATCATTATTTTCCCTTATTTCCTTAAAACTCATAATATAAAACTTTCTACTTGCCACATCAAAATGCGAGCAGACTTGATAAATTTTAAATTATATTCACTTGCTACCAAATAATGCCACATCTGCATTGCACAGCAGCGCCACATCTGTCATGGCGAGTAGGCACACGTTGAATATGCAGTACGAAGTACGAAAGTCGCTCAAGGCCGAAACGCAATTAAACAAATTACAAACTGTCCACCCAGTAGGCACTCGTACACACACACACTTACAGTTGAAGCGACAACCAGAAGCAGTTATAAGTGAGTAAAAATTTAATGTGCGCTCATTCACACGTTCAACACACAGCACAGTCGGACAGGAAGGACGCCTTTTATGCGCCTTAATGTGCGCTTCGAGCGAAATAGCGCATAAAATAAATATCCTTTAGCTTAAGTTGATGCCATTGATGTGGCACATTTAAAGACGATTTTTCGGTTGATTCGGCGATTTTTCATTTTCACGCGCCGCCAAGCGAAAGCAGCTTGAGAGTGCCGAGAGGTGAGCGGCGAGAGGTGCTGAGCGGCGTCTCACGACAGGCGCATGTGAATTATTTAATTGTTACGCAAACGACTTAATTGCAAATAACGCATATTTCAAGCTCAAGCTCCGGCTAAGGCTGTTGTCTGGCAGTGGCAGAAGGCGGCGGTGAATTTTTGGCAATGTCGGCGTAGTGGACAGTCGATGGCCAGCGGCGCGTGAGTCGTCAACGCGCTTTGAAGAGTGGCACAGTAGCGACAGTAGCTGCGCTCACTTGCAAGCTCATGGCTCTTCTTGGTAGCTACTGCTGCTACAGCCTGCCTGCCTGCCACCCAACCACGCCCCATCAAAACTCATGCTGCGGGCGTGGCCGCGTATGTCAGCTTGAATGCAGCGCTGTGATGGTTTTTATGCACGTCCATATAAATTTTTGACATACGCATAACTGTCAAAATGTTAAAATTTCGGTTATTTGCACATAAAAACATGAAAGCGCATACGAAAATTATTGCAACACGCTTTTGTTTGTTTGTATTTTCCGCGCAAATTATAGGCCGTCGGCGACTTTTTGAATGCCACTGTACTTGTTGTGCCACTTGTCAGCAAATAAGGCCAACAGTTTGCGTTTTTGCTGCATTGCTATCGTTATGTTGTTGTTGCTGCTGTAGTTGACTGTTGGCTTGACAACCATTTTAGCTTTTGCATATCTTTGTTTGAATATTTCGTGGTCATTTGCCCGGCTTTCGCCGTGGGCTTTGTGTAATAATGCTGAATTTTAATTTCAAACTTCAACACTTTCTCAGGCATTCATACTTAAAATGTGTGAAAATAACTGCAGGCTCAACTAATTGTTAGTCTGCACGTCAAACAAAACTTGAAGTGAGAAATAATTAGTAAGCGAGAATTAATTAGCGGCTGCAAAGACTTGATTTTGGCTCCGCAGCGATGAAAAATATGTTTTTTCGGATTAAAAATGCACTTTTAGCTTATAAAAGGATTTAAAAAAGTTCACTGATACGCTTACTCTTGTATGAAAATTTCAACAAAAGACTTAAGACACGAACTCGGGTAGAGTTTTGATAAACACAAGTGGTTGGAAGAGATTGCAAGTTGTTCTCAAAGCATTCATGTTAAGGACGATCTAACTTATTTATAATATTATCAAAAGTTGAAGGCTATGAAAAGGTGAAACTTATTTCGGGTGTGGAATTTACATTTATGTTATGCGCTTAGCAACACATTTTGCGATTCATTTTTATATTATAGATGGAATATAGAATATGGAAACATATTATATCATACTCAGTTATCACGAAGTCAGTGACTACCACACCCGCATTCAGGCAAGCCATAAATTACTTGGGCACTGATATAACTCCCTTCTCTACTGATTAGTATACTGTATACGAGGAGCTTATTTAAAATCAAATACCAACTTTTCTTCTAATAATCCATTTCATTTGATTCATCCAAAATTATTAATATCTGAGAGATTTGCCGATATTTTCGATGAAAAATTATTCTTAGGTACTGAGTTCTTCATGAGATATTCTGAGCTTTGAAAATTTATAGTCCGATTTCGCAAATTTTTCCACACCTCAAATACAGTATTTGCGCCAAGTTTTATTCCGCTATCTTCATTGGTTCCTAATATAGAATCGAATGAAAGATTCGAACAAAAACGAGTCAACCCGCTGAACTGCATTTACAAAATAATTTGTAGTGAGGTATTACAGGTTTTCATGATCTTATGATGCTCAGATACGATCCACCAATCCATTCTTCTGTGAATAATGTAGATGATGCTATGGAATTTCGGTTAGAAGTAAAACTAATCCTGCAGAAATTTATAGAGATATACAGTATTCTAATTTGCAAAGATCATTAATTATTCCTGTTACAACAACTGTGATTTCCAAATGGCGACAGGAAGCAAATATAGCAATAAAGAAATACATTTAACCTTTAGATGTCAATTTAAAGAGCTTAAGTTATACAATTATCTATTATGCTGATTGGATATAATATGATCTACAAGCTTAATTTGAGCACTTCCCTTTGGAGATAGTGATTCACTTGATAGTATCTCAATGTTCCGTATTTAAAGACCAGTCCTCAAATTATTTGTAATTTTAATTTTAATACTTTTAAAGCTTAAAAAAATGTCTCAATTGGAAGAATCCAACTTTTTATTGGAGGGCCGAAATTTACACCACAAATTAAATTAAATAAAATACCCTATCTTTGCTTTCCTTAGATCATTAGGAATTATTTTTTTAATAATTGAAAATTACTGAAAAAATAAAATATAAAACAATACCAG
This sequence comes from Zeugodacus tau, assembly GCA_031772095.1. Lineage (NCBI taxonomy): Eukaryota > Metazoa > Arthropoda > Insecta > Diptera > Tephritidae > Zeugodacus > Zeugodacus tau. Next base: position 47,845,832 of record CM062650.1, read on the forward strand.
CTTCTACACCAAAACATTACAACAACAACCACAATCACACTACCGACCACCACGAATGAGTTCTTTCAGGATACACACACAAACATAGAAAATTTCTCTATTTTTTGCATATTTCCTTCAAAGTTGCTTATCGCCATTATCTTTTAATTCTATTTACGATCTAAACCGTAACACGGTTAACCGCGTTTTGTCAAACTCATTAGCAGCCATTCAGAAGCGGCGTAAACAACTTTGTTAGGCAAATTAAATATTGTACAATACACACTTGTAAGCCGCTTAGGCGATTCGTTTTGCTTGCCGAAAAGAACGGAGAAAAATTCTACATTCTGTTTTCCGAAGGCGGAGCGACACAAACGCCTCTGAGACAGCGTTAAGTAACTGATCTTTAATGGATTACCGCCGCTGCTTCTAATTCACTCATCTTTGCTAAGCGGGTTTTCGGAAATAGCAGTGAAAGAAGACTCGTGTATGCAGAAGGCAGGAAAGTAGCGCAAGAAAAGTATATTATGTAAACAGTTTGTAATTTAAGGATTTGCTCTTGTTGCTTTTGTAATCGTTTTTTTGGTTGTAGTTCCGTTTGGTTCAATGACTCTGGCGCACGCAAATTAGGTTTTGCCTAAAGATTTTGTGGATAAGGAGTGACCGCAAAAAGAGATTAGCTACTGCTTAACATTGTCGAAGGAATAATGCAAAGATATGCTGAAGGTATTTGCTTTTCAACTAATCTAAGGTGGGATTCGAAAATGTGCTTAGGTGAGTTTTGGGTTTGTCAGGAATTCTTCACTTGAATGACTTGGTTTATTAACTATACAACGTAAGGAGGTTCAAAATAAGAACCAAACCTCATTGCACTCTCAGTGATAGTCCTTTAGGTAACCCACTCCGTAACCTCAAATTAAGACATGAAAGACATTGGATCTCTTCGTAATTGAGCTCTCCGGGTAAAGTTCTCAAGCAAGGAATGGAGTTAAGATCCAAGAATTTGAAAGTAGATCAAACCAAGTCTTAGCCTTTGATTTTAGGCTTATAACCTCAAAGCGGTCTATGCAAAAATATTACATTTCGACAATATGTGGGAATCTGTAGCCTCCTCGATGGAGTTTAGGGATCCTGACAAAGCCTTTGTAACTTTTTCTGCGAAACTAACAGATGTGGATTAGTCCTTGGTATCATGCAAAATATTTCAAAGTTAGTTTTAGAAGAGAAAGTTTTTTACGGAAATCCATAGGTAAGATGTGGGACCCGCAATCCAGCGTAATTCTTTACTTGAATGGAACAGTGGACGTGTGGTCTCATCTATTCAAAAGAGAGGTCAGAGGGTATACGCCATCCGTAATTAAGCGAGCTCTGGAGCTCTAAAATCAATTTCTCCTGTTATTTAGGCAGAGGGTTTTAGAAGGACTTAGGTAAGTGAGATATACATTTCTTTAGTTTCTATAAATAGTTGGCCTCAACGGTATTATAAGACTTTACGAACCTTTGTGGCCTAGTTTTTTTAGACTAGTCATATTTACCAGAACCTAGATGACCAGTAACCAAAATAATTATCTTGAAAGAGTAAAAAATATTAAAGATTAAGGAGATGAACGAAAAATGCATCGCAAGAAGAAGAATAAAATGTTTCAAAAAGATATTGAACGCCTTTCAATCAAACGCAGAGTAAACGAGTTAAAGTTTCCCCTGTTAATACCATCAACGCTTTAAAATTTTTAAAATACCAAAAATCACTAAAAACTCGTCTAAAAAACTGCAGTCAGTTTGATTTATGTTTGTGCCAAAAATTATTCAAGGACCACACGTAATAAATACATCACCGACAAAATTGTCAATTTTCCACCAAACACGAGTCAATACGAGCCAACTACAAAAAAAAAAAAACGGTGCTCACTAATTCTAAATAAAATATATGATTTGCCCTTTACCGTTTTCTAAATCAATTGTGTGTCGCTTTTGCGGTGGTGTTTGAAGCTAACAAGCGTAGACTGCCTCAACTGCAGGAGATGCTCCAGTTCTTGACAAACGAGTCTAGCAAAAAGTGGCACAGATCCCGTCGAATGGGCCGAGCTACAGCACCGCACTCGGGGCGTTAAGAAAAAACCGGCGGCTATCAATCATGGTGACAGCCGCAAAGGACAACTGTTGAATGCGACTTACTACCGCTTGTGTTTTGTATGTATGTATGTATGTAAGTGCCTCGGTGTGCTGGAATGTCGCTTTACGCGAATGAAGTTGTTGAAAGTTTGATTGCCGCTTGGCTGTGGCATGACTTGGAATGGCTCCGATTGGCGTCGCAGTCACATAAAAAGCGACACAAACTTAATTGGCCTTTTATTTGCGCAACTGCGATGATACTATTTGGTATGGCGCGATTGAGTTGGAATTTAATTGCCGTGAAACAGACTGCAGTGAGTGAACTAACTAAACTGTTGGGCCGGACGATGGCTAGCTGGCTGGCTGAACTTGAAAGCAGTTGAAGAGACATGCGTATATAGATGTCTGTTCTATATATGTATATACGAGAGTGCTTGTGCTATGCATTTAATTGAAGATGGAGCTAGTTTGCTTGATTATCGCGTTTAAATGGTCTAAACGGAGAGGCGTCCTCAGGAGCAAATCTTTGTAATGGCAGCGTCAACATTTAAAGCTTTTAAAATAACATTTAGATCGCAGATACTAAATTCTTTATTATTTTAATTTGTTTCCTGCAACTTCTTTAATAGCTGTATAATCTCTCAATTTTGAAGGTGTCAGTCGTTACAGTTCACTAACTAGATTTAGTTGAAAGGGTTTAAGCACGTCAATCAGAAAGCTATCGGCAGACCAAATCTGTTCGACAGAAATAAATAAGTCGGAGATCAGAATGTTCCAACTATGCCAGAACTCCGAACTCTGGATAGACAAGATTCTTTTGAAGCTCCAAACATGTCAGATATCCGAACTCTGGATTATTACAAAATTGCTTTGAAGCTCCAAACAAGTCCGAACTCCGTACTCTGGATTATAGCAAGATTCCTTCGAAGCTCCAAACAAATCAGCTCAATCAGTACTCTGGATTATAACAAGGTTTCTTTGAAGCTCCAGATTCTTAGATTCCTTTGTAGCTTCAAACAAGTCAGAACTCCGAACTCTAGATTATAATAAGATTCATTCGAAGCTCCAAACAAGTCAGAACTCCGAATTCTGGATTATAACAAGGTTTCTTTGAAGCTCCAAGCAAGTCAGAACTCCAAACTCTGGATTATAACAAGATTCCTTTGAAGCTCCAAACAAATCAGCTCAATCAGTACTCTGGATTATAACAAGGTTTCTTTGAAGCTCCAGATTCTTAGATTCCTTTGTAGCTTCAAACAAGTCAGAACTGCGTACTTTGGATTATAACAAGATTCCTTCGAAGCTCCAAACAAATCAGATCTCCGAATTCTGGATTATAACAAGATTCCTTCGAAGCTCCAAACAAGTCAGAACTCCGAACTCTGGATTATAAAAAGATTCCTTCGGAGCTCCAAACAAGTCAGAACTCCGTACTTTGGAATATAACAAGCTTCCTTCGAAGCTCCAAACAAATCAGATCTCCGAATTCTGGATTATAATAATGTTACTTCGAAGCTCCCAACAAGTCAGAGCTCCGAACTCTGGATTATAACAAAATTCCTTCGAAGCTCCAAACAAGTCAGAGCTCCGAACTCTGGATTATAACAAGATTCCTTCGAAGCTAATAAGATTCCTTTGAAGCTCAAACATTTTGGAACTTCGAACTCTGGGCATCGACAAGATTCTGTTGTTCTATTCTAGACTCAGTCAAGGCCTTACCATGAATGGATTCCATAAAAATAAGAAAAGTAACTTGAAGCGAGTACTTTCAGAACTCTTTAGACGATCTACTCTTTGGAGACTGCTGACAAATTTATCGGAAATAATTTATCTTAAAACTTCAACATTAGACGATAAAGCTGGACTTTGCTACCTGATTGAATAGCGATCCCTTGAGAGACTTCCTTGATTCCAGCAACTTTTTGCATGATTACACGAGTTGTAGTCGCATTTAGGCTTGTTGTTATACCTTCATAAGCCACCTCATACATTTCCATTCAAACCTAACATTTTAATATTAAATTTGAATTTCTATTTGTTAGTATTAATATCATACCCCAAAGGTCTTAAACAAAATTAAGATCTCAAATAAACCACCACGCATTTTGGAAGGTGTGAAGTTATTGAATATTGTTGAGTCTCTAAGACTCACTTGAAGGTGTGAACGATGAAGTAGCCAACACCGACCACGTCAACCCACCAGCAGCAGGAGCAGCATTTCCTGATACTAATCAATACTTTTCCACAAACTTCAGCCAACACTTGTTGTTGCTGTGGCTTCTGCTGCAGCGCTTCATTACCCAAGGCCAATTTCATTGAATGCCAAACAAATATTTATATTGTTTGTGATTATGTTGTTTGCTGTCAGCACTTGTATTTGTTATATGGCAACAATATTTCACCGCGGCTAAATTGGATTAAGCAAATTTGTTTTGCGTCCACGGCAATAAGCGTAGGCTCAGCTTAGTCGTTTGCATACGTGTAGCTTGTGGGTTCATGAGGAGCATACATTGCGTACAATTGAGTTGTTGTTTGTTATACAGAAACTTACAATTTCTCTAACGAATTCTTACGCAGCGAAGTGGTGAGAGATTCAAGTAAAAGTTGCGTGGTCGTCGTATTGGAAATTTAATCATAAAATATTTAAGTGGTTTGTGTTAACAAGCCTAAGGCTTAGAGGATTGAATTACTGATTTCTTTAGTAACTGTGTTTGGCAAAATAAACAAAGAGAAATTTAATTTTAATATTGGCGGTTTTTTTATGCTTCTAATTTTTTAAAATGCTGAACATAAAGGACCAGTAAACGGTATACAACTAATATTCGCAGTAGAAAAAGGTGATAGATAACAACAATGTGCCTAAATGTAGGCAACAGACATTCAGAGGAGACCTAAAACCATTGTGATTGAACATATTAGATTTAATACAATATCAAATTATCAAAATGCGTAAGTCCATATTACTTTATTTTGTGTCGCGGTGTTATCAGACCAGAATTATTCTCAATTCAAGTTACATTTTATAACACTATTATAACTTAACGAGGGTTAATCATGATGGAACAGAAAAGTTGAAGAAATTAACATCAAACAAACATTTATTTTATACTAAAGTATGATCCATTTCGAGGTTCCCTACTTAAAAAGGTTCCCTTGTTTAAAGATAAATCACAGAAAATTCAAATTTAATCGAGAATGTTTATTATTTGACTTTTATTTTGTAAAGATAATCGCGATCAAATGTTGGCAGTGGCCACGTCTTAAATGGTCCCTCCGTTGAGTCCAACTTTCGCTGATTCATTCGAGTATTTCAACTGGTAACTGACGAATGACACGCGTTTTCCTCCAAGGGCTGAATCGAAGCGAGATTGTCTGCATAAACTTTGGTATTTACATATCCCCACAGGAAAAGATCTAACCTTGTGATATCACACGATTTTGGTGGCCAATCGACCGGCCCAAAACGTGAAATTATCAGCTCACCGAACTGTTCTTTCAATAAATCCATTGATTGATGGGATGTGCGGGAAGTAGCGCTTGGTTTCTTGTTGAAACCAATTGTGGCCGAGATTATGAGCTTCGGTTATCATGGGCGATGGGTTCGTGGACACATTCAGCTAAGTCTGCTATATTTTTTTCACTGCGTACCGGAGTGGTTTATTCGGTTGAATATCATCCAGTAATGAATGCTTGTTGATCGTGGATATGTCTTCAGGGACATATTGTACTTGCTGATGAGATTCAGAAATTTCGACAATTTTGCTTTTGCACTGTTTTGAAGAGACTTGTTTTGACTTGAAATATCAAATATCTGTCGAGCATTTAGCTTTACACTAAACAATAGTAGCTTCCTTATCTGGATATAAAATATTCAAAATATATTCCAAAAGTACAATGAAGATTTAAAACTCTGAAAGGGTTTGAAATACCAAAATTTGGAGTTGAAGACGACCCAAAAGATTTGGATCTGATCGAGAGTACACACTTTAATTCCTTAGAAAATCCTTGCAATAGCTTTCTTCATAACTGTGAACCCTACTTCATTCATCAAAGCTAAATTAATTAGAATTAAATTAAATTAAACTAAAAATAATTAGTTGGGAATACTGCACTGACAATGGTAAATTGTTTCAACCAAAGAAACTGAACTTAATCATTCGTTCAACATAACCTAATAATACTTAACGAAAAATTATTATTATTACATATAATTGCAAGTGCAGACAAGCTTCTTGCAACACCAGTGGCAAGCGACTACCAATACAACAACAACAAAAAATATATTTCATTTATATTACTTAGTTAAGAATCGAAAACGATCAAGGTCAACACGCTATCCGCCAAGCAAACGCAGCAGCCAAGATAATAAGCAGCGATAAGAACGGAACGATTGGCGTTGTTGCATTGAACTTGAACTTGAACCTGAACTATGGAATGCGCCAGCCGAACGCCGATCAACGCTTATATTTCACATTTATGTAGTGTTTATCTGGCGGCTTGTACGCTCATTCATAGCGAAAATTTTTATTTAATTGAATTTTTAAAAGCGCTGGAGCAATAATTGCCGCAGCAGCAGCCGCAGCAATGCAACATGTGTGGTAAATTTGAAAAATTTCTTAATCGCTCATTGACGATCGATTAATGAATGCCGCCGCCATGCGCTAAGAACAATAAGTGTAGAGATGCCTTGGACAAATAGAACTGGATACTAGTTTGGCGTTGCAGTTGACTGAACCCAGGAACAATACGCTAGGGACGCTAGTGTGAGGCTTTGCGAACACAGCTTGGTGCTGCTGCTGCTTGGAATTTTCGACGCGACGTCAATTTGCCTAAAATACGCGAAAATCGTCGCTGTGGCAAGTTGAAAAAAAAAGACTGAAAATAACAATAATGTAATTGCATTGGGCAATTTGTAGCACGTCTAGTGTAGCTACGCATATGTGGCATGCCACATGCCGCCGCATGCTCTACAAATTTTCCCATGCGCGATCAATTTGTATAGCGCGTAATTAAATTGCCGATTGGCATGCGAGCGGGCCTTTTGCAACACAAGTCGGCGCGAGTATGCGGCATCAGCCACAGCAGTAATTGTTGTTGTAAAATTTTATTGTCTGCAGTTTGTTGTTGCTGTTGCTGCCAGCGCAATCAGCAGCAATGACACGAGCGTGCAACGCTGACGAGTTGTTGCAACTGAATTGTTGTTGTTTTTTGATCGTTTTTTTATTGCTGTTGTTGTTCTTACTTTTGTTGTTGTTTTTGTTGCAACATTTTTTTCCACTCAGAAAACTCTCTTTTATTGTTGCAACTAGCACTTTTTAGCGCATAACTTTGTTGTTGCTGCTGTTAATATCATCAATTTCTGTTTGTTGTTGTTGTTGTACATAAAAATAGTTTCGCCGCTTTGAGCTGGGTGCCTCGCTTGCATGTCACAGCCTCATTATATACACTTGTTGTAAGTGAAATAAATATTTGTGGCATGCCACATGTTGTTGTTGCACTTTCAACAGCATCATCACCATCGACAGTCACTGCACAGCTTAATGTTGCTGCCGCTCTCATCATCAACAGCAGCACTTTGCGCTGTCACTTAGTTGAGCACTGCTGTCAGCCAACTTATCACTGGGTCGTCGCTGGCTGTGGCTCTTCAAGTTCTGGCACTTACTGACTCTACTGGCTTTCGGACTCTGACTCAGGCTGTCTGGTTGACTCTGGCTCTGACTTTGTCCTCATAAGCGGCACTGACTGATGTGCCATTTAATATGGTGCACGCTTAAGTATCTCTCTATCTATCTGTAAGTACATAAAATTCTATAGGAGCATACTCCATTCCATTCCATTTCAGCTCATTCCGCTCCACTCTGCTCCGCTCTGCACTGGCCAATTCATATATTTTTCATCAATGAAAATGAAGTGTCATTTATAGCAATCGTCGATCATTACTTGGGGCGCGTAATTACAATCAATTAGTGCACTTGCTGGCTAGCTAGCTTACTGACTGGTTGGCTAGCCGACTGGCTTTTGGTGTAGAACGCTTTTGCTATTTAACTACTTTCATGCCGCCAATCAATGCGGCGCAGCGCGTTCTGACCGTTTAATGACAACAAATTAGCTGCCGAGACAGCGGTATGAGCCAGCGCAACGATCATTAGTTGCTCGCCGCCGACAAATGAGGAATACATATATATATTTTTATATATACAAGGCCGATCATTAGTTTTTATAATGATTAGCAGTGCGTTCAGTGCGCGCGTTGCGCGAAATTGTTAATCATTTTTGATTTGATAGCGGAATGGTGAGAGATTATACATATTCGTATATGGATGGACGCGAGCGATGACAAAATATAGCATTTCAATTACTCAACGCTCTCTTTGTGTCTTGGTTTATGCCATATAAATTTTATGTTGTTATAAAAATAACGCGAATGAGTTGTGAACACGCAATTTCTGCGCTAGTTCTAGAAGGGTGTTGCGTCAAAGTGTTGCAAAGGTGTTGGTTATTTGTGGTGGAAAATTTTAAATTCATTGCCTCGGTATGCATGCTTTAGTTTAATTTAATTATAGATTTCGCACTTCTAGTAATTTTTAAATTAAAATATAAGCACGGCTGCTGGTTCAAGGGAGAGAAGAACACTTGCAAGAAAATAAATATAATGGAATTTTTAAAATGACAAGAAGCTGCTAATTTGAAAAATATGCAGATTGCTCTTAATAATAACATAAAGATATATGTATACTAAAGGGGAGGAGATATGTATATTTTCAGCGAGTAAATGAAAGAAATTTAAATGATTTAAATGTGATATAAAAATATCGCGCATAGATGTTTAAAAATTGTATTATTACGAGTACAGTAAAAGCTCTTTATTCGCGGGGTATATGTTCCATAAATATGCCGCGAATACAGAAACCGTGAATACGGGATGGTAATTTATATGGGATTATAGGGGATATGTTCCTAGGTGACAAAAAAAAAACAAATAGGTATATAAAAAATGATTTAATTGAAGTTTTTGAACATTTTAACTAATTATCTTAAGGCTTAGGCAATGGTTTGAAGAATTTTGTAATTTTTTCTTGCTTAGCAGTTTTCAAAAGCTCCTTCAATTCAGACTGATACACAGCAGTCGCATTAGCAATTTGTCTCTTAAACATTAGACGGATCAATGTTCATAAAGAAATCGCAGAGCTCATTTGCCATTCTTAAACCTTCACTAAGATTTTTCAAATTGAATGTCACGTTTCCAGTGCTTGTTGAAGCCTCTTCTTCAATAGGTTGTGTTCAGTTCCATGTGAGCCCCTTCTATATGGAAATATTACCAAAAGTTCAAAAATATTGCGAAAATAGTGGAATATTTAACATTTTCTTGTAATAAGATCTATTTTACTTTTTTATTAGTCCATTTGACAAGAATATTGGGTTGGATACCTATTGGAATAATTTTATTATTATGTATGTGCTTATTAGATCCGCGAATAAAAAATTTTTAGTCGCGAATATAGAAATTGAGTCTCATTTTTTTAATCCGCGAATAGTGAAAACGCGAATAAAGGAAGCGCGAATAAGGAGCTTTTACTGTATATATAAATTAAAAAACAAAAATAAAATTAAAGACAAATGTTAAAATAATAAAAGGACTTACCGAAATTTAATATTGGAAACGATGTCCAAACCTGAAGTTATAGAGAAGGTCAACTCATTAATAAGCAAAATTATTATTTAAAAAATATATATTAAAATTATAGCAAATGATATGAAATTAAGAAAGTAGTAACAAAGTTGATAGCAAGCAATGCTAATTCAAAGCCATGACATCATTCAATACAGCACAACCTGAATATCGATTACTCCAGTACTATCAAAAGAGACATTCTTCAAATAAGGAGTCAAAAATTTTGATTTGATTGAAACAAAGGGCATAGAAGACAATTTCCATGAATTAATTGAACAAAAATTCAAGAAATTCTCTAAAGAGGTCGTCCCATGTGACGGACTGTTTTTTGGGAATTTTTTAGATTTTTTCTCTACGACCAGTAAATTGATAGTGCTTTAAGTTAACTTTTATTAACATGTATTTCAACAGTATAAATCTAAATTTTTAGCTAAACATATTGTGTAGAACATGAGTTACAGCAATCTGAAGATACTCTTCTCGAAAAAATTGGCTCGCACTTATCGGAAACAAAAAAATTAGCGGCATTTTAATCTTCAAGCTTAATTTGAAATAAAAATTGCCAATTTTCCGTTCTATTAGAATTATGTTATAAAAAGACGAAATTTTGGGAATTTTTAAAGATGAAAGGATGCGTTTACATGTGCTGAGTGCAGACAATAAATTTTAAGTCATTCGGTCAAGCCGTTTTTGATATACGATGAAGGAAAGTTTGAAAATCACAGTTTTGAGAAAAACGCGTTCAAAGTTTCCAGCTGCCAACACAGCGCTTCGAACAGTTCCTTCTCCTAAAAGAAGTATCTTTAAAATGATTTCGAATTTAAAAAATTACCTACTAGCATATTATAGACATGTTAAGAAAGCAATTTGAGGAAAAAATTATAAATTAATTTTTGAGTCCTTTACATGGGATAACCCCCTTAACGAAGGAAAAATAAAATATTAAAATTTTCAACTTGTAAATAAAATTTTTGGGCAACTTTCGCCACATATGCGCTCAACAAAAAATAGTTGGAGTAAAATTATAAAAATCATTCGTCCATTAACTAAATAATGTTATTCCAAAGATGTGTGCAAAATTTGAACAAAATCGCTTCATATTTTTTAGAAATATTTAATAATTTCAAATTCGCCGTCTTAGACCACGACCGTTTTCGCTTGATATTGTCGTATGTGATTCAATTTTCGTCGCCAGTCACCATCCGCTTCAAAAATGGGTCGAGTTCGTTACGTTTCAGCAGCATATCGCTGGCGTTGATTCGGTCAAGAAGGTTTTTTTTGCGTCAAATCGTGCGGCACCCAAACTTTGTGTATCCAGCCCTCTGCAGATGGTTTAAAATGGTTTGGTGACTAACTCCCATCTCCTGGGCGAAGTCACGAGATGCCACATGACGGTCCAACTAGATGATTTGATCGGTATTCGTCGTCACAGGTTGGCTTATCCATGGGGTCGTTTTCACCCGCTCTGAAGCGTCGAAACCATTCCTCTGCAGTTTTAAGTGATAGAGTACCATCCCCCAAAACACTATTCATCTCACGGAACGTTTCACTAGCAGATTTGCCTTGAACGAAGGAAAACTTTAAAATAGCGCGAATTTCGGCGTTAGTGACCTCCATGTTTACACGTCTATAACTGTTGAACGCAATATCAAAACTAATAATGCATAGCGTCGTTTTGTAGGTTATGTCAAGACTTTTGAAAGATGTATAGTATTGACAGACACGAGCTCTGTAGCGCTTTATACATAGAGATATTTGCCAATAATCTACATATTTTTAATTTTTCATCTACATATCTCAGGCAGTCCGGCGTAGTTTAAGAAGTTTTGAAAAGTAAAAGTTAAAGATACAACACTAATGCATATTGTTATTGCTATTATGGCTTCCAGAACAAGGTTTAAGAGTGAGCCTTATCCGATTTGTTGTCATTTAACGTAAGGTTAAGGAAACGAGCTGTTTCAAAGGAGATTGACCAAAGATATACTTTTGGAGAAGAGTTTCTTTGAGATAATGCAAATCAAAGGCATGTGGAAATTCATTAAGTGTATAAAAAAATTAATTGAAATATATCATGAATAATCTTTTACCAGGTCCGAATATATCTCTTTCATTCTTATGGTTGAGTTTAGAGCCAACATCAATTCTTTGATTTCAATTGATGCTGTTTCGACTCTGACAACATCATCCATGAGAAGAGAGCTAGAAAGTTTGTACCGTGCCAATGTGAATGATCCTTAATGTCATCTTTAAGAAGACCCTATGCCTACATGTGTTTCTAAGTAGCATCGACAAAATAAAATCTTTTTCAAAATGCTACTGCATTGAAAAGTTAATTGGCAATAAATTTATAAAAAACCATCGATCAAGATCAATTGGGTTGCAAGAAAAAAAAAATTGCTGCAATAATTGGCTACAAATTCACACGCTGCTGTAAATTATGTATTGATTAAAAATGTGCAAGGATTGTCACAATGATTTAGGTTAACTAGATATAAGCAAGCTTAACTAACTAACGCACACGCTGGAGCAATAGACAAAGATACAAACTTACATAGGATATAATAGACTATGAGAAAATATTTTTGCAGCGAATTGATGATAGCTATAGATTATGCTGCGAGATATGCACAAATCTTTTTAGTATAACAAGTGCAATGACAGCAACAACAAGTAGCTGCAATAACAACTACAATGGTAATAACATGAAAATTAACTGCAATGACACTGCTACCACTTAACCGACAAATATGCAACAATTGAAAGCAACAAGTTATTGCATGCGGCGGCAATTTGCAACAGCAACAACAATAACAACATCAGTGGTAGCAGTGACGGCGTCGACAGCCGAGGTGCGAGTTAATAACAATAACAACAATAACAGCGCGACTGCAAGTGCGATTTGTTGGCAATGATATGCAATGAGTGGAACTTGCCACAAGCAGCGGATGATACATATAAGTGTGTTGCAGCACTTGACACAAGTGTGGTTGTGTGTGTTTGCGTTGTAATCAAGATCAGAAGCGCACCGCTATGCAGCATGGTGCTCCAGCTGAGCGCATTCATTGATCATTTGAGGCGATGCATGCCACATGTGGCAGGTTACGCAAACGACGGCGGCGAGATATGCGCTTTGGCGGTGCACTCAAACACACACATCTATATATATGGAGAGACACCTAAGTGTGCTAAAAAAGCACAAATAAATATTGTTAATATTCAAGCAATAAAACATGGATTTTCAACAGAGTGGCAGCACTGTGCGCGATAGCGTCGCTTTGTAAGCGAAAATTTCCTTTTAATTAAAATATACAAGAGAGTTATGTGTGCGGCGGCGGCCAGTGCGAAAGGATAAGCGGAACGCTGTAAGGCAACAACAACAAAACCAACAATATGAAGCAACAACAACAAAAAGTACTGAACAGCAGCAACGACAACAAGGAGGCGGGCGTTACGCGTTACGCATATGGCTTATGGCGGCGTTAAACCATTTAGATTATCCACATTAATCCACAGCAACAAAAAGAAAAAGCTCGGCGGCTTAACGGCGGTGCAAGTGCAGCTGTATGTGGCGCGGCGCGTAAGGTGGCAAGCTGCTCGCTAACTGTTGGTGCTGCTGTAGCTGGTGCTTGAAGCTGGTGGCTGATGATATCGCCATATGTGGTTAACTGTAATGGACACAGTTTAACTGATCGCATTTGCCTCGTTCAACATAAAAGTTAATTGGATTTTAATAAATTTTCGGTGGCAATGTGCCATGGGGCATGGTCAGCGCAAAAAAAAAATATTACAAAAGTAACTGTTTTTTTTTATAAAAATGAGTTGAAAATAAGTAAAAAATTCGAAAACATTAAGCTTATATAATTAATGTGTTAAGCTCGCTTGCTTATGCACCCTTGCAACTAGCGATTATCGCCCTTAATTATCACCTACTATTTAATTATGGTCCGCGGAATATATGCATTCAATATATTATTTATTTAGCATTGCTTGCGCGATTTCTGCGAAAATTCTTTCGAAATTATTAATTCGCGCTATTTGTTATTGCCTGCTTGCCGCCACTAATTATTTTTAATATTTTCGTATTTACGCCCACAGCGTTTTTTCAGCGCGCCTTCGAGGTCAACGCGTGGTGTCAGAGGGTTAACAGCGAACCGTCTATGAATTTGCTTATAATCTACAAAGTTGTTGTTGTTGCTGCTGATGACTTATCGGTTACAAGTGTTAATGAAGGTGAACTGATTTGTGAATTTCTTGATATTGAAGAAACCTTTACGTATATCGATTTGTATAGAATAAGAAGGCCACTCCAGCAGCTTCTTGATTTTAATAACTTACTTGTCCAATAAGCACTATTTTTAACTAATCCTGAGTAACTCTTATCGAACTTTGGATATTCCATATATGTGCATTACTCATCTTTATATGGGGCGTAAGCCCTATTTAAAACCCTAAGGGCTCTTCATCATCCTCAATAATTTTTTATGTGTGAGAGAAGTGGGTCTATGACAAAAGTGATTCTGTTCCAAAATTGTTAAACTTGGAATAATATCGGAACTACTCGTTCAATTTCAAAATCGAAATTTGTTTCACAAAATTTTTTTTGGCATCGCACTTATAAGAGTTTGAAGATAGGCGAAATCGGTTTACAACCACGCCTACTTCCCATATAATACAATTTTGAATTCCATATGATCCCTTTACTTTACAATATATAAATTCAGCACCCGTGAAGATATCGGAACAAAACTTTGTACAAATACTTTATTTCTAGTGTGACATCGTCTGCTTAAAAATCGCCGAAAGCCGACTATAACATTTCAAGGCCTCAGATATTTGATAGACATCCATAGGAAATCTTTTTTACTAAGAATGTGTCCCTGTGCTAAAAATGGTTAAAATCAGTTTGTAACATACCCTAGGCTCCATATACCTAATACTTGGGTTTTCAAACTGCTGGTGAGTTTTACAAGGTTAATATTTAAATTTAAGAGATCGTATATATAGTCTTGGTTGTAATGTAGCTTGGTGGTGACATGGGTTCAGCCCCCATATACTATATACAATAATTTCCGTTATTCTAGTGGACCAATGTCGAATATACGGGACGAATTGTGTGTTACCTTAAAATACCATTAACGGTTGCATCAGAACTTAGCCCTTCTGTTTTTTTTTTTTGATATTTATTATAGATTTTTCGGCATTAAAGCATCATTCAGCAGTCCGAGAAAGTTTATAATATGAATAGTTCTCCTTGGGTCTGATGGATATAATTCTGATTTACAGGACATTTATTTTAGAGCTTGCCATTGCTGTACCAAAGGTAGTGGATCATTAACACATTCCTAAGTTTGTTCACCCAGGCCGTAATTCTACCATCGTTTGCTTCAAGTTCATTAACAGATCTATAGAATTTCAAACGATCCAGAGATTCCTCCTTCTGCATTTAAAATGATCTTATATTTCAATTAAACAAAACAATTTTTCGTTCAGGTTCTTTTAATTTTACAATTTTTAGACCAAAGTCATGCCATTCAGACTAAATGACAAAGCAGTTCATCTCAGTATTATATAAACTTGCCAGAAGTTTTTGTCCGAAATTGCCTACTATTTATCGTCTGAAAACGTAGATAACATTACTTTGTGAAGCAAATCAATGAAAACAATGATTCTTCCGCCTTTTACCATATCTTTTCGGCATCTCTTGGCTTTTTGAAGAAGTTGCTATTTGAAAAAGTTAAAGCTTGAAGGTGTTCCTTAAGTTTTCTCGCAAGGTCAAAGGACAAATTTTACTCAAAATCTCAGAAACATATTACGCTTGGGAGTATATGTACAATTTTCGCCGAGCCACCTACCGAGTTGTGTGAAACTGGATTTATCAATACAATTTCGGCTTTCTGATATTCGCAAATTTTTGCTTCCATACATATTATAGTTTGACCAGTTACTTAGACGGGAGATATAGCGCGAAGTTCTCCCTTACAGTTTCTACATTTTTTTATGAAATCCCTTGCGAGTGAGTCTTTCATGTATTTTTTATCAATCAAGATACTAAGGTGTTGTTAGAAATCAAATGTGGTCTAGAACTCTATAGAGAATGCATCAAAAAATAAAAAAATAAATAGATGGATCTTGTAAAATATTTGTTGTTAGGCTTCAACTACTGTTACTATCTTAAACTACACTAAAAAATATAATTTTTATTGCTACTTCTACAGCGCTAACTATTATTATAAACCTATAAAATTACTACATTCCCAACTCATCAACATTCCAAGGAATTTATTCACATTTTTTTTCACTTTTGAAAAGTGTCGACAGTCATATCGCGCGCTGACATGCCTACGGCGGCAACTTGAAATGCTTGCCGCAAAGCTAAAGTTCATGGTGGGCGTTACGAATTGCGTAAATCCGTCATTTCGGTCAATACAAAGTGAGGCATACGGAAAATAAAAATTAACGACAAAACCAATAAAACCGAAACTTTAAGAAACTCCAAATGAAGACAACACCTGATAACCAGTTGCACTTGCTTGCGGTTACATGGCAAGTTTGTGTCGACTTTCCGCTTGTCTTTTCGCCTTAACTGCAACGTCAACACTTGCGGGTGTTGCTGACACTGATCCCACTCAACGTTTCATTTACTTTTTACCAAAAAAACAACCTAACCGAACAACAACAACAACAGCATTCATTGCGACTCCTTTCGATTTTTGCGCATGTCTTCTTCTTAGACTGCGGGCCAAATCGTGATGTTAAGTGTCGTAATTGGTGCTACCAAATGTGAACACACTGTTGTTCGGATGTACCGTTGTGTATGTTGACTGCCACTTGCCCTGCGGCTGTGGTTCAACACTTTCAGCTGACTGCTCATTTGAGCGTCTGCTCCAGATTACGGACATTTGCGGAATTGATTTTTGATTTTGTGCCTTTTGTTCGGCCCTGTCTGTGTGAGGTGTCACTGATGAGTTGCGCCGCAAGCCCACTCCAACTCAATCACCTGACACACGACTGCCACGACGAGACACGCGCATCACATCATTGGGATTTCACTCTGTGTGTATGCTTGGCGTGGCACTTTCTTTATTTGGCTACTCATTTACTAAGCGATTGCATGACCGCTCTTGGCGGCGTGATTTTACTGCGGTTTTTTGTTGCTCGCTTCTGTAGCGTTTTGCTCATTTTATTTTTAATGTAAGCTGTTTCTCTTTATTTTTCTTTTGACACAAAGTTTTTACGGCATTGAAGTATGTAGTATATATGTGTAGTGTAATTAACTCGTAAGCGTTGTAAATTTTATGCAAATAACATAATTAATTTGCTTAAATGCTGATGAAAGTGTGATAGAACATCTCAGATAAGAATAAGAATATCTGTCAATTAAGTAGTTATATGCTAATACAGAATTACATCGATCAAGATCAAGTGTTAAGAAAAATATTTAAAAACTAATTTAAAAATTCTTAAAATAAAACAAAGTAATCTACCACCGATTTAGACATTCGATCACACTTTCGTGATGCCTTCTCAACACCATATATCAGAGACAACCACGATATATACAGATGTCAAGACTAGCAAACTTATCTCATGAAAAAACGCTCTATTTTTTATACTTTGAAGCATTTTTTAGAAATTGTCTCAAAACATTGACCACTGAAATGGATGGGTCAAGTTCTTCGGCTTTATAAGTAATAACGCCTAACATTCACATTCATTCATTGCAATCATGGTATTTTTGAAACTACATCATAACTCCTCCGATCTTTATCGGACTTCACTTTATCTTCTTTAACTTTATCGGACTTTAACTTCACTAATGTGTTTTTTGTTTGAATGAAGGAGTATAGGTTCGATACAACGAAAGTATAGATCCGAAACAAAGCCTGAGTACCGATAAAACTTTCCTCTTCATCGGAGTCTACCCCCACCGATTTCACCAAACAAGAGTTCGGTATCCTCCGCATAAACGGAAGCCATGGTGTGGCTGCCATTATACGCTAAGCTTGAGTCGCTTGAATCCAAGCTGCGACAAACCTACCAATTCAACAAGGACTTTTTAAAATATTCAAAATTCCATTAAAAAAAAACATACATCAAATATAAGAGATATAAATATACTATAGAGAGTCAATCCAAGAATTCGAAATACGCATTCGAAACTGTGAAGCCTGAGTATCGAAGCGAGAATACAAATCGCAAGCAGACCAAATGGTTGGAATCAAAACTCAATCGATAGGCAAAGAAAACTGGCCCTATACAAAACCATATTTCGTTCATTATTATGCTACGGAAAGAGAAATGGACGCTGCTCGAAAAGGACAAAACCAAAATATTCGAAAGAAGGATCATAAGAAAAATCTTTGGAGCAGTCAAAGATAATTACGAGTGGCATAAACAATGAGGTGCACCAAGTAATAAAGGGTGAAAATGTTTTACGTTTTATCGAAGGGCCGCGATTAAGATAGCTCGGCCATATAACGAGAATGGACAACAAGAGAGTGCAGAAAAATTTATAGAGGCCACAGCAATCATCACTAAAGCAAGAAGGAAGACCGCAATTGAGATGGACTAATGATCTCGAAAAAAGACATGAAGGAGCTTAGCATTAACAATTGGAAATAAACCGCAAAGGGCCGAGATGGCACATGTACAGCAGGCCAAAGCTCACAAGAAGCTGTAGCGCCAAACGATAATGATGTTGATAGACTATTCTCTTGAGAGGTTTTTAAAAAGGGTTTTCAGAACAACTCCAGAGTTTATTAGTGTCACTTTGATGGAAAAACATTTGAAAGGTTTTTCGAAAAAAAAGTTATTGGTTGACTTATATAATAAATAATAGAATTGCATATATTAAATTCACTAGGTAGCAACCTGAAACGCGGATTATTGTAACGCGGATATTTGTAAATGTTTTCTGTCTCACGAAGATGAATTTTAAGGGGTTAGGGGTAGTCAGGATTTTCAAAAAATAAATTTTTTGTTTTTTGCATTTTCGTTAAGTGTAATATCTTAAAAATATTCTCTGAAAATTTGAAGTTGATCCGATAATTACTTTTCGAGTTATTCGACAAATAACAAAGAGCGCTCGGGCACTCCAAAACGCTAGTGTGAAACTTTAAATGCGTTTTTCTCAAAACTATTTTTTTGGACTATTAACAACTGTAACTTGAAAACCGCTCAGTTGATTTTAATGCAATTTACACATCTTTTAGAATACGTAATAATCCAAGGCCTGATCGAAGCTTTTTTCTTTTCTCAAAAATTTCGATTTTTTAAGACCAATTAACTGTTGATTTTTTCCCGTCATTTTGCTAATTAAAAAAAAAAAAAATAAAAGAAAAAAGCTTCGATCCGGCTCACGATTATCTATTTATAAAACTAATATCCAATTGATGAATCCCCAAGGACTTATGATTGTCATCGCAAGGACCTTTTTTCGGGTCAACACAAACAGCTATAACTTTGGAAATTCTAACTTTTTCTTAAAATTTTCGTGACTTCAAGTCAAAATATTGTGTAATAATGTCATATTATTACTTTTGTAAAATAACTTGATTTTATAGCAAAAAAAATACTGAAAATTCTAATTTTTTCGTTTCTCTGACTACACCTTGCCACTTAAGAAACATTTCATCAAGAGTATCCACAAAGTTGTGAGAGATCTGGATGAGATGAATTTTGAAAATGTAATGAATCTTAGAGATTTATAAACAGAAAATATTAAATAACGGTTTAAAAGTCTCTTTGTACAACAGATATTTTTTCAAGGTTTTATTTCCACACTACTTCATTTTAGAAGCATATCCCTGGAACATGATTACAGTACTATCGATGGATAAATAAAAGAGTTGTCGAAGATTTTTATTGACAATAAAATAAGAAGAGAATTTATAGGCAACTAAACCTTGTAATTTACAAGTATATATTTTTGTTGTTATATATAAACAATATTCTTTGGTTACAGTTTTTACCATATTTCATAAATGTGTCAAATAAATAATAGGAATAATATTTTATACTGCAGGCTCATATTACCAACGAAGTCGTTAACAGTTCAGAAGAAAAATAAGAAACATACAACAAAAACCGATTTACATTTCAAAATCAATAAATAAACACATTTACCCGCGCATTGTTTCCGAGTGAATTATAGTTACAACTTGAGAATTAAATAAATTCCGAAAGTCAAAAGTAAATTAAGTTGTACGGCATTAATTGACAGTATCCAGCGGCAACGTTGAGCGTAGAACATGACATGAGCTAATTTACGAAACACCGGCAACCGCCACCGCCACTGCCAACGCGGCTGATAAACTGCGACACACACGCGAACACCCAAAAGTCGAGGTATATGAGAGTCTGCCACACGAGGGACACCTTGCTACCGCTGCCAAAAACAATGCAAAATTGCTGCTTAAAAAGGAATAAAAACGGCATTAAGCTGTCTTTAAATGTCTGTGATAATCGATTAATGTTTCAGGTTCATGGGTTCACTGAAGATTAAACAGCGCCACCGTTGCATCGGACGCAAGCTGCCACCAAATTAAATAAAACAAATAATGTACTTATATACAGAGAGCTTTGTGTGCTCTGCAGAGAGATACCTCACTCGAGCTCCATGGACGTGATATATTACACTTGGGTATTAGCAAATTATACCCACAGCCGCTACCAGTAAGGGAGCAGGCGGCGAAAACTTCATGTTGCAACTACGCAAATTGAAATTGCACATTGTTGGTATTGGTGTTGCATGCGGCACACAAGCGACCGTCTGTCCGACAGTCTGGGAAACCGCGTTGGTGGCGCTGAACCGCAACTTGAGCTCAGCAGTTAGCAGACTTGAAGCTTGAAAGTTTGTCATGTGTTGACTGGCAACACAACAACAACAATAATAAAACAACAACAATTGCCACACAATCGCCTTGTACAGCAACTTAATTTGGCATTCGAATATTGAACAGGCTTACAAAGTGTACAACAATGGACCACCAGCAACCCAAAAATGTCGCAGTCGCACAGAATAACAACAATAACAATAGGAGTAAATAGCAAGCAGTGATCAAAAAGCCAGACATTCACAATTGGTAGCAATGAAAAAGTATCCATATATTTTTGGTGGTCAATTACATTGTGTTTTTGCTACCAAAGTCGTTGTCGCCGTCACCGCCGCCGTCGCT
This sequence comes from Zeugodacus tau, assembly GCA_031772095.1. Classification (NCBI taxonomy): domain Eukaryota; kingdom Metazoa; phylum Arthropoda; class Insecta; order Diptera; family Tephritidae; genus Zeugodacus; species Zeugodacus tau. Next base: position 47,866,772 of record CM062650.1, read on the forward strand.
GCGATAATAAATTCGTTTATCGCCCGCAAATCGCTTTTTAAACGTTTGCATTTTAGTACAACTGAATGGCGGCACATTTTGTTGCAAGTTTTTATTGTTGTTATTATATAGTATTATTGTTATTTTTTGCTTTGACACGCTATAACTTGCAGTTTGACGTAGCAGTGATTGAGTTATGTAACTAGCACTAAGTGGTTTTGGTGAGGTCTTGTAACATGTTGTACTTGTTTTTGTTGTCTTTTTTATAATTTTTGGGTGGTCTCACTCGTCATTTTCATGAAATCACTTTTGATTTCCTTACCATTACTGAGTCTCATGCGTTGGTAGCTTCGTTGTTCCACAGTCTGACAATTTCCCCTCAACTCAACCCTTACCAACTTAATTGTAGTTCAACTGGCTATAGACCTCAGAGTACTTTTCAAAACATATCCTTCTATCACATAATATTTTCTTTTTCTGATTTTAAACCAACAAAGAGACACTTTGTTCTACTCTCCTTAAGATAATCTGATCTCCTGTTCTGATATTTTCTTAATCCAACTTCTTTGCTACAAAATCACTGAAAGCTAGAAAGTTTCTAAGACAGAGGGGTAAGTATATATACGTACTGGAAAGAGGTGTCTTTACAGCAAAGCTGGATGCCAGAATCGCCTACTACCTGACCACTGTAGTACATTTCAAGAGAAGGTTACTGCAATTAAAGAAGTTTTTCTTGTTCTGACAAGGAAGGTGCTTACAATAAGAAACATATTTTATATTCACAGACAGCAAAGTGGCTTTAAAATGACTAAAGTCGCTAAGGGTTTTCTCGAAGTTGGTGAAGGAATGCCTTGAGCTGTTAGTAGAATCAGCTTCATATTTTACGATAAATCTGCAATCTAAGTAATTGTAAAGCAGATGAACTTGTCAGATTGGGCACAACGTTACAATTAGACCCAGAATATACATGCCTTTGGCCACATGTAAGTACCTTATCGACAAATATGTCATATAGTTGGCTGAGTATCAGTGGAAACAATCCCTGATTTGTTCAACAAGCAGACAAACGTGGCCAGAATGGAGTATGAGCTGCAAATTGTTGAAGTTTAAAAGGAACGATGTAAGCAATATTGTAAGAGTGGCAGATTAGGGATACCATACAATCATTACTGCTGAAGCTGTCTAGAAATAGAATAAGAAGAAACGGTAGAACATCTTATATATGGATGTAAAGGTTCATATAGGAAAAGAATGACAACTATCGATAGCGGTTTCCTCGACGATATCTCGGATGTTGCACAGTTAAAACTTTTTGAATTAATTAATTTCATCAGAACTCCTGAGTGGGGACCCCTTCAATGAGGACATGTGTGAGGGAATTTTAGTCCCAGTGGTATCACAATTGTCCTCCCATGGCCTTGGTGCGTTGATCAACATCCACTATACCTCCCTTCCTGCCTAGTAACTTTCTATTGTCTGTAAGTCCACAAAACGTCTTCTATAAGATGTTTATAAGGGACTGCAGCAGAGTTTAACTCAATTATAGGCGGCTGAAAAAGGCTCTTGGTGTAGGACTTTGAATCAAAAGAGTAAATTTTGCATATTGATTAGTTGAAAGGGAAATACGAAGAATGTCATCATTAGGCTTAGCTGCTCAATCTCCTACGAAAGATCACCAACCTACATAGTATAAAGTATTGATGGTTACGCTTCCGATATTTTGGTGATTGGAACTTATAATCTTTTTTCTTTCCTATTCAGAACTTTGAGAAAGCTTCTATTAAATGTCAGTATTACTAATAGACAATTGCCATTTTTAACGGTAAATAATCACTAAAGGCAATACAACACGAAGATAGTGAGGAAAAAACAAACAATCTACCACTTGGCATGATTGACTTATCGAAAAGTCTTAATGCTTTCTCGCAAAGTAAGATATCAAAAGTTCGAAGCTAAACGGTTGTTGCAACAAGTCGCGACAACATCAATACACAACTTAACTTATTTGATTGTCAGTGCCATTTCTCTGACGGGAAGTGCGTTTGAACTTGACGGCAGCAATATTGTTGGTAAGAATGCATAAATACAGGTGAGTAGACAGTTTCACGAAAAGCTTATATTATCTATGCTTGTGTTAACTGTTATTAGGGATGTTACTTCCCACAATTTATAAAGGATTTGTCAAAATTTTATTTTATTTTTTTAAATACTCTTCTACTAGTTCAGAATAAATAGAATTTTCGAGACTAACATTTTTAATAGTGTTTTAAAAAAAAATGTAGTAATTAAATGCGACCTTCAATAATTTTAATGAACTCGAACTGCCCATTTCAGGATCCCGAAATCATAATCCCGTAAGTTTTTAACTCACAGATTTAACAATATTTTCTTAAATAAATAGTTGATTATATGTGATCCCTAATAATTATATTCGTTAAATATAAGAAATGAATTTAATCCCTTCCAAAAATAAGTAATTTTCGGGATCGGGATTTCGGACTACTACCCACAAATAAATTTCTTCTAAACTATATAATCGAATATATACGATCTCCAATAATAATTTTCTTTAAATATAAGAAATGAAGGCAATCAACACAATTTCTGTCAAGATTTCATAATCCCGAAATTTCGTGACTTAGATTTTGCTTAATATTTTACAGTTTAAGCAGTTTTTTTAAAAAATGAATTAACATTATAACTTAAACCCCAATTTTCAAAAAAGATCCTGCAACACAACCAGAAATTTTGGGATTCAAATATAGCTTGAACCCTAGCTTGAGGTTCATTCGAGATCTAACCGATTAAGCTGTATTGAACCATATTGTTGTAAGTCTCTAAATTTCGGGATCCCGAAATAAAAAAAACGCTCATAAAAATAAGAAATTAATAAACTCTAAATAATTTAAGAAATGACAGCATCAATAATGGCATTATACTAAATTCTTTAAAAATAAGCACATCCCTAATGCAATATAGCGCGGAACTCAACAGATGTCAATAAGTTGTTGCGCCGAAACAGCACGCCAGTGACGCTTGAGATTTTGCTTATACAAAAATTTACAACCAATGACAAGTGTAAAATGCTAAGAGCCAGCAAACTTGAATGATATCAACCACAAGTAAAATAACAACAATAACAACTGTATGTAGTAGCAGCAATGACATGTTTGCAACTGTAAGCTAACCACAGTCTGAATATTGTGATTTATGATGTGACTGCGAACCACAGCAGCCACAGCAGGAACACTTTGGAGCTCTGTTGGCGTTGGCGCTGTTGTTGCAGTTGTTGCTCTTGTTGTGATTTCAAGTTTTCACGATGTGCTGTCAATGTGACTGTTTATTGTTGTTGTAGAACTTATGTGTTGGCTATTGACTGCTGATGGACCACTGATGGGGCAGCACAAATCTCAAGCGTCAACAAGTTGTTGCATGCCACGGCTGGCATTGATGGACCGAAGAAATGAAGTTGTTTTGCGTCAACGTGAATATGCTGTCAATGAATGAAGTGACAGCAACGACGGTCACTTGAGAATTCATTCAAATTTTACAAGGAAAAGTCTTGGTGTTTTGGTGTTGGTGTTGGCTTAGTGTTTGTTGTTGTTGTATTTAACAAAGGAAGTTTTTCATTGGGAAAATAATGCTAAGATGATGTAAATGGAAATTTTATTGAAGGTCTTAAGAAATGGCTTTCTGGATGGAGAAATAATCGGAAAAAGACTAGGGAGTTACTGGCCCCGTTTATCGAAAGTAACGGACGGAGATTCGTTAGCAGATAATCACTGAGTTGATATCAATTTTTCATTATGTATTTAAGGGTTAGCCTTTTAGCTTGGTCCTATGGCAGTGTCTTGATTCTTTACACGAAAGACCAAGGGTATTCCAGATTTTCTTTATGGGATCCAAAAACGAAGTATGAGTAATGATGGTATTTCTTTCATAAATTGTAGGGAACTGTATGGAAAATTACCTTCTTCTTCCACACAGTCTTCTGCGAGATTTTCTCTCAAGGTTACGTCAAGTGATCTCCAAATTCAAATCCTTGACAACTTGGACTCTTTCGGTGTTTCTTTGAGCTATATCCACACTTGAGACACCATCAATCATTATCAATTATCTGGAAACTATCTCCAAAGTGAAAGGCTGTATGAAATATTCCCATATTGTAAGTAATACGATTGCTTGAATCCAGAGGATCTTAAGTGCTTCAAGTTATAAAGCGTATTCCTCAAGAATGACTGACATTCGGCCATTTAAAGTTTTATTACATAGCAGAATAGTCGAACTGTTGCGATACAATGAAGTCCCCACCCGTATAAAACTCAGAAATATTTTTTTCTGATATGTCAAAACTTTCTTTGGAAGGTTTTTGAACTCTCGAAAAGTTGTGAATATCTTAATCAGAGGACTAAGTAAAATATGAGGTCCTTTCTCTATTTAAAGACCTAAGCTAATCTCTCGGATACCAAAGATAATAAAAATTACAATAACAACAATAAAATGAAATCACATCGACCAGGTGGCCAGGTCAACCGATAGTCCTTCGAGTCATACTATTCATGCCGTCCTTCAATCAAAATGCGCGCTAAACTGCCTGCTCGCTATTATAGTACGCAGACATATCGCACGCTCCCGCTCGCTGTGTGTGTCATCCATTGAAGAGTGAAAAAAAGAATAATAATAATTCGCTCCACTCTGCACAGAACTATGGACAAGCGGTCAGCCAGCACTAAGGCGCTCATAGAAAATCGACGAAGCGTTAAAGTAGCGCAACAAAAGGTGGGTGAGAACAGTAGCGAATCGCAAACAGATACTTTATACGGCTAATGTGGCCTGTGACCTCTCACCTTTATGTGCATGGACACATGATCCTTGGCATATATAGAAAAAACTGCCCGTATTAGTTTCGTATTGGAATTTAAATACTTTTTAATGGCGAAACGAATGGCGTATGCATTGGCTGGGCGTAGTTGTGAACGCGTGCGGTCTCGCAGCGTGTGGTAAAATCGGGCGTGGTGCATAATGATAATAGCGTGAACTTATGACACCTGAGTGATTTGGAATTTGCAAGCGGAAAATGATGGGTGGATATTACTAATTTAGTTCATTGATATGCAGAATGATTTTGCTTTTCATTGCGAATATGAGGGGAGGTCTTTATATCTCTACAGATGAGGAATTTCCAATAAGTATCTTTCTAGATCTATAGAGACCCCATTATTAGAAAAAAACTTTTCAAGTATTGATTATGTTGCTTTGTAAAGATATATTCCAAAATGGTCTTAGTCATGTGGATATTAGAGCTGAGAAGAAGCCTATTTGGAGGCAATATACTCCTTGTTTTACAATTGTAATCGTTTGAGGGCCTGGAACTAAGGTAGCTCGTAAAGAAAAGCCGAAACAACCGAGCAAAATCGCTGAGAGGAAGGTATGTGGATTAAAAAGGACACCTCGATGTAGGCACTCTGGGTCATTTGGGAAAAGAAATTGGCTTTAAGGACTACACTATTATCTAGCTGCAAAAGTATTTTTGTTTCTTTCATTCAATAAAATTTTAAATTAGTTTAGAACTACTCTCCCATTGATCAAAGATCGAAGCTTTTCTTAGAACACAAAAAAAATTGTTGAGCCTTTCTTTTTGAATTTGTCTTCACAGCAGTGCAGTCTTTTTCGACCTCTGACCTTTAGGACTCTTTTAAACTAAATTCAAAGCCCCCAGTGCGGACAGTGACTAGACTTGTTACTTGAGCCACGCTGGCTTAAAGACTTAGGTTATTTAAATTTATAAAGAAAATTAACGGTTTTCTTTCGAAAGACAAGAAGATTCTTCAATTCACAAAACTTAGAGAAATGAATCCGAAGTTATTTCCTTACGAAAAGAAGGCGCAAACGCTTTGCCTAAGTTTAGAATCTCTGAACTACTTGATATTTTTATCACTCCAACTGTGCTCTCGGGTACCCCAAGGGTCGGTCTCTACACTTCTGCTAAATATTAAATTGGGAATGTTGAGAAATTAAACAAAAACATTAGATTACTGAATTCAAAGTAGGACTTAAGAGAGAGATAGAGAGAAGTGACTTGAAGGGAGTGATTCTTCTTTGGTTTCCATGACTGCTTTGATAAATTTTTTACCAAAAACTTGATCCCACCAGTACCCCGCTAATGTCTTCATAAATTTTTAAATTAAAAACGCCAACTCCCAAATTATTTATGAATTATACTTTAACCTCCACTGTCGTGTCTGTAACTGTACACCATATAACCAAAGTCCTCATGAGTTTTCTTTGCGCAAAACTCGAAAAACTTGTAAAACAAAAGACTACAGACCACTAAGCTTTCTTACATTACAGGCGTAACGTATGGACGCAGGCTTAATCTTTAAATTAATCTTGAAGTGAACTGTAATTATAAGCAATATGAACGGGGATCAACTTCGACAGTAGCTGTTGGTAGTCTAATATCAGTGAGTTGGAATCTCCAAAGCAGCTAGCAGGCATGGCGCAAAATTACACAGCGATCCTCCACATTTGCGGCGGTACCACGTGTGGCACTTGACGACAAGCAAGGGCACATAAACTTTGAATGTTATAATTTGCAAGCGCTGGTGGTGATGATGATGGTAGTGTGTGGGGTATAAGTTGTAAGTATATATTTAAATATGATTTTCTGTAGGCATTGGTGGACAGTTAAGCTACCAGTGGACGATGATCCAGCGAGGTGATAATCCAGAGGTTGACATATGACGCCTCGACGGGCGCTGAAGGCAAGGTGTTGTTGTAAGACTGTCAAAGGCTTGCAGAGGTGTAGGCTTTGGGACAAACAAATTTCTGAAGCAAACATTATGATCAGAGTTTCTAAAATGCCTCCGATCGCACTCAATGATCAATGGCTCGCGCATGCGCATGCGCAACAGTAAATTGCAGCGCGTCGCGCAACGCCACAGGGTGACATTTGTGGCCTTCTTGTGCTTTTCAATTACAACAAATTGCTTGTAATTATTATGATGTGCAGCGATGATCATCAAATTGCGATCCGTATCGTTGCCGATGTCGCACATTTGAAGGTTATACCAGTTAGGTCGGCTACCGAGCTGAGAGCTGCCGTTATTCCGCAGCTGATCCACTACTGTGTATATATACATTATCAGCAGTGCGATCGCTGCGATCAAAAATCAATACATCATCATCATCAGCATTAAGCGAGTGTGCTGCAACACGCCGAGAGATTAAATAATCGATGGCGGACAAATAAAATAGGTAAAGGAAATCAATGCAGAGAAGAGCGGAGTGCAGAGGAAGGCACGATCATCAACGCTGACGTTATCACAGGATTCATAAATAAATGAATGCCACTGCCACAACTGGACAGCAACAACAGCGCTAGCATCCGGTCAAGCGTCGGCCGGTCAAAAGTTGTTTGTTGCATGCTTCCCTTTTGCTGCGGCCGCATAAAAAGACAAGTGATCGATGCTGCGCTCATTTTAGTGGCAAATAAATGATTGCCGCGACATACTACATACACAAGACCCCGGACGGTAGCCGAAGTCAAGCGAACAGGTCAATGAAGGCGAATAGCAGGCCAAAAGAAGCCACGCTACACAGCCGGTTGCAGTAGTCGAATCAATTTGTGTTGTTGCACTTAGAAAATACCAGTCTTGTAGGCGGCGCTCTCAAATATACTGTAGTATAGGCTAACAAAATAAATACTTCAATGGCACATTCAATGCGAAGTTAATGACATTTGCCGTTCGTTTTTTTGCCATTTCTGTAGTCAAACGCGCGCGACACGAGTCCAACGTCTGCCATCGTCAACTGCAGCGCTGAAATGCTTGTTGCACCTTCACAACATTTTTAATGACAGTGCAATTATCGGACAGAAAGCAGAAAATTATTCCTGGAAGATTTGCACGCAAAATGCGAAGATGTAGCGTACGCCGAAGAAGAGGCAGAAGCAGAAGAGCGAGTAGGATTTGAAAATCCTAATACGTGTGCGTAAGTGCTACTAAAATGTAGGTGCCTCCATGGGGGCGTGCCCAGTCGCTGTGCACTCTAATGAATTGACTTGAAATGTTCATTCGCCAATTCTTGATCGCTGCGCTGCGGCCAATGTTTCTTCTTTCGTTCATGATTTTCGTAGAGTAATTTAAACTGTAACATTTGAATTGCAGCGCAAAACCTGCAATTATCTGCTGAATTATTTAGTATTAGGGCGCATATTATGGCATTAAAGATACGTGCTGAGAGGGAGTTGGCAGATACATACAACATTTCTTCATACCGATAGACATAAATAACCGTAAGAAGCCTGCGGTAAGAAACTATAAACCAAAAAAGTTATAATTTATATTAGTGTTGATGGCTTAAGAGAACTCAGTTGTTGGATTTTGGTCAGAAATATACCTGTAGATGTAGATGTAGATTTGTTTAACGTATGTACCTGCCTTTAAAAGGCCTAACCATACGTGTATTCAAAAATACAAACGGATCAATACAATGCGTTGATAAGCGCCCTGTAATATGCTATGCACCTTCCAGTACCAATTGGCGTGTGGTATGGACACACTTATGCCACCTTGGTAGGGCCGAGGCCCATCTAAAACCTCTGCCGTACTTTGGGTCCGGCACCCGGTTGGTTGCAACTCCACACCGAGAAGCCAAAGGCCCTCTGCCTGCATTTAGGTTTTGAAACCACAGCCACCACGAAACTCCCCGAACTCCCTGTCTCAAACTAGTTCAAAATGAAAATACAACTTCATAGTTCGCTTTAGTTTCTTAGATAAGAGTTTAATATCGAGTGTGCCAAATTCTCTGTTTTATTACAAATAAGTGGTCGCTCAAAGTAAAAAAAAAATTGTTGTCAGTTTGAATTTTTTAAATGTGAACTAATATTTTTTTTACAATTTGGTTGTCTTATTGATGGGAAGATGTTCTCGAGCTAAGATATCACGAGAAAACTTATATATAGCAACAGAAACAGATAAATGGAACTCAAAGAGGCTGTGGTAGACCTTTAGAAACCACCAAGGGACTTACATTCAGTGTTTTTTGGGACAAGAAGAGGATATAGAAAGATTCAGCTAAGATGTGCCATCATATACGCCATATACATAGATTGTTCCCTTAAATACTTTTTCATTGATGAGAAACAATAATTTTCTTAATTTTTACAAGAAAATACGATAACACTTTTGAGGAAGGGAAAATAAAGCATGTCTAAGTCAAATAATTGGTCAAATATTATAATACTACTAGCGGACCGGACAGATATATGACATTTCAAGCTATTAGGATATTGAATAAAGTATTTTTGTTTTTGTTAGGACAAACTGGAATAAATATATTATTGAATTGAAGTTGTAGTACACCGACAGTAGCGACATTGTATTATAAAAGATTTCCTAATCAAAGACAATTTTATATTTCAGAAGGTAACTAATGATGAAGGTAACCAATTTTGATACTGGATGACTTTGTTCAACATAAATCCAGCTTTTTTTTCAATAAATCCCCAAGTGCTTGAGTGAAGCACTCGAAGGCAATTGATACGAAAATTTTGAAAAATTTTTTCGAGGTACGGACGAAGTTAACATACTTAGATTCTTAGCCGAATGCAGTCGCTGAAAGACTTATTGTTGATCAAAAACCCTGAAAACTCAGTCTTCATACAGCTAGTAATATACAGTCCTACCTTTTTTTCATGTGAGCAGTCAAATTTGTGTTATGCTATGTACTGGAAGAGTGCCATTCCATAACTTTAGATGATGCGTTCAGTCCGGGATTACAAATCAAAAGACCGTGGAATCAACATCTTTCTAATACAAAATGGACAACTTTATTTATGTCGTTCTTACAATAATAAGCTACCTTATATCCTACATTTGTAAGATAAGATCAGAAACATAATCTAGAAGTAGGAGTAGAAGCTCTCTTAGACACACATGTTTATAATAACTGGTAAAATTTGACTCGGACTGTTCAAGTTTAGCTACACGAGAAGATCAAGGTTAAGGTCAAGTTAATCTTGGGGAGTATGACACAGCTCAATATGATAACTATGGTTATTTCAAATATACAAAGTAATATGTTAGTAATATAGAGGTTTACGGGACGATTTTATTAGTAAAACAATCTAAAAGTATAGGAATCCGGACTAATCGGAGGTACCAATAAATAGATTCAAAAGTATTATTTATTTATTATTTGCTTTTTCCAGATATTCCTTTTCTAACTGGAAAATATGGTAGACTGCATATCAACCTTTATAATGATTTTTCCACAAATCTCATTTTCGTTATTCCTGTGAAAGTACATTCGATGCCATTATGTATGGAACTCGATTTATTTGGCATGGCCACCACGGGCACGCTTAACGTTCCCCACAGGAAATAGTCTAAAGGCGTCAAATCGCATGACCGAGGTGGCCAGTTGACTGGGCCATTTTCGGAGTTAACACCTTCACCAAACTTGGTTTTCAATAATTCGTTTGTGACATTCGCTGCGTGGCTTGTGGCGCTGTCCTGTTGGAACCATGTCTTGTCAAAGTCCATATCATCCAATTCGGGGAAAAATGTTCGGTTATCTTTGAGCGGTAGCGATTCCCATTCACAGTAACGTGCCGATCTTGATCATCACGGAAGCAGTACCGTCCAATGACGCTGTCGGCTCATAAACCGCACCAAGCCGTAATTTTTTCATTGTATTTCATTGTGGTGACTCAGGTGCCATTCAGCCAGAAATGGGCCTCATCTTTGGAGATAATGTTTCGATAAAAATCCGGATAATTTTCACATTGTAGCATAGCTCAATTCATGAACATACGACGATTTTGGTGGTCAAGCGCCTTCAGTTCTTGCGTCAAATTGATCTTATAAGGATGTAGGCCAATATCTTTTTGCAAAATTCGCCACAACGCCGTCACAGAGATGTCCAACGCTTGAGAACTACGTGTGATTTGGGTATTCTTCAATTGATGCGTTAGCGGCAGCAATATTCTCGACACCACGGGCACTTCTTTGTCTCACTGGCACGGGAACACTTTGTACTGTGCTTATGGATTCAAATTTTTCCACTAGACGCTCAATTCCTGATCTGACAGGACGATTATGACGAACATAAATTAGACTGACTCCGAATTTCGGTGGTAAATTTTAATAATTGTAGTAGTAAAATTTAAAAAATATGGCATCGTTTGCTGTCCCCATCGGTCTACTTTTGTAGCGTCCCTTTTGAAACACCCTTTACAATTATATGTATATTTTATTTGAACATTTGTTCAAAATATCAAATATATATATTTAGAAATACGAAAACTAAGACGTTAGTACCTTCCCCTCCATTGACGCCTAAAAAAGATATTCTTGCCGTGGACAGCATAACTTATTATGGGTTCATCCAAAATCAAATACAAAAAATTCAAATTTTAGTTTTCGACAAAAAACGGGGTCATATTTGCGGCAGTGTTTAATTGAAAAACATTTCAAACCCACCCAAAATTAAGATATCTTCATGAAATTTGGAACACGTATTTCTTTCACATAAGGAATGTCATATGGAAGCTACACAGAGATTTTTTTACAAAATGGAAAATGGGCGTGGCATCGCCCACTTATGGGTCAAAAACCATATCTCAGGAACTACTTGACCGATTTCAATGAAACTTGGTTTGTAATAGTTTCTTTACATCCCAATGATATGTTGTGAAAATAGGCCAAATCGCTTTACAACCACGCCTACTTCCTATATACCAGAACTTTGAAGACGATCTGAATCGTTTACTTTACAATATATAAAGTAAGCACTAGTGAAGATATCGGTGCAGAACTTTGCACAAATACTACGTTTATAGTGTGGCAGACCATAGGTTTTTAAGGCCCCATATATCGAACACGAGGGCCTCGGTGCTTCTAACCTAATATTATGGTTTCCATTTTTCAATGGACTTTATGCACTATATATGACGAATATGTGGGTAAAATTGTGTATTATTATTATAAATAAAGTTAAATAAATAAATTGTGAGAGTATAAAATGTTCGGTTACACCCGAACCTAGCCCTTCCTTCTTCTTCTTAACTGGCGTAGAAACCGCTTACGCGGTTATAGCCGAGTCCACAACAGTGCGCCACGCATCTCTCCTTTTGGCGTTTTGGCGCCAATTGGTAATACCAAGTGAAGACAGGTCCTTCTCCACCTGGTCCTTCCACCGGAGTGGAAAACTTTCAGAGCTGGGGCACTTTCATCCATTCGAACAACATGACCCAGCCAGCGTAGCCGCTGTCTTTTTATTCGCTGGACTATGTCTATGTCGTCGAACAACACATACAGCTCATCATTCCATCTTCTGCGGTATTCGCCGTTGCCAATGTTTAAGGGACCGTAAATCTTCCGCAAAACCTTTCTCTCGAAAACTCCTAGTGCCGTCTCATCGGATGTTGACATCGTCCACGCTTCTGCACCATAAAGTAGGACGGGAATGATGAGGGACTTGTAGAGTTTAGTTTTTGTTCGTCGAGAGAGGACTTTACTTTTCAATTGCCTACTCAGTCCATACTAGCACCTGTTGGCAAGAGTGATTCTGCGTTGGATTTCAAGGCTGACATTATTATCGGTGTTAATGTTGGTTCCTAGGTATACGAAATTATCTACAACTTCAAAGTTATGACTGTCAACAGTGACGTGGGAGCCAAGACGCGAATGCGCTGACTGTTTGTTTGATGACAGGAGATATTTCGTCTTGTTCTCGTTCACCACCAGACCCATTCGCTTCGCTTCCTTATCCAGGCGGGAAAAAGCAGAACTAACGGCGCGGGTGTTGTTTCCAATGATATCGATATCATCGGCGTACGCCAGGAGCTGTACACTCTTGTAAAAGATGGTACCCTCTCTGTTTAGCTCTGCAGCTCTTATAATTTTTTCCAGCATCATGTTAAAGAAGTCGCACGATAGTGAGTCACCTTGTCTGAAACCTCGTTTGGTATCGAACGGCTCGGAGAGGTCCTTCCCGATCCTGACAGAGCTTTTGGTGTTGCTCAACGTCAACTTACACAGCCGTATTAGTTTTGCGGGGATACCAAATTCAGACATCGCGGCATAAAGGCAGCTCCTTTTCGTGCTGTCGAAAGCTGCTTTAAAATCGACAAAAAGGTGGTGTGTGTCGATCCTCTTTTCACGGGTCTTCTCCAAGATTTGGCGCATGGTGAATATCTGGTCAGTTGTTGATTTTCCAGGTCTAAAACCACACTGATAAGGTCCAATCAGTTTGTTGACGGTGGGCTTTAGTCTTTCACACAGTACGCTCGATAGAACCTTATAAGCGATGTTAAGGAGGCTTATCCCACGATAGTTGGCGCAGATTGTGGGGTCTCCCTTTTTGTGGATTGGGCAGAGTACACTGAGATTCCAATCGTCGGGCATGCTTTCTTCCGACCATATTTCGCCCTTCCTTACTTGTCTATATTATGAACCACCAACGATGTTCTTACTCTATTAGTGCAATATTTATGAACTGCATGAATACCGAGAACCTAACCTAATCTTGCATAAATGCCTTCGCATAATTCTAAATGCCTTACTCCGCAAATGATTTATTGCCAAATTGCATCTGCCCCACGCATACCATCAACCAACAGCATTTCCTAGCAACCAGCATCTGCAAAAAGTGCTGCCATTTCCCAAGTTGTCCTACATACGCCAACCGAGCATGCGCCCATGTACGTGCCACAATACGTGGCACAGGTGAAAATAAAATAGCAAAGGCATTATGTCACAATACAACGTCATCAAATTCGCTTGCAGACGCATTAATTATAAGCGAAAGGTGGCTGATTTGCCATACGAAGGGACGGACAGAAGACAGAAGGGTTTAGCAGTGAATATGAAGCGACATAATCAATGCGCCGAAAGGGTACACACATTTGGAGTTTATAGTTTGCTTTGTTTGTGGCACAAACCAAATAATCGAAGCGGTGCACGGAGAATGTAATAAAATCGAAGCGATTTTCTATCAATGACACAACGTTGTTGTTGGTGCGGCAACAAATGGAACGCATCAAATTTCAGCGAAAGGTGCAACATATATCGTACAACAACGTGCAGCACACACCTCAAATAAAACAAAAAATCGGAAATTGCATATGCGCATGCGCAGCCAATATGGGGAAGTGCACGCATGCGCACACATTCCTGTGGACTCCTTTGAATTTGTATGCTTAGAAAATGCGTGGCGGCGCTACTGGTGCTTACATTCATAGGAGTGTGCAACGCAATGTGCATTTCGCTGTCAAATGAGACGTGCTAATATTTGCTTACTCAAACACAACAACAACAACAAACACACATTTTACAAGCAGCAGCTGTATTTTCATTTTTAGTTCAATTTGGATTTTCCTTTATTTCTTTTGCCTCGAAATTATGACAGCGCTGTAATATCAGGATCTTCCAAAGGCTCCATAAAAAATTTCGAAAAAAATTTAAAAAAAATATCGAAGACAGATGCACTTGCTTGCATTTTGTGTGAGGAAATAATCAAAGGAAGTGTGTCGTTGACACTCACGCAGCGCTTCGAAGGATATTTTTGATTAGCAGGCGGTCCCAATATTCCTTTTTCTTATCATGTAGAAGGCGGCCTACACTCAAGTCTTGTCATACACGTTTACAGCGCTTCTTGGTTGAGTTTCTTCAACTATGACTGTTGACATAAGGCTGTAGGCAGGTCTGTACATACATATGTACTACATATAGATACCTATGTAATCACATTCAAAAATGTGTGTCTGTATTTATCAAGCTGGCATGTTTGTGCAGCTTTATTTTGACTGAACGAAATTTCACTTCAAGTGGCATTTGGAATGGAGGCACTGTTGTTTACTTTAAGAAAATATGCGCGTGCCGGTGTCGAGCCTTCTTAAAGGTCAGTCTTAATTGAGTTGCTACAATGAAATCTATGTAGTGAGGTTTTTTCAAGTTAACAGTTTCCACACCGTCATGCAGATAAGGCTTCAAGTGAGCAAGAACACTTTAAAATAGAAAACGTATGTATATTTTAGAGATTAAAAGTCAAGCTTTTTAAGATTCGAAAAATATGCATAAAGTAAAACAAATAAATATCCGTAAGTTTATTTGGCATCGAAAAAAAGTTATTAAAAAAATTAAGGGTATCTTGAAATCTCCCTAGAGTGTACTCTGTGGACTAGATGAAGTACGTGTACTTGGATAGGAAGTTGTCCTGGAGGCCTAACATTGAAGCAGAGTGAGAGTGATCGGGAAGAGGTGGAACCTCTCGTTAAACGTGGTATTCTAAATTACAATACCGTAGTTTAGCAGATGTTCTATGGAATATTTATTTGGTTAAGAGCGCTTGAAAGTAACACGCGATATGAAGTTGGAACGAGTGCAAAAAGTGGCTCTCATTAGCATCTGTGGCGCATTACAGACTACATCGACGAAGGTGGGTCATTTAGAAATCCTCGGGTTCGACTGCAACCCTGAAAATTGGATCAATGTGTTGCGGAACCTACTTCTTGTGGTTCCTTCTATGTTCACATATCTATTTAGGGGCGAAGCCGTAGAGAAGAGTCCCAATCAACTTATTCACGGATGGATTGAAGTCCAGATGGATGTTTGTTGGTGGATAAATAGTTGCCATCAAGGCAGCAGCATACAAAGTGCTCCGAAGTGGCAGGAGGTGGTTGATGACTACTAACTGCGTGACTGCGAGATCATTAGCTAAAGAAGAAAATATTTCACGTTGACCAATTTATTCTGCATAATGTCAACTGGAATAATTGAAATCTTTACCATTGCGGCGTAAGACTCAAAGTGTGCTTATTGGCCACTGCCGGGAGCCTAAACAAATTTCGGGATGTAAGTTGGCGATGTTGCATAGAGGCATTTGCAAAAGTGAGGCTGAAAATCTCGGAAGCACTAGTTTCGACTAACCAGATGAATTGGCTCCTTAACCCGTTACTGCCCAGAACTTTTTACGTTTCAGATTTTTCTGAAATGAAATACACCCATGCATTTTGGCCCCCTGAGCACGAAAATTAAATCTGTTTTACGATTCATTATATTCAATATTTAACTTTTCCGGAAAATGCAAAAAACCAACGTAGTTTGTAGTTTTATAGTGTAATTTTCAAGTTATTTATGAAGATATAGGGATAAATTTTGCTTTACCATATGGTAATCGTGGGTTAATTCGGGTTAAAATAGTAATTACCTTACAAATTCGTAACAAACGCTTTGGAGCAGGTCTCAACTTAACCTGATACTTCACGAGGGCACATTTTTTTCATTACACAAAATCTGTGTAAAAAAGATAGTTCGAAACCAGATTGTAGCTACACTTAATTTCATATAAAATCATTTCTAAATATATTCAATTTTAGAATAGATGTCTCAAGTATCAATGAGATATTAAAGTAAGAGCTATCTAAAATTTATTATGACGCGAATTTTTACACCGTATTAAGAATCTCCATTCTAGAGGCCAACTTCTTACAGTATAATTTTATATATCTAGATTTGGGAGCATTATTATTCTGACTTTTATTTATCAGCGCTATCACTTGCACAACCACTTTAGCTTTAGTTAAATGACACGACTTATGGCACTTTCAACACCACTGAACATGTGTTATCTCTTGCAATTAATTACTTAATGAGCACGTAGTTTCACACTTAAAGGTCCCGTAAATGCTAATGTTCTGTTGGAACAATGCATTTCTGTTAAAGGTGCCGATTTCCAAACATAGTAATTTAATTATAGAGATAAAGTTCGCAGTTTCTGCTCTATATTGGCTTATAGTGAAAAATATTACCATTTTACTAAAAGCCACATGCTATTTATTATGAAATATAAATGTTAATAGCTTTGCAAGCTCGCCCATTAATTAGATATGGAAATACTTCATGTGTTGCTTTTAGTGGTTCGCCGGTCAATAAGATGCTCTTCTCAACCATTTTATCAAAAATTAAAAAAAAATATGTATATTTAAAAGGTAATGGTACAAAGTAGTTTTTACTTTTAAATATTGGCAAATATCTCCTTTCCGCTTTTTAGCTCTTTATTCAATGCTTTATAAAAAGTGTTACAGTGATCGGATTTAGTTCAAATATAAGCCGTTTCGTTTGATAATCTGTTCCCATATAGACGGCTCCATAATACCCCCTTGTAGAATCCCTTCGTTATTTGCGAAGAACTCGGAGAGCCACTTTTCACAAGCCTCTTTTGAGTTCAACTTTATATATATGGCTATATGGTGGATGAGTCTGCCAACGAAGTGTGTGTTCTGGCGTTGTCCTGGTGGAACACTATACCTGCGGTCCAGTTGTTCGCAGTAGATGGTAGAACTAAGCGTCTGGCCATATGAGAGCAGCTGATAGTAGATGATTCCCTTCCAATCCCACCAAACACACAGCAAAACCTTCCTGGACGTCAATCCCGGTTTGTCCACTGTTTGAGACGATTCACCGGCCTTCGACCACGACCGTTTTCGCTTGATATTGTCGTATGTGATCCATTTTTCGTCACCATCAAAAATGGGTCGAGTTCGTTCCGTTTCAGCAGCGTACCGCAGGCGTTGATTCGGTCCAGAAGGTTTATTTGCGTCAAATCATGCGGCACCCAAACATCAAGCTTTTTTGTGTATCCAGCGGCTGGTTTATCTATGGTGTCGTTTTCACCAGCTCTGAATCGTCAAAACCATTCCTCTGTAGTTCGAAGTGATAGAGTACCATCCAAGTCTATAACTGTTGAACGCAATAACCAAACCAAATCAGGTATAGCGTCGTTTTGTAGGTTATGTCAAGACGTTTCAAAGATGTGTAGTAGCGCTTTATACCAGATACGAGCTCCGTAGCCCTTTATACACAGCCGCGAAATTTAAAAGACAAACAGGCGGAAGGGAAATATTTGACAATCTAATATAATTTATGATAAATAGATGAGAATGGCTTGCGAAAGGAAAGTTGAAATCGATCGAAATATTTTCAGGCTACCAAATATATTTAAGTTACTTCATTGGGATGACTTATAATATTATAATATATACCAATATACCTAGTTGGCAGTCTTTGGCGACTTATAAATTGAGTTCTAGAATCATATATCCACTAGGTTATACATTTGTATGTATGTAGAGTAACTGTGTGTTTACTGTATAGGCATATAATAACCAATATCAGACACCTATCGCAGCCATTAAAACTACCGAACTATAAGAATATCTTAATTTCAACGCACCTCGTTTATAAAAAATGGCACTTAATTTCAACATAATATGGAAATTAGTGTTCACTTGGAGAAGAAACTTATCTCGAATGCATAAAAGCCGCCATGAATGAACAATACGCGAGCAAATGACATTGGATCGCTAATAAAACGCAACTAAAACTAAATGAAAATGCAGATAAATGCGCATTAAAAGCGACCAAAAGAACGGATAAACGAAATGGAAAGAAAGGAATGCCTTGAAAAGTGAGAATGACTTTGTTGCAAGAACAACGCGCAGAGTGCATCATAAAATTATTAATAACTTTGTTAGTCGCATAGACATTGCCAATAGACAGTTAGAAGCTAGGCCTGCAAGAAAACATTCTAAATTGTTGTTGTATTTGCACTCTTGAAAATGAAGTAATTTGGTAGCTCGTAAAAAGTGTTTGCTTTTATGAGGCAGCGATCCATTATATGCAAAGAGATGATCTCTGTCTATATCTATGTCTGTATTGCCTTGCAACAATAGTTAAAATGCAAATTCACCCAACGCCTTTAGCCTCTCACTCTCTTTGTGTGCTCTGTGGCAACTAAGTTGCCGTTTATCGCCACAAAAAGGTAGAAAAACTTTTCATTATCTCTATCATTTCTTGGCGATAGTTGGAAAAAGCAACAAAAACAAATTTAATTGATTTCATTTGTGGCTATGAAGTGACCGCCATCGCCACTCGCCGTCGATACTACACTTTGGCATCGCCCGGTTAGCTAGGAGACTGGTAGCTGTGTTGTCTTATCGCGATTTGTATGTAAAACGCAGCTTCTGTTTTTAGAAAAATGTGCCATTGGCAATCACGTGGTTGGATCAATGAAAGTTCGTAGATTTTACAGTGTATGGAGTGGCTGCTCTTCTGGCTGTGCGAACTTTGGTACCCGTGTTCCTTAATACGACTATAATTTTGTAACACCATGGAATTATAGTATAATAATATACTTGTATATCATGATGATAGTTCCCTAGTTTAAATCCTCAATTTTTTATTGTCGATATAACAGGTTCATTTATGGTGATCGGAAAAATTGTTTCAATATTGATGGGATTCCTCCAAGTTAATAATTCTTCAGGGAGCACGTAACTAGTCCGACCTTCCATATTTCGAATACGGTTTACCCACCATTTTCGAAGTTAAAATCAACATTGGGTATCTTTCCTCTATAGACCCTTTCAAATTATTTTGTCACCAAGCATTTCACATGGTCAAATGTAAACAGTAAAAATTATTCCAATTCAGTAGCAACAAAGCATTAAGAATGACTTCGATCCAGAACATGTAAGTTCTGATAAGAGAAACTGCTACAAAATAAGTTAATGAAATCTCTACGGATCTACGAAATATATATCCGACAATAATCTAACAATATATACTACCCCTATAATATGTAGACTTAAATTAAGCATTAGAAGAATCGTTACAGATCTTTACCTAAGGGCATCTAAATTTGGAACCCATTTTCTAAAATATCGGGGATGATATTTTAATTCTTGAAAAAGATTTCCGGTAATAAAACCTTTCTAATTTTATTACTGTACTTTTTCTACTTTTTATTTATAGAAAAAACATATTAGAACGTAGAACTCGGAGGAAATGTGGTATTGTAGTGTGTTCAAAAAATAACGGGAAAAATATCACTTTTGTTTGTTTATCATGCCTCTGCATTTGGTCTGTAGCAGCCGCTAAGGTTAGACGTGTTTTTATGAGCTTTCGTTTCGTTAAAAGCTCACACTTCGTTGTTTGTTCGTGAATTCTTCACCAAAAACAATACTTTAACCAGCTCCATATAGTCCAGACAAGACTTCGTTTGAATTTTTCCTATTTCATAAAATGAAGAGAACCTTAAAGTGCCGAGCATACGAGAAATTGTCGAAAGATCCAAAGGATATCCCAACAAGAGAAAACGTTAACTTCGGCTGTACCGAAGCTAATATACCCTTCACAGGTGCATTTCTTTTAGTAACTATGTGTTTAAGCAAATCTAAAGACGTAAGAAAAAAAAAGAAAACATTTTACTAATTCTTTTTAGCCAGGGTTGTTTTCCAGAAACATTAAGGTTATATAGTTAACCGATCTGAACAATTTCTTCGGAGATTATATTATTACCTTAAGCAGTAATCCATGTCAAATTTCGTGAAGATACCACGTCAAATGCGAAAATTTTCCATACAAGCCATTGATTCCGATCGTTCGGTTTGCATGACAGCTATATGCTATAGTGAACCGATCTGAACAATTTTTTCGGAGATTAAATTATTTCTATGAGCAATAACTCACACCAAATTTCGTGAAGATATGTAGTAAAATGCGGAAGTTTTCCATACAAGCCCTTGATTCCGATCGTTCAGTTTGTATGGCAGCTATATGATATAGTGGTCCGATATCAGCAGTTCCGACAAATGAGCAGCTTCTTGAAGAGAAAATAACATCTGCAAAATTTCAAAACGATATCTTAAAAACTGAAGGACTAGTTAGTATATATACAGACAGACAGACAGGCGGACGGACAGACAGACAGACGGACATGGGTAAATCGACTCAGTTCAACATACTGATCATTTATATATATTATAGGGCCTCCGACGCTTCCTTCGGGTGTTACAAACTTCGTGACAAACTTAATGTACCATGTTCAGGGTATAAAAATCGAGGTTGGGGACTATTTTATAGGCGACAACATTAATGTGGACGAATGAATGAAATTTTTTTTCAAAAAAATGCGCGTTATTTTTTTAAATAACCTCATGGGCTAGAGATGGAAACATTTAACTTAAGGTCGATCCCATTTCTGAATAGACATTTAGTATACGGTTCGTTTGCGACAATATCGCTAGGTTTTCTTTAAAAATGATAAAGAATTCTAGGACATTTTAAGGCAAGCTACTGGCAGGAGCTACGTCCTCTGGATTTGTGGATCCAAAATAACATTCAAAATAACATTTTCATTCTTTTCAGGAGATTATGTTTCTGAATTCCGGTTAATCTGGACCAAATTTATTCCACGATGAAGAAAATCGTTTAAAAAGATGACTTTGATAGAAAACATACTCTGCTTTGGGTGTACCAAAGTTTTTTGGATTGAGTCCTAGATTTCAGGTTGAACCTTCGAAAACAGGTTGAATTGTAGTCCAACCCTTATTATTATATACATATATTATTCTCGAAGTCGAACATTTATTATGCCCCTTTATATAATAAACGCTATGTAAATACTTCGTCTTACGACTGCATATCTATGGCATAAAATCAAAGTACAAGAAAATTGCAAACCAATTGCAGCAACTATTAGCCGCAGCTACTTGCCAACTTCAATAGGATTGCATAGTACAAAAGTGAGAGACGAAGTAAGGAATTATGCAAAATTGCTGCAGATTTCTACTATACAAAGAATGTAACTGCCGCAACATCAAAGCAAATGCTTAGCGCATGCGTAGATGGACACACACACACACATTACAATCACATACACACCCGCGCCGCCGCTAAATATCAGCTCTGGCTAATCGCACAGATTTATCAAATTTCTGCGGTAAAATCGAGGTGCGATTTCATAGTAGCTGCTGGGATAAGAGTGAAAAGAAAAAAAACGAGGTTTGTTTATTCTACTGGGTACTTAACAACTTGCCTCCTTTGTGTTGGCACTGCACCAGTCTCACAGCCACTGAGCGCAACAAGGCGTGAGCTATCGCATTTAGGCTAACCAAAAAGTAGTTCAGTACCTAGCTGAACGACAGTAGCCAAGAATTTTATTTCCTGTCTTGTAAGTTGTTGTTGTTATTTTTGTTGTGGATAATACAAATTTACATTTGCTTTTGTTTGGAGTACTTTGTGTTTGTGCAAGCGATTAGACTATTTGCATTGGACTTAAATGGTCGAGTTGTGGTCGCAGGATATGTATTCGTAATGCGGCAGGGTCATGTGGAAATCTACATACCAAAATATATATGTATGTTTGCAAATATTCAGCGTACATATATAAATATATATTCCAACCGATAATGACTTCTTTATTGTTCTCCACTGACTTACATTTTTTTTTTGCTCAAAAGCCGCTTACTCACATGCGCGATAAAAATCAAACATATGCACATGCATACATACATATGAGTATTTTGTTTGCCCATATATCGGTAATTTGATCACATTGCCATTTTCAGCTTAAATTTTTTGATCCTTCTGCGCTTTGTTATATTTCTAGTTAAGTCAGTCGTTATTTGCTGACTTTGTTTTTGGCCAAATATTGACTTAACTGTGTGAATCTTTTGTTCGGAAATGCGGAAATGCAAAATTTCAAGTATTTGCTGAGAAACTAATATCTTTCCTTACATACGTAGGTGAGGGCTTATCACTGTAGCCAAGAATATAAGTAATACCACATATGATTCGTTTTTGCGATAAGAAAATGCAGTTTGAAAGATATATTTCTGGCAATATGAGATAACTATCAGCTATCCTAAGCTTAATAACTTTTTCATCTCTATTTCAAATCAGAGCGGGGTCTTAGAATCAATTCCCTACAATCTCTTCTTATCAACCACAAACGTAAACTTCAAAGCATTAATCCTGAAATAATATTGAGGATTGGGTGGATGCGGCGTTGAGAATTGTAGTGTACTATTTTCATTGCACCACAGCTGCATTAATTTTTGAATATATTCGTCAAGCTTTCTGGAGATTCAGTCTCTGAAATCTAGCCACTGTTTCCAAATCTAAGCCGATAGTGATTAGGTGGAGTGAAGAAGTTATTACTGAAATATTGCTAATCTAAATACTTTCAAAAATATCTAGTTATAAGAAATTATAAAAAAAAACTCTAAGCCTAAGGAGATTTTAAAGTCTAGTTATAAAAGTTTGCTAATTTTTCGCGAAAAAATTCTAAAATATTTTCATTGAAGTGAGTGGGTATCAATCCTAAAAGAGCAATTAAATTATTTTTAATCTATCATATGTATAAATCCTTTACGTGTTTTAATTTCAAAACTCACAGCAAAAATTCTTCTTTAAGGCAGTAGTCTGATTTAGAAACCGAAAAAAATAATTTTGCAATTTTTTATGAAAGGGAAGGAAATGATTGCGGTGAACTGAATTTTAAGACGATAGTGTACTATGTGTAAGGCTTAAAATACAATATTTATTATTAAAAAATATTGAAATTTTTTCAAAGTTTTAAGTATTTTTCTGGAGCGCATGAAGTCTGCACATGTAAATCGGTGCCGGTGATGGAGGTCGTGCGATGCATCTGAAACAGTCGAACCAAATTTTTTTTAATTTTTATAAGTTTCTTTTCTTTATGAACTAAAAAAATACCGAAGAAGTTATAAAATTCCAAATTTTTTCGAAGTTTGAAAAAAAAAATTAACTTTTTTAAGAAAAAAAAATTGACTTTAATTTGCAAAACAAGTAGTTTAAATAATACTTTTGTCCAATTTTTTTAGTTCAAATAGAAGTTAATTTAATACTGAAGCTAGATCACTTTGGTTTTTTTCGATCGGACATATATTCTTTTTGCTATCGCCGGCACCGTTTTCTAACACTTGTGAAAAAGAAAACTCGAGAAAACGCGCTTTAAAGGTCTGCCTGAGCATTCGCACCTGCTCGACGCTCGGCCACTAAAACTGCTCTTGCTTCGAAAATATGTCGAATTGGCATCTGGAATTTTAAAGACATTATTATTCTTGGATAGATTTGGAAGAGATTTAAAAGAAAACAAAAAAATCGTTTTTTTGAAGCCTGTAAAGCAGACTACTGCCTTTATTGGGTTCCGTCAGAGCTCATATTCCACAACCACAAGCGATAACAAATTGATGATTCCGATTGGTGCAAATCAATCGGAATAAATTCGAAGTTTTGATCGAAGAAGCATTTGTTACCCACCAGGAGAACGCTTCTTGCAATAAGACGAAATTAATAACGACATTCACCAAAACCGACTTCAAAATTTTATAGTTACGATAGGACGATATATTATATTTACAAAACATAATATTATATTTAGTTTTTAAACAATATATTGTTGAAATAAAATTCATTCTTTTTAGTTTTAATAAAAAAATTAAAATCAAATATTAAAAATGTAAAATTGTCATATTTATAGTTTAAACATTATAACTAACTACGAAAAATATAACCGATAATTATATTCTCTAAAAAATTGGAAAGTATTAAAAAATAAACTGAGGTATCGCTATGTTAGAATAATTATGCCGACAAGTGAATTAATAGGCGATAAACCGAAGGGCCCACTGGAAAGTACCCAGATGAAAAAATAACATTGACGAGTAATACGAACGATATAATATGTGCTTTGCTCTCAGTACCAACTAAATTGTATAATAAAATCGATAGCTTTGCCATAAAAGGTATAAGAAATCTAATTGAAGCATGCTGATACTCATTTATCCAATTAAATTTAAAGACTTTTCACTCACCAATTTTCAAATCGTAGAGAAGTCATCGAAGATCTGGAAGAGAAGAGATTACGATTAAAAATTATATCCATTTATTGTAAATACACAAATAGTAAAATAAAATTATACCGTGAACCAAATTCATGAAGAATTCATATTTTCGATGATTAGACTACCTATCTTTAAAACGTCTATAGTTTTTCCTCTGTAGAAATTTTGTCAAATACTTTAGACTCTTTCCTTTAGATCCCCAGATTTTTAAATATTTAGTTTTTCAGAACATTTAAACATATCGAAAGAAATTCAGATAAGTAGTAGTCTTTCGGGATAAATCGAATCTATGGGAACCGACGGTACAATGGAATATGGAATAGGCAAATAATTGTGTTCCATATTGACTACTAGGCCCATATATTGATAGTGAATCTATAGAAGCTCCAGGATCATGTACTGGCCGATTAATCGTTTAGACTCTGAAGAATCTGGAAAAGACAATCTGTAAAACCTCATTGAGAAATGGTATATTTTCATAAGAATTTGTATATGTCGATAGAGAGCTCAATAGTGCTTTATTAAGAAATTATTGGTTCGATACTGTAGACCTACAGATTCCGCTATTCCAATGATATGAGTCAGATACTTCAAAGTTATATGTTTACTTAAGACTCCATGTCCTATTATTGTTGTTGTGAGTTACAACATAAGGAATCTGATCTGTTCATAACCTCACCAAACTTTGTTTTGTCTAGTTCTAATTAGTATATTAACTTAAGTGCTATCATTCCTAGTATAATTATTCTTGATTTAATTATATATTTCAAAATAAAATATGACATATTATCTTTATAGTTGAGAGCGGAAAGTAGCGCGTAATCAATCTACTAGGTTATGATAAAGATTGGAGTCTCAAAAGTGGTACGAAAATTACCACTGCGATATTGTAACTTGGTTCCCTAATGACCGAGGATCGTGTTAAACGGTGCTAAATTAATGGTTTGTACCATAAGTATCGTATGGACCTGGACTTGTTATAAGATCAAGGACCAATTCAGGAGTGTAATAAATTGCTGTCGCTACACTGTAGATCTAAGGGTCAACTAACCGGCTATAGTGCCAAAAATAAAGTAACAAAAATGTATTTAGAATGATTCCCCAAGCGAAACAAATGAACCCCTGGACACTCTGGGTTGGCAAGTTTTAATGAATTAGCCAATTCCTCAAATATTTATTGCGCTGCCAAATAATTAGCACACATTATGAGTAATTGCTTCGGCATTTAATTTGAATTTAATGGAGAAGAAATGTTGAAACACTGCCGCTGCAGGCGGCAACACCTTAGAAATCCGTTTGGCCCGAAAAGCCGACAAAGCCATGTAAAACCTTCCCGCTGCACTGCAATGAAACCGTTAACCGTTAAACGCCTGCTGAAAATTACGATAGGTGTGAATTGCCAATACAACAAACACATATGCAAAAGTGTGTCCTCTCCGGCAGACAGACAGTAATAAAATATAACACTTCTTAGGCGCCACGTTGCATGCCACATATGGCGCTTGGCGTGAGTGGCAGGCGAGGCGTGTTGCGTGTTGCAAATTTAGTGCAAACGCAAGTCAGAGTGAGCTCAACTGCCCATCTTGCTCGCTGCATGCTGATGCGCAAAGCAAATTAACTAAACGCTCGTGTGCTGTGCATGTTGTTGTTGCTGTTTGCTTATAATAAATTATATTTTGGCATTGTAGCGGTCTTGTGAGCGATTTTGCGCTCATTCATTTAAATTTTTTTTGCTTTTCCAATTCCGAAATTTACCTGTTCGATGCTGGTTGCATGCATGCACTGGTTCGTGTGGCAACAATTTGGCAGCAAGGTGTGAATTTCATAGAAAAAAGTCAGCGACAACAACAACAAAAAGGGTTGCACAGAATAAAGGCGCAAAAAAAAACGCAAGTCAAGAACGTGCGAAGTAGTTCGCACCTTTTTGCAACAATTTGGCTTGCAAACTGCCGTTTTGTAGTTGTTAGTGTTGTTGTTGTACATTTGACTTTTTGTTGTTATTTTAGCTGCTTCTAAATTTTTTTTCGTGCGTTTTTGCAAGCAAAGGCTGCACTGCTTTGTTGAATTAGTGAATTTATATAGTTGTTGTTGTTTTTTGTTCTTGTTGTTTTTTGTTCTTGTACTTGTTGTTGTGCTTGTCTCATCGCCGACTTGCTGTTATTTAGCACATTTAGAACATAGTTAAACGGGTGATTAATGGCTTTTTAAGAGGCTCAAGCTGGGTATTTGAGACTCTTAATTGGAATCTACAAGTCAACAAGTTGAATTGAGAGGCACACACACACACACACATATATACGCATACATAATGAACTTTGTATGCTTGCAACACGCGCTGCTTGCCGCAACGTAAATCTGCTTAAAGTTGGCACTAATAGGATTTGATTGGTACGTTCATGCAGCATGTAGACAGTTCACCTTAAAAAAATAAAAACAAAAAATTAAAAAAATAACAACAACATTAACAAATATATATATATCTACCATCTCTCCTGCTCGTCCTGGTGTTAACTTCAACACCTTTTGTTCTTCGGGTCACTCCTTTCTTTTTGGCTCATTTGAGTTAAGTTTGCCGTGTGTCTGCGCGTAATATGACACCGCCTTCCTCCTTGGCGTTGCTTTTGTTGTTAATTAGCGTCAGCCGTTGTTGCTGCTCCCATTTTGTATGTATTTTATGTTTAGTTTTTATTTTATTTTTAATTTTGTTTTTATATTTATTTTTATGTTTTTATTTTTTTTCAATTTGTTTTTTACTCCGCCACTCAACGAGGTGTTGCCCCAGACAATATAGTTAGCGCAAATTTGTGCAAATTAACACCTACATCGTCGGCGTTAGTGTCTAAAAGCTGTTGATGGCCACTTGATTGATGGCGCTGGCGCATACTTCAGATTCACTGAATGTCTAATACTCGGTTTCTAGGAATTAAAGCACAAAATGATTAAAAGTAGCAAAGTGATTTGAAGGCACTGCAGTTGAGCGAGGATTTGAAGGAGCTCTGATAGTTTGAAGAGTTTTATTTGTTGTTTATATAATGTGTACTGTAATAACTAACTGTAGTGTATAAAAGAAATTCCATTCGAGTCAAATTTCCCTGTCCAACATTGTCTGTTGCAATGTTAGATGCTTTCGAAGTATGTAAAGAAATGAAGATTAAAATATGTACAAGTTCTGAATCAGTAAAGAAGTGTTTCAAGGGATTCGTTAGAGTCGAAATTTCCAACAAAACTGATCAATTCATCCATACTTGTAATACCATTGAAATGTTTAAGTTCTATAATTGTTTTGGTAAGTTTTAATGGTTTACACATCTTAATTGTAGTTGCCACCGAATTCGATATAACGACTTTAGCGATCTTCCGACCGTTCTTTACGATTTTTATAATAAATATGATTTATCTCTTGTTCAAAACAGTTTTCAGTTTCTACGACAACATCTCTTTCGAAATAGTTAGAAATTCGATACCTATAAATGAGTTCCTAAAGAGATTTGTCGGAATTGAATTTTCATACAAAAGTCAAAGATTTCGAAATATCCTACTAGAATACGATTTATTACAGTAAGACAGTCAACTTCTATCTTCATTTTGGTCAGTATGGTGTTAAGACCACTGCTGATTCTGAAAATCGTTATGTACCGCCAGACAATTTAAAAGGAAACTGAGCTCCAGATAATATAAATGTACTCTGGAACCACGTCATTTATCATCTAAGCATTTCCTTCTACATTGTCCAGCTTTTGCCAGACTGAGGTTGAAACACCTCGGAAAGCCCTTTTTCGGCGATCCTAGCGAATTGGCTAGAATCAATATTAGTCGTCTTAAGAAATTTGTAACGGATTCCAAAAGTTTTGCTGAATCTTAAAGGTTTTTGATCCACAGGGAGTTTTATTGGTACCACAATGGACAGCGCCAGGCTGTCTAAGTGAGATCTTCTGTTTTTGCAGAGATCTGCCTACAAACCTAACTTAACCTAACCCGATTTTAAATCGTTATGTACCGCCAAATATGTGGAGCTATAGGTTTATCATGAATAAATGGAATGGATAATTTAATTAGGCTCTAGATGATATAAATGTACTCTGGAACCAAGTCTATTCATTAGTTGAACTTTATATAAGATATACTCATAAAAATCATTCAATAAATAAACAATAGTCCAACTTTCAGTACGCATTACTTTTTTTATTTTGACAAGAAATCTAAGAGATCCCAGAGTCTGATATTCTTTCATTTAACGGATAACATATCCCGAGCTCTTAACACAAGGGAGTTCATTTCTAAATGTCTATAACAATTCAGTCTTGGACAAAATTTAAAATAAATAATTAAGAAATAATACACAATTTATGATCCGATAAATCACGCTGATATTTAAAGAGGAGGTGTCTGAGGTTCAAAGTATTTGTGGTTGAGAATTTATATAATGGATTCCTGAGGTTGAGGTTCAAAGTATTTGTGGTTGAGAATTTATATAATGGATTCCTTAGTAAGAACTTTTGAAGAACTAAATGGATTATTAAACAGAAATTAACCAATTTTGCTATTAGTCCATTCCAAGTTCAAAAATCGGGTTTTTTAACATAATATATTAGGCATTCTCTGGAAAAAAAAGCCACTTGAAAAAAAAGTTCTTTATTTTCTTTGGCAATGATATATCTTATAATATATGTAAAACCTAAAATAAAACATATGCTGTTAAGTCTGTGTAACGCGGGGTTGCCATACTGTAAGGGGCCAAAGTTTTTTGTAAAAAAAATTTCGAACCGCCATAACTTTAAAACTAATGAACAGATTTTAAAACACCATGTGACTTTTTTGTACAGAGTTTCCCAAACTTTAAAACTGTATATCGTAAATTTTTATTTTTTAAATTAATATTTCATAGCAAAAAATGAAAAAATTTTTTTTTTGGAATTTTTAACCCTTTATGCCCCCTTCGATTTTTTTCGAAAATATATTAAAATGTTCCTTATTTCATCAACTTTTTACCTACGAGCTACAAATAAAAAACCAACTCAGAACATGGTGAAAAATCATTGATTTATGCACTATTATTATCTGCAATTAGCGTAACCCAGGATTAACGACGTGGACGTAGTAGACATTTAATCCCTTTTTGTTTTTTAACATTTTTTTTATTTTTTTTTTTGTATTTTTCAAATTTTAATTTTTTTTTGTTTTTTTGGTTTTTTATACTCTCGCAACAAAAGTTGCTAAAGAGAGTATTATAGTTTTGTCCACATAACGGTTGTTTGTAAGTCCTAAAACTAATCGAGTTAGATATAGGGTTATATATACCAAAGTGATCAGGGTGACGAGTAAAGTTCAAATCCGGATGTCTGTCTGTCCGTCCGTCCGTCTGTCCGTCTGTCCGTCCGTCCGTCTGTCCGTCTGTCCGTCTGTCCGTCTGTCCGTCCGTGCAAGCTGTAACTTGAGTAAAAATTGAGATATCTTAATGAAACTTGGAACACGTGTTCCTTGGCACCATAAGAAGGTTAAGTTCGAAGATGGGCGGAATCGGACCACTGGCACGCCCACAAAATGGCGATAACCAAAAACGCATAAAGAGCTATAACTAAGCCATAAATAAAGTTATGAAAATAAAATTTGGAACATAGCATCGCATTAGGAAGGAACACATTTGAATGTAATTTTTTGGAAAAGTGGGCGTGACCCCTGCCCCCAAATATGTTTTTTGTACATATCTTGCAAACCAATAAAGCTATATAAACCAAACTTTCTGCAGTCGTTTCTTTTAGCCGTTTCCTTATACAGTCCAAAAATTATAGAAATCGGATAATAACCACGCCCCCCTCCTATACAAATGTTATGTTGAAAATTACTAAAAGTGGGTTAGCTCACTAACCAAAAACGTCAGAAACACTAAATTTCACATAGGAAATGGCAAATGGAAGCTACACTCAGATTTTTTTACAAAATGGAAAATGGGCGTGGCGTCGCCCACTTATGGGTCAAAAACCATATCTCAGGAACTACTCGACCGATTTCAATGAAACTTGGTTTGTAATAGTTTCCTTACATCCCAATTATATGTTGTGAAAATAGGCCAAATCGCTTCACAACCACGCCTACTTCCTATATACCAGAACTTTGAAGACAATCTGAATCGTTTATTTTACAATATATAAAGTAAGTACTAGTGAAGATATCGGTGCACAAATACTATGCTAATAGTGTGGCAGCCCCATTCTAAAAATCACCGAAATCGGACCATAGGTTGTCAAGGCCCCATATATCGAACATGAGGACCTCGATACTTCTAACCTAATATTATGGTTTCCAACTTTCAAAGGACTTTATACAATATATATGACGAATATGTGGGTCAAATTGTGTATATTAATAAAGTTAAATAAATAAATTGCGAGAGTATAAAATGTTCGGTTACACCCGAACTTAGCCCTTCCTTACTTGTTTTTATTTAAAATTATTACGTAGATTAGATTCCATATATAATTTTGTGCAATTTTTTGAGAGTTTTGATCCCTAAAAGGTATTTTATGAATGCGAAATATATGAAATTTTAAGTTTATCCTTCCGATAGTAATATAGAGAAATGCCTCAAAATAATAATATGTAAAGAAAGGTCATAATGGTGAATGCTGTAAGGTGGATCTATTTTCTAAACTGTTCTCGCTCAAAAAGACTTGTGAGTTTTTTTATTAAAGTTAAGGTTTCTAAGTTCTAAGAATGGTAGTTATCCTAGATCCACTCCATGAGTTTAAGATAACGCATTACAACTGCTTCTAACATAATATCGGAAATTTTGAGGAAGTTGTTCGAAAGGGATGTAAATGACCAGCACCAATCAACCTAGCTCTTGAAGTTCAACTCAGATTGGCGGTTTAGTTAACATATATATGTAAGTCTTCTCAATTTTGTATATATTATAATTATATTTTATACCAATCGCCACCACAACCACAAAGCGACTCCACTGAGTCAATGGCCACTTCAAAAGCATAACTCCGCACATTTAAGCTTCATTAAAAATCAATAAACGCGCACATTTGCGCTGCCGAATGCTCAAATTAATAGGAATTAAGAAAAAAGCAACCAAGAAATACATAAAAGCAAGAGTCAACAACACTAAAGAACGC
Organism: Zeugodacus tau; assembly: GCA_031772095.1. NCBI lineage: Eukaryota > Metazoa > Arthropoda > Insecta > Diptera > Tephritidae > Zeugodacus > Zeugodacus tau. Next base: position 47,898,590 of record CM062650.1, read on the forward strand.
GAAATTCAATCAACTGGATCAGTGCCAGCCATATATGGCAAGAGCAACACTAACCATATGAGAAGCGGCTCAAAATCGACAGCGCCTGCGCGCAGACATTGTTACAAATTTTATTCGTTTTAAATTAAACGATTCGTCGCTTTTACGATTATATGCAACAACAACAGAGAGGACATGCAAGGGACCACATGCAACATTTTTGGAGTGCAGCTACTAAATTGAGCAATCAAGTAAATTATTTTGCTTTCGATTTTGGCTCGATTTTTATTTGTTTTTTGACGTGCCGAAATTACTTGCGTGAGCTTGCAACATCATTTACGCTGCCCACATGCGTGCAACACCTTCGGAGCACACGAATTTTCGGCGATTTCTTGCAACATGTCAAAATTGTACGAAATTTGTAGCAAATTCAGGTGCGTTATGCTGCGCGGCAATTTGATGGAAGACAAACGAAAGCGATATTTGGTGGTAATAACCAATAATACATCACGCTTATTGATCCTTACAGCACTCGATGCGAGTATATGCTTTTAATTTCATTTTAATTTTGTTGCCGACCAGCTGCTCCTCACCTCACAATCGACGTTTTAAGCAATTATTACACAATAAGGATGAGCCGAGTGTTGCACTGTGCCAGTACTTGTGTTGCCTTCCGCATTGCGACATTGCATTCACCCGTTATATTGCATTTCATTAATTTTTGTATTTGGTACACGTAAGCGCATTACCGCCTAAACTATTGACACAACAAAAACAGGATATTAAACGTTCCGTTTCATTAATTTCCGCGCCTGGCAATAGTTGGCATTGACCGTTCGTTCCACCTTTTTCACTTGTTAAGTTACACAACAGTGTAGCGCGTGTTCGAGTGAGAGGAGTAAGTAGAATGTGGAATAGGAAGAAGGGAAGTGCACGTGTGCCTATTTAGAATATTTTTGAAACTGCTCAGGACACAGGACATAAGCAATATACATATAAACCCTTAATAGGAGAAGGAATTCGACCATCAAGTAGATTTACACAGTTTTAGTAGAGGTTCACGTAATTCTTGACTAGCCTTTGAGGTTAGAAATCGGACACGAAGTCTATTTTCAAGCTTTAAGGATCGCTTATATAGTATAACGCTTTGACTGCGTAATTCTCATGAGAAATTAATGCCAAGAATGCAATTATATACCGACCGATGTCTTCAAAATATTATTGACAAGATACTTAGTGGAGATTACTTTGACTCAGGTTAACATTTTATAAATACATGAAAACGTTAATATCCAGACAATCATACATTTGGTATTCACACCTCTTCGTAACTCTATTTTATTTCCCTATTAATACAGTTCTTGAATAAGAACTTGATATTAAGTGTGGACGCAGCTTTAGGTTTGCTCTGCTTGAGTTATTAACAGTTCTGTGTTGGGTGCCACTTTTAAGACTAAGGCGTCATAACACGTCAAACTAGTCGACCGCTTCCTGGAATTCTCAAAACAAGAAGATTATAGAGCCCCAAGCAAGCAATTCGTATTTAAATGAAGCTCTTAAATACTTACGTCATGGTCGTCACAACATTATAGTCGTCATAATCGTCCTGTCAAATCAGCAATCGAGCGTCTAGTGAAAAAGTTTAAATACAAAATGTTCCCGTGCCAGTGAGACAAAGAAGTGTCCGTAGTGTCAAGAATATTGCTGCCGCTATCCCATCATTTGAAAAAGACTGAAACCAGTTTCTCACACGTCGTTCTCAAGCGTTGGTCATCTCTGTGACATCGTTGTGGCGAATTTTCCAAACAGATCTTAGCCTATATCCTCACAAGATCTAATTGACGCAAGAACTGAAGCCGCTTGACCACCAGAATCGTCGTATGTTCGTGCAACAACTTGAAAATGTTATGGATTCCCATCGAAAAATTATATTAAGCGATGAGGCTTATTTCTGGCTTAATGACTTCGTCAATAAGCAATATATGAGTTATTGGTCAGGCAGCAATCCACAAGTACTCCATGAGCTACTATTGCATTTCGAAAAAATTACGGTTTGGTAAGGTTGGTGGGCCGTACTTCTTCCGTGATGATCAAGACAAGCACGTTACTGTGAATGAGAATCGCTGTCGCTCAATGATAACCGAATATAGGCCTGAATTGGATGCTTTGGAATTGGACAATAGTGATTCCAACAGGACGGCGCCATAAGCCACACAGCGAATGTCACAATCGATTTATTGAAAACCAAGTTTGGTGAACGTGTTATCTCACGAAATGGCCCAGTCAATTGGCCGCCTCGGTCGTGCGATTTGACGCCGTTAGACTATTTCCTGTGGAGCTACGTCAAGTCTGTAGTCTATGCTAACAAGCCAGCGACGATTGCTGAACTTCGTACGAATATAGAACGTGAAATTGCAGCCGTATCGACCGATTTATGCTTGAAAACAGTCGAAAGTTGGGTTCAGCCTCTGGACTTCTACAAACGTGCCCGTGGTGGCTGTGCAAAAGAAATCTAGTTCCATTCATAATGGCAACGAATGTACTTTCACAAGAATAAAGAATTTTATTGATATCCCAAACCATTTTTGTAACGCTCTTATTGAAAATCCCTTTATAATAAAAATAAATTTCCTGAACTAAGAAATCTAGAGCTCAACAACTGCAAAATCATGTTGTTTCCAACTAACTTAGTAATCAATAAAGCTCCTTTGTCTGTTGGCGAGATTCAGAATTATTCAAAGATTATAAAATTTCTATAAATTCTGGTAAATATTTTGAGTTTTCGAGTCAATTGTACAATTTTAGAATAAAGATAGCTTTTAATAAAGGCCAAAAAATCTGTTTAATGTGGATTTTGACTTACGAGTCCCAATTAAACCATTTTAAAATATATTTGTAGCAGAATAACGAAATTTCCTTATTAACATAGCTTTTGACTGTTCATCATCTGAGTCCATTATAGTTGTCTATCCCGAATGATATGTTTTGTTTTCGATATATGGGGCCTTAAGAGAACGTACTCTTCCGATTTCGATTTTTAGAATGGGGCTGCCACACTATCGACATATTATTTGTGCAAAAGTTCTGCACCGATTGCAAATATTAACCGAACATCTCGAGGCTGCTCAGCTCTCTTGTAGAGATAACTTGGTGGACATTGAATATGAATCACCAAAGTTGGGTCAACAATAATACATGTAAGACTACAAGATTTGATTATATGTCCACGAATGGTGTAGATGAGAATATCTGAGGTTGACAGACACAATAATTATTTGTATATATAATACTTCCAAGCATATAGAAAGTATGTTGGACAACACCTGGAATGATTCTGTAAATTCACTTTCTGAAATCTGTTATCTCAAAATATCCACAAAAGTCATGTATATAAAAACATACGTAAATAAGTTCGTCAGTTCACTGTAATACAAAATTTTAAAAAAATTTCTTCTCGTTGAAATGATTGACAGCCTCAAGTATAATACTTCAGAAAGCAAAAGAGAAGGCAAGCGTTCTTCCCATTTTATTTGATATTTCGTATGAAGAAAATGAGCTCCCGTTTGATCTGATACTCTATAAGAAATCGAAATTCAGCTAGGAATTTCACCCTCATAGCGATTCGACTACATATTTATTGGGTTCTGAAATCTAAACCCATATATTTACGACCAAATAAATAGTTCAAAATATGCGCTGATCGGCGCAACACAAGCACAATAAATACATTAAACCTTTTTATGAGCACAAACGCTAGGAATCACCGCTCCATAAAACGGCGAACAAATCTTTATCGCTGATAATCATCAAAGCTTTCATCTCTATTGGAACAGACAGGCGGCGCTTACATAATCCACGTACTACTACACTTGACATTGCGAAGCCGCGATCATTAAATTGCTGGGATTTTTTATAGCTTTATTAATTCCAACGCAGCACTTAAAGCACAAATCGTGATAATGATAACAAAGAGATCGTCAGCAGTGATTATCTGCATAAAATGAAGCACAGCGAATGTGGCTGCTGAGGGAGTATGTGTAACCGAAAATCGCGCGATCAACAAGAGAGATCGAGATCGCTGGACAATCAGATCGAGCGTATCGCGTGGCGGCTTTATGTCGCTGCCGGGTTGTAAATGATTCTTTACGATGCTTAAATTGTGTTTTAATTTAATAAAATGTTTGCTGCTACCCTGCCACCAGCCACCAACCACCACATTGGGGTGCGCAACAAAGTTGTGCGTAATTTTTATGCGAGCCATTGATTGGCGGCGCACAAACATTGCACGCAGTTTGATAGCTCCTACTACATATAGCGGTGGTGGTCGTGTATTGCGGCAGTAAAAATCATCAAGTGGCATTTTATGCGCGGCGCTGCCACCTTGGTGGCGATTTTACGATGCGGCGGCGCTGTGATGAGATCAACTGTAAAGAGGCGTCTTTTGATACAAGTAAGGTTGTCTATGCGTTCGGCTACTCAAATTCGGCTGCGTAAAAGTTGTAAAAACGGTTTCTGCTCTATTTTGTTTACGAAAACCCAATTTTAAAGCTCAATAAAAATCAACAATGTTGCCACATAAACAATAAAAATATTTAATTAATTAATATGTATATTTAATGTAGCGTTTAAATGACTGCGACCAACAGAAGAAGCAATTAAAAATGTATTAAAAATTGTTTGCGCATTGGTGGCATGTACGCAATGATCATTAAGAGACGCTTGAGATTACTGAAATGTTTGCTTTGGCAAAATATATGCTTACAACTCAGTGGACAGATATAAACCTTCATTTCAAGCAATTCTGCTCGACAACAATTCGCTTTTGTGTTAATTAATTTAAGTTTTAGCATTTTCATCAATTGAAACCAAATCCCTTATGCGTGGCATTGACAGCACTCCAGAGGCTCACAGGCAACAGTTCCATGGAAATTGTAACTATTCCGCTCACGATCACCTCGTCTCATTAGCGCCAGAGTAATGAGCAAGTTGGCGAAAATTCCATGTCAACCACACGCATACCTCGAGTCAAAAGTAAATCCATGCCTCTGCACATGCAACATGCCACATACAATTTTTTTGTACTTGATTTTTTATTACTTGCTTTTGGTTGGCACTGCTCTCTACACCTTGGCATGCGCCACGCACTGCATTTATACATTTCATTTGCGACCATCAGCATACAACAGCAACACGCAACACCCTACTTGCTGCCACATGGTTGCAACAACTGCAACTGTTTGTTGTGGCTCTCTGGCGTAGGTGCCTGATTAGCTATTCTGCGCCAGACGCAATGAGGTGTTCAGAGTATTTCACTTATTTCTCTAATTAAATGATCAGAACAACAGCGCCAAGCAATCAATGTGCAACATTGGCGGCAATGCCAATGCATTGATGAATGATCGATTTGATTGACGGCTACAGAAAGCGAAAGCTTCTCGATGAACATGTACGACATCTTCATAAATGAATACAACTACTTATGCGGAAGATAATATATAGTGCGCTTCAATTTGGTGTTGCCACACTTTGGCAATATTTTTGTACATGTTCAGATGGTACACTTTTGAAGAAGTCTTCTCTAACTACTATTCTTCTCTTAGATACCTTTTGAATTTTTAAAAGTATTTGATAAGAGGCGCTTTTTAGCAAAACATTAGATGGAAAAGTGGTTTTGAGCGAATAAACTGGTACAAAAGGAAGAGACTCAGTTCCAATAGGTTAGTTTGGATATCATATACGGACTAAATATTTGGAAAATATATTTTAAATAATTTTTAGGTTAGGTTAGGTTAGAGTGGATGATCGATCTCCTGTGCTACAAGAGATCTCACTCCAAAAATTTAATGCTCATGACACTCAAGTAACGACAAAGCGCTTTGAGGCTTTCACGAATTCGTGCATGCAACTAATTTATAGTCGAGATACTCCTGCTGGTTCCTCGAAGTTTGTCCTGCCAAGATATTTCGGCCGCAGTCTAGTGAAAGCTGGACAATGAAGTATAAAGTGTCTCGATGACTCAATCTCTCCTACCCCCACGCAACTTTGGCAACACGGCATGTAACCCCATCGGCCAGTGGCCAGTGATAACACCTATCATCACGGCTAGCTGAACCATATTAAGAGCAAATAGCTCAGTGGATCTCCACTAGTTAGGTTGGGTTAGGTACGAAGTCTGTTCCCTTATAAAGGAAACACGTTTAAACTATTAAGGACAGGCCCTTGTGATACCATAAAATTCAACCCCCTCACATAAATTTAAGAATCGACAAAGCGGCTAGAACTTGCCACAAATTTGCAGAGGATTTTTACTTCTATATCCGCTAATTCGTGAGGATGCCCAAAAAAGTGAAATCCAAGGAACTTTTGCCTAAATCTCGCAAAGGCTGGACATTCCAAAAGGAAATGTTGTGAAGATTCTACCCCATTCTCTTCCAAGCAGCTTCTGCTGCTAGCATCCGGTAAAATGTTTTGTCTGACGGCGTGTTAGAACTCCTATGACTAGGGAAAGATTGACCTTGCTGAGGGCGAATAGTTCCCATAACCTCTTGCGATTTACTTTGTGTCAGGAAGATTTAGCGACAGAATAGGTGCTAGTGACTGTTCAGCGCCTACTCAGTTCTGCTGAGACCCATTCATCCAGAAGCAAGTTACAAGAGGATAATGGTGCTCCTACTTGTTCCCATCCCACTGTTTTTACTCAATAAAAAATCAAATGAAATATTATATTTATTTGCCCTCTCCAAGTAGTTATTTTTTATGTCCTAGAGCTCAGATAGTAGCTTTCTTGACTCCCCTCTGCCTGCAATACTTTTATTAATGATCCGCTTAGCTCTGAAACAACATAATACATTTTGCAAAGAAATCAGAAGATAATTTCGGGAGTTAATCAAATACAGAAATGAAGTAAATGTTAGGTGAAAGGAAATCCTTTAATTTTCCAATATATGACTGTAGTATATTGTTTCTCGCGTAGTACAAGAGCGATCGGGTGACGCTATACAAAAATACGAAATATATAGGTCAAGACGCAAGACAGATGGTGGGATCACATCATCAACTATGAACTGCTATCCTACGGCCGAACTCTGAATGTACTGTCAACAATTAGGCCGTTTAAAGGAATCAATTGCCCACAATCCGCCATTGTGGGCCGATAGGAGAGGGGTTGCGTTCCACCAGGACCACCATATCGATAATGATTTACAAGAAACTCTGGGAGCATGTTTGGGAGGTAATAATAACTTAGTAATTCGGACCTGGCAATATGTGGCTGTTAGCTGTTCCTGTCTATGGCGAATCATTTTGCTGGTTCGCTTGAAGAAGGGCTTGTAAAAATCGAATATGCGAGTTTTTTGCCAATGAGGACTAGGGTTCTATGAATGAGACATTATGAAAATATCTTCAAAATCTCGAACAAAACGGTACATGCGTGTCCGAAATTATTCCAACTATACTAAATAGAACCATAAATTTGGTGCAAAAATAATGGGTTTCGGCCTTGTATAAAATAACTCAATTTATTCTTATGAAACAAGCAAAGTATTCTCTAAAAATTAGCAAATTTCTGAATTTTTCATTGAGGATGTTTTTAGACAACATGTCATAACAAAAAAGTCCGAAGAAACGCACTCTGAAACACCTTTTTCGCTGCTCTCCACCATAAGCCTGATCTATACTCAGCAAAGTATAACAACGTCTAGGAAATTAAGGCGAATCCCTCGTTTGATCCTTCCACACTACTCTTTACTGAAGTTATGGACTATCTGTTGACTCATTAGATAATTATTCTATATCTAAATGTGAAGCTGCATCTTCCTAACAACCAAATATTTTTAATACTGAATCTTTCACAGTAAGATGGCAACTCAATTTTCCAAGCTTTTCAACTGTTTCTGCAACTACCCGTTACTTGTTGTTTTTTTGCTTTTTTTTGTTTCCAGCTCACAAAAAACACAAAAATGTAGCAGCACATTGACAACAATTGGAATTTTGATGAGTTCATTTCGCATTGATTTACTGTCAGAACGCCAACGTTGCAACGAATCCCAAGCGGCAAGCGGCACTAAGGTACTTCAAGCCACTGCAGAAACCGGAATAAAACATCAAGCAGCACTTATTGTGTATGACGAGCGCTTCAGCAGTGGTAATGATGCGAGTATGTGTGGCATGTAATGTACTTCCTTATAAGCGCATTTCCATCTTGCCGCAGTTCCGCACCGTAAATCCAAAGACAACTAGCTGGCAGGCAATCCTTTCGCTTTTATTGAATATATAAAAATGTTGCTTGCTTTTGCTTTTTTGTTGTTGCCCGCAATTTTTGCAGAGGTTTTTCGGCATTTTTCCCAGCATTGTTGTCGCATTTTGCAAATCGGCCAGGTGTTTGCGTTGCTTTTGTGTGCAATTCACTATTTCTATTTTCTCCGTGTGTTTTTTTGCGAAAATAAATCGATTTTCGCTTTTGCAAAAACCCGTGTCTGTCTATTTTCGCTTTCGAAAATGTCAATAAAAGCCGACGGCAGCGATCGATCGCCTGCTAGACAATGCCAGTGACACGCAAAAAATCCGCACTCGCCACAAAATTCTTTCACATATCACTACCACGCACATATTTCTGTCTTTTGTGACATTCCTTTGCATATCCTTTCTGTTGTGTGTGTCTGCTGTTTTCCATAATCGTTTGCTTTGTTTGCGATTTTCAATGCGCATCATTAACACTTTCATTCTACCTTTCTCTGGCCGCTTTTGTTGCTACGTTTCATACATTTTTCGTCCTTTGTGTTGGTGTTGCTTTTGTTGTTGCTAATGTTATCCTTTGGGTGCATGTGTTGAGTACCCTTTTCTTTGCTTGCCTATTCAAATATTGAATTAAACCACCGCTGTGGCTGTGATTTGACATTTTCCGTTTGAAAAATCACTTTTTCGCCTCCTTTCTCGGCATGTCCTTTCAAGCAATGCAAATAACGGCGCACAATAGTTTGGTTTGTGAAGACAATGCCTAATGATGCGCCTTTCAAGTTGCTCTCAAAATATGGAGAGAAAAATGAATTTGGTGACTTGGAAGACCGGTAGCGTGAGGAAGTTTCTTATGCGTGTATTCAATCAAGGGCAGTTCTCAACTTTTTACTTTTGGAATCATTTGGATCTCCAGTTTTTATTTCGATGTCCTTTGGTGATTTTGACTTCGGTTTGATAATAAGTATATATAAATAGTTTTTAATCTAGGTGGGCAAGCCCGAATATGGTAAAACAGAGTTTGGACTCAGCCCTTTATATTATGTATGTTTAAAATAGATTCCCATTTGTAAACATAAATATTCCGATCCTTCTACCAAGAACCAGCTAAATAGTTAATTTTTACTGCCTTGTTTCCTAAGTCTTTTTAATGTGATCTAGGTTAATCTCATCTAACTCATTAACTACCGGAATTTTTTTTGAAATGATAGTTCTCTCGCGGTGACTGGATTGGTTTGAATTCATAACAATTAGATTGGAGATTTCCATTCATTGAGATCAAGATAGGTCAAATTAGGCCTCTGGTTGAATCTCGGTCTGGAAATTAATCTCGGATAATTAAAGTGCGATACAGGATGTTTCTCCGAACCTTTCTAATATATATCGACGGAACATACTAAACAGCTAAAGCAAATCATTCCGATATAAAATGCCTTGATTTACCTCGGCTGAGCTGGACAAGCGCTAGTAGTCGACAGATCCTTCTGGCTTAGGCCAGGTGAATCGCAGTAGGTCTACCGAACTCTTGGACTTCAGTAAAGATCATATCTTATTTGTCGTAAGGGTTCTAACTGCTCATTGTCCCATGGGATCCACGCTGTAAGGTTAAAAAATCTTACCGGATGCTGGCTGTAGAAGCTGTCCTCTGGGGAACAATCATACAACCTAACCTAACCTAGTTAAAATTCATGCTGGGCCCATGACAGTTACTACACTACTTTCTAGTCATTCCGAACTAGGAGGACCTCGCTAAGCTTACGTAAGCTCTGCTGTTCAATAGAGAACCTTAAGAGAACCATCTGGCAAACTTCTGGAATAGTGAAGCAAGGACGGATCATTCCGAATCAGAAGGATCTTGCTAAGCACCCGTGAGGTCCTGTTGTACAATAGAGAACCATCTGGCAAACTCCGGAAATGGTGAAGTAAGGGCGGATAGTGATAAGAACATCATTTACAGACTAAAACCATGATATTTCTAGCAAAACTGTTTCAAACAAATATGTTCCTTCTTACTAAACATATTCCAAAAACGCAGAAGTCCAGTCTGGTATACTTCTACCAATAATGATCTCAACAACAAATTTTTGGGATTGTCCTACTTTTTTTTAATTTGAAGAGGTTTTTTTATGAATTTGAGATGTTTAGGTTAATAAAATACCATTGGAGTGTTTGGTTAACACCGGTCCTTATCGAGTGTATTCATAGTCTCGGCGATCTATGTATGTATCTTGGTGATCTATGTAAAACCCATACAAAGGGTTAAAGAACATGTCCGCCAGCAAAATATAGAATTCCTAGGCTTGTAACACGTGGCAACAAGAGTCATTTAACAAATACTATAAGTATAAAATATATTTTTTCTCTCAAATAAAGAACAGAATTCGAGTTCTGATCTAATCAGTCTAACTAATCGTTCCCATACATATGGACATCTGCAACTAACGCCAGGAAAACTCTTTCACAAATAAACGCATGGTTTTCAATTGAAAAAAAAGAAAGTCGAAATTAGAAAGAGACAGACAAACAACAGAACCAATAAAAATTAACAAAAATGAAATACAAAAGTCATGGCGAGTGCAATTCGAGTCACAAACAAACAAGGATATGAAGAAAGAAACCGATATGACCAAGCAGATGTTTTCAACTTGACCGCATCTAATGGCCTGTGCCACTGAATTGAGGGGTTTTTCGGTTTTACATGCGCTCAATCACACACACACACACACACGACGATAAACGAAACCACTACAGACAAATAAACGAAGCACATACGAAATGTGTGCGCCTATTTGGCTATGTAAAGAAAGTAATAACAACAACAACAACGAAAGCAATAACATTTCAAGTTGAATGAAACGAAGAATCAAACGTAAATCAGCAGACGAAAGCCGATATTTGGCAATAAACTAAAAGCAAAAGCGATACAAAAACAAACACTGCACAATAACTGCGAATGGCTAGCGGATACAGTAAGGGTATCAATCGGTAGTCATGGTGGTTGCGGAGATAGAAGTGGTGTTGGTGGTGGACACACAAGCCCTGCGGTCACGAGCGATTGCTATCTAACAGCTGAGAATTGAGCTGGGATTCAATGACCAGCGCGATTTGTTGGAGGGGAAAGGTTGAGCACGTGTTTTTTGTAGAAGTGGAAAGCATTGTTTTTGTAAAATATATACAGTGCATTTCACTAGTTGTTTTTTGCAGCTTTTGAGGATTTAGTTTCGAACTAAAATCTTAAAGAATTAAATCTTCGAGATTTAAAATTAAAAAAATTAAAATTTTAGTATCAATGTGTGGGTTGATACGCGATCTTTTTCTGAAGATTTCAATTCTTTTTCAGGATTGTTTTTAACTATTCACGGTCACTGTCCAGTTTCGGGAAGCTCTTTAGACACCTTGGGAAACTATTTGCCATCGTGTAAGCAGATTTGGGATGGATTCAAGATCCTTGATTAAATGCTTCTAAGTATGATATCCAAATCAATAATCTGTCCACTTATGGATGACCTATCGAAAAGTGGTTGGACAAATTTCCTTAGTCAAAATACAGTCTATCACAAATATTTCCGAAGTTATATGATGTATAAAAAATGGCTCTGAATGTGATCTCACGATCGATTTTCAATGATACTTTGTAAGCTTGGGATTTAGAAGGTTCTGAAAAGGTTTTAGATATATCCAATTTTAAATATACACATTTTGGAGGTTGTCATACTATTTTATACAATAATCTTAATTTTTTACCGTGAGCTTTGGAACTTTTAAAAGCCATCTATCTCAGGTACTTATGGATCTCCAATTTAAGAGCCTATTTGAAAATCCGTCAGATATTCATCTTGATTTAGGTAGTCTTTTGAGAGGTACCACACCCATAAAATATATAAAAAATTGCCTCGAAGTTATAGATTCAATGTATTAAAAAAATAACGGGCATTTTAGTCCAACGAGGTCCAATAGTTAACATTTTTGTATTTATTACGTTGATATTCATGTCCAAGAGGGGCGATCAAAACATCAACTGTATTCCTTGCTTACTTTAGACTCCAACTTCGGTAGACATGACTCCGTGCGACGTTTTCCTATTTCCAAAATTAAAGATAATCTCTACGTTTTAATAGCATACGACAAATCGCTTATGGAGTCAAAGGCTATTCCAAAAATCGAGTTTGAGAAGCTTTTCAACGATTGGAAGAGGCTCTCGCATAGGTACATATTATCGAATGGGGACTATTTTGCAGGCAACAATTAAATATTTTGTTCAAAAATTCCCATTATTTTTTTGAACACACCGCTTAGAGTAAGATTGAAGTCTAATATATCATTGACTTAACTTAAGCTCAGCTACGAACTCGATTATGTACTATATATTTTGTTGTCTTTCTTTTGTGAAAAAAATATATTTTCTTACGACCCTCTCTCACTAAGATTTTAATGCAGCTCCATTAAAATGCAACCCCTAGCAAAGTAAGTGAGCACCAAATACATAAATAAATGACTTGGTATACTAGTATATACTATATACATATGAATGAATGTACCTATATATATGAGTATATCCATATGTAGTAAGTAACCACTTTGTTTATGTTTTTTACCCTGCAAGTGTTGACTACAGCTTGACGTGCACGTAACTCGTAAATACACCTGCCACGCGCCGTTGCGCCAACAGCATGACAATAACAACAACAGCAATACATATGTAGAGCTATATAAATAAATATATGTAAATGTCTGAGCGTACAGCGGAACTGTTGCATGGCCACTGGCTTGCTGTGGCAAGTAAATAATTTTATATATATTTTTTAATTTTTTATCTTTTTTCGTAGTTATTGTTATGTATCTTAAGGGCTCTGCATTTAATTAAAATATTTACAAAAATCTACCACTAAAGTTAAGTGCTACAGCCAGCCGTGATAGTGTACACCACAGCCGCCAGGACTTGTTCAGCTGGATCGGCGTGCCGCCAAACATTGGGAGATACATACATATATATATACATATATGCATTAAATCATACGCCGTGCTATTGTGTAAAATTATTCCACCAAAAACCAAAAAATAAAAAAACATATGTATTTTATAAAAAAAAATTCTAGTTCATGTTAATGTGTCACCAGCAGCCGAAATGTAATGCTTTGTTGTTGTTTTTGTACTAATGAAGGTAGTTCGCCCTTGATTTCGTTACCTTGTTGCATGTGTGGCTTAACAAGTTGCCCTCGTTGTTGCGCTTATTACTAGGGTGGACCTACTATAACTTTTTTGATAATTACATGGCAATTATAAAGCGTGTGTTGTTGTTTTTTTCTTTTTTTTAATTTTGTTTGTTCAAAATTTTCATTTAACTTATATACATAGTGACCGGTTGAGCTGTTTGTTGAAAGGACGTGAGCGTGCTGTTGCACGTGGCATACACGCCCGGATATACGCTTTATGCTCGAGTGCATAGCTAATTGCTTTTCACAGGACATTTGAAAATATAGAATATTTATAGGGAGAGCTTTGACTTATAGAGGAGAGCGCGATGCAAGGGTTTCTTATTTTATGTATTTGTGTTACGATATAATTTTCTTACGGTTTTAGTATTGTATTGATCACTTTTCTCTAAGTTATGATCACTCACGATCATTTATGATCACTAGCCAAAAATTATTATTCAAAGGACTTTTTTAAGCATTTTTGACAGCCCTGAAAAAGTCCTTTCAGATACCTGATATTAAATTATTATAGTTAAAAACAAGAACAATAACAAGTTCAGATTCTTAATGAAAGAAAGACATAAGTCGATGCATGATCTATAAATATATATATATGTTTACGATAATCAGATGTTCATTATAAGACTTTTTCATTTCACTTGCCTCTGAAAATAATTCTAAACATCAGTTATTATTTCCGACAAGGTTCCGAAGAGGTTCGGAGGTCCTTCAAAACTTGTATTAGTCCCATTATGTAGAGTAACAACAGTCTGTCATATAAGCTTGACCGAAAAATTATATACACCATTGAATAAAGAGGAAAATGTAGAATATTTACGTTTTTTAGATTTTTTAGTAACTATATCCTGTAATTAATAATAATTTTTATAAAAAAGACATTTTTCGAACTTCAGAATCAAATACAAAAGCGGAGAATACAGTTTTTTTACTTATGACTCAATCTTTCGGAAAAATTAGTTTGGTTCAATATCCAGGAAAAAAGTAGTTTTTGACGATAGTGTTATTGGAGAATATGCTCGACTTTCCAAACCTAAACAAAGCCTTTACGACATTTTTATAAAATTTTAAACCTTCGAATTCAAAAAGTGAAAATATGTATAATAAATGTCTTTTAAAATATTATAGAATGCTAAGTTTAGAATAGTTGTCAAGGCTATAGTTTTTCTTTCGAGGGAAACTCTGATACTTGGTATGATTACGGCTTTATTCCCTAAGAGAAAGGGTCAGTGTCCTTCAAAACAAACTTTTCACGTCTCAGTAACCTTCCATGTTTTATTTAGGGATATCTGAAAATATTTTAGTATAGAATCGATCTTTGGTTCAATTGTTCGTAAACTTTTTAAAGCTAAATGAAGCTGTTATTGATGGCCAAATGCGGAGTTGAGAAGACAACACCTGGCAGCAAGTGGCTTGTCTTGTTCCAAAACCTCTTTGTTCTCCATTCGCCATAGCTGATAAGTATGTATATCTTCTAATTGAAAAGTATTTAAGAAGCTATAAGATATACTCCATGTCTTTGACTTTTTTTAACATATAAGGGTTCATTATCTCTATAGTGTGATCAAGGCTGAAGTTAAAATAAGAAAAGGGTAAGCTGGATGGGAAATTTTACTCGGTTAGCCCATCAATAATGAAAGGTTAAAGGTATTAGGCGATATGAGATTTAGATTGATTCCTAAATGGTCCAAAAGTTCTAAAATTTCCTGCAGTAAAGTAGGTGAGTTATTTGTTAGCTGGTTGCGATACTGTGGAAATAAGCAAAACACAATAAGTGGATCGGCAGACAATATGTAGTCTACTAAACATGTATTAGTTGTTAGCGGTCTATGCTAATTTCTTGTTTTTATGGTTCTCGTAATTTGCTTTTAAATTGATTTACTATTGATACTTTTGGAGTCAAATAACTTGGAAAGATTGAACTTCTGAACTCAATACTGAAATCTATAAATGCTTGCTGGTTCACCCACAAATTTTTTATTGTTATAAGATATCAATACTAATATAGTAGTTCACAAGGGAAGAAATCAAGAGTTCGAATTCATTTTTTTGCCACGAATCTGTTTCCTTTATAGTGAAAAATAATGTATGCGGAATTACATAACTTTTTTTATTTGCATAAACTAAGATCTTTATAAACTCAAAAAATATTAAAAACGATTGACAAACACAGAACAGAAATAATAATATTTAACTTTTAATTATCAGGGTTACACATCATTTTCAGTTTTGAACTACTCCTCGGTCTTAAAATATTAAACCAAGTTTTGCCAAAAACGCTTGCCTGAACAATATATCTTCATAACTGCAGAATTTTTACGTAAATTTCGTGAATCTCATGAAAACAAACGACAAGGAAGCCTAACATATCCACAGCATATCCTTATTCCTCGAGTTCTCAATGAACACTGAGACTGAGCGCATGAAATCACATTTCGCAACTCAAAATCAAAGTAAAATTCTCAAACCCATTAAAGAAAACATAATAAAGTAAACAGGTAAATGAGCAAGAGTCGAGCAAACCAAAGCAAGAGCATTGTCTTCAAGTAAATACTCTTCATCAGCAATTTCAAGCTGTAAACCAGATTGGGAACAGTTTTTTTTTGTTTTGCAAGATCACGAACGTGAAGAACGAGTTCACGGTCGCGCTCAGTCTCACGCACGCACTCACTCAAGTGAGTAGAACAAGGAAGAATGCTTGCGATATCAATGCATTATTATTTACCTGAGCCGACTGATAAGCGGCACATCTTTTTGCCAAAGGTGAGTGCGTGCGCTAGCAAACGGTTGTACCGGCGCTTGATTGTTGCACGAACAGCGCGATCGTAGGTGAGTGAGAGCAGAGCTGCAGAGAATTGCTGCGCGAAGAGTAAGAGAGTGGTTGTTTGGATTGGAGTACGAGTATCCGAAGTCTCTAGTTCGAAGAGCGCGCTTGAGCTCGGCTTTACGTGCGTTGTTATGGTTTCGTATTTACCTGTTCATAAAAGTGATCGGTAAGCTATTTGCTTGAGCGCTGCTTTTCTCTTTTAACCGCGCGCTCTCACTGCTAATTGGTTGTTGAGCTGCGGTGCCTTGGCGACCTGACGCAGGAGTTGCTTTTTGCTGGCTGTGAGTGTAGTACAAAACGCAAAGGTTTAGGACGAAGGGACTCATTCTTGTGCAAGGTGTCGTAGGATCAAGTTCACTTGAACTTTAGAAAGCGCAAACAATTTTATTTTTTAACTAAGTTATACAAAGCAAATATCGAATTTAACACAACAACTTTCAAAGTGCTTGTGTGTTACAACAAATAAGTAAACTAAAAAATACTCAAAACTTACGGTTGCTAAACAGCCGCTCTACACCGATGGTGAACATGTCAAGCGCGGTCTTTACGCACAACAATACGAAAGTCAACAACGCGCTGCAGTGTTACAATAAAAATATTAGCCATCAACAACAACAGCAACAACTCAGCGCCGCGGTGAAAATGTTCAAATATCAAAATATAGCGCCCGCGCCCACTATGTCATTAGCCAGCGGTGGCTGCACTGGTGCTGAGATTAAAACGCGCAAGTATACGCCGCGCGCGCCCAGCAACGGCGGCGGTCCCTACAGCGTCGATCAAACGCAATCGGTGCAGCGGCGCAATGCGCGCGAACGCAATCGCGTCAAACAGGTGAACAATAGCTTTGCGCGCCTGCGCCAACACATACCGCAAACGATCATCACGGATCTGCTGAAGGGCGGCGGTCGTGGACCGCATAAGAAAATCAGTAAAGTGGATACGCTGCGCATCGCGGTCGAGTACATAAGGCGGCTGCAAGATTTGGTCGATGACTTGAATGGCGGCAGCAGTACTAGTGGTAATTCGAGCAGCGTCGCGCCGAAAATGTGCAGCGCGCGCAGCAGTGATGGTTTGCTATTGACAGACAATACCACTTCGAGCTCGTTCAGCAGCAGCAGCAGCAATCTCAGCATGTTGTCGCCAGATTCACCAGCGCGTCACACACCGAACTCGAGCGGCGGCGGCTTAGCAGCGGCGGAGCAATTGTATTACGCCAATAACGCTTTGCAAGCTTTCCAGCAACAACAACAGCAGCAGCAGCAACAATTTAACTCTACGCTACTCACCGCTGAAGCGTTGCAGGCATACGCTACACCACAAGCCGCACAGTCTGCGCAGACGCAGCTCGATATTGGTTGCCCCTCGCCTACCTCATCCTTCAACTCCTTCGATTCGGGCACTTTTGTGCATTCGCCAGTGCCACATGCGTCCAGCGGTGAAGCGCAGCGCAGCGCTAACGGTAATAACGCACAGATTGATGCGAATCTGCAGTTGAAATTCGAGCCATACGACAGCTTCAATCTGCATGAGGAGGACTGCACGCCCGACGATGAGGAGATACTCGACTACATTTCGCTGTGGCAAGAACAATAAGTGTTGCACGGTTGCACATTAATTTGTAAATATGCAGACGTTCAGGGATACAATGCCAGTGAATTATTAATTATGTAAATACGTATGTGTGTGTGTGTCTCGTTGTTTTTAAGCTTACTCAGTTACCTAGTCAAATTAGTTGAATTTGCCAATTTTTTCATAAAAACAAAAACAATAATTTTAAAAAAATATTTTTGTAAATAGAAACTAGTTGTAAGTAGTTGTAGTTTTTGTGTGTGCCTTAGTTCAAAATTATGTACATGGAGAGATATGACTACTTGTAAAGCATTTACAATTAGGTTTAAGTGCTGTTAGATTTTAATGGAAGACAATAATTAGCGTTAAGTAGTAGACTAAGCAAACCACTGGAAGACACTAAACTCAAGTAATTTTAAGGCTGAAAAATTATGAATATTATTAAGTGTAAGAATTTTTATTATTAAGTTTTATATTGTTAATTTAAAAAATATGAAAAATACATACACAAAAATGAAAAAAAAAATTTTTAATTATTTATTTTCTCAAGGTTTTTTAAAAATGGATTGAGATTTTCATTGAAGGTGAATATATTTATTTTCTATGACTCAAGCAAAAGAGAACTTGAAAAAATTAGGGATAAGTAATTTAAATTTATTGAACAAAACAGAAAATATATTATTTTTATATTTGTCTGGAGAAATGTCGGAATTCATTTAATGGCCTTGGAACATCTAACTAACTTTATAATAAAACTTTATTTCTCTTTTGAGATTTGAAATGCGGCTTCAGGATATAGCCGCTCCTAGAAGTAACAGGATGATTACTGCTCTACCACTCAAGCGTAAAATTAATTTAAGGGGTCATTCCATGTGATGGGGTAAAAAAAATTATCAAAGATTGCTTTCTTAACATGTCTGGAATACGGTAGAAAAGTGATTTTTAGAAATTCGAAGTCGTTTTAAAGATACCGCAGTTAGAAGAAGGAGCTGACAGCAGCGCTCAGTTGGCAGCTGAAAACTTTGAACGCGTTTTTCTCCAAACTTTGTTTTTTTAAATTTCCTGCATCGTATCTCAAAAACGGCTTGACCGAATGACTTGAAATTTGTTGAGTGCACTCAGCACATGTAAATGCATGATCTATTATTGATCCCATTTTTTCGAGGCGGGGGTCTTCAGTAACTCATGTTCTACACAATATTTTTAGCTTAAAGTTTATATTTTATTGTCGAAATACTTGTTAATAAATGACAATAAACTTAAGGTTCTATCTATTACTGGTCGTAGAAAAAAAAATCTAAAAAATCAATTAAAAAACAGCCCGTCACATGGCTTGACCACCAAAATATGAAATAAATTTTAGTTGTACTAAAGTTTAGGCATTACCTTCAAAACAATGTTCTATTGCTTATGCTTTGACGTTCAATTTCACGAAATCTGGACTATCGCTTCTAAGGCTATTTCTTAGTCAACATTGATTTTTTAATGAATTACTTCTAGTTCTTTCATTTAATTCATGCTCTGCCTGAATTTTCTGTATACATTTAGAGATTTTTGACTGAGTGTGTTTTTTATTAGAAACAACTGCGAGCTTGAACACCTAATTAGAGGACATAAAATTCATAAAAGTGGAAAGAATGCCAAATCATAGAGCACCGATAAAAGCCTTCAAGAAACAGCCGTATGGGAAGCGAGACCAAATAAAATATGGGTAGGTATAGTTAACGATTAGTAGTTGTAGAAGAAATGGACATCCCAGGAATTTATTGCTAGGGAAGAAGAAGACATATGTATATAAAAACTCCAGACACTAAATATTGGCATTCATAGTCAATGATTTTAAAACCGATGTTGTTAACGATCGTCATATACGATTGCGCCATTATATTTACCGTTATGTGAGATACTCCTAACGGATCGCAAAATCCCTCATGATTCGACAAAGTGGTTTGACTTCATAACAGAGCTCTTAAGTCGGCTCATGTCGATTCCAGTCACTTCTAGGTGTTTTAACCTTAGTCTGGAGAATGCTGGACATGGATGAAGGAAGTGATTGGGCATTATACTTTTACTCATTTTTATTTCTCGACGAATATTGGAAAACCCCAAATCGAAAAAATTTGAGAAAAAATTTGTTTTTTGGTTTCAATGTACGAGTGTAGGGAGTCAACTTTCGTTTGAAATGATGAATTTTGGAGATATTGCACCAATATTACAGGCAACATTGTACTAACCGGCTTCTAATAACATCATATTTTTATGGTAAACTTTTGGAATATTCAAAATTACGCCCCGGATCCATCATTGCTTCACACCCCTTGCTCTATTTCAATATTGATTAGAACTCTGTTTGAAGCTTGAAAGCTCCTGTTTTTATAATAAATATCAAGGTTTTGTTTACCATTCTTCCAGAGCCTTATGCCAAAATTGTGTTGACAAGATTTAGATATGCTAGTGCTTAAATGAGCAAACATTGAAGTTTGGCGTAGCTATAGATTACATTTCGGCAGGAAATGATGTTGGAAGGTGTTGTGATATCAGTCTCTATCAGGAGATCAAAGAATCTGATATGCATGATTAATAATCTTATCTCTAATAAATCAGGAAGCCATCGGACTTTCAGTATATAGCTGGAATAATATTACATAAAGACTTTTTACAAGAAATTGATCAAGTAAAGTCTGAAATTGCGTCGTGATTGCTCAAAATAGTTCAATTCTATAAAAAATTATATGTAATGTAATATAAGATCATGTATATGTATGTCGTTCTCTCTAATATCGCTCTATTTTATCGAAAATATATCAAGAGATAATTTACTCTAAGACTAATATAGAAAATTCATAATTACATATATAGAAGCAAAAAATATGCTGAGAAAGTGGCGCAAGCAGCAGAGAAACCAATTCACGTTCTTGTACTCATTTCAGTTCAAAGTGGCGCAGTGCCACCACAGTTAAGAAAAAAATAAGAACAGACAAAATATAGCTGCTACAAAAGCAATCACACAACCTTACATCAATATATATATATGTGGATTCTTTAGCATATATTTATGCACTTAAAAAGCCTCTAGAGCCGCTTTTGCTGCCACAGCCATACAAACTGCCTGGCCACTGATGACGATAATGATGGTGTAGTGATGCCGATGGTGATGTGACCGTTGATATACAAATACAGATGTTTGTGTGTGTGTTGCCGCCACAACAGTGCCGTGATTTTACTGGAGCCACACATAAACAGTTATCTACTTGTTCGCTTTGTTGCTGTGGAGCCACAAACGTTGAAGCCTTTTATTGATGCTTGCCATATTGTTGTTGTTGGTTGTTGCTGTTGGAAAATGTGTTATCACACAGTATTGCGTTGATGGCTGGTGTGGTGTGGTGTGGCGGCCAGTACGACAACTTGCCACAACTTGTATGCGCATACGCGTGGCAGCGACTACTCGCGAAGAAGGTAACTGCCCAAGCCAAATTGTTGTTGGTGATTGTTGTTGTTCAACGTTGCACGGCGGTTAGTTGCGCCACGCGACTCGATGGGAGCCAAATCCTGTTTGGGCGGCAGCAGAAATTTGCTTACAATTGTTGTTGTTGTTTCTTTTGCTGTTGTTGTTGTTACTCGCAATTCACTTGCTTCCATTTGTGCACTGATTTTCGCTGCTCCCGTTGCTGTCAGTGCTTTCAATGTTGTGGCGTTTCTGCTCATTTGCCACAACCATCATTTCGCCTTCCTTACTTTGTTTGTGGCAAGTTGTAATTATAAATTTATTAACAACGCGTTTGTTGTTGTTGTTGCTGCTGTCTGTCTTTAACTTCTATTCTATGCTTTCTTCTTTGGTTGCGGCGCTGTCTTCAGCCATTCTTCATAACTTCCTTTCACTGTTGTTGATGTTGTTGCTATGATTGCTGTGGCAACATTGTTCACATTGCATAATTAAGATCAATGGAGTCTCAAGCGCAAGTCTGATAAATGAACTGGCAATATTTTTGCTGCCTTTCTACCAATAAAGCTGTGCAACATGTTGCCAGCGACAAGCAACAAGCGGCATGCGACAACACAGCAACGCATAGCCAACATAGCGCTAATCATATGCAAAGGCTTACAACAACAACTCTTCTCGAAACCCCCTGCTTCCACTGGTTACTCTCCACCACCACTGAACTAGTTCATCAATTGGCACTTACATACATATATACCGGTATACTTGTGTGATTGCAAGAAGTTTTTTCTTTTGCCGGATGGTGAACTTAAGTAATTGGTGATGAAATTAATGGGCACCAGTCATAAATAATGGCTAATGGCAACGCGGCGAAAATATCGCGCAAATGAGATATGTTGCGTTCATGCAACATTTGATGTATGAATCCATTTTCCATAGAAAGGCACACATACACAGGCATGTGTTATACAACAAGTCAATACAACAACAAACAACTACAACAACCACTCTTTCTTTGTAGTCGCACTTTTTGACCATCTCTCAACTCAACTTGGCTTGACTTGACTTTCCCACTGATTTGCTCTTGATTCACTATCAAGATTTATATATTTTGTAACTGTGACATGTCGGCAAAATGCAGCCAAACACACAGACACACACACCGATTTGAATGCAAATAAGCGCTCGTGTGCAGTGTTGCGTCTTGCATCTCGTTGTTTGTTTGTTTGCTTACTCCATTATTTCAATGGACTTTTAATAGTACAACATTCGTGATAATGTTCACAAACTGATTAGCTCCGGTGAGTGCATTAAGATATTTGTTTAACATGCAGAGACACACCCATATACACATACTTAAAATATATTTATTTTTGTTCACATGCATAAATTGTCAGCGTAATCACCGAAGGACACTTGTTGCTTAATCTCACCGAAATTTCGTATACTAAAGTTGGAATTTTGGTATTTTTATGGGAATTTGGATGGAATTTAACTCATTTTTGTTGTTGTGGAGTATAAAGCGAACTCTTGAAAGTTCATATAAGTCATTAAATTTCATAGAAGTCTGCTTTACAGGCTTCAAAAAATCGATTCTTTTGTTTTGTTTTAAATCTCTTCCAAAACTATCCAAGAATATGTCTTTAAAATTCCAGAGGCCAATTCGACATATTTTCGAAGCTAGAGCAGTTTCAGTGGCCGAGCGTCGAGCAGGTGCGAATGCTCAGGCAGACCTTTAAAGCGCGTTTTCTCGAGTTTTCATTTTCTCAAGCGTTAGAAAACGGTGCCGGCGATAGCAAAAAGAATATATGTCCGATCGAAAAAAACCGAAGAGATCTAGCTTCAGTATTAAATTATCTTCTATTTGAACTAAAAAAATTGGACAAAAGTATTATTTAAACTACTTGTTTTGCAACTTAAAGTAATTTTTTTGTTTCTTAAAAAAGTGAATTTTTTTTTCAAACTTCGAAAAAATTTGGAATTTTATAACTTCTTCGGTATTTTTTTAGTTCATAAAGAAAAGAAACTTATAAAAATAAAATAAAAAAAAGTTGGTTCGACTGTTTCAGATGCATCGCAATGCAAAAAATACTTACAACTTTGAAAAAATTTCAATATTTTTTAATATTAAATATTGTTTTTTAAGCCTTGAATATAGTACACTATTGTCTTAAAATTCCGTTTACCGCAATCAAAAAACAAAAAATTTAGGAAAAAAACGCTTTTTTTCGGCTTCTAAAGCAGACTACTGCCTTAAGTTTGAATAACTACCAGAAAGAAGGAATTTAAGCTTTACATTATTGACAAAATCATGTGTGTAAAGTCTGCCATATTTCAATGAATATCTGTATAAAATGGTTGACAGGGGTTCCATTTTTGTTTGAAACAAATTTTACTTATGATCTAAAAGAGAATCACAATATGAACTGACATTTAATTTATGTATTGTATCAAAGTATCTTCACTTAATTTACCATAAAATTTAAGTAATTAAGTTTTAGCTAAAAAAACCTCATAATATAAAATTAAGTTTATTATTCCTTTAATTAAGCACTAATTGTTCAATTAATATTTTTGCTTTCATTTTTCGTGATAAATCTATCTCCGTTAATGTTTCATATTTCACACAGTCCTTAATTGAGTCAATTAGGAATTGATTTTATACACATCAGTCTCTTAATTGAGTCTTAATTGACTATATGAAATTACTAGCTGAAATATGTATTACTCAATGATGCGATCAGTTTTATAATTGAATACATTCTTATACTTCATACGCTTGTTCAAAGTAAAATTATATTATTAATTACACAATATTTAAAGAATATATAATACAGATGATCTATTAGCTATAATCAATTCTGATCCAATTCTTTTAATATTGCGATTACCGCATATAAAGAAGGAAAATATATATTGTTGTCAGCGATGTATGAAGTTGTTAGCTCACAGACTAATCTATGATCAGAAGTGTCTCACGACCAACTAGACGTTTTTAGAGAACCCAACACCAAATTCTATAATATCTATATAGTTACTGTAGTTTGTGGTTCAAATTTATGGTCCATTAATAGCAACAGTTCATAGCTAGTTTCGGAAATCACGCATCTTAAGTTCTCCAATAAATATAGTAAAATGAATAAGGCTCTTTCAGTTTCTACAGAACAGCTTTTTTCTTAAAAATATGTATGTTGAATATTTTAAAATATAATGCCCAAATTAATCCTCTTCAGACTAATTGCATGTTTCAATATTCAGAGAAATTTATGTACATATATTAAAAATTTAACCAGTTGGTTTTTAATTTAATTGGAGTATCAATTACTATAAAATAAATTTTACACAACGATTTTGGTTCGTAAGAATCAGCTAAATGAAAAGAATCAAGCCAAAATGAATAAAAAAATTAGGTTCGTGAGAAAGTAAAGAAATAAGTCTGCAGGGAACTAGCCCAAAAAGATCTAAATTGGAGGAAGATTGGAAAATTTTAAGAATTTATACCAATTGATTGTACCTGGTATAAGAATCGTAGCACCGTTTAGAATGCTGAAGCAGTTCTTCCATTAGCAAAAAAACTAGAAAAATGAGAAAATGCAATTTAATGAACTGATGTCTTTCTACATATTATACCACGAACTTTAATAAACATATATTAATTAAAATACTTCCTTACATGTTTAACTGTTAAATTACTCTTACCGTGAACACGGCACTTTATTTCGGTCGCGTTTTTTCTGTGTAAAATATGAAACAAATGATTTTTGGAGATTTTGGAAAACTGAAGGAGGTATTCAATATTTTCTTACCATCTTCATGGAAAAGAATAATTCACAATATGTCAACTGACCTTTTAAGAAACTTTGAGATAATTAAAATATTTAAAATTTTGCCGTGGCGGTACATTATCGCACGTATAATTACAGTAAGAAGGTGCTGAATTATTTAACGCCGAATTAAATAAAAATGGAATTTAAACTAACATTCTCTATTATAAATAATTGATATAGTAATTTTGAGATCTGTAAATTGAAAACACCAGTTATCTATACAACTATTATAAAGATGAAAGACTTGTATGGAATGAATAAACTCAAAAACAACTGTACCGATTTCAAAAATTCTTTCACCATTGGAAACCTACATTCACCCCGAGTAACATAGGCTATATTTATAGCTAGAATCTCAACTTTCTGGAAATAGTTCCCAGGTGATGGTATCAAAAAGACTCCGTGATGGAGAATCTTAATCTGAAACTGAAAAATCATTTCTTGCAATTCAATCGCGTGCCAAAGAGTCGAGTAACGAGCGCTCGCAGCTGCTTGCTGAACAAAATTTCAAAACCTCCCAAGTACGCGCTCGAGTATGGAGCGTGTGCAGCGGCTTGAAGAACAAAATATTAGAAATATACAAGCTCGCACTAGGGCGTCGAACTCTGAGCATTCCCAACGCCTTCATAGTCACAAAAAAAGAGAACGGGCACCAAAGACTAGAGGTCGTAATCAAGTTTTAGCTCATTGCAAATAAAATATAATTTCATGTTTATATTTTCCTCATTTTACTTTTTTACGGGAGTATTTTATAATCAAACATATACAGAAGAGTTGCAACGAATATTACTCTAAGAGGCGAACAACTGTTAACGCTCTTCTCGGCTATAGCGCTAAGTCTTTCAATTTCTATAATTTATTGCTATTTCTAAGAACCATGTATTAAAAAAAATTTATATAAAAAAGCAAACTCTTACCAGTAATATAAATTAATTAACTTTATAATATCAAAACATGTTCTCTCTTTTTGCATACCAGTGTTACACCTAAATATTTATTATTCAACACAAACAGTAATTAATTACTCCCCAACAAGATGAGATGCTGCTGGCATTTCTTCGCATAAAAGTATATTTTCCTATATGTAGTAGCAACCTTGAGTGAGCTATGATAGTTATATGATTCATAAATTTACTTTTATTTGATATTCATAATTGGTAATTTATTAAATTACGCCCGAGAGCATCATTACTAAAGTATGTGTCATACATGCGTACGCACAAATAATTTCTCATATTATTACCACCAATTTGCTAGCATCATTTGTATATTATATAGCCACTATAACTACTACGATTCCTTGTAAGCAGCCATGTTATTTGTGTGCCAGTGGCACTGCTTCAAATTAAAGTGAATTATCAGCTATAACCTCATATACTAGCATAATGATATTCGAGTTGTAGCAAGTATTGCTCATAACCTTCTACAAAACAGTAGTGAAACCGAGCTGCAGTAGTTTTATTGTAAGACAAGTATGTAAGGATTGCACTGCGGCGCCCAAACTTCTTCGTCTTGTAAAACTTAATTGCTTTACAGTTGCGCGAATAACTCACAGGAATGGCTACTTACTAGCTTTGCCTCTGATATGTACTAGAAGAAAAGGAAGACTCTGGTTGGTATGCAGTAGCATCTTCTGCCGCGGTGTCATAAAATAGCATCCCAGCGCGCTGACAGCATAATTCTCTAGAGAGAACATAATCATAATTTGCATGGAAAAATAAAAGAATTTCGCCAAAGGGCGTTTAGTGCCGTCTTTCATATTCCTTATGAATTTACATGCCCATATGTGTCTGTCTGTCTGTATCTCGTGTAAATATTTGACTTTTTCTTGTGTTTCCCGTTTTCTTCCGCTTTGATATTTTTGCTCTCGTGTCCTTTTAAGGTGAGTGAGTTTGTGTCGCAGGCAACAGGATATTTGCTTTGCTAAAAGTATTGAAGGTTGCGCTCATATTCATTCACAGTTATGCGCTGCATTTTGTCGGTGGACGAGTTTGACATTCTATTTGATTTACCGGTACTTTGTGTACAAAACATTTTTGACGTTTTGTCATTTGATATCAATATTATGATTGAATGGTATACCTTTAATAACCTTTACTTTAATGTTTATTTTCCAGAGTGTTCCCATTCTTATTTAAATTTCCTTTGAGAGTTAGAAGTACAGTTTTCATACAGTTACATCCGTATCGGAAGTTAATCGGAAGAGTCAATTTGAACGAAGCAAATATTTGACAGTTTGTACAGTCTTTTTGTCATATTTACAGTTTTGAATTTCCACGAAAATATTTTAGACTTGAAAGGGGCAAAATGAATATACGAAATATTTTTTAAATTTAATATTGAAATTATTTTCTTACTCGAACCGTTCGATTATTATGAAAATTATAGAAATAAGTCTTTCTTCAATACCTTGAGTCCAACTTTAAAGTATTCTTATAATGTAACCGCCTTTAATAAAGTATTTGAAAGATAATAGTTCTAAATACAGTTTAAATATTTAAATTTTGATTCACGATCATATGATCGCATGAACTTCTTACTTGTATATGTCTAATGTGAGATTCTAGCGGTTTTCCAAAACAAGAATTGAGAATCAAATTCAGCTTTGGTATGAAACTGAATTGGCTGGTACAGAGAAAGCACTTCTCTACTAAAGAAATGTCTCTAGAATGAGTAGACTATTACAAGTTCTACTTGTGAACCCTGCTCTTGAAAGAACGGATTACTAGGGATAGTTCAGTAATTCACGTTCCCATGGATTTGTTATTCAAGTTTGACATGTTTCTAGAAAGGTTTATTCTACTTATTTCGCACTGGGATATTTTCATTTAATAGCCGGGGTCAATACCTTAATATGGCAAAGTCTGCCAAAATTATAATGAGGGGTGTTCGGGTTTAGATTCATGAATTTCGCACCATTTTGGAAGTGTCGTAAAAAAGCAATCAATATTTTTATACTCTCGCAACAAAAGTTGCTAAAGAGAGTATTATAGTTTTGTTCACCTAACGGTTGTTTGTAAGTCATAAAACTAAACGAGTTAGATATAGGGTTATATATACCAAAATGATCAGGGTGACGAGACGAGTCAAAATCCGAATGTCTGTCTGTCCGTCCGTCCGTCTGTCCGTGCAACGGATAACTTGAGTAAAAATTGAGATATCTTAACGAAACTTGGAACACGTATTCCTTGGCACCCTGAGGAGGTTGCTTTCGAAAATGCAAGATCGGACCATTGCCACGCCCACAAAATGGCGAAAACCAAAAACTTATAAAGTGTCATAACTAAGCAATAAATAAAGTTATGAAAATAAAATTTGGAGCATAGGATCGTATTAGGGAGGGGCACATTTGGATGTAATTTTTTTGGAAAAGTGGGCGTAACCCCGCCCTCAAATAGGTTTTTTTGTATATAACTAGCTAACCGATAAAGCTCTATAAACCAAACTTTCTGCAGTCGTGTTTTTCAGCCATTTCCTTATACAGTCCAAATATGAAAGAAATCGGATAATAACCACGCCCACCTCCCATACAAAGGTTAGGTTGAAAATGACAAAAAGTGGGTTAACTCATTAACGAGAAACGTCAGAAACACTAAACTTTACATAAGAAATAGCAGAAGGAAGCTGCACTCAGATTTTTTTACAAAATGAAAAATGGGCGTGACATCTCCCACTTATGGGTCAAAAACCATACATCAGGAACTACTCGACCGATTTCAATGAAATTCGGTATATAATACTTTCTTGACACCCTGATGACACATGTGAAAAATGGATGAAATCGGTTCGCAACCACGACAACTTCCCATGTAACTCAATTTTGAAATCCATCTTATTCCTTCACTTTATAATGTATACATAAGGAACCAATGAAGATAGCGGAATAAAACTTTACACAAATAGTACATATCATCTCTGGCTTCACTTGAGAAAAAATTGTCGAAAACGGACTATAATTTTTCAAGACCCTAGATATCGGACATGTTGAACTCAGCGCCTAAGGGTAAATTTTAACCGAAAATATTGGTAAATCTCTTAGATAATTTAATGTAATTCAGAGGAAATTGTTTTCTTCTAATAGTGTGTCTCTGTTCCAAAAATTATTAAAATCGGATAATAACATCTCCTAGGTACATGGGAGACCTAATTATAGGTTTTTCAAAAATACGGTGGGCTTTAATCTACATATATGTATTGGTTAATACGTGAGATACCATATCTTTGCGAAATTAAGTGCGTGTATAGTTCTGGATATATGAAGACCTAATTATAGGTTTTTCAAAAATACGGTAGGCTTTAATCTACATATATGTATTGGTTAATACGTGAGATACCATATCTTTGCGAAATTAAGTGCGTGTATAGTTCTGGATATATGTAGTGTACCTAGCTGGTGAAAATGAATGAAATCGGTTCAGGAATTACCTCAGCCCTCATACACTATATAGGACGATTTTCGCTATTCTATTAAACTTTGTGCCGAATTTATAGGTAAATTTGGGTGTTATCTTATTAAAATTTCTTCAATAAATTGCGAGAGTATAAAATGTTCGGTTGCAACCGAACTTAGAGAAAAATGCGTTTAAATTTTCGCGTCAAGCCGAGCCAGTTTGGTTGCCGATATCTCCGAAAATAATTTGAATTTTGAAAAATCCTCTTGTAGACATATGCTTCAATAGTTAAGCTTTGAGAATATAAATAATAAAAAATATTTTTTTTTCTATACGTGAATCCTCCTTAAAACCTCCTTAAACCTTGACATTTTAGATCCCATCGAAAATGTTTTCTAAGTATAATATAATATATGAGCGGTAGAGTCAAGTCTATTCTGCTAAATTTCCGATTTTCATCTGGAAATGAAAATAGTGTATGAGTTATATTTAGCTGCTTGGAAGCTATGCTCTTAAGTATATAAATCGATTTAAAATATAACAACAACTGCTTTGAAATTTCTTATCATTTCTTAAAAAAAGTTGTTAAGGACTCCATAATTTTTCGCTTCCTGTAAGAAGAAACATAGAAAGCATATCTACCTTTTATGCTAATAGTATTTAGTTCTAATATAATTCATCAGGAGATAAACTTAACTCTTAAAATTTCATCAAACAACTATATACTCTTCTTCACGTCTTTATCAGACTCCTGCAATTGAGCAAAAAATTAAAAAAAAAATCCTTCAGAAACATTCTTCTTATGGGAAAGTGTTTTTCTTGTATCATTAGTATAACCCTGACCGTGAATTTCATATCATAAATCACTCGCGCTGCTTACCCATTTGTGGCGTTTACTCCACATCTTGACATTTCAACTGTCAAATAGACAATGCACTAAAGATTCAGACCAAAAACACATTGTTATTTTTTATTGTTTGCCTCATTTGCTGTGGCACTTATTGTAATGCTAAGTTGACGTTTTACAATTCAATTGAAATGGAGAAAAGAAATCAAAAGTAAAAAGAATGTGTGTGTTTTCTTTTTCAATTTTACGAAGAAAGATAGCAGCAAGCAGTGACAGAGTGTGTAAGGCGAATAGTAGGCAAGGATTATAGCAATACATCATGTGAGAGTGGTCGCGAAGGATCAGAAGTGATTATTGTTGTTCTTGTGCGAGACAGTGCAGTACTCCCAGTGAGTGTGAGTACTTTAGGCGGAAGTAAACTTTCACCTTTACACTTTTTCTTTCATTTAATCATGCCACCTTTTGTGTCTCCAAAGAATGTTCGCTTTGTGTTTTGCTCTAATTTTAAGTTGACAGCTCGATAAAGAGCTCAAGCCAGCAGCTCCACAAACCGTAGTGGTGGCTGTGGACATGCACAAGGACAAGGATAAGGAGAATGTCTTTATAATCGTTGTTTATTTGTTTTGACAGGTTCAGGCTGCGCTTGGGGAGACAACAAAGGATATTAAGAAAATAAAGAGGGCTGTTTGCTGTTCAGAAGAAACACAGTATCTAAAAAAACTGAATATTGCGTGAGAATTACTTTTTTATTGAATTATAAGAATTATTAAGAATATATTTGTAATGTTTATATAATAAAAAAAATATTTAGAACTTTTGTTGAAACTTTTGTATTCTGTTTTTGATAAAAGAAGTGTTGAAAACTGAATATAATGCTGTAAAACGGTTGGATAAAATACTAAGGAGTGAAAAAGGAATTTCTTCAGATGACTGCCTGGTACTTGGCCATGTTTATGATCTGAGTCCTTATTTGACAAGGTTTTCTTTACGTTTTGTATCTCAATATGGTCCCAATGTCCCCACATTTTGCTATATGGACCTGCCTTCGATAAAATTATAAAAGATAAGACACCACATTATTTTTAATATTTTGAAAGACCCTCTAGACTTCGAATATAAGTAATTGATATTTTCAAGATTTCGAAATATTCATAATTATATTAGGTTGGCAAATAGCTCCATTCCGCTTTTTTGCGCCAAATATGCGCCGTCTCGTTCGATAATATGTTTCCATCTGTACTGCAACTTCATAATACCCCCCTCGTAGAAGCTGACCTCCTTATTTGCGAAGAACTCGGACAGCCACTTTTCACAAGCCACTTTTGAGTTCAACTTTACACCACCAAGGGCGTTTGCCCTGGACAGCAACACGTGGTACCATATGGCGCTATGTAAGGGCCATATGGTGGATGCGACCATACGAGCTCCCATAGCTTCTGACGAGTCATCAACGCCATCTGGCTCCGAATATTACACACTTCCTTCCTGTTGGCCATTTCTGGACGCTTCTGGTCGATCGCTTGCTTCCAGCGGTCCAGTTATTAAGCTCATAGTGGATGACTCGCTTCCAATCTTCCACTGTTTGGGACGATTCACCGGCCTTCGACAACGACCTTGATATTGTCGTATGTGATCCATTTTTCGTCGCCAATCTCCACTCGCTTCAAAAATTTTTCGAGTTCGTTCCGTTTCAGCAGCATCTCGCAGGCGTTGATTCGGTCCAGAAGGTTGTTTCGCGTCAAATCATGCGGCACCCAAACATCAAGCTTTTTTTTTATCCAGCCTTCTGCAGATGGTTTAAAATGGTTTGGTGACTAACTCCCATCTCCTGGGCGATGTCACGAGATGCCACATGCCGGCCTATCTCGATGTTTTCCATGATTTTATCGGTATTTGTCGTTACAGGTCTTCCGCCGACTGGCTTATCCATGGCAAATTTCCGTGTTAGTGAACTCCATGTTTACACGTCTATAACTGTTGAACGCAATATCCAAACTAATCTTGCATAGCGTCGTTTTGTAGGTTATGTCAAGACCTTTCAAAGATGTATAGTATTGCCAGATAAGAGCTCTGTAGCACTTTATAAATAGTCGCGAAATTCAAAAGGCAAAAAGGCGGAAGGGAGATATTTACCAACCTAATATAAACCGATTTCCTGATGTATAATGACAACAATGTTATGTTTTCTTGATAAGTTATATGGATTTTATGATGATCTTTCAATAATACCCAAATTCGGATCCTAGAGTGGATAGCACTTCCTCGGTCAAATAATAAATATGATATTTTAGTTTACAAATGTTCTATGTTCTATTATTGAAAGAGCAGTTCTAATTCCAAGCTACGACAATTGCTGGTCTAAGTAAAATACATATTCGAACAAACTTTCCAAAAGGTCATAGACTACTAGTCTTCACCATTGTCACCGGTTCCGATCGATAGAGAGATGAGTCAGTCATAGCTCTTTCTACAGTTGAAGGAAGGAAAGTGTTGTCTTAAAAAGACTTAGACTTATGTTTTTATAGTATAGTAACGATCCCTAACATTCAACAAAACTAATTGAAAATTCAATTGTTTTCCGTCTTAGTTTCTGCTGCACGACCCTAATTGTGTTAGATAGTTCCTAAAACTACGACGGATGTGAGATTTCTCCCATATTTTTTTTATTATTTATTTTATGAGAAAGCGTATTAAGTTTGAGAAGACTATGTTTACAACGATTTCGGAACTAATTTCGAATTTTCTATCAAAGAAACTTAAAAAAATCTCAAAATATGTGGCGAACGCCAAAATAAACTTCTTTGAAATAGCATTCAAAATTATATTAGCTTGCTTAACGGCTTTTGATTTTCGGTAAACCATATCTTACAAAAATCCTATTTATCCGATGAGCCTACATATAATCTTTCCTTCCATTTTAGACATACCTTGGCCGTATTACCCCATTCTTTCATAAATCAATTGAAATTAACGCAAATTATATGTTTTCGTTTGAGTTAAGCAGCCGCAGATTAAACTGTTGGATATTTAAATACGCAGCGGATTGATGTGTGTGGCTTAGGCTGATTAGTCGCCGCAGACGCCACCGCCACCGCCGCCAACAACTCGCGGCACATATAACCCAATTGGCGGTGGATGAAAGTGTTTCAAAAATCTTAAATTTAACACCTAAGGCGTGTATCCTTTGATACGACCGCCAATTTAAGGCAGACACTATGATACATATACATACATACTTAAAGGCATATAAGCGCACACCAAAATAGGCGGTAATGTTGCCGCTTCTTAGTTGCTGCTTATTTGAATTTCAATAAGCCACCAGAGTAGTTGAGGTTAAGCCAAAGGATGATCCTGCGCTGGACAATGACCTTTTCCGGGCCGCAGTCAAATAGGTGCAGTTGCAGTTGGCTTTGGGCGCGTGTTAGAGACCCGCGCTAATAGCTGGTAATTATGGGCGCAAAGCGTGTTCAGCACCAAGTGGGCGTGTTATCAATAAAGCATATGAATTATTTATGAAAATGATGTGGAAATTTTATTCTTTGTTTTCTACAAATTTTAAAAGGATAATTGCTGGTGTTAGAAATCTCATTGAGTGGGTTAGTATTAAAGGGTTAAAAAATGTAAATAAATTAGAAGAACTGATTTGATTGTTGGTTTCTTATTTTTGATTTGTTTAGGAACAGACTAGGCGCCGAGTAAATCACAGAATTTCTCTATTTGGTGTTTTGATATTAGAATACTGTCTTTTGGTCTATCACATTCTGTAATACTCATCGGGTAACTTCCTTTTACTAACCGAGAAGAGAGAGAACTTGTGAAGGAAAATTACTAATAGGAGAGTCTCTCTACTATAACTTCATGTTCGGATAGTTAATCGCTTATCCCTTCGTATCCGATTGGGACAAAGTCCATCCATCAACACTTCAAGTGAATATTTCATTGCAGTTTCTATTCCACACATTCGAGAATTACTTAAGAATATTTTAGTTGCAAATCTCAAACCCCTGATCCATTATTTAAGAAATCTTCTATCGGTGAATCCTCCGAATTCTGAGGCATTTGAAGTAGCTAGAATAAACGACAATGAAGATCAGTTAGCGAAAGCCAGCAGCCGTTTGTGATTGTTTTGACTTTTAAGGACCAAAGGCTTAACTTGGATGTACAAAGATAAGGGTCAAATCCCATGTTCTGGTCCCTAGAGAATTCAAGAATCAACTTTAGTACCTTAGTTGCAAAACGTATTGCCTTTTCACTTTAATACTGAACATCCATTGTCACTGAGAACTTGGTAGCTCGTTTAGAGTATACTAAAATCGATGAAGACTATTCCTAGACTACGTAAAATATGGCGTTTCCTATGATTTTACGGTATTCTTAAAAGGAATATATTTCGTACGAACGAGTTTAAGTAATCATTCTCATATATTAATCCGTTAACTCGCACTGACTTCAACTTGCAAGCTCATCTCCCCGGAGAACCTGTAACTTCCCAAAACAAAAATGTGGGAGTGGCATCACCAAGATACCTCCTCCTTTACCCATTGCCCATGTTTGCTTACGATTTTACCAGCCGATCTAAATCATGGGCTCATTTCTAATATCAAAACCAAACCAAATATATCCAACATAATCAGGCAAGAACATATATTACACCATCTAAAAGCTTCACTTGAGTTCACCATCGTTTAGAATGAAATATACTCTATTCGAGTCAACTTCTGTATCGCTGGCAAATTCCAATCCTTTGAAGTGCAATTTGTGCAACAAAGTACAAACAAAACTCCATAAATCGCATTGTTTAATGTCGCTCATTTGATCCGGGGATACTACAACTCACTACAACTCAATAAACAATGCATTGTAAGTAACACATTTCTTTATTTTGTATGCGCTTGGAATTTTTTCCACGACAATATGAGCCAATTAGTGCAGAAAATATGACAGATTTGCGATTTATAAAGCGCGCTCTCGCGACGGCGAAGTGCACTCCGCACGACCACAAGAGAGTGCTGCTGCTGCTTCTTCCGCTCCTTTGCCGGTTAGTTGGCTTCTGTCGGCACTTCTGGCAGTTGTCATATAAAATTGTGTGATAAATGAAGTTGAGTGCATGAAATGATAACTTTATTTTTGGATGACGGTGCTAGTCACAGATGGAGTTACTTAACTTACTTAAGAGACAAGTGAATGTTGATAAATTTGACAGTACATAGGCAACACAAATCGGATGTAAGAATCTGTTCAGGTAGGTATGTATACGAGGACATCAGATTCACAGTAGTTTTAGAATGGTTTATAAAAATAATATTTAAATAAGTTTGTGGATCAAGAAATCTTTTCATTACAGACTCTACCCAAATATTATTCCAGAAAGTCTTTTAATAATTATTCCAAAGCTATATTAACAATTCTCCTTAAGAGAGTCCCTAGATATCCTTTTACGAAAATCACCAAATATACAAGTGATCATATTCCAAATATTGCAATTTGCAAATCATGTAACGGTATTATGATTCCAAGATAACTACAATTTCAAC
The DNA here is from genome assembly GCA_031772095.1 of Zeugodacus tau. Lineage (NCBI taxonomy): Eukaryota > Metazoa > Arthropoda > Insecta > Diptera > Tephritidae > Zeugodacus > Zeugodacus tau. The sequence goes on from CM062650.1 coordinate 47,934,448, forward strand.
AAACAGATTATTTGTGTTCTATAAACACATACTTAACAGATTAACATTTCGTTCGAAACATTAGTTTGCCTTTTCAAAAATAAAGTTGTGACTTCAATATTATTTTTAACAAATTTGCGGTAGCCAAAATAAGCAAATACAGATAGTGAGGAATCTGAACTAATCCTATAATTTGGTGGGCGTACTTAAGATAAATGACTTTGCATGCTTCTGTACAGACTTTAGCACTAATTATTGGCGCCAGCAGTCAAGAGTATTGCAGTTTTCATGAGACACTTGAAAAAGTCTACATAGTTGGGTTGGGTAAATACACATACTATGAGGTTTTGGATTCTTAAATCGATCCGGAAATTTTTCTGCGAATTTGTTCTCGAAACACAAGTTATAAATTGTTTAGCACACTTACAGGAAACCCGAGAATGAGTAGTTCATATATTAATCTGGAGTGATTGCACGCTATTACTAAGCCAATATATTGTATATGGGATAGGAATGTAGATCAATATCCCTGCGATATAATATTGAAATAGAATTGAAGACAAGCTCAATTGTAATTGAGAAAATCATAAACATGTATTCCTGCTGAGCTTGTACCCCATAACTCTGATCAACCTTAACAATTTATTCTACTAAGTTGTGGCATCCTATAGAGTATTCATGAATATGTCCGAGTTTACAAAGACAGTAAAGTTCTGCATCTGCAGGCGACAAGAGACTTTTGTATCGCAAATCGTACTCTTGTCTGTGGTTCTTGATTATATGATTAAATGAAGGTACACATTTATCCTCAGAGATTTCTTGTAGTTTTCAGGACAATATAATCTCGCCTGTGGTTTTATAGCACCATTTAAAAATATTCCACAAAAAAACAATTAATGCTGAATCGTTGGCGTGGTTATTTATCGGCTATATAATTTAAATTGCTCTTCGAAATATTTTTGTAATTCCAAATGATCGATAATTTCAAAAATAATACAATTACACTGACATACCTATATACAAATTTCGAAGGATATACGAGGAATAGTGTGTGTCCTCTGAGTTAAAACAAAATTTTTACAAGTGGTACAAGCTGTTAGGTCGAGAAGCACTTCAACAACCAATGAGAATGTTGAGAAAGTGAAGAAAATTGTTCTCGTCGAATCGTCGAATCACTTTTAAAGAAGTTTCTGAAGATGACGACATATCGGAATGCAATTTTAACGAATATTTTGGGCAGGAAGTCCGTTCCAAAATTGCTGAATTTTGACCGACGCATGAGCATCACTCAGGAATTGTTGAATGACGTCAACGGCGATCCATATTTGCTTAATAGTTTGTCATGACTCTGAGATAGTTATGACGTCGAAACCGCTGAGAGGGCTCAAGGGCATACCAAAAAATTCATATCATATCAAATAAATCTTTTTTGAGAAAAATCGAAATTAAAATGCACCTAATTTTTTAACAGACTTTGTACAGTACATATGTAATATAACTAAATATCGCCTTGTATAAATTATAATGCAAATATGGCCAACACCATAGCATCTAACTGTATTTTAAAAACTTACATAATGTTATAGAAGGGGCCTTTTTTTATTATTTTTCAATAGTTATATCAAAAATGAGAATTAGATATATTTTCCTAAGATTTTTTCAAAATAATTAATTGATTTCCGTTCAACTTATTGACTTTGCGATGAATAGTTATCAGAGTAAAATAAAACAGATATCTTAACCCTATCATGCCCGAATTAAAATGGGCGGAGCTAACATCTTTTAGGACAGATATATATATTAGTCTCAACTCAAATATGAAGTGATAAACATTTGAAAGTCCTATATGTCCTGGTTCATTAGGTACAGGATGTTGCTTTCCTCATGACAATTTTTTTTTATTAACTCTCTTCTCTTTATTTATATATAATAGTTCACTTTGTTTTAAAATAAAACAATTATTTTTATGTTTTTGAACACTTTTTGCATAACCACTTTTGTAGAACTTTTTTTGCCTATAGGCAACATTGGGCATGAAAGGGTTAAGGATACTAAGATATGAGAAGAAGTTAAGCTATAATAAACATTATTGATAACAATAATCCGTGTATTTGGTCTACTGCCTAGTCAGGTAACTAATTTTCTTATTATTATTTTTATTTCCTCAGTTTTTTTATTTAAAATTATTCAAAATTTTATAATTCTTAGCATTTCTACTTGAAATTTTATAGAGTTTAGTCTGAACATTGGGCTTTCTTATTCGTTTGGTATAGAAAATCTTATATAAAACAGTATCGGGTTATATCATCAACTAATATAGTTCCACTTTTTAATTATTTCCTTTTATAAACATTAATTAATGTCTTTAATTCGGTGCGTGTCTCTCACACTTATTAGACCAGGTGCAAGGATCTTTACTGCAGAATTTTTATATGCTTATGCTTTATGATGTTATAATGATACATACATACGTACATATGACATACACTTGAACAAATATAGAATAAAGAATTGCACTGAAATGCCATGAGACATGAAATGAATGAATTTTCGTGAATGAGAATGGTAAATGCGCTTTGCATTTTACACGCATCAAGTGATTTGGCACACGTTTGCCAAATTGAAAATAAACGAATACAATAATAAGAATATACAACAACAATGGAACAAATGGTGCACAGGCGGCGCAACACCTCAAAGACACCTCAGCTGAGGCGGCTCTTGGAAAATCCACAATTGAAATGCGACGGCACGTAGCCGATGTCTGAGATGTTACTTGATGGATTATGTGGATTTTGCACATAAAACCAAATTAATTTTTCAGTTTTTTTCTTCTTCTTACTTGCTGCTTGTTGCTGCTGTTGTGTTTCGGGGCAGCAATCAAAACGTCAGGCGGCAGTATGTCTTATTTGAAAAATATATATTTTTTAAATTTTTTGATATTTTTGCATAAATAAAGAACGGAGTATGCAAACGCATAAACCCGACCGCCACCACCACCTCCACCAGAGTCACCGCGTCTTAGCGCTCGCTGCGGATGGCCAGACACGCACTGCGGTTTTGTTCTGTTTGTTCGCTCGCAACTCCAGTCTTCTTCTCTCGATTCTTTTCGCATTATTTGCATCGGAAATGCACGAGGCCAACGCCGCTGCTTGCACACGTACGCCTGTCTGGCCGCGCTATGGGCTAAAATGGGCGGCGTATCGAGCCTCACTGATCGATTGTTGTTGAGGTATACTATATGCGTGCAAAAACAACACAAAACGCACGAAATAATTACAAGAACAAGTGCTGTGGAGCTGCGGTACCTTATGGCGGCCGCTTCAATAAATCATGCACTGTAATTACCCCTTGGCACATAACAGGCCTCACAAGTGCCGATATCATATGAGCTGGTTGCTGTGTGCGCGCGGAGTGTGAAAGGTGGCATTGCCAGAATTATCTACGCATAAAAGTCTTAACCTCTCTGCCGGCTACATATGTTTATGTATGTTTGTGTGTGATGTTTATAAAATATATTTAAGCGATTTTAGTAAAAGAGTTGTGAAGTGGTTAACCATAGTGAACCGAATTATATTGACTAAAAATGCACACAGTGGGTAATTTTCAAGTTTTTAATATGAAAAAATTCGAAGTTTTATTTAAAAACCATAGAGGTATATTTCCTGAGGCAACGTTAGGAAGAGTCTTCGTCTATTAGCGACCTTAATATGGCACATTATATTCTTAGGTGGGCTTAAAAAAGATATTTATTCTCTGTTCTAGAATCTTTACATATCAGTTAGAAACAATTCAATTTGTCAGTTGTGACCAGATTTGTGTTCCTTGCCTCTTCGGTAACTAGAACTACTGAAGTATTGAACTAATGTTATGTTATTTCCCACTTCCATTAATTAGAGACTTGTACCTTAGTCTGTATTCTAGTCCCCATTTTTCTTATCTAAGCTTTTTTCAGGTCGCAACTCTCTTAAGGTGTGTCGAATTGAAGGCAATTATAGTCTTCTTCTTCTTCTTTGGCACCACAACCGTGGGTTGGTCAGGGCCGAGAACACAAAACTTCGCCAGTTACCTCTATCATCTGCGAACTCACTCCAAATCCAGACAGGTCCCTATATACTTAGTTCTTCCATTGGATGCGTGGGTTCCCTTGCTTCCGTTGTCCACCCATGGGTCCCGTATCGGAGGATCTTTTCACAGAAGCATCGTCTTTTATAGATACGATATGACCTAACCAGTGCATTCGTTGCATTTTTATAGGCTTAACTATATCCGTGTCGCACAGTTCATGGTTCCATCTTCTTCGGTAATCCTGGCTCACGCGGACGGCTCCAAAAATCTTGCGGAGAACATTTCTCTCTAATGCTTCTCATCTCGGGTTCTGATCGGCCATGATTCTGCGCCGTGTCATTATTTTCTTCCTTCTTCTATTTCTTCCTTCTTGTATTGTTCAATTATTGTTAATGATTCCAAGATGCTAAAGAAACTGGATTTCTAAAAGGTAGGGTCATGGAAGGTTTTTTTTAAAAAGTCTATGGAGTTGTTTTGTGGTTAGAACTCACTAGCTGATAAGTAAATAAAGGCTTCGGTTCCATGGTCAATAAAATAAAATAGACTTAAGAACTTTCTATGCTTTTCTCGAACGATGTTATTTCCAATATCCGATATAACCTCAAATTACTCACCTCAAAGTTGTCGAAGATTGATGTTGAGTTGCTAATAAGAGGTGAAAGGTACATTTAAAAACCTTTCTTGGCACTATTTTTATCAGATCTTGTAAATATACATGTGTAGTTTAACTTAGGGTTCGTAGACAGTAGAATCAACAAAAATATTCTGAACATCTATTGGAAATTTCATCCGCTTAAGATGTTAATTAAGATTAATATTTTCATTGTCGATCAATCGTAATTTATATTCATGCCTAGGGCTGGAGTGTTCTTGAAACAATAGCCTTCGGAAGTGATACTATATATCTATAATAATGAATTCAAGGAGCTTCAAATTCAAGGGTTAGCTGGGGATTGTCACAACATCTGAATGATTTCTAGATCGAGGTTCTTGCTTTTGTTGGCACAGGAAAAATACATATATTCCAATATATTAGGCCAAATTTCGAACTTCGAGCTTGAAATTGTCATTAAAGAAAAAGGAGTGATTTAAGTTTCAATAAAATACTTTTAACCGCCAATAGTTTCAAAATAGCTCTATCTTGACAGGAAATATTTAAAAATCGAAAATTCAAAGTTTACATGGGGGTTTATTGAAACAGAAAAGATATCACCATATCCCTATGTGGGTACAAAATTAAGATAAATTTGGTTTCAGTCCATATTACGAACTTTATTAAATTTTAATCGCTTGTAAGTGTAAAGCTTCGTTACAAAAGAAGGTTCGATGATGTAAGTATCAGTGAAATCATTTTATCCACCAATAGTCTCAATTATTGTCTTCTATGTCGTTTTCTGTAATTTTTTGGTGTTTTTTTATCTTCAAAACTTAATCTAAAGGGTTTCAGACATGGTTTTGGTTTTGGTTATATTAGTCTGTATGAAAAAGAAGTCATTTGCTCATATGAGATTGTATGAAAAAGAAGTCATCAGTCAAATGGAAAATAAAATATGTGCATTTAATGTAGAGATTTTGACCTCACCATAGTCCATCTCACATCACTGTCCTTCAAAATTTTGCTTCCATATTTTGGCGCTTATCGCTTTAAAAACCGCAAAGAGCCTGCTACTACGTGTGATTTATGGTGGGCCAGCAACAAATAAGGCACCAAGTGGATGCTTTACACGTAACCAAAGCAACAAGCAACTAGCGGAACGTATGCGCAGGCGTTTGAGCGATCTGAATCTTCAATAAACAGCGCTCAAGCAGCGATATTTTGCATAAATTACATATTTGCATTTCACGCGCTCAAGTGTAACGCCCGCGCGCTTGCGTGGAGGCAATGAGTAAAAACATGGCAAACTGTTGCTAAAGAGCCAAGTGAAAGAAGCAAGTACCGAAATGGTGTTGTTGCGGTAGCATAAAGTGCAACAAATTGCAAACAAAAAGCGTGTAAAATCAACACACGCACCCGCAGTTGAAGAAGTAAACAAGTGTTTTTTGAAGAAAAAATATTAAAAAGGATGCGGCTGTTCAATGGTTTGCGAGTGAGTTTGCTTTCTTCTAGAAGGTACTTTACTTGCTTTTTGGTTGAAGAAATATGCATATATTCGATTTTGGTAGCCAAGCAGACTACAATTTTAAGTGGCCGGTAGCATTAGCAAGCCACTGTCCTGTGGATCCTCGTGCCGTTTGCACAAACGAGCGGATTATTTACATATCAGACACACATTGACAGATATACATATACAAGACATATATTGAAAAAAAATTTCAACTCTCAAATCGATTTGTGCTCCCTCTTGCATGCGTGCTCATCAAAGCCACAATGACCAAACAGTTTTTATTGTCCTTTGATTGCTTTATGCACGCTTGAGCACATCCATTTGCACATCCATCGGCAAACATATTGACATATGCATGTAGCACTACAAGCACATTCATTGTTCAAAATCATGTTTTCAATTGTTTCATTTTCAGCGTTAAATTGCAGCCACTCAACATTTTTGAAAAAGGATTTGATATTTGTCCTGTCCGAAATTATATTCAAGTCCATTATTGGAAACCCCTTTGTGGCATGTTTGTTTGCTTAAATGCAACATTACAGTGACGCTTTGTCAATTTTATTTACCTAATAATGCTGCATACTCGTAACACAGTCAAAGGATAATAGCTGAGCGCACACAAATACATACAAACACACATATCAATAATATTCAAAATACAACAGTATACACTTGTTTCGATTTTTTTTTTGTATTTTGTAGAGTTTTGAGCTGTGCGCTGGTTGTTGCTATAATGTGGCGGTATTGTTGTTAAAGGATATTAAGCGGATTTCAATTCCAGGAATCGTACGATGAGGGCTATCCTTGTTGTTAATAGAAAATCAACATTGTATCATGATTTCTCTATTAATGGTGTGTTGTTTCATATTCAGAGCCAATATTGGTGTGGATACAATGTATATATTGTATATATATTCATACAGATTTATATACAGCTGTAGAGTGTTACAAATATATGAAGTATTTTAAAATTTTATGGAGGTGCTTATTGATAATTTAAATATATATTCAATAACTAAATCATGCTGTTTCCTAATGAGGAATAAGATATAGTTTTTGTAGTCCCTAAAGTACAATCATGATATGAGTTACAATTCTTGCTTATTGTACTCAGACTCTGGAGATCATTTATTAGTTTGTATAATATTATTTATTAAAATTTACTTTATATATTAGGTCTACAACTTTAAGGCTTTATTGTATAAAAACGGTTACAAATGACGATGAGCCGCAGCTGCACTTTTCTTGGAATTAAAAAAGAGATGCAAAATTTCATGCAAATGTCGAGAATTCAGCTCAAAAAGTGACATTTTTAGTTGAGAATAAGTTTGGGATGCAAACAGATCTCTACAAAAATTTTGTTGGGTTAATGTTGACACAAATGTCCAAGATTGATAAAAAAAAAAAACGATTTATTCGACCAGTGCTTGACCCTAGAGACATCTATTGGAAAACGGCGGAAGCAAAGTTGTAGACCTAATATTAAAATTGCTAATTATGGAAAAATTTTCAAAGAAATTGGAAATGTTGAAATCTTAACTTTATTAAACAATCAGCTTGTATATGACTGCAGTGGATTGGCCGTTCCAAACAGAGTCTACGTAATTGGAACGGACTCAAAGTTTTACCCAATGAAAGTCTTTAATCCATGCTATATTCGACAAAATTATTTGAGGAATATTTTCCGCTTCTTCAATAACGGTAAAAACTAAAATAAATTCAGTTTTTGACGTATGTAGTTACAAAAATGGTAATTAAGCAGTACGTGGATTTGTTGTTGTAGTACAAACTAAATCTCTAAATCTGAAATAAAAATATTAAAAAGGAAATCTGCAAAGTTACAGCCACTTTGCTTCGAAGATTTAGCCTCAGGGCAATGAGTTAGACCCCACTGACAAAATACATTAAAATTTCATATATTTTTTTAGATATTTCGTGGATATTAATATAATAACATTTTTGATTCGCATGTGGTAACATTGGATGTATGTATGTATATACCACAAAAAATGTCCTTCGAATGATCTGCCAAATGGACCCTTGGAGAAATTATTTTTCAAATAATATATTTGCTAAATTAGGAGAATGCATTCCAGCAAAAGAACCGATTATAAATGTTTTTCTTCTTTATGGACGATCATGCAAAATATTAAAGTGGGATACATGAAAAATCTGATTGACCTATTGATGGATTAATTGAATTAAAATTTTGGCATTAAATTTAATATAAGTCGAGGAATATTATTCCTTTTACACTGATTTTGTTTTTAAAATATCAATAATTAGATCAGCTTCGTTTTGTTCTGATGAAGATAGAAAGCTATATCAACCAAAATATAATAAAAAGGTGTAAAACTTTTAATTGAACCAATAAGACGCTAATTTCTAATCAGAGAATAATGGGGTTATTGCCTTTGACACAAATGTCCAAGATCGATACAAAAAAAATCGATTTAATCGACCAGTGCTTGACCCTAGAGACATCTATTGGAAAACGGCGGAACCTAATATTAAAATTGCTAATTATGGAAAAATTTTCAAAGAAATTGGAAATATTGAAATCTTAACTTTATTAAACAATCAGCTTGTATATGACTGCAGTGGATTGGCCGTTCCAAACAGAGTCTACGTAATTGGAACGGGCTCAAAGTTTTACCCAATGAAAGTCTTTAAACCATGCTGTATTCGACAAAAATATTTTAAAATTATTTGAGGAATATTTTCTGCTTCTTCAATAAACGTAAAAACTAAAACTAATATTGTGTTTGACGTAGTTACAAAAATGGTAATTAAGCAGTACGTGGATTTGTTGTTGTAGTACAAACTAAATCTCTAAATCTGAAATAAAAATATTAAAAAGGAAATCTGCAAAGTTGCAGCCACTTTGCTTCGAAGATTTAGCCTTGAGGCAATGAGTTAGACCCCACAGACAAAATACATTAAAATTTAATATATTTTTTTAGTTCGTGGATATTAATATAACAACATTTTTGATTCGCATGTGGTAACATTGGATACAACAGCGAGTTCAAAGAATAGTTTTTTATGAGTTAGAAATTTTTTAGTTTTTACAGTATATAGTATATATCACAAAAAATGTCCTTCGAATGATCTGCCAAATGGACCCTTGGAGAAATTATTTTTCAAATAATATATTTGCTAAATTTGGAGCAAAAGAACCGATTATAAATGTTTTTCTTCTTTATGGACGATCATGCAAAATATTAAAGTGGAATACGTGAAAAATCTTATTGACCTATTGATGGATTAATTGAATTAAAATTTTGGCATTAAATTTAATATAAGTCGAGGAATATTATTCCTTTTACACTGATTTTGTTTTTAAAATATCAATAATTAGATCAGCTTCGTTTTGTTCTGATGAAGATAGAAAGCTATATCAACCAAAATATAATAAAAAGGTGTAAAACTTTTAATTGAACCAATAAGACGCTAATTTCTAATCAGAGAATAATGGGGTTATTGCCTTTGTTTCATAATTAGTCATTTAATATTTTATTAAAGTTTCCAAATCAGAAAAAAAATTTAAGAGTTTAAGTATATGTGAACAACATTATATAAAAGACAAATAAATCTTGATTTAGTCAATTGGCTCTCCTGTATTAGAAACGATTTATTAATTTCAGATTATAATCCATTAGCAATCAGTTGAAATAGTGTCAGTAGTGCCCCACTTCACTATAATAACTACTCTTCTCCAGCTCCATTCCAACCTTTGCACGTCCAATAATAGTAATAATTTAAAAAAATCGTATTCCTTCGTTCAATACCTGAGGCGTCTAAGAATATTTAGTTAAAATTTGAAACCGATCGGATTTCTGATAATTTCGATGTTAGTCCAGTTTTTACTTTATATCCTCTCTAACACTCTGACCTGACCTTACAAATTCAGGAATATCTCCGTAAATATTTTTTGAATTGACTTCAGATTTTCAGATATTTTACTTAAGTATATCTACATTTCGAAAATACAAAATATTTTTTTCTTTTTTTGGATTTTCGTTAAGCTTAATATCTAGAAAATATTCACTGAAAATTTGAATTTGATCCGATAAATACTTTTCGAGTTATTCGACAATTAACAAAGAGCGCTCGGACACTCCAACAATGCATTTTTCTCAAAACTATGTTTTTTGAACTGGTGACAACTGTAACTCGAAAACCGCTCAGTAGATTTTAATGAAATTTATTCATATTTTTGAATACATAATTATCGTGGGCCAGATCGAAGCTTTTTTTCAAAAATTTAGGGTTTTAAGACCAATGTCGATTCTTTCCCAAAAATCTAGAAAATAAATTTCCTGAGGCCGCCATTTTTTTAATTTTTGAAAAGCAGAAAAAACTCGATCCGGCCCAGGACTACTGAAAATTCTCATTTTTTCGTGTCTCTGACACTAAGTATATACAGCTCTTATTATCTTGCAGAATTATACATGCTTCTTGATTTATTTTTTTGTTCTTTATCATATCAATTTCATATGGCAACTCTTACAATCGTATATGAACAAAGTACGTAAGAATTAAACTCATGAATGAAGCTCTTAGCCAACCATAAATTTCCTCCTAGTTTACAGATGAGTACCGTAAATATATATGAATGCCCATGAAACACCCTAACTGTAGATAAATTTAGTAGTCAATTACCACTGTATATATAAATTTATAATATAACATATGAGTATGTACACATGGTGTGCGAAACATAGCGGAAATTATTGTGAAGTAGGAAGATGAGAACACAAGTGGAACCGTTAAATTGCAGCCTTAAGCAAATGCTAAATACATAAAATGAAAGGTTTATCGTGGCTATCGGATAAGCAAAGCGCAAAAAAAAAATCGAAGAGGAAATGCAGTTAATGCGTGATTTATAGTACAATGCTAGCCACAGGATGTAACGGTGATTTTTGCCTAGTCTAGGTAAATATGTATACAAAATTGCTGGTTTCTTGCTCTTTTATTTATTTCTTTTATTGAATTTAGTGTTTTTCTCTTCATCGCTCTACATCTGCTTTTTGTAGAATATTGAATTGATGTTTTCAGTATTATTAACTGATTTTTGATTCCCCACAAGTTAAAAAAGAAAAATCAAAATTATTTATTCAATTCGCTTTATTTCTATTTGTAAAACTGTGAGAAATTTTCGATTATTTCTCACAATAAAATATTTCTACAACGTTTTCTTATAATCTATCTAAATCTTTAATATATTTCTATTCTAAATTTTCCTCTGCATGAGTTCATACCTAAGTGGAGTATGCGACACATTCACAAGTGCTAGGCAATTTAACCATTTGCTCTTTCATCACACCATTCACCAGCACAACCAACTTGCGGTAGTTGAAATTCTGTTTGCATTTCGAAATCTCCTCCAACGGCAAGGTGTTATTCTCTACTCCAATTTGCGCCTCATTCTCACACTCCTCTACTAGTACACCTTGCTTGTATGCACCGTGTTGCACCACCAACAACCATTGATTGTCCATTGACTCAGCACCCTCTGGATATATCACATTGGTCTTAGTATTGCAGGGTTTCTCCATCCCCATGCGTGTTGCCACCATTTGTGGTTGTGCCAAATCATCCTTGAAATATTCTTTGAATTTAGCAAATTGTTCGGGGTCAATTTTATCCAAACGTGTAGCCTCTATATAGTTTTCAACCTCCTTGCAGTATGACTTGCCAGCTCTACGTTCGGCACAAACGATTTCATCATCCTCAAGTCCTTCGCTTGCTAATCCAGTGTTGTAAACCATAATGCCTTCGCCAACTTTGAAGATGCTCTTCAATTTGTTCAACATATCTTTGGGAGCATCTTCACTGGACATTGGTCTGGCAAATACTTGAAGAATTATCACTGAGAATGTGAGCATTTTAAGAAAAGAGTGCATCTTGAATTTTGTTTTTATTGTATATCTTAATGTTCCGTTCGGTTTTTATTTGTTCTGTAAAGACTTTAAAGCTGTATGTTTCACTGTCAACTTAGTGTTGATAACTGATATTCAGAGACGATTTCATGCCTCTTATATAGCTCGGAACGAAGTTTGAACGTACGAGCTTCTTTGTTTTGGCAAACCCCAGTTTTACCTGAGTTAATGAATACCTTTAGGGGTTTTCACCTATCAAAGGTGCGATGGTATTTCCAGCTGGTTTAAGGGATTTTGATTCGCCCGGGGGAAAGCCCGTTGACTTTTTCATGCCTTTCCTTTTTATGAAATCATCGAATTTATACATTTTTAAGGCATCCTTCTTGCTAGATTTTGCGAAAATCTTTCTATTTTTATATTTTCAGAAGTCTTGGCAAATTTCGAGCGTTCCGAACAGTATTATTTTCACAAGAAATAAAATTAAAAGAAAAATTTCCGTAACGATACATAATTTGGAAATATTTCACCCCCAAATTGTGTACCAAAAGATTCATCGGGCAAAAGTGGAGCTAAAAAATAATTATATTGTTATGCCCAGAGTTCATTCTTGTGATATCAGGATAATGCATTTATTGATTATCCTTTCAAAATATATAACTTTAAAATGGAATGAAAATGGCTGGATGAAAAGAAAAGAAATAATTTCAAAGACGTCTTGAAGTTGGATGCTGAGAATGTAAAGATACATATGTATATTACTGGAAATCTATTTAGGAAACCTAAAAACTTTCTTTGTGAGAAACTTTCTTACAGTTATATACCATTACCGTTCGTTGAGTTTGAAAACATTTTTAAATTAAAAGAGAGTGATTTAAGGGGTTACATGGGTTTTGTCTCGCAAAAAATGGCATATTTTCAGTATTTTTTTCCATGTAAAAAATTATTTATTTAATTCAAACTTTTTTATGTGTTCCAAGTTTCATTAAGATATCTAAATTTTTACTAAAGTTATCGCTTGCACGGACGGACGAACCGACGGACAGACATCCGGATTTCAACTCCACTCGTCACCCTGATCATTTATATATATATAACCCCATATCTAACTCTTTTATTTATTGGTGACACAAACAACCGTTATTTGAACAAAACTATAATACTCTGTGCAACAGGTTGCGAGAGTATAAAAAGTGAAAATTGTTTTTCGTTTTTTTTTTTAAATAGTTGTAATTAAAAAAAACTAAAATCCTTCGTTCAAGTAAATTATATCTCGAACACCTGTTCAAAATTTCATCAAGATCGGTTGAGTAGTTTTCGAGATAATTTGACAACCGACTTTGAAAACACGGTTCCGAGAAAAACGACACGCTATTGAGTAACAAGTAAGTAAGTCAAGTACTAGACTTGGAGCGCACACCTTCCAAAGGCTGTATCTCCGAAACTATTATTCGGATCGACTTGAAAATTTAGGACAATATTCTAAAGATTGTAGAAATTAATAAGCCTAAAAACAAAAAATCGATTTTTTGAATCCCCGAAACCATATAACCCCTTAAATTATTAGGTTCACCATTTAAGTGAAAGGTTTAATAAATAATCGAAATTCTAAAAAGTATATTATTGTTTAAATAAAATAAGTTCTCTTAATTACTATAGATAATGAATATATGGTTTTTCTTATAGTCAAAAATTGTGTTGAAAATAGCAAAATTTTAATATCGAATAAATTCAGTTTGATTAAACTTAAAAATATATTCAAAAAAATTATTTACCTTCGATTTATTTATATATTATTCAATAATATTATATAGTTGCAGATACATACCTGTAATAGAAATAGAGAAAGAAGGTTAGTAAAATGAAAAATTATTTAAAAATATTTGAAAAAAAAAAATAATAAATTTGAATAACAGTAAATTTTGCTAAAATTGTATTATTCTATCATCTGTTTTCTATTTTAGTTTCTTATATTTATAAACTGCATATTCATATATATGTACATACATATAAATATCTACTAAATTCTACCTTTCCTTCCCTTTCATATATTTTCTTTTATTTCCCATTTGTTTTCACTCCTTTGTAAACCCAGAAATAATCGATTTGCTAAACGACCAACGAATCGAATAGCTTTCAAAATATTTACGTATTTGCAGAGTAGCAGAAATAATTTGCAACTACATACGGAGAGATGCAAATCAAATCAGTTGCACAGTTGCATTTAAATGCATAAGTCTTTTGTTAGCTAATTTTGTGGTTATTGCATGCGCAGCATGGATAGACAGAGGTCAATAGCGGGTACACATGCAGCGTAACGGAGCGTAAGGTCAATAAGAAACAAATGAGTAACAAATGTGTATGTAGCTGCAGGCACATCTGGCAGCATAGTTCGGTGGACATTAGGTTAGGTTAGGTGCATTTTAGCGCAATAGTAGAGCATAATAATTGTGATAGTCAATTCATAGAAAAATTTGGTTGAATTAGAGAAGTGTAAACGCAGGTAATATTGGTTAACATGGTAGACTGGAAATATGGAATCTAAACGCGGTTGATAAGGAACTTCTGGTTTAGTATAGATATACAGTTGAATTTCTCCAACTCTAATCACCATAATCCATAAGAAAACTTCGAGTTAGACAGACTTACGAGTTATAGAAGTTTTCATAAAGATAAAAAATATTTCAAAATTTGATTTAGTAGATTTTTACACAGTTTTATTTATTTACTTCGCATAAGGTTTATGTTTATACTGCTCTTGACGTCTATATCCCATGACTTTGCTATATGATTTATGCAATCAATAAGTGTAATATCATATTTCGCCTCCATACGACATAAAGGGACTCTTAGAATTCTGCCTAGATAAAAAAATATTTAATTTTGTATTCGAAAAGTTCGATTTATGGAAGGAAATTTGATTTCTATTGCAAATTCAAGAGTTCGAGTTATGGATAACTTCAAGTTAAAGAAGTTTGATTTATGAAAGGAATTTTGTATGAAATTTGGCTTCATAATGCTGTTGCCAAAACGATAGTTCGAGTTATGGAGATCTCGAGTCTTCTATAACTCGAAGGTCTCCAGCCTTGATTGCTAGGCTAACTAGCTTTAATTGACTCTAACTTAACTGGGAATATATATGTATGTACATATGGTGACTAAAGGATTATAAATTTGCTTTGCTTAAAATATTTACATATTATATTTCCTACCTAGTGATCCCAAATTATAATTCAGAATTAATAAGATTATATAAAAAATAGAAACAAGCTAATTTTTTTGTCAGAAAGTTCACAAGCTTTAAAGGGCTATACCACATATTTTTTGATCATTCCATAGTTTATGTTTTCAAAAATATCCCGTGAAAGCGGTAAGGTCGTATTTTGAATAGCTTTTGAATGACAGCGTTCTAAAGAGCTACCCCTCGCAGGTATAAGCTGCTATAGTCGAAACTTTAAACGCGTTTTTCTCGAAGCGACTTTTCTCAAAATTGCTGACATCATAACTCAACGATAAATTGACCGATTGACTTAATCTGAGTATTCCTGAATATATTTACTATACAATACCTACCTATGATATTTTTAATTTGTTGAACATTGTTGTTGGCATTAAAAAATACCATTTTTTACCTAAAAAACGAAACTTTTTTTCAGAACTACGCCATTTTGTTAATTTTTGATATTTTTCAATAATCGTATTTCATTGTATAGGAAATATCTTCAACTTTAATACCATTTTTAAATTTTTTTGTTTCAGTTACTCATTCGGCCGGAATTATGTCAGCAGTTTTTTTTTCTCCCAAGACAGCCCATAACTCCGTTCTTTTTCAATATTTTTGTAAATGAAAAAATCTTAAAATATAGCTGAAAATATACCTATATATATATATATAATGTTCAAAAAACTTCGAAACATTCGAGTACTTTCATAAAAAAAAATTCACGTAAATCGCATAATTTTTCATGGGTTACACTGGTATAGCCATAGGTTATCATAACTGATCGCAGTTTTTACCTTGCTATATATTTAATTCCTCTAGAGCCCTAAACTACCGGATTTCCACACTATACGTACTGAAAGTTATCGTCAATAAAATTTACAAAAATTGTTTTACAACAATAATAAAAATTTGTCAAAATTTAAGAGAAATTTCTTTGAAGGAATACGAGTTAATTCCACTAATTAACAATTTATATAGATTGAAGAAATATGATTTTCATTTGCAATCTAAAGAATTTTTCGAGCATTTGGTAGTAATATGTTTAATTGTTTCTAATTTCTGTCGTAATATTTTCCGAATACATTCGGGTAAGGTTAGATTCCAATAAAAGATATGAAAAAAATATTTTAATATCTTGAATGCCTTTTTTAAACCAATAAAATCATTTCACTTACAGAAAGATATTCGAATACTGCAATACTATTCTGTCTAGATTATCTTGATGATCTTTAGTTTGGGTATCATTCTACACAAAATAGATATATTTTGGAATATACTATACTATTATAAAGTACCGAAAATTCTGAAAGTTTCAGTTTCTCCTTTAAAAACTATCTCCACTGCCCTAGGGCATATAAATATCAAATTTCAAAACACAAAATTATTGTAAATTGCATAATTTTTCATGGTCCTTTTCAACACTTACTTTATTATAATCAAAAATTGCAATTGTGCAAATTTGAGTGCATTTTTCAGCGAATTGATTGCTATTTGTTTTGATAATTGAGTTGGACTGCAACAAAAACAAAAATTAAATATAAAATAAAAGGCAAAAATACTGCAGCAACGGCACGAGCGCATACAACAGTAACAAATTGCCTCAATGCAATACGTCTGCGCAGCAAAAAAAAAAAAAATATTTTGCTACGGCCACCCAAATTTGCTGCAAGCAAATTAAGAAGAACGTTAAATGCGATAAACGGTTGTTGGCGCATAAGTTTTGCAAGTGAGTGGAGGAGCGAAATTTTTCGGGATGTATCAGATGGATATGAATTATAATATGTTTGTAGGTATGAAATTGAGATTATGTTTATGTATGCATTGCGTTTGTGAGTGCTATAAAATTATTTGTGCTCCAGATTTATGTATATTCCAAAATTTAAAAATGTGAACAAAAGACTTAAGCAACGAACCTGTTCATTTCTAACCTGAGAAATACAAAAGCTGTTATTGATTGTAATTAAAATTACTTTAAAATTATGTATCAGCAGTTACAAATAGGTTTTTAATTTTCACGTACACACATACACACTTTATAAACAATATTCTCATATTCCCCCTACTCGTTGCCACAAAAATATTTCTAGGCAAAGTGCTGGTATAATTTTAATGACTTCATTTCGTATGCTACACAGTTGCAAGACATGTATTCAGCTACTCAGTCAGCCCAGCAACCAGTCAGTCATGGTTAGTCAAGTAGTCAGTAATTACATTTACGCCCCAAATGCTGCTAAGGCTAGCAAGTAAATGCTGCTAGCACTAGCCTTGTCAGTGCGTAGAGTGCAGTTGTAGCCCAAAAAGGACTCGATTTGCGTGAGCAACCATTTCAATCCTTCTTCAAGACAGACCGCCTCTATTATGACTACTGTTTCTTTACTCCCTTTTCTCAAATATTTTTTATTAGCTCAAGAGATAAACTCCGATTTATTTTAACAACAATTGCGTATATAAATTGCATTTTAAGTGTTTCTCGGCTGTAATTTTAATGATCTCTCTATGCTTGAAAGCAAAATCGCCACATCCGCCCATAGCTCAACGAAAGTATGACGTCAGCAGCGTTAGTCGCGCTGTTAAATATAGCGCAACCGCTGCTTGAATTGCGCTGAAAGGCTTATTTCCTGACAACAAGTGCGCTGCTGCTACTTGACTTGTTGCAAGCCGCGCGTTGAAGCTGAGGGAGTAATTGAGTTAATTGATGCGATGATTTATGGCCTTTGTCCGTGACGTGTAGAAAATGTTGCGTAAACAAAATGCCAGCCACGAAATACATAGTTAATATGCAGCGTTGGTTGTTGCACAGAAAGTAGGTGTAAAATCTAATTAAAACTTGTTAGAATTGTAACAATGAAGGTTGTGGTATAACTTTTTTTTAGCTCGGAGTAGAATTAGCATAAAAAATAGTTGACGATGAAAATAAAATATTTTACTCCCAGTTCTTTCAATTAATCCGGCAATCCAGATAAGAGAGACATATACATTAAATTCTAAGAATTATGAAAGGCCAGTCTCAATGATGCTAAGCCTAGGGCTGGATGATCGTTTCGACCATCCAAAGATTAGAGTTCATAGACCGAAGTCATGTTTCTACTAACTTAAATTAGTGGCTTTTCTGGAACTTAGAGGATTTCCCTCTAAATACGCAAATAAGATGGATTCTCCAAGTATACCAATGGCTTGAAAACAGCAGAAGGTATTAGTACAGGATAGTCTGATCAAGAATGAAACCATATGTACCCAATATTTCAATCTGAGGTTATAAGCCAGACATTTGTATATATAACAGGGAATCTAACACAAGGATTTAAACAGATATTCCATAGTGAAAATCAGATCAACAAAGGCACTGGAGTGTATAGAAAACCTTAGCAACAGAGGAATCATATACATCTCGTATCGATCTTTGGATTCGAGGGAACAAGGTGGTTGACCATCTGGCTGAGAAACGGAGGCCACCCATTCGTTAGCATCAGATCCAATATCTATTGTGGATCCCCATGCCAGCAATAAGTAGAAGTTAAATGAGAAAGTTATCGGTATTAATGGGAGCATGCAACTTAAAAAACTTCAAATAGGTTATTAACATCAACATAGTAAAGGGAGTGCCTAACATCGTTATCAGTAGCTTCGAACTACTTTGCAATCCGACTTGTGTCGATACCCGGTCACCGCGGAATCGCTGGAAACGACAAAGCGGAGCAGCCTGAGAGGTTACCTTAGTAACATTGACGTCGGAGTGTATGCGGGTGGATAGTCGACTGAGCTCTCCAAACGCTGGACAACAATCAGCACCTGTGCAGTAGCGAGATCTTTTGTCCAATAGGCACACTTGACCCGACTAGGTTAGGAATCAAGCCACAGCTGCTTGGAGGAAGGCGAAGAGGAGTCATCCAAGCACTTCCTTCTTCAATGACCAGCATACTCCAGAGTTAGGTTAAAACACCTCGTTAGGCAGATCTTCGGCGAACCCAGCAAAGTGACTGGAATCGATATTAGCCGACGTAAAAACTTTATAATAGACTCTATGCGCTTTGTCGAATCATAATGGTCTTAGCGATCCGTCAGGAATATCTGGGTGTCACAAAGGACAGTCGAAGCTGTCTAAGTCAGATTCTCTGCAGTTGCGGAGATCTTCCTCTTGAGCTAACTTGACTAAATTGAGAACCATCCTAAGACATATAATCTGGCAAAGGCAGTATAAGATGCTACATGGGAATTCGATAGACGAAACACAGTCGAGTTTGAAGAAGGGTATGCAAAAAAATCGGGATAACGAGTCTGGAAAAAGAGGGTTCCCTTTTCTGCGCTCGAAAAAGGTGAGAAAAAGCGAATTGTTAGAACATTAGCTCTAACTCCACAATTCTTACCAAACCCATCAATCACTTAGCTAGTTCTACTATAACACTCTCTCAGGTTTTACATAATATGTAGAAGCCTTGACCTCCAAATAAATTTCCTGCTACGTTGATAAAGGATATTTTGAAATAAAATTTTCACTCTTCTCTTCAAATAAAAAACTATAATCCTTTTGTTATTACAAAAAGACTTAGCAGATAAAATCAAACAGCCAAGATGAAGACATTTTAGTGGAATTGATCGCCAGCTAAAACAAGCCTATCACCATTTCAAGGATATTCCGCTCCATTTACAGAGCTTAGAAGATGAAATGTGATACTTATCTACGCTTCGAGTATAAAAAATCAATTCATGCCACTCACTCACGCATAAGCCTTATTACCCTCATATACCAGCATTAATTTGATATTAGCGGCAAGCGGACAAACACACGCTGAGCGCTTAAGCCAGCGAAGATCATCATCGTCAAAACGTGCAACGAAGAGGCATAAAACATAACTAACCTAGGGAAACTCCAGGAATTGCAATGACCAAACAAAATATGAAAAAACTATATTTATCAGTATTAAAACGTTTGATATTAAGCCTTAATAATATCCTGCGACCAAAAAACACACACAAAAGAATAACCGCGAAGGAGTCAAGAAGAGAAGGCAAAATAATAACAACAACAAACAAAAAATGTCGCGTCATTGTGCGCACGTAGATGAAGTCATAAATTTCTATGACTTTATCCTAGCAACAAATCAGTGATAACTTCATCTTCAGCATTTTTATGTGTTTATTTGAAATCTCAAATATTCTTTGGTCGCCTTGTGGTTAAATCCTTTTGCGCTCCTTAAGGCCACTTCATTGCCTTAAGCACACAGGCGCACGCGTTGTAAGCAGAAGAATGCCGTGTGTAGCGGTGTGTGTGTGCATAATTTTATGATCATGCGTTATTAAGTGACACTTTAAAGAATATTAAATACAAATTAATTGCTGACACATAAATATTGTGTATGATAAGCATCGCCGAATGCTGAATGCCGAAAGCGATTATAATTGAGATGGCAGCGATTGCATGGGTGTGGTCCGCGGTGGCGGCACAGCGTGTGAACTATGGATTTTTGATAAGATACTGATCTCATATTCTATTGAGGACATTTTTTCCAAAACATATTTTCTTCATATATTTTTTATGCACTAGGATTAAACCAATTTTTGTTTATTCTAATTTGTTGGTAAGTTTTTATTAGAAATCATTTGGATCATTGGATTTTCAATTTTTATTATTGCTTAGAGATTTACTGGACATTTTCTTAAGAATAAGAATATACCATTTCACTTTTCGAATATTATTTCCTCCATAAGTATCTATTTATTTTATATATTTAAATGTAATATCTATTACAATGAATAAGTTCGTGATTCCAATAGGGATATCAATAAGAATTGATGAGTGATACAATAACTGCATAGCCTAGAGTGCAGGCAGAGAATACATCTTTATTCCAAACTATTGAGGCTATGAATAAACACCACAACAGAGTTATCAAACTATATAAGCATAAAAATGGTTAGAGTTTAAGTATTTTTGAGCAGGGTTGCCACCTCTTATACTACCGCAGAGTTTATATTGCACTGAGCACTATAGTTTTGATCACATAATGGTTGGTTGTAACACCTAAAACTAAACGAATTAACTAAAATGGAAGAAATCGGATAATAACCACGCCCATTGCCTATATATATATACATATATTATGTGGAAAATTACTTAAAATGAGTTAAATTACTAACCCAAAACGCCAAAAGCGCTTCATTTTACAATAAATATGGCACAAAAAGGCTGTACTCAAATGTTAATATTTTTGGACGCCGGAAAACATATCACAGGAACTACGCGACCAATTTTGTATATTCTATTTTTGACAATCTACCTTGGAGGTGTGGCATCGCTCATCTGAAAATTGTAGAAATTGGACAATATTTTTAAAGGCCCCAGATATCGATTATGAGAACCTCAGGGCCACTGGTTTAGTTTTTATCGGTAACCCTCTCAGATATTATAATAAAGATATTATAATAAATAGAAAAGAGCTATGACAAAAATTGGTAAAATCGGGACATTACTTCCCCTAGCTTCCATATACCTAACATTAGGTTTTTCAAACATCCATTGGACTTTAACACTTCAATATATCTCTCGCTTTATCCGTTTACCAATCTCGGCAAGCATCTTCCAAGCGGAAGTACTTTGCATAGAAAAGGCATGAGAAGCTCTATTGAATAACTATAAAGCTACCATATACACATATAACCACTGGACACTCATTGCCTTATCGTCGTCAACAACTAGTTCCAGTGTAAACCATAACTACAAGAAGGCACTGGAAAACAAATTCCACCTAGACTTGATCTGGGTTTCCAGTCACAGGGATCGATCAGAAGAGGTCAATACACAATTTGAAAATTAGCTGAGAACCGATGGAAAAATACAACCAAATATAAAAAAAACTCAACAGATATGGCCAATATATGACAAGACAAGACTAGGGACTTAGGGGAAGTTAGGATTAGGATTTTCAAAATCTTAGAAATAGTCTCTGAAAATTTGAAGTTGATCTGATAATTACTTTTCGAGTTATTCGACAAATAACACAGAGCGCTCGGGCACTCCAACACGCTAGTGTGAAACTTTAAATGCGTTTTTCTTAAACCTATGTTTTTTGAGATGGTGACAGTAGATTTTAATGAAATTTCTACAGCTTTTAGATTTTTTTAGACCTAGATTTTTTTACCGAAAATCTAGAAAAAAGTTCCTGAGGCTGCCATTTTGTCAATTTTTGAAAAAAAGAAAAAACCTTCGCTCCGGCCCACGCTTATCTATTTACTAATTTTTCTTATCCGATTGATTTTAGATGAATCTACAAGGACTTATGATTGTCACCCCAAGAACTATATTTGGAACTGGCTCAACACAAACAGCTATAACTTTGGAAATTATAACTTTTTTTTTCAAATTTTCGCGACTTGAAGTCAAAATATTGTGTAATAATTTCATATTATTACTTTTGTAAAATAACATGATTTTATAGCAAAAAATACCGAAAATTGTAAGTTTTCGTGTCTCTGACTATCCCTAACTCCTTAACTCGACTCTGATACCGTCTAGCTGCTAAATCAATTTTAAATTATATTTTCGTATTCATGAAATCTAAAACTATTAGAATATCATTTCATAAAGTATCATCTATACAAAATTCGTGCTTCTTGTTAGTTACTATGGTTTTTATTGCTTAGTGTGTTATTTTTGTTGTTAATAACTACAAAATTATCTATTAAATAATATTAGTATCTTTCTTGTTACCAAAATACCGAAAATAACGAAATATATAAAAAACTGCATAAGCCGAAATCCAACTATGAACAGCCTCCTTATTCCTTTCATAACAATTCCACAAAATTTATTTCGCTGAAAATGTCCTGCAGCCACTTCTACCCATTGCCTTTACACACGCAAATTTATATTATTTCAACTACATTGCGCCACCAATAACGTGGCATTTCCGTGTGATTTCATGAAAAGCGCAAACGGCAACCTCCAACTGACCTACGATTTATGGCACAGGGGCTTCATTTCAGCGCGTTTTGTTGCTTTCGTTGTACTTGCGATATTACCTCGCCCCTCGGGCATTCCGTGGTAATATTGTTCAACACCAATTTAGACACTTCGTTCATCTTGTTAGTGCATTTGGCCATTTTTTGAGAAATATGATCTGACAGCCTACAGCAAAAGAGCATCACTTACATGTGCACACACACACCAGCACAAAGGCGAAGAAGTCTGCGCGCAATCACATATACATTTGGTGGCTGTGGTTAGTGCGCACGCGCAGCGCCGTATTGATTTCTACAAATTGGCAGCGAATTTGTGTTATTGTTATTGCTATTGTTGCACTCTGGCGTCCGGTAATTGGAATTAGATTAATTGACTTGACTTCGAGTGTTCGCTGTAGAGTGTGTAGAGTTGCTTTGCGAGGGCGGTTGCATGTCATATTTTGTGGCACTACTGAGGTTGTGGTGTGAGTTTTGGAAAACAAATCTTTTTTTTGTATTTTTTATTTTATTTTTTCAATTCATTACTCTTTCTTCTATACAAAACAAAGCAGTACACGGCTACTGGCGCTACAAAATTACTCATTTCATACATTTAATCTCACAAAAAATTCAAAGACAAGCAGCATCATTATTCAAAAATACAATTCTAAATTAATTTATTGAATTTCAAAAGATTACAAATTGTTCCAACAATCCATATCCATATCCAATATAATGGCACATGCCTCTAGCAAAAAAAAAATCTCGTATTTGCTCTAGAAACTCAATAGCTAATGATCAATAGCTACTTGTTACCAGACACAATAGATCAGCGCGATAAGAAATATGAGCGCCGTTTGTTTTGTTGTATCTTTTTCGCGTTAAACAGAATAGATCTATCAATTGCTGGTCTTTTTGCGGTTATTTCATTAAGATTTTCTGTAGAATTCTACAAATGTTGGTCAACGCGTGCTGTGCCTTTTTTCTACACACAAATATAATTTTTTTCTAGCATTCAGCATGAATCTACTACATATAGCAGTAATTAATTACAATTAGTCGAAATTATTTGAGGTTTTCTTCTATGTTGTGTTCTACATTTGTCTCTAGGGGCGCGCACTTGTCTCTCGATGGGGCGTTGCTGCTGTTTTCAATTTGTTTACTGACATTTTATTCTCTAATAATCTTGTAATATTGGACTTTATCGCGAAACGAGATCTTGTTTTTTGTGATTCTTGATAAAATTATAATGATATTGCATATTTTTTGTAGAAATTTTGATATGTAAACAAATATACCAATATTTATAAATATTTTGAGAAAGTAGAAATTTGCACGCCCTAAAATATGATTTTCAGAGATAACAGTAATGCTATGTCATCTTCAATAGCTGCTTAGTACCACAAACTCAAACCGAATTTGTTACCTGTCTCAATTATGCACACTAATGGCAGAAAAATATTTTTTTATGGCGCCTACAAACCGAAAGACTGAAATATTTTTGCGGTCTTATGAATCATGATCTTCAGCGTTACTTGAACTAACCTCAATTCAACGAAATTGCAACCGGTTATCCTCTCAGATTACTTAGTAAGTTAGAATATTATGCCTAGTAGTATAGTCTTACTTTGAATATGAACTCACTTATAAATATAAAGCGATATAGAGATTTTATTCACTGAAGGTTATGCTTTGGTAAAGGTTTTCTGAAAAAATTTTACTCTAGAAATGAAGTTTTGTCTTCACACACTGACACACTGAAAGTCCAAAGAGGAAGTTATTATTTTGCTGTCCACAAAAATTGCTTTCCTCTCTTGATGTCCCTCATAGCCCTCACAATGATCATATTATACTTTAAATGATCCTACGATATAATTCAGCGTCTAATTTAATACGTACATAAAGACACATCATAAATGATGTTCATTGAGAACCTTTCTTTTCCTTGGTATCCGAAGCTTAAAATATTGGCTTGATGATTTGCCAATTTTTATCAGGTTTCAGAACCTTCTAAATATTGAACAACTGATATCTGCGATATATACAGAGTATAAGTTACATTTAATTGTATTGAGAATAGTCATATAGTAGCGGATGCTATTAATTCAAGAGAACACAAAAACCGAAATAAACAGGAAAATAATACTCAGTTAGTGAACTTTGTAAGAACGATCAAATTGTAAAATATAAATTCAACTAGCTTCAGTATATTATTAAAGAGTGTATATGAAATATTTAGAGCAGAACCAGTTCGGGGGTCAAGATAGAGGTTTAATTTT
Source organism: Zeugodacus tau (assembly GCA_031772095.1). Taxonomy (NCBI): domain Eukaryota; kingdom Metazoa; phylum Arthropoda; class Insecta; order Diptera; family Tephritidae; genus Zeugodacus; species Zeugodacus tau. The sequence continues at coordinate 47,959,919 of CM062650.1, forward strand.
CTAAAAAATACTTTAAAATAAAGACTTTGATTATTTCTATAGTAGAATCTCTGTGCTATCATTTGCTACCACTTTAAAGCCAGTAGCTTTGATTTCAACAGAATTACGGGCTATAAAGCGCTGAGTTTAAAATTTTTTAATTTCCAAACTACTGCAATTTTGAACACTTTCTTGAAAGGGAACATATACTAAATTGGCTAGTGCTTAAAACTAGAAGCGTTAAGCTTTTTAACACTGTAAATTTCAAAAAGATTTTCGAAAAATTGAGTTTTATATCGCATTTTGTATATAAGGTGTGGGTTAGGCCGAATTTTGAAAATTTCGATTTTCTTGAAATTTTGATTTCTGTTTAATCTATGTATACACAAATAATTGCCTGTTATATGAGAACAAATATAAATTTTTGGAAAATTTTAAATATAAAATCCAACAGCAGAACCTCAGGTTTTCCTCAAAAAATCTTCTTGTCTAAATATGGGCAATCCAAATGACACTCAGGGCTTCCGTTCACATGAGTCTACGTATCTAGTACGGACCTGGGTTTTTATCCGGTCAAGGAACGACAACATGGAACATTCTAAAATTTTTTAGAAATACTTTCTGTCATTATAGCAACAAAAACACACTCGAGGCTTATTATTATTTACAACAGAAGATAGCAACCAGTGATGCAGCTGGATTTCTTCACTCTTTAAAACAAATATCAGTCTTTGGGATGCTAAATATTCATAAGAATAAGGCAGATAATGAAATAACAGCTTCAGACTCTTGATTTAGTGTCCAACTATTAAGCCGAACAACCACTGGTGTGAACCATTTCAAAAACCTTTCTTTAATTAAGGTAAGTGTTCTACATAACTATATTCAAAAAATAACGGGAATTTTCGTTTTTTGGAAAAAAATATTTATTAATTCGTCAACACTAACGTTGTCATCCTTGAAACAATCGTCGAGACACTTCTCATACTCAATTTTTTGGATAGCCATTGGCTCATTCAGAGATTTCTCGAATGCTTGTAAAACGACGGCCCTTTAAGGTTGTCTTTATTTTTGAAAATAGAAAAAATAAGTCACTCAGAACTATGTCTGGAGAATATGGAAGCAGGGGCATCATTACAGCATTTTTTTTTGGCGAACTTAATTAGAAAATGTACCACAACACCTTAGCTAAAAGATTACTCAGTTTTCTAAAACTATGAACAAAGCAATGTAATATTTTCTCCGTTATAATTCTCCCCACTGTTAATTTCAGCGTTCTTCCAACAAGTACAGTTATCACAAACAATCCAAAATACAATCTGATTGCAATCTCTTCTTCACCAAAAGGTGCTAATGTGTTATATAATAAGGAAAAATCTAGCCCTACCGTTAACTCTAACCTATAATTATCTATCTACCGTCACCATGTGCCATGCGCACTTCAAGCTATACCCTTTTCTAAACGAGAAACCACCCATACGAACACATACGCCGTCTATTAATATACAATCATAATTTTCCATATTACGGTACTATGCAGATGCTTTGATTGCAATTGACACGCGTGCAACGCCGGTTAATGACGAAGAAGAAGACGCCTCATAACTGGTTTAACATTCCTGTGTTCCTTGTTGCTGCGCGTCAACCTTGAAAAGTGTGACAATACCGCGACCGGACGACAAGCCGACAATGTCGCTTGATCGCACCTGCCACCACGGGGTTGTGCCGGGCTATGCCGCGTGTTGAATATTTGAATAGGAAAAAGAAGGGGTTGTTGCTTGTTGGTTGCATTTGGAATTCCTCTAGTTGAGTGAAATACATACAAACATAATGACACGAGCGGCTGCAAAGCCAAAGAGGGGAATGTGCGCTGGCATTTGAAATTCAAGATTTCTCTTTCATATCTTCAACAATTTAAATGTTGCTTTCCAATTGCTACTGGCTTAACATTTTTTATTGAGATTCTGTTTTTGTTGTTGCTTTAACTACTTTTAAGTTTTTGTTGTTCACCAAAGAAGGTAGAGAGTTGTACGGAAGGGTGTCAATTGTTACAAGTACATCTTAGAAGAGCGGGAAGCAGCTGCTTTGCTCTGTCTCGGCTGTGTCCAAAAATCTTCGTTTATATCTTAAGCAGCTGGAGTTGTGATTGTATGTTTTGAATGAAGTGAATCGTGATAGGAAACATGAGATGTGTTTTCGAGATAGGTGTCTTTGATTAAAGGCTTAAAATTAAGATTATATTAAATATTAATAAACAGTTGCTAGATATGTGTAGTGATAATGTAGTCTAATATTTATACTGACCATATCTTTAAGAAAGTATTGTGTTTCTATATATCATTCTAGGAGTCTGAGTAAAAAACGGAGAAGCTTATAGGTTCGTTCCTATAAGTCCGACTTGTAATATAGAAATCTAAAAATGTGTTATTCTCTCCACAGACCCCTCCACTCTCTTCGTCAAACAAGCAACTAGAAGAAAGTCCGAAAAATTATCGAAAATAGATTACACGTTGTATTAATTCAAGCTGTTTGCTTATTTTGTAGATCCTACAGTCGTAAGAACACTTCTACCATTTTCCATCGAGGCGAACTTTACTCAATGGCGTTCACATGGACAGGAACAGGTGGTAATCACTTGGGGCTATGCCCTGGATATATTGTGGATGCGATAAAATCTCCTATTCGAGCTCCCGTAGCTTCTGACGAGTCATCAACGCCATCTGGCGTTGTCCTGGTGGAATACTACACACTTCCATCCTGTTGGCCCATTCTGGATGCTTCTGGTCGATCGCCTGCTTCAAGCGGTCCAATTGTTCGCAATAGATGGTAGTTCGCAGTTCATAGTGGTTAATTCCCTTCCAATCTCACCAAACATAGAGTAAAACCTTCCTGACCGTCAATCCCTGCTTGGCCACCGGCCTTAGACCAAGATCGTTTTCACTTGATATTGTCGTATATGATCAATTCTTCGTCGCCAGTCGCCATCCCCTTCAAAAATGGGTTGGGTTCGTTCAGTTTCAGCCGGCGATGATTCGGTCCAGAAAGTTTTTTTGCGTCAAATCATGCGGCACCCAAACATCAAGCTTTTTTTTGTATCCAGCCTACTGCAGTTGGTTTAAAATGGTTTGGTGACTAACTTCCATTTCCTGGGCGATGTCACGAGATGCCACATGACGGTCTAACTCGATGTTTTCCATGATTTGATCGATATTCGTCGTCACAGGTCTTCCGCCGGCTGGCTTATCCATGGTGTCGTTTTCACCCGCTCTGATAGAGTGATAGAGAACCATCTCCCAAAACACCATTTATCTCACGGAATGATAAAATACCACGAATTCACTCGTATGTCTAAAAAATGTCCAGTAAACACAAGCTTTAGTATAATCCATATCAGCCTTAAAATCCAAATTTGAATCACTATTTCAAAGAGCTACCTTGGAATGCTTAGGTATCTGAGAAGTAGACTTCTCTAAGAGAACAAATGAAAAGTTTTGTGAGATTCTATTAAGAATTATATGATTGTATACAGAGTATCTTAAGAGATCCATGGAAGTTGAAAAGCGTGATGATCACCCTCAACTCATATTTTTTCTTCGTTTAAACAATCGTTCAAATACTTGATGTTCCGTTCTTCCACTTTTCAAAGATCTGTATCAAATACCCAAACACTCTTCCGTTCCAACAACACATACCTTCAGAAGCCATTTGTTCGAACTAATAAATTTCCCAGGGCCACTGTACAATCAACTGTATTTCAAATATTCGACAGTAATCAATTAATTTGGGTTTTTATTGTCGCACAAATAGAATAAAAAACTATACACTGGCTTGAGAATATCAAATCAAAGACTTGGCTTAATTATAAAATCAAAACACATATTGTAAACACGATTTAATCAAGCCAAAGGACACAGGAGAATGCACACTTTCAAGCACTCATTACTCATTTAATGAAAAACACATGTTTGGCTACTCGCCATTCACCTAAAACAGAAAGGATCGTTCAAAAAATTGTGAACGTGATTTAATAGGTCAGCACGTATGAACAGAATACGGACGTGTGACAACTGTTGCAACAAGAAACGGTAAACATTGGTCATAATCATGAAAGTGAAATCTGGCGCTTGTCGTCTGACGCTTGCTCAGCAAAATATGCGACGAAAGTGACAGTAACAAGTGTCAAAGATGAGACCTTAGTATAGAGCAGAGAGGCAGTAGAGTGAAAGAAAGAGTGTGAACGAGAGAAGAAACGCCTGCTACTTAAGGCGCCAATAAAAGGAGGAAACGTGATTCAATCTAGCGATAGTGATAGTGATAGCGACGAAATAAGACAGCACATTTGTTAGCAATTTTATGGGTGTTCCGTTCGTCACGGCTGCCAAAATACATTTATATGGAAGTGTGGAATTATGTTTACAACAAAGGTGTTGCAACAACGTGTCACATACTCTTTGCGCAATGCTTTGCGACATTTTAATTTATATTTTTAACACAATCTCTTGCACATATTTATAATTGAAATTGAAATTGATTACAAACCACTTTCATTTGGGGTGGCAAGTGGGGCGTGAATTAGGGATGATGACCAAGTTAAGATTGGCGCAAAATATTGGTTTGTTGATGAAAGCGGCAAAAGATAAATTGAAACTTTCAATATCTTGTTTAATTGTATATGCTTATATTTAACTACTCGTACACTTCTGTTTTTTAATTAGTTTTACGATTTTTTTAACTAGGCGCATAATGGGGTTCAAAGGTATTACAACTTTCTTGAGTTGCAGGTTCTTCATACAAGAATATATGTAATAAATTGCATGAACATGACCCATGAACTCGCTATCTACAATTTGATAAAAAAATATAGATTGAGCATATAAGTTTCACAAACTTTTTCTTCAATGATAGCCTTGGAATTCTTGCGGAAAATGCTTGACTATAAGTGGAATTCAACCCAAATGCTTGACTAAAAGTGGAATTTTTGCTGACATCGTTTTAATGGTATCACATATTCCAAATTCGAAAAAATGCTTTGGGAAATAACCACCAGGGCTGGATGCATTTTTAATTATTGAACTGTTTCCTAAACTGTAACAAATATTATTTTTGAAATCCCTTTTCCCCAACACCAACTATCTGGAATCTTCTTTAGAACAATTGTTTTTGTTGTTGTTGTTATAACGGTCTTCCAAAGTTGAAATCCAATAGTTACTTCGAGGTGAGGATACCCTATAGATGAAAATGGAGTAGAGGCTTAGTAGGGGAGTCTATACCGACGGGTAGAAAATGGACTACAAAGTATATAATAAGAATAACCACGAGAGGATACGTAAAGCAACCATATACATAGATAGCGGGGGCACTCCTGTCAAGAATGTATTGAGCTCACTGGAAGACAACTCCACCTAAATTTGGTCTGGATTCCCTGCCACAGAAACAGTTTCGGTAACGAAAAAGCAGAGTTAGCAAAGGCAAGAGCCTCTCTAAACAAATCCGAAGCAGAGTTGATACCATGACCGCTAGGATCGATCTGGATAGCCCAATTTGAACAAAAAGCTAAGAACAGATGGAAATATATGACCAAATGCAATATAACTAAACAGATATGACCAATCATATCTGGCCACAATATGACAAGACAATAGCTAGGGACTTATTAAATAGGTCCAAAAAAGGTATTTTCAGATCTACAGCCACTATAACGGGATATTGGCTTTTTGAGGAACATGCGATGAAAACAACAACAACATTTACCGCAGCTACGAACTGAAAGGGAATAAAGAAAAAATTCTACTGTCTTCATGAATGCCCAGACCTAACGCAGATCCGACACAGAACACTTAGAATCCATCATACATCAAACCTTGAATGGATTTCAACTAAAAGCATATCGAAATGACCCACATAGTGCCAATCCAGCCTAAAAATCAAAAAAATACAGCACTAGTACCTAGAATGGTAGAAAAAGTCCTCAAACAGTTTTCAGGAATGCTATTTAATTAACAGACCTTCGCTGAATAATAATTCGGCTCCCTCTCGGATTTACATAAACTCTTAACGACTACAATATTTTCGGTATACTACCTAACCATCGGCTGTTTCTAATAAATACAAGTTTTTTGGACCATTTTGTAAAATGAAACTTCTAGCCTTTTCCGGAAACTTTCAGATGTACTGTCGTATCTTAAGTGAATAGAACATATTCTATTCCTTATGAAGGATCGAACAATTGTCCTATAATTTGGATCTTTCCTTTGGCATGAAATGGAAGTAATTTTAGAGAATTATACTTCTCTTTCGGTGGAAAAAATATACAAGTACATATACATATGTAGATATATTTCGGTATTTCTTTCAGTTGCTCAGATGTTTAGGTTATATTGAGACTCCTGAAAACAGCCATAGACTCTTCAAAAGGCATATTTATTATATTTAGAGAAAATTTAAGATCTTATTAGAACTGGTTAGTTAATATTTGGTTCTATTAACTCTTTGATAACATCGATTGGTTCTGTCTCATTTTAACAAAGATCAGATTGATAAAATCACAACTTCGATGGGTTTCAAGCTGAAAAAAATAATTTTAATAAACGTATTCTAAATTTCGAAAAAAATATTTCGGGTATTCATTTCTTCAACCTCAAATCGTGCATATTTTTCGATTCGCACAGAACCCTCGTACTACCTTACTTCTATATTTCACATTTTATTATTTTTATATTAATTTGTATGCCACTTTAACTGCTGCAAAGCACTGCGACTATATATAATAACGGTAATTTACAAGTATGGCGATAATTGCCTGAATGTGGTGTGAAGAATCACCTCAACACCCAGACACACACACAGGTATTAATGCATATGTAATTCGCGCAGTTCAAAGCTGCAACGCGAACTTCAAGCGCGGACTGTCGAAGTCGCCATGGAAATTGCTGCCATTTCGCACTTTTATTGCTGCTGTGGTTGACGATGCCAATAGTTGTTGTAGTTGTCGTTGTAGTTGCTGGTATTGGCAGCAACAATCGACACCTTTGTGCAACGCAAGATGAATAACAACAACAACATGAGCACAACAGAAATTACTGATGCATCTGCTGAGATAACGGTTGAATGGACAAAATAACACGACGCTGCCGCAACGTGAGGAGGAGGTTACACCACAAACACACAATCACACATACGCATATATTAACTTTGTGATCGGTCCGGCGAACGCACAGCACACGCACACGCAACGGCAGCGTCAAATTAGAAGCAATGAAGTGCGAAAAAATTTTGTCGAGGTGCGAAAATAAGTGGCTTGCGGCGCTATTATTGTTGCTGCTGCCGTTGCTGCTTATGCCGGCTACTGCTGAAATTGAGCTGGGCTGCTTATTGCAAAAATACTTATCGTTTCGGTTATTGTTGTTGCTGTTGTGGCCATTGGCCAAACTACCCATTTGCGTCGGCAGTGATCACACAGGCCTCTTTGATAGCCGGCACCCGCTGACAATGCACCGCACCCCAGTACAGAGAGGTGTTGAAAGCTTTCTAAGAAGCTGCATGCTTGATGTGATTTTTATGCGGCGATAGGCTTTCGGCTGCGCGTGCGCAACACAACTGTCGAAATGTTTTATTGTTGTATCTTCATTTTATTGTTGTTAAATATCCACACATATATCCTTCATTTCATTGTTTTTGTTTCTGTTTTTTTTTTCGGCTCGCCAAAGGAGGCGGTCATGCTGACGCGTGAAATGTGGGATGTGGCTCTCGCATTGATGTTATTTGCAGATGACGTTGAGGTGTTAAAATTATCCCGACGATACATAATAATTACCACAAATTGTGGCGAATTCAACGAAAGCTCCGTTCGGCTGGAGTGGGCTTGGTCACGAACTTAAGGGATATCGTATTGTGTATTGTGCAAGATTTGCCGCAGAGGAAATGACAAATAAATTATTTTGGTGGTAATCTGCGATTTAAATTTTTTTTTTGTAAAAGAATATATCATATATAGTTTGAAGGGAACATGATGACGTTGTAATTTGAAGAAGTAAAGTGTGTAATTCAGTAGAAACTATTAGTCCGTAACTCAGTTTGTAAATGTGAGACTCAGAAATTTGAGCTACAAAGATGTTATATGTACAACATTAGCTTTCGAAAAGACAATATTGACACCCAGTATTTTTTTTTTGCAGTATCATAATTTTTAGCTTGGGTTACTACTGTGGCTTTCTTTGTTCTCGGTTTCGGTTATTAAGTGTTCGGCTGGTAGGTTTAAGTTGTTGATCCAATAAAAGGAAACTCATTTATTACTAAAATATAACTATAGTCTTAACCCTTACTGTCCTCAAAAATCCTGTTCACAAACCCTCTTTGACAGCCTTCAAGTCCCTTCATCTATTTGACAGAATTTTGAAAGAAATTGCTGAAAAGATATGAGCGTTTTGTCGACTGTGAGTGTCGTCTTGGATCATGGATTGGACTGATTTTTGGAATCACGTATGATCAGTATTTTTAGCAATCCAAGTGGGATCCGACGTAACTTTAAACTAATGAATCAGCCCTATCCCATCCTGATCCTTGACGGCTTTCTTATACATCTCCAGACGATAAGGAATGGAGAGTCCACATATAAGTTGAAGAAAAAGTAATAATCGACTATCAAATCAACAGAGCCCGGTGAATCCTCACCACTTTTGGTTAGATAGTGTCCGTTTCAAATACAGTCGGATGGACGTAATCGGAACGGACCATGTTTTAAATCCAGCCAAGGAATCTCAGCTCTGCGTAAAAAGTTGAACATCCAGAGAAATTGTTAAGTGGTTATTAGAATGTTAAATAATCGACATCTAATAAAATATAGAAGAATATTAAGAATTATTCGGAAGAACGTAGGAGATTTGAACAATTTCTTGTCTTTATTTCTGAGAAGACCTTAAGTATTCGACAAGAATATGCAGCTATGGAAGCCAGGAAGTTCTGAGGTCTAAAAACTGTGAAAAATTGACCGGGGTTCAAACCGGTACAATGTGGTAAGAGTTTTGACAATGGTTCCATTGGTATATGTTATGGTGCAACGGTAAATTGTGAGAGTTTTTCGAAATCCAAATATTCACGAACAATGAGTTCATATACATCTCTTTAAGATCTGTAGAATGTCAGCAATTTCGATAAGCTGTCATCTCGGGCATCCAAGATAATTTTATCAAATTTATAAAACATATTTAGAATGTCTTGTAATGTAACTGCGTACAAATGGGTTTAGTTCTATAGCTTTCGTATAGTAATCATAACAACTTTTCAAGTCTCTTTTTAATAGCTTTAAAATACCTTTGGATTACATTAAATTCCTTAGAGATATGCCTCCAAAAATAAATTTGAACCTTTAGAAAATTCGCCAAGACCACCAAATGGACATATTTTAATAGAAGTATTCTTTAAATCAGCTCAGTGTGCAACCGCATGAGTTCATAGCCATTGTAGTTTCGCTGAATTTGATACGCTCGCAGCCATAAAATAATGGGCTGGATCACAGAAATCACTTAGAAGGCACATTTTATGTACGCACCACCATTTAATGACACTAAATGTGGCATTAACAACCTGGCCGGCCCCATTGCCAAACACATACGGCGGCGTGCCTTCTCATGTAAAGGATCACCGCGTTGAGGTGAGAATGCGCCAGGAGGCAAGAAGGCGAAGAAGAAGGATTATTATGCAAATGCCGCAACAAATTAACATCAGTTACTCCTCTGCTGTCACTAAATGCGCTACCTGCCTTTTGCTGCTTGCAACGCTTGTAATTTTTTTCTTTTCTGCAATGCCATGGCTTGTTGTTGTCGCGATTGCATTTTGGCAGTAACATAACTAATGTTGCTATAATTAAAACTGTTGACTGGAGCTGGAGCTGCTGGCGGCAACGGATGCCGAAAATAAATGTTGCCGCATTCGCGAATATGTTGCACGCTCTATTTAATTAATTGCTAACAAGTGGCAAGTGCGTATGTAGTTCACCAAAACGGGTCACTGTTGTTGCCAATTGCTGTTGTAGCTGGACCTTCTGCAGGAGGTGTTTTGGGGTTGCCACTGCACTGCTTGTTACATTTATAGCTGTCACTGCCACGATTGCATGGTGTTGTTGTTGTTGTGCGACAGACAAAAACTCATTGACACGTGATAAATGTGTTGATAATGCCGTTGCTTGTCGCTGACTAAAACCAATAAAAGTAGTTGCAACATCACATTTGAGCTTGTTGCAAGTACAACGAGTAGCCGCTATATATTCAAAATACATGTACTCCACTCCTCACGAGTTCGTGTGAAATTCCGTTCTTTATCAATGACTAATGTACCTCGCTTGGCCATAATCATTAAGTCGTACAAGTCTGTTTGTTGTAAGCTAAACCATTACAACAATGTTGTAAGGTTATTTTGGATTACAGATTTCCGATTTTGTATTTGTTGTTGTTTTGTGTTCATGACATTCCTTGCGGCACTTGCTTTCCGCGTTGTTGTCTTTCCACGCATAACAAGGATTAAGAATTCCAGCCACATGCTAACCTGTCGGCTACTAAGTCTTAACTGTTTGTATTTAAGGCTTGTTGTTCTTCAGTTATTGGAACACCCATAAAATCGTTGATTAATTGGTTCGCCCTGGTGACAAATTGTTGACACAGTTCACATTCGAGGGACATCTAATAATATGTGTATGAGTATGAGTGTGTCGTCTCTTCTGTGGCACGTACCGCACATTCATTTGTCCACAAGATTTGTTCCGTTCGATTGTGGCGATATGATAAGCAACGACAACTGTTTTTTTTGGTAACAAGTGCATTTTGGGCAACGGAAACTTGTAAACAAGCATTCGGTAGTTTAACAAGAAGAAAAAAGAGGCCAAGGAAATGGACGTGGCTTACATTTGTATTTTACCAGTTTTTTTTTTTAATTTTGAGTAAATATCGTTCTTCAGCAGATTCATTGAAGCGCCCACCCTTTAATGAAGTTGAGATACGAGTTTATATAAAACATTAATGTTGATTACACAGCTACAAAAACAAAAAAAAATTGTCGTAACCTGGGGGTCTTACTATGTGTGCTTTATGTTTTTGGGGTTGCTGAAGGTTCATTTAACCCCATCAGTTCAGGGTTTTGACATAGCCCCAGAAAACCAATATAGCGGACAGCGTTTTTAATATGAACTTCAACGGACACGTTACGATACATATAGCAAGACCCCCAGGTCATGACCTAAAAATTTTTTGGTGTGGCTGATTTGATGGAGATCTTCTAAAGTGTCCCCACTGTTTGAGTAATATGCCGAAGCAGAAAACTTTCTTTGGAGGATCTTGGATAAAGAACCACTAGAATACATTTCTTCGTTGAGGTTAATAGGAGACTGGGCGAAATCCGAGAACAGAAAATCGTCTCGAAAAATTTCCTATCGCAGCTAATATAATTGTTTACTCTGATTAGTATTAGAGAACGCTTATCACAGAGAAGTTGATCAACACAGTCAACTCACTTTTTTTTATTTTTTCGCTCTTAGACATTTTTTCAACTACTTGACGAAGATAACTGTACAGCCGAAAGAAAAAATATGCCGGCCATATAACACCGCTATTCAGGGGAGCAAGGAGAACTTTATCGGTAGTTGAAAGAACGAAGAAGGATAATCTGGAGACTGGAAAGGTTTTGAAGTGAATCATGTTCAAAAATTCTATTATAATTGACCACAACTAAAAAAAACGGATCTCATTAAAGGTCCAATCGTGGGACACTCTGAAATTCTTGTCTGATCGAAATCTAGAGGGATGATTGGTAGTGAAGTTTTCTGTAAGGAGTTCAACGTCAATGACAGCTTTAGTCTACCGGACCACTGCAGTGTGTTTAAAGCGGGAGTAGCTGCCATCAAGGTAGCAGCAGACATTCTGCTATAAAGTACGACCTCATTCAGGGAGGTATGTATTCACCTGATAATAGGTCGTCAATACTCCCCTTAAGCCCACTGTCTGTGCGTTCAAAACTGGTCAAGAGGTGTCTGACTTCACTATTCATGCCATCAGATCACTTTAGTATAAGACTCGTGTGGGGTCACAGCGGGATCGCTGGGAACTGCAGAGCTGATGAGCTCGCACCTAAGAGCGCTCCAATCTCATTAGATTTTAAACTTGCTAGTGTTCCAATGTTCTCTTACGTTCAGGCAGTGCTTCAGTGGACCTCGCATAAACACAGTAGGTGGTGGTATCTCTAGTTGACCCCCTTATCTGTCTATTTGACTTATTTTCAAAATTTTGATTAAAGTTATTTCTAATACATACATAAAGCGAAAATATCAATCTACCAATATATCACTAGATACTATTTACACATTTTTTTACAAGAATATAATATCAACAACCCTTAATTCATCATCTTCAACAACCATTGCTATTTACTACCCTTAAAATAATTTGAAATTCCTCAACACATGCAGCACCCTCTGCTACAGCATCCCTCGTCGACGTAGAATCATTCAGCACCCTTTGAAGTCGTGTGCCTTCGTTCAGTTTTCCAATTAGAAATCAAGATGATTTGACCTTGGCTTACATTTGACATTGGGGTTGTTTTCGAATTAGAAAACATGGTTTCCACAATCCGACGTAAGATGTCGCAAAAGTAAGTGATGCTATTTCGAGAATATAGAGTAAGAAATGACATTAGTATTCGATAAAGAGGATGCTTAGGCGATGTTACGGAATTTTTACTCAAACTGAGTTTGGTATTGCCACTGAGTTAAATAAAGGAATTTTTTGTAAGAATTAATATTTTAGCTAAGACACAAAGCAGGTTGGGTTTGAATTAGAAATTTTCTCTCTCAGGAATATTCGTTCCCGCATTGAGATTATAAACCAGAGGTTGCATAAATTAATCAAAATATGTGGTATCAATTTGATACCATTTTGCAAAAAATAACCCGAAAAAATATTGAATAGACAGGCTCGTGGTGGAAACTCAAAGGCTCTGAGCGAAATAGTCGCTTGATAATTCGTCTTTTTTGCAGCAACAACAAGTAGAAATCAATTGGTTGCGGACAACTCCCACTTATGTGAAATAACAAAATAAAAGGCTTACGCAACCTGATGAGCGCAAGGGTTGATGAATGAAGTACGGCGAAAGGATTTGAGACGATGAATGAAAGGAAAATGAAAAATGATACATCAGCAAATGAGGAAAAAAACAGTAGTCGACTGTAGTAGCTGATCGGCACAGTAGCGCAGGAAAACCATTTGAAGGATCCCTTTAAAGGTGGGCGTGACAGTGATGACGCAACCGAATGTACTACGAAATGATTGTAAATTAAGTTTTATGTTTTTTTTCACTTTTTGATACAGCATATTATTGAAAACATATCAAAAATGCATTAAAATTCAATTTGTTGCAAGTGCAACAACTAGAGTATGTAAGTAACAAGTGTATATTTTGAGTTTGATCTAATTTTCGGTTTTCTGAAGGTAGGTGGTATGTGTTTTACTTTAACTTGAGTGTTTTAAAAGCAATTTAATTAAGCAGGTGAATTATAAATTGATTTACAAACGAATTTTGAATTTATAGGAAAAAATATATAAATATCTGAAGGAATATTTATGTGGATTACAAAGCATTTCTTATTCCATTTTTTTTAATTTGGTGCAGCTTACCTATTTTAGGATAAGTATGGGTTTTGTATTGTAAGAAATTTCTAAGCAGCGAGTAGAACTCTTTTACAGAAGATAATCTCGGCAATTAGGTTTTCTGCTATGAGCTTTTATTCTAAATAGGATTTAAGATATCTGAATTTCTTAGGACGTTCCAAAAGGGGTATAATCCATAAGTAGTAAATATATTAACCAATATAATCAGAATGAGATATTTGGCATCGATGACTTTCCAGCTCTCCTCTCTCAAAGCAGCAACACTCATACAATCAGGGAAACACGAATACCATAAGTTATAGTCTATGTAGTTATAGTTATAGTTAGAGTTATATCTGGGGACCTCCAAATTCTACATACTTTGATCCAGTAGAACTCAGATTACTTAGGTACGAAAGTATTTATAAAAAAATTATGAATTAGCCAACTTCTTTCACTTAGTGGCATCTGCTCTAAAATGTGTTATTTTTAGTAATCCAATAGAATAATAAATGACCGGAGTTATCTTAAAAACATTCTTTAGAAGAAGTATAGGAAAACCTAAACGTACTTCATTAAGGAAGTTTTTTGAAGTTTGTTCCAAGAAGTAAACTCTTGCTAAGGATTATATACTAAAGAAAATGTTTTGTATAGAAGAAATAGATTTTTATACTCTCGCAACAAAGTTGCTAAGAGATTATAATAGTTTTGTTCACATAACAATTGTTTGTAAGTCCTAAAACTAAACGAGTTAGATATAGGTTATATATACCAAAGGGTAACAAGTAGAGTTTATGTCCGGATGTCTGTCTGTCCGTCTTTGCATGCAGTAACTTGAGTGAAAATGGAGATAACTTAATGAAACTTGGTACACATGTTCCTTGGGACCGTGAGGGGATTGGTAGTGGAGGCGTCCACGCCTACTAAAGCTATATCAACAAAACTTTCTGGAGGTTTTTACTTTACCCACTTCCTTATACAGTCATAAAATGAAGGAAATCGGATTGTAACTACGCCTACCTCCCATACAAAGGTTATGTTGAAAACAAATAAATATGCTTTAATTCAGTAAGGAAAAACAACCGCATTTTTTTAAATTTCATGGTAAAGATGGCACAGAAGCGTTACATTCAAATTCATAAACAAAATATGAAATGGGCGTGGCTCCATCCATTTATGGTTCAAAAAATATATCTATGAAACTACTTGACCGATTGCAATGAAATTTGGTACATTATATTTTCTTGATATTCCAATGATATTTTATCAAAATAGGCAAAATCTGTTCACAACCACGCCTACTTCCCATATACCAGAATTTAGAAGTCAATCTGAATCGTTTGCTTTACAATATGTAAAGTAAGGACCAGTGAAGCTATCGGAACAGAACTTGCACAAACACTGCATTTATAGTGTGGCATCACCCTTCTAAAAATCGGACAATAAGTTTTCGAGGACCTCAGTGCTTCTCATACATTTTTTTTCATAAATAATGATATTTTGAAGAAATTCAGAAGGAATATTTTTATTCTAATTAAATGTCTCCGTAACAAAAATTAATGAAATCGGGTCACAACTTGTCCTAACTCCCATATACCTAATATTAGGATTTGCTAACTTTGAATGGATTTCATATATATGCCGAATCGGATAAATCCCCTTGTTACCATTGCAAGGATAGTTTCGGATAAGTTTGCTCTGAGATCAGGTCTTGTATAGTACCAGCAAAATCATTATGAAATAAATTTGAGTAAAATCAGAATTTTCTGGTTTAAATAGTATACTAGAAAGGTATCCATATTTTGACACTCAATTCAATAATTGTTAAAACTTGTATAATTTTTTTCTGAGAAAGTGTACGAAACTTAGGGATGGAGCATGAGAAACTGAGAACGAATTTTAAAAGTGGAGGTGATCCTTTTCAAAAACAAATTTTATTTTTTATATCAGTCAATTCGGATCTAAAAGTGCGAAAGTGAAAAATCGGTTCTGAACACAATATTTAAGCTCCGTATCAATAAATTAGAAAAAAGGATAAAAAATTTAATTTCAAAATTTGGTAGTCCATGTCTTTATCAATAATTTTAATGCTTTTTCAAAATATTTTCCTTATTTTGGATATTTATTCTTACTTCGTATGTAATATTTTCAATATAAAGTATTGTCTGTAACTAATTACTCTAAGCAATATGCCTTTGTCATTCAATATACCAACGTCAAAAAAGTTCATAATTGCCTGGTCGAGAGTATCGAACTTTGTTTTAAGCAAAATTAACAAATAAACTTTCGAAGAAAACTTGCAAATCGATAAACAAAGATGTTAAAAATAAATACAGCAATAAAAGTCGACCGCAAGTTGGCACCACAACGTCGAGGCAAGTGCTACCTTACATGCAAAGCGAACGAAGTGTGTATGACTCCGCGGTTACTCACGCGGCTGGTGGTGGTTGCAGCTGCGCCTCATATATGCCATTGCTGCCGTTTGATCGATACTGCAGACGCACACAGTTATTGCGCTATTGCCATTGCCATTGTTATTGCTATAGTTGTAATATTTATTGCTGCTTGCATTTGTTACTATTTGGACGGACGGATGGACGGAGCAGCCCGTCGCTAAGGTACTGCGACAATTGTGTACCTAGTTGAACTCAACACCACCAGCGAGAGCGACGATTACTGCAATGAAATCATAAATATCAGCAACTGCGGTGGCTACAATGACAACAACAACAACTACACTTACTATACAGCTGCCAAAGCGCCACTGAGGCAAACTTCATTAGCATAATCCAAATCGTTTTGTTGCTTAGCCAAAGAGTAGTAAAGTCTGCCGGGCCACCTTGGCGCTTCCTTCCTTCCTTCCTTTCTTTTGTTTCTTTTCTGCAACCGTCCACGCTTGCATATGCATATTGTCAACATTTATTGCAATTGTCGGCGGCAAGTCAATTGTCTATTAGTGTTGCATGCAACGTGCAAATCTTTAATGCCGCTAGTAGCAGCTGTTGCCTAACCAACTAACTGACTGACTCACTGCCAAGCAGGCCAAGCGAAAAAACAACAACAATAACTTCTAGTTGCGCCACATTGGTACGCGCCACTTGTCGTGCGGCTGCAAGTCGCACGTTCCACTTAGTTGCCACGGCTACACTGCGTAGCTGATTGAGCGGCGGCAACACACACAGCTGTCCGATGACAAGCCTCGGACGATGCTTATTCATATTCGCTCAACATGCAACCGAAGGTGGCAGCGGGGCGACGCGGGTGTTTGGTGGCGCAATGCCACAAAGTGTTGACTAAGCGTATATGCAAATAAGTTCAAGTAAATACGCGAGTGTGTGTTGAAGCCGTTGTTTTTTATCGGAAGCACGTGTCAAATGCGCACACTTCATGCAACAATTATGCGTTGAATGCTTTTTGTTGTTCGTGTTTCACTTCATTTTTGCTATTTGTTGCATGTGTATGTTGTATTTGATGTCGTTTGTTTGTTTGTTATTGTGCGGGTGGCACGTCTGTTGTAGGCGAAATCACCAGTCAAGGCCAAGGTTATGAACGCTTACTTTGTAAAGCTGACGCGCGTCTGTGTCTTAATGAATTAATTGAAGGATTGAATGCAGCCGAATTTGGAATTTATGAATGAATGAATGCGTTATGGCGTACACGGTGAAAAATTGTTAATATTTTATTTAAAAAATATTTCAACTATAGATTATAGACCTTTAGTTAGTAACATATTCTCGAATATTTGGAATGATTCTCTCATACTAATACAGTGGAACTTCTCTATCTCGAATAAACTTCGAGTTTGAGAGATCGACTTACAGAAACTTTCATTAAAACATAAATTTTTCAAAAAGCTGTAAAATATAGATTTACCCACAGTTTTAGTTATTTTTTTTATATTTTTAATATCAAATGTGTATGGAGTGAAACAAATGAGACAATAAAAAAAATTGTAAAATTCTTGCAGGAAAAATAAATATTTACATTAAGCCAGGATAAACGTTATTGCTTGAATGCTTTGGCAATACCTATATAATAACAAAATATATGAAAATAAGCCATGAATATGATTCGATACTCAAAGATGCATAACAAGAACGGAAAGTGAAGTTTTGTATCATTTTTAACCAACACCCTCGAATGCATATTGCCCATTAAGAGTGACGGCCTTTTTTTAGTGATTTTTTAGAAGTTTTTTTCTGTTTTCTGCGACCAGTATTTAAATATCATTTATTAACATATATTTCGACAGTATAAAAATAAATTTTAAGCTAAAAATATTGTGTAGAACATGATTTACAACGTTCAGAACACACCGTCCTCGAAAAAATGAGGTCGATTTCAGCTGATTGACTTATTGGAAAAGAAAAAATTAGCGTTTTAATCTGTATGCTTAAATGCATGGAACGCACTATGATTGAGTAAATATATAATACCAAAAATTGGACTTTTGGTAGACATTTAAAAAAATTGCGAGTATTTTGTTATAAAAAGTTAAAAATTTGGCAATTTTTAATAGATAATGGAGCGTTCCATGCGTTTACATGTGCTGAGTGCACCAACAAATTTCAAGTTCTTCGGTCAAGCTTTTGAGATACGATGGAGAATGTTTGAAATACAGTTTTGAAAAAAACACGGTTCAAAGTTTCCAGCTGATAACTCAACACTTCGAATAGCCCCTTCTTCTAACTGCTGTATATTTAAAACGACTTCGAATTTCACAAAATCACTTTACTCCCGTATTCTAGACATGTTAAGAAATCAATTTATGCTTACAAAAAATAAAAAATTGAACCCATCACATGGGATGACCACCTTAAGCAGTTCCCGAAAAGTCCTAGTCGAGAATAATAAAGGCAAATACAATCATAGAGAGTGAAGTAAACAGAAAAAATATTTATTAATAATATGAAATAGGTCAATCCGAGATGATGGTTATTCGGTCATGAGGCTTAATTTAAAAGATTAAATTTGCACACTTATCCGTAGATGTATTTATTTGAAGTATCTTCATGAAAAATTGTGATGGACAATGTAAATACGAACATAAAGTTTTATTGTTATTGTTTTATTTTTGAATTAGTACCATGGACGTTAGATTCGTGGTCAAGTTTACTCTCCTCACATATGCAAAATTTAATTTTTAATTAAAGAAAATAAAAATAATATTTAAATATGATTCCTAAAAATATAATATTTTGATTAGAAATGTTTAAACTGTGTAATGTTTAGATATTGTTTTAATTTTTAAAATTTTTAATTGCAAAATTCGAAGTTGTGATCACTATTATTATGTATATGTTTGCTAGTTGTATAAGCGAGGGTGATAAGTGTTATTCATGCTATATAAAATTGGGGTTATAATGCCATGGTCAAGAGTTCCCTGGATTTTTTATTTGAAAAATTAAAAATTATTACATTCTTTTACGCAGCCGAGCAAATTAAGATCTCAAACACTCTAATATTTCTCTCTTGACCTCATTTAAAGACATGAACATTAATTTTCCAAGAAAAATAAATATAATATCTTAACTATAGTGAACAACTATAGAATGTCAATTAATTATGGGAAATGGATTTCAAGATATTATTATATTAAAAGCATATTTTTTGTAGTCTTGTCTCATCTTTTCGGCGCTGAAGACCATTTTTGTCCAGTATTGCTGCATTTAAGTGAAGATTAATTTCAATGTAGATAGGGAGAATATTTCGTTAGTAGAACAATTAAAACTGCTAAAAAAGTTGTTTTGCAAATTAAAAATTTTATTTCAATTGGGAATGATTGAACGGTAATGTTTCTTTTAATTTATTCAGAAGTTGCATTGAACTCGAAAATAAATATTTTGAAAATATTTGAACTAAAAAATATTTTATAAAAGAGGAAAAATATTTAACAAACCAAAAAAATTAAAACTTATTTGGAAAATAGGTGATGAGATGATAAAGATTCTTTAAATTCAACAATTAATTTTACTTTATATCCTTTTTTTATAAGAGTGAATAAAAAATATTTTATAAAAGAGGAAAAATATTTAACAAACCAAAAAAATTAAAACTTATTTGGAAAATAGATGATGAGATGATTAAGATTCTTTAAATTCAATGCCACTAATTTTACTTTATTATATCCTTTTTTATATGAGTGAGTATAATTTGAAAAATTCTGCCTGATAATGCTGAAACCAAAAATATATATAAAACTAGAATGGAATTAATTTAAACAACTCCGATAATATTAACTTATCAACCGTGTTTAAATTTCTGATGTTTCTCTGCTGGTGTCCTTAAACCTATTTTTTTTTTCTTTTTTATATTTCTATGATAGAAATAATTACACTATTAATGACCTAATTTAATTATTTTCACTAAACCATTTAATACTAGAATTAAATCAAATATTCTAATAACTTCTCTCCGTTTTTTAATTTCCAAAATAAGTATTTTTACTACATCAGAAAACTCCCAAAAAATTATTTTATTTTTTTCACTGTGAACTCTAAAAATTTCGCTTAATTTTCCTAAGCAAAGAGAAATGAAATTCCATCCTCCCAGCAACCACTTGCTCGATGAACTGCGCAACCTCGACTGCCAGCACCCACAGGCTCGGCACTTGCGCGAACAACCGCTCAGGCAACAATATAATAACTTCTCAAACATAAGTATTTCTCAAACACATACACTGTTATGTATATATATACTCATATATACATATACAAAAACACCAACATTCCCATGCCAGTTGCCCAAAGACACTTTCAATTTCCAACTTCTTTGCGACACAAAACGCAAAGCAACACCCCATGCAAGTGCTTGTGTATGGAATGAAATGAAAAGAAAATCTTTAAGAAAAAAGAATTTTGTCAGCAAAGGCAACTAAAAATAAAACTGACAGGCATACAACTTGCATATCCTTGCCAGAGCAGTATATCCTTGTAGATGCGAGTGTGTGTGTGTGCAAAGATCAGATATCCTTTGTGCCAATGAAGCGAGGAAATTGTATAGCTACGCTTCAAGCGTAAGCAATAATCACAGCAACAACAAAAAACAATAATTCTCATACAACATAGTCCTATGGACATATTGTTACGCTGCATCTAGCGTAAATAAAAGTAGACAAAAACCAATAAGACAAAAACAAAGCGCACACAGTTTTTCCAACAACAAGCGGACAAACAGCGAGTAATATAATAGCAGCGAAGTAAAGAAACGAAACACAAGTCCATACAAATTCCCTAAGAAACTGAAGAAGAAAATGTATTGCGCTTGTGTAGGTGTAGCCCAAAAAAGATCTAGATAAATTCGGCTAGTCAGGTACTTGGACGTCTCCTGGATGCTGTGCGTCTGCACTAGCTGACGCATGAAGTAGGGGAAATCCTGTGCGCAGGTTTCTGCTGCTCAACCATGTGTGCGCTCTAAGGTGAAGGCGAAGGTTATCTGCGCGACAGTCATATCTCAAGCATAAGTGTATGTGTAGCGTAACAGTGCGCTGTTAATGCTTAATAAATTTTAACATACACTGTATGAGCTAACAGCGGCTCTGCTTTGTGGGGGTGTTTATTATGTTAATTAACAGTGACTCGCTCTAAAATGTTACGAATACAGTTCCAATTGCAGTTATGTATGTACATATTTGCATAGAGAACCATATAAGCGGAGTTTTTTCTTTATCGAAGATTGGCTCTTGATTAGATATTCTTATTTATCTATTTATTATATACATATGTATAGATTATTGTACATATGTATAATGAACAATGAATATTATTGATTTGTGCTGCATTTGAATCAAATTCTTTCATTTAAACAGGCAATAAAACATTTAAAATTATAAAAAAATTGCTCAAGAAATAAATAATAATTAAACAAAAAATTAAAAAAAAAAATTAATAATATATTTAATCTAAAGTAAAAACAACTAAAATTATTTATTAAATTTTAATCACATTTGGAAATATTATGGAGATTTGGAAATTTAATACAGTGGAACTTCTCTAACTCGAATCACAATAATCCCAAAACAACTTCGAATAGAATAGAATAGAATTTTCATTAAACATAAAATTGTTCAAAAGTGTAAAATATAGTTTTATACAGAGTTTCATATAAAAAATGGCCCACGATAGTATAATTTTAAATTTTGTATTATGCTCTGGTCGAAAAGTTCGATTTATGGAAGGAAATTTGTATGAAATTTGATTTCTAAGCGCTATTGTCAATTCAAAAGTTCGAGTTAAGGAGATCTTCGAGTTATGGAAGTTCCACATTATATGGCCAGTTGAGGAATAAACACTTAAAAATGAATAAAATCTAAAGAACTCTGAGCTGCATCTTCCAAATAAAAATAAATTGAATGTGTTCTTTGAGATCTTAAATATATCTAATCGCTTAGAATTGTTTCGAAATGAGAATTCTCGTTTATATTCATTATATTAATGTTTGTAATGATACAATTTTGAAAATTGTGACGGGAGATTAGACGCGTAACCGAATATTTTAACACTTATCATGCTTTATGTATCATGTTTAGTATCATTTTCTAAATTATTGTGAATAAAAAAAACTTGAAAAATTTATTTAAAGTTTATCTTAGTTGTTGAAAAATCTTTGCTTTTTATTGAATGTGAAGAAAAATGTTTTAATTATTTTAAAATAATTTAATTATTCTAGGTTGTTTATTAATAAATTCCAATTTATTTGAATTTATTTATTTTTAGAGAAAAATAAAATATTTCTATATCTAATTCCAATTTTAATTATTCACCAAAACGTATATTTAAGGCTACGATCACGGAAATAAAATGAATAAAATTTTTTTAATTCGGAATTCTTAATATCTTGAATATAATTAGAATTTATTTCAAAAGAATCTAAATAAATGGCAGTTAGTTTGGTTCTAGATGAATATTTAACGTATTACTAGCTCAAACAAAGCACTGTAGAAAATTTTTATTAAAAAAGGTATCTAATTAAGTTTCTTAATGACTTGAAGGTATATTCCATATAAGAGTATGTGACTCATTCTCTGTAAGCACTTGGAAGAGCAGCTTAAGCCTAGCTTAGTAAGTATTTAAGTAATTTATTGATAATAGCTTACATGTTAAAGATCTTGAAATTATATTTAGCGATTTTAAATAATTACATTTTTCAAAATATTTAAAATATTGCTATATTTCAATATAATATTTAATAAGAAAGATTTTACGCTCCCAAAATCATTTTATTTTATTTGTTTGCATGCTAAAGTTCTTTTTATATTTATTTTAGAATCTAAATTAAAATTATGTTTGTTTATATTTCAATATTTTTATTAATTTAATATTCTTTATTGCAGATTTTAAAGATCACAAAACCATCTGCATTTTAAGTCGAGTATTATGTATTTTACAATAATGTTAATTTAATAACATTTCATTGAATTTTATATTTATATAAATTAAAATCTCTTATAAATGAGTACTTCCCCAAAAATTTATCGAAAATATCAATGTCAACATTTGTTTTACACGATTAAATATGCAAATAAGAAAATTCAATAAAAATGTGTTCACACACACACACACACGTAGGACATAGGCAATATTTGAACTGGCACACGCCACATGCCAGCAAAGGAATGGTGCTACAAGTCTACAAACCTGGTATGTGCTATAAACAATCCTACAAACATTCATTACACACCGACAAGCAGTACTACAGCTCAGCTCGTACACATGTATGTTAAATCTCTGTAACCTGTCGACTACGAAATACCAACTCATTGCATTGTACAGCACACGAATTCCCTCGCTGCACTAAGGAAATATGCTGACACACTCGCTCTCTCACCTTGTGCTCACCAACAGCATTTGAGCGCACGCCACCCTTTTCCAAAGCAACACAAAGTATGCACCTCAGCTATGCTCTCCATATACTGCTGCTCTGCGCTGCTCTATCCCTACTGGAGTTCGTGGCACTGATCGCGAGCACTGCTCGGACACGATCACTTGCGTTGCCGTTTAACCCTCAGCCAACGTAGAACGACTGCCAAGCAACAGGGGAGGAAGCAGGTATGCTCACGCTATACGAACTGTGTACAGAGTATAGAGCTGCGACTGTTGCTTGGCTGTGGAAATTGTACTTAAGGCGCTGCCAGAGGACGAAGGGAATCATTAAGGCATTTGATTTCATAGCATTACAAGCTCGTCTTCAACAAACGAGCAAGTAGCATAGCAAGCAAGTAGTCAGTCGAAGTAGAAGAGATCAATCAGTGCAAATTCAACAAAACCGTGTGTTTACAAAAATTACAACAAATAATTGTGTTAAATTTACAACAAATTCCAATTCATTCACAAACAACAAAAACAATGGCCAGTGTGTGTATGTCGCAAACGGGTTACCAACAACAGCAACATCACTTTCAAATGTTGAACGGCAACATAATGTTGCTACAAAAAGCGCAACAACAACAGCAACAGCTGCAACAACAACAAACGCTCCAGCAGACAAACATCTATCAAGCGAAGAAACAGCAAAGCATTGCACCCGCACCCAAAGTGCTGGGCAACAGCAATCTGCACAACATCCAGATGGGTGCCATTGGTGGCGCTGATGACCTCGTGCCACGCAAGAAGTACACCTACATGAATATGCCCTATGGTGAGCAATTGCCGTCGGTGGCACGTCGCAATGCGCGTGAGCGCAATCGTGTCAAGCAGGTGAACAACGGTTTCGCCAACTTGCGTCAACATCTGCCACAAACCGTCATCAATACACTGTCGCATGGTGGTCGCGGCGCCAGCAAGAAGCTCTCCAAGGTGGATACCCTCCGCATTGCGGTCGAGTATATACGCGGTCTGCAGGACATGCTCGAGGAGTCGCAACACAGTGGCGCCGCCGCCTCGAATAAAATGCATGCCAACTCCTCGTCGCTCTGTGATGAGTCCAGCAATGATGGCAGCAACTACGGCTATGCCTCAATGGGCAGCCCCAGTGAGCAGGCATACAATCCGCAAAATTCCTATCATTCAGAGGCTTCGGTTTCGCCAGCGCCCAGCTACAGCGGCGATTCCGACATTTCAATTGGTGGCGCCAACTATTTGCATCCCATCAAGTACGAGGAGCAACAACAACAACAAGTTATGCATGAGAATGTGCAGTTCAAATTCGAATCGTTCGATGATTTCGCACATTTGTCGCCCGCAGATGAGCAACCCGACGATGAGGAGCTCTTGGACTACATTTCCTCGTGGCAAGAGCAATAAACTGGCTTGGCAGCCAAATCAGTGACTCAAAAAACCTGCGTAAAACTTTCCATAAATCAAACGAGAGAGAGAGACAACACAGACCAGTGGCAACTCAGGACTCAGTATTTTCCACAAAATACAATCTATTTTACTTCAATGAGCGTTGTGTATAGAAAAGTGGAATTCTTATTCCACTTTTTGTAAAATTTTGTAAATAGTGCCTTGCAAAAAACAAACTTTTATTGTGTTAAACTGTTTAGTTTAAGTATTTTAAGTAAGTTTTTTATTAGTTTTAAGTTATGGAAGACAAATGATTTAAAACTATACTCATAAGTTAAGCGCTAATTTTAAGTAATGGAAGACACTAAACTAATTTAGACTAAGCAAACCACTATAAAACAAAGCAAACAAACAAACAAAAACAACAAACCAAATAAAACAAATTACAATGAAAAACATAAAATATTTTCTTCTCATTTATATATTATAATATTGAAAATTTTCAGATAGATCAGCTCTCCTTCAATTTTTTAAGCTAAAGAATATGTTGAAGAAAAAAACTACCAATTCTTTGACAATATAAGATTTCTCCTAACAAAATTTAACTATAATTTGAAGAATAAAAAAATAGTCAACCTTTGACATTGTTCCAGAAACTTTAAGATATAATAATATTACAAAATTTCAAAAAATATAACATCAAAATATCTTAAAATCAATTTGAAATACCAAAACTAAAACAAATAGATTTTTCAATTATTTAGGAAAAATAAGACCGCTGTCATATACCGAATGACAACATTACCGAATAACTTTCAATCAAAATTCCAAAATCAAACACCAATCTATCAAAGAGTTTTTCGAAACAGTTCGGGGAAATAGTAATAAGAAGTCAGAATTTTTGAATACATAAATATGTGTTTCTACAGGTTTTGAATCATACGGATTCATATGAACACTTACACTTTTTTTTATAAAAACATGTTTTTCAGCAACTATCATCTCATCAGAACTAGAGATAATTATCAGTTTAACAATAAACATACAATGCATTTCAAATCAGGAAGTTTTTGATTCATAATGAAATTTTATAATAATTTTACATAGGATTGTTTCTATTGATTTATAAAATTAAATCAGAAAAGATTTGTACTAATAAATACTTTTTTTTCGCTAACATAAAAGACCCCAAAATAATCTAAGAACTCCACATAGCTCTGATTTATATACAAGTTATGTTAAAATGTAAGCTTAGACTATTCAATAATTATCAGACTTTCCTCTTTCACAATAGGGTTATACAGTTGAATAGAAGAGAGTATTAGGTCACCTCATTAAAGTAGTAATACTAGTAGTAAGTAGAACTACTGTTTTTATTCCAATATTTATATATATGTAAATACATTTATTACTAAGATGACAGTCTATTAGATCTATACTAGTTGCTTGTTCGATTCTCCAAATCTTGTAGAATAAAAATAGACAGCTAATATAAATATTTCTTCCAGATTTAATTGACGCTAATGGTTACAAATATATTCTGGAAGCTGTTGATGAGGTTTGATACCATATATATTATTTTTTTTTATTGTTCAATAATAAAAATTAAAATTAGTCGCTTATAACTCAAAACTTAATACCCTCTCTTGTTAGGCTACCCAAAACCAATAGTCAATTTAAATATGCCAGTAAACTAGTAAACCTTGCGAGACTTAGTGTGAGTTAAAAATAGTAGCAAAGTTAACTGGTTTATGCGTTAGTTAATCGCAATTTAATGGATTTTGTTTCAGTCAAGGCAGGTCAGACGATTAATTTTCAGTTTCCTTCAAACCAAACCCATTTGAAAATTATATAATAGAAAATTTGGTAAGATATGTGGATATTTGATCAAGGGTTTCGATAAAGTTGGGAGATCAACTTCAACTATGATAACACCAGTTGACTTTCATGGACTTAGACATAGATGCACGAGTTTTCGAAAATCAACTATTTGGATTTCCTGAATTTCTTTGGGATGGTTCAATTTCGATAAATTGAGGTTAGATTCTAGCGTATAGAACATTAATCAGTATCACCAGAACATTTGTAATATACAGTTGAATTTCCTTAACTCGAATTTCTATAACTTGAAGTTCTCCATAACCCAAACTCTTGAATTGACAATAGGAGCCCACTTTCATACACATTACCTTCCATAACTCGGAAGTCTCTCTAACTCGAAGTTTTTTTTGTGGATTATGACGATTCGAGTTAGGGAAGTTCAAAGATATTTTAATGTAATATATACGTACATAAAACAAGTCTTAGTAGGTGGATTTAGGTAGGAGACACTTTAAATCGTCAAAATTATCAAAGGCATGATTTCTAAAAATTGTAGTGTGGCAAGGGAGAATCAGATTTTTAAGTAGTAAACTCTTAGAAGTCTTCATAAAGTATAAAAAATATATTTTTTGCCCAGGAGAGCATATTCTCTAACTTATCTTGGAACTTCATATTTTCTGCAATGCTTCGAGTATTAAAAATACATTAAATTAATCAAAAAAATAAATATAAAAGTGCAATGTGACCATGACAACAAAATACAATTTATTTACTTGCTCAAATGCTTAATTCCACTCGATAATAAACAACAACAACAACTAAGCACAACATGCACGCGCACAAAGCGTGTAAACATGCCAAACACTGTATCATACAGCACACGGCTGCAAATAAACAAAATAAATAAATTAAAATTAAAATATATTTTATCATTTCCGCTACAAGCTTAAAGGAGCAAGGAACCAACAGGCAACGACAACAACAACCTCAAGCGAATTAAATGCGCTAACGGAAGTAACCGGTCACGCCTCACGGCATAACCAACTACAAGGACCACGTGGGCAAAGCGACAACAACTGCAACAAAGCTGTGTCGAGTGAGTGAGTGAGTGATTGGCAGAAAGGCACACAGGGAGCCAGTCAGCAAACAAGCCCGATGGACCGACGGCAGGCTTTACGCCTGGTCAAAGGCGTAAAGCATACATAATTTGCCTGCTAATGCACTTCCGGGCCGAAGTAGCAATGCAAGCGGCCACCACCAAACAACAACAAGAGCGACAAACCTCAACCCCAAAACGAATGCAATTGTATATGCGAATGTTGAACAAAGGGATAAGGACAATTGCAAGCAGGACATTACGTATGCGCTTACGTAGGAACCGTAGAGTATTTGAGTATGTTTGTGTGTGTTCCAGGTGTGGTAGCGGAGGAAAGGGGTTAGGGGGATGACAGGCAACATTTAGTCGAGGAAAATTGTATACGTGTGCCGCTAAAAATGGTAAAAAAAAACAACAAAAAAATGATGGAAGGAAAAAGTAACAAAAAAACGAAAAAAAATAAACAACAACAACACAATAATAATGTAAAAAAGTAACAACAACAATATTAATTAGAAAAGTAGCAGAAAAGTCAAAAACAACAACAAAATATTAGAAAAAAAGTTACAACAACAACAAGAAAATTAAAAAAATAAAACAACAACAACAAAATTAAGAAGTAAAGTAACAGCAACAATAAAAAATAAAAAGCAACAACAAAAAATAAAGAGAAATAAGTCCAGTTACTTCGAAAACAAAAAAAAATTTTATCATATCCTTCCTTCTGAAATCATTGTAGAACGCTTCTTAGGGGTAAGGGTGGCTTGTGCCACCACTCAATAAACGCTTTAATAATTAATTCAACAAAGCAAGACATAAATTTCGTATCGAACTGTGAAATCAACACCCCAATAGCGCGTAGTGGTTACAGCAGAGGTCCACGTCCGGCATCGACCAGGTATGCAAATAGCGGCGGGTTGCGCAAGGCGTGCGGCTGTGCATTGCGCATGCGCACCCCAATAAGATTGCACAACAATAAGAATGAAAATAATAAGAAATGAAATACTTTTGGTTTCTTGCAAATAGGAAGTGTCTTCAGCACAAACTGAAATCCGATCGCCAAACATAATAATTATGCAAATTTGCAAGACTTACTTTCAATTCAGAAAGAGAGTTTGGAATGTAAGGGCACGCGTAAGAACGGATATTGGTGGCACCCATGGCCATGTGCCATAACTTAAGATGACAATTGTCTACCGATTCGAGGCAGAAAAGTACAGTTTGCAGCAAAATATGCAAAAGGTGTAACAAAATGCCAGCTAATAGCTGCAAATCGCGTTAAAGCAAAGCAGAATTTTTAGAAAATTCATTTGTTTTATATGCTAAGCTGAAATATAGGCTGTGACAGCATATTAAGGCTTGGACAACACCCACTACTCAGACTAGAGACTAGAGTGAACAGACAATACTGCAACGAAATTTAAGTAAGGTGCATAAGGAAATCGCATACAAATAGGAAAAGAAGGCGAAAAATACAAAAACAAAAACAACACACATACATTTGTATTCATATTTCCCAGCGCTGGCTTAGTGCTCGCCTAAGGAAGCGCAGGAAGTAAGGCGGACGACAAATTTTTGGCAGTGTCTCACAAAGGCTCGAGGATTAAAATTTCTTTACGCATTTTTGTGTGGAAAAATAGCAAGAAGTGGGGAAAAAAAGAAATTGTATCAAATTCGTTGCAGAATTTGCGTTAATTGTCAGCAGTTCAACTCATAGTAGTTCATGAAATTAAATACGTTCGCAGATTATAAGAAAATGTGTGTGCATGGCAGTTGTTAGAAGAACGGTAGCAAATGCGATCTGTCAACGTAAGTAGGCAGCAACTTCCTTATGCTCTTCCGTTGTGCTAACATATCTACAGTCATATCTACAGTTGTGTGCGAATTTATTGCAGTGAAGTGAAATAAATTAGCAGTCACTTTTTGTGAGAATTTTGTTTTTTTATTTTTTATTTTATTTTATATAAGGGAGTTATATATCGATGGCTTAATATAGAAAAGGCGTATCTACACTTTTCGTTACTTTTCAAGGAAACTTCAGAAGGAAAAAAATGAATAAAACCTTAAAAACTTAAGATGCAAAAAACATTTATATTGCAATTTTTATTCAAAACAGGTAACAAATTCAATTGTGGTATAATTTTGTTATTATTTTTAATTTCTTTGAAGTTATTTGAGATAGGGCTTTATGTTGTAACTTCGAATGAGTTAGGGCTTTTTTTTATATGACTATAAATCCGTTATTTACGATCATAGCCCACAAATTTTTTAAGGGGAGGAGTATTTGACAGTGGTCTACCAGAATACATTAAAAACGCGATTTCGAAAAAAATGTAGATACGCCTTTTCTATATTAAGCCAACGATATTCTTAAAACACCTAAAGTTGGTAGATCAACAAAAAAACTTTATTTTTTTAATACTATTTTTGAACTGGTTTCTAAGCTTTTGCTAGACATTTATCGGAGAAATTTTCTATTATTTGACTACTTGATATTATTGGGGATTTTTGATTTCTTTCATTAAAATATCTGGTCTGGGATTACCTTTATTTGAAAAAGAAAAAAAAACATTTTTTGTAATATTTTCGGTATTTAGGTTCTATAAGTCTATCTCTACTCTTTCAATAACCCGACTTCGAAGTCTAATATTTCGATTTCGGAGACTAACTTCGAAAATCGGAGAACACACGATTTTGACTTATGACTCAATCTCACGGAAAAAAGAAATTTCGTCCAATACCCGGAAAAAAACAATTTTTCCGTATAATATATTCAGTCAATATTTTAGCTTAAAGCTTCAAGATTACTTTTTCATTTACAAATACTTCATTCAGAGCCTGTAATTAAAATTTTTATCAGAAATTTAAAGGTAATACAGTTGAATTCCGTAACTCGAATCACCATAATCCACAAAAGCACCTCGAGTTAGAGAGACTTTCGAATTACGGAAAGTAATTTGTATGAAATTTGATTTCTAATGTCAATTCAAGAGTTGAGGTTATGGAGAACTTCGAGTTATAGAAGTTCGAATTATGGAAGTTCTACTTTATTTCCAAAATATATTTTCTCATGACCTCAAAGTTCTTTAAAGGTTGATTAAATATTACCAGAAATTATGGCCCTCTCTATACTTATATTTTCCTTATACATAGCTTATACAAATATGTAGTTCGAAAAAAATCTGCTTTAATCTTTCAATATTTATTTAATTTAGACAATTTTAAGAGACATTCCAATATACTTGTACCTATTACTATATTTTTGAGACTAATATTTATTTTCTAACTATAAATCAATCAGCATCAAAACTTGGACAAAAGAAGTGAAGATCCTTAATAAATTATATTACAAAAAATTTGAAACGAAAATAATTTACCACAACC
The DNA here is from genome assembly GCA_031772095.1 of Zeugodacus tau. NCBI lineage: Eukaryota > Metazoa > Arthropoda > Insecta > Diptera > Tephritidae > Zeugodacus > Zeugodacus tau. The sequence continues at coordinate 47,991,049 of CM062650.1, forward strand.
TTTAACACCTCCCACAAACCGATATCCTTAGAACTGCTTAAAAATTTTCAAAATTACTTCACAACTCTCACTGCTAAAATCCCGAACGCTACTGTAGTTATGAACACATATGCACTGTATGTAGGACATCAGCTGCTCTAGTTATATAATACCGGTTAAATAATCCCAGTTAGGTGTCAAAATTCGGCATAAGCCAATGACGCAATATTTGCAGCGAAGATTTATGCAACAAATAGCTAGAAAATAAGCTATAGCACAACAATTGCAATGCGCATGCGCCAACGAGCGGCTGTAGATAAGCAGCAAAAGCAGACTCATATGACGACGAACAGCTCAGATTCCAATTCAGTGCGCTCAATTGCGTAATAAACTATGAGAATATGCATGCGATTTTTTTCTACTTTTTCCAATTTTTTTTGCAAGGATATTCGTAGTTAGGTGGAAATAAGATAATGGGAGCCTGAGGGAAGCTGGTTGTAGGAGACATTTTTGAGAGATTTTTTTTTTTTGAAAATCTACAAATTTTATTTTTAAAATTTTATTGTTGTTGTTATTTATATATGTATAATGTCCCTTGTGCTCCTTGCAAGGAAGTGCATGTTTATTTTGCATTGCTGCTTTGTTATCCTTAGCATGTCCCCAAAGTGCATGCCGGACTCTTGTCATCTCGTCACAGCACATTTCCTCTCTTTAAGTGCATGTTACACAAATTTTTATGTACTGCAGCGCCCAATAGACAACAACAACAAGTAATAACAATATATAGAAGAACATCCCATACATTTGTGAAATTCAATACGAATGTTAGTGTTTTTTTATGATAAAAAAATATTTTCCATACATATGTACCAATATAAGTACTTGTGACATACAAATGGTGGAAATAATATTTGACATAATTTTTAGTGCGGAAGCATTCCCATAGACACGCCAACGCGCCTATCCCTCAGCACTTGCAATAAATTTGAGCAGGTTCCTGTATAAGCATGCGGGCACTCAGAGATGTACAAACACGCATAAATTTTCACATATGTTTATTTAGTACGATTGTTTGTTTGGCGTCACATAAATCTTTTGTGTGACTTCGGCGTAAAGGACATGTCTCTCTCCTTTGGTAGGACGATACTGCGCCAGCAACACGCCCATTTTGCCACTATTATTCATTGATTGCGCTTATGATGTGATTTATGTGCTATGCATATGTATATCTGAATTTTCGAAAATTCGAACATAATTTCGAAATTCGAAATTATGAATTTTTATCACGCGTAATCAAGCATATCAATACATACGTAAGTAACTGAATTTTCGAAAATTCGAACATAGTTCGAAATTCGAAAATATGAATTTTTATGACGAACAAAGGCACAAAACACTTGAAATTGTTCGGCCACTTTGCGATCGAGTGAATTTTGACACCTTCTACAGTAGTGACGCAAGTGTTACTTTGGTCGAAGTACATAACTGTATCTTAGTAAGAGTACTAGCTACCACTTTGCATGTGGCAACAAGGCTGTTTTTGTGAAAGGATTCTTGAAGTGTGCCATTAAAATGTGAGTACACAATTTTCACACGAATTGTGTAAGATTTTTGCTGGCATTATGACCATTGAGATTGATTCCTTGAACGAGGCCATAAAAGTCAAGCAGCAACATAAAATTTACTTAACTATATCTAATTAGTTGTATGCGTTTATTTGGTTTCACATGTCTGAATCGCATAAATCATTCGTTTATTGTAGTGTTCTTTTGGGGTTTCATGGAAACTTGGTAACTGCAATCCAAATAGAATTTAATAAGTAATCGAATTACAGCACTCAAGTTTAAGCAGTGTTTTAGAGACTGGCAAAATGCTGAATGTGAGAGTTCTCGAGAGGATATGGCGCCAGTAAAATATTATGATTGAAATAAAGGCTTTAGACGAGGATGCTTGGTTATTCCTAAGAACAGAGACAAGTTATCGAATAAAAAATAAAATTCCATAGAGAGGCGCTTTTAATGTTGGATTTCAGGATCAATAAAAAATCAAACTTATGAAATATCTAGAACGTAAAGAACTCCTGATGTTCGAAAGGAATCTTTCTCTCAAAAATTAAACGTTGATGTATAGTTCCAAAAAGCTTTGAATGAGACTCCCTTTTGTTGAAGACTACTCTTTCTAACGTTTTAATAATTACTATTAAAGTTTGCGTGCCTGGAATATCCTGCCTCTAATTCACTTCTATCTGGTTCATGAATTTCTATCAGAACCAAATTCTCTAAAATTTTGGTCTCCAAATATAGTGATCTCTCTTCCACTACCATCCTTGCTGAAAAATAATTTCAAACCAGGTAATAAGTTAATCAATATGCAACTGATGGCGTTCTCAATGCCTATACTTCCAGCGCCCCAGATTTCAGCTACAAAGATATTACCAGCTCGTTATGTTGTGAACTTAACTATAATCATATAATAGGTTACAGCGAGAACCAGGTACAATATAACAGTACATCAGAAATTAATGAAAAGAAACTCATAGATAATCACCATGAAAGAGTAGAACATATTTTGATGATTTTATTAATGTCTCATTGCTAATATATTCACAGATATCACTATGAGATCCGAAAAAAATTATCTTCAGTCTCCTTTAGGAACACATAATAATATTAAAGGATCAATTAACCACTTCAAAAACCTATGAGAATCAAGATCAAAGTGATCCATCAGAAATTATGTATAGTTTAACTAGTCTGAAAGATCGTACATCAATGTGGCACCAACTGGTGTCAATAAAAATATATACTGACTAAAATCCACAATAATCAACTATAACTTGTCTCTCAGGATTTTATATTAAATAACCTAATATCATTAGGGATTGTTTAAAAAAAAATGTCCCCTGGGCGTCCATTACGAACCAATAAACTTCTCTCAGCTTGCTTTCAATGAGTATTCATGGCATTATACTAAACTTAGAAAACTGTTGTATGTTTGCTAACAGTTTGAAAACACATAATTCAGCCTATTTAAGCTGCTTAAACTTTTAGAAAAGTTGTGTATATTTTATATACATAACACAAACAAAGAAAAACATAGTTTAATCTCAGCGGGTTCCACATATTTGCTTGTAATTCTAGCCTTCGTATAATCCATGTTCCTGCTACTAAACACACAATACTTTATTACCTTGGCATATGAATCTATTATACATAGCTAGCTAGTTCGCTAACCTTTCCTACTACCACACACACTAATACAACTCAGCAACGTTTCACAAAGTTTTAATCCTTTTATCCTGCCTTTCCTTCGCCTCTAACGACTATTGCGCACTTGCCACATATGTTTGCACTTGTTGGGGAAATACCGCGTGTCTTTTGTACCGACTCCTTGGCTATACATACTATGAACTGCGTAAATTCCCAACGGCGTTATGGAGGACAGGTTTGCATGACCTTAGTGACACGAGTTAGGTGCGTACAAATAAACAAACGTAAGACTTTTACTTAAAGGTAGTTTCTTACTATAAGCTAGACTAAGAATACTACAACAAATCCAAAGCAATTTTGTATGCTAGGTATTTAGTAAGTAATTGTGGCGAAGGACAAAGAGCACAGAGATTAACTTTATTTAACGGCAACTCAAAATTTAGTTGCTTTTCGTGAGCAAGGTTTCTACTATAATATATATATGCATACAGGTAAGTAAATGTGATGTTTTGCCGGAGATTTTTAAATAGTAGGAAAACAGTGTCATTCAAGGAATTAATAACTTGTGTATAAGTTATAATTTCTTGAAGAAAGAATAGTGAAATGTGATATGAAAGCGCGTTTATAATATTTTTTCACAGGAATCTAGTGTAGGTAAAGGTAAAATATGAGACGGAGCTCAGAGTAAATATAGTTTTTTAGGTTCCTTCCACTATACTATCGCGAAAATAAAAATTTCTCAGCTACGAACAGACTAAGCTAACATTATGTGTACTTTCGAACTACTCAATTTATTTAAAAGTTTTTAACTGCTTACCATTTGTTAAATGTGCAACTGGATACCAGTTGATGAAAATTGTGATATAACAGATAAAAATACAAAGAAGATGCTATTCGCTAGTGAAAACTTCTCTCTGACTTCTCCGATCCCGGCTCACTACTAGTCAAGGACAGTCTAAAAATTGGCAGTTAGTGACTAAGGACATGTGAATATTTTCATGAAAAAGATGCGATTCTGTGTTAAATCATAAGTCTGAGCATTATATCGCTCATATAAGGAATTCCTTAACTACTAACACAAAACAAAATTAAGTTTAACAAAAGGCAAATATACAATTTAATCGGCAGATCTATAGAGCATTAACAGTAGTTAATGATAATTTAAAGTCCTAAAGTTACTTATATGGTTTGGTATAAGGCGTTTCATGTGATAGCTATCGAAACTCTAGTGCTTTGAATATAACTCAACGAAAACGAGGGGACAATAACTGGTATCAGGGAATGATTTTAAATAATTTTTTGGAAATCTTGAAGAAAAATAGTTCCATAGGTCAATGAATATACCACTACATAAAGGGGTTTTCAAAAGGGACGCTACAAAAGTAGACCGATAAGCTTTTTAAGAAAGAGTCGAAATTATTAAAATTTGCTACCGAAATTCGGAGTCAGTGGCCTCAACTTTAGAGCGCTACGTCCAATTTATGGTCGTCATAATCGTCCTGTCACCCAATGATAACCAAATATTTTTGGGCCGAATTGGATGATATGGACTTGGACAATATGTGGTTCCAGGACGGTTCAAGTTTGGTGAACGTGTAATCTCATGAAAATTGGTTACAGTGTCTGGGCTTCTGCAAGCGTGCCCGTGGTGGCCATGCAAAAGAAATTGAATTCCATACATAATGACATCGAATGTTCTTTCACAGGAATAAAGAATTTCATTGATATCCCAAACCGTTTTTATTTATTTAAAAAACTTTTGAAGGTCTCTCATTGAAAACTGCTGGAAAATAGTTCCCCGGTTAGCTTAAGAAGTAAAAACCAAGCGATTCAACCTTAAATATACAAATATGGATTAGTGAAGAGATCTGATCATTCCTCACTATTATCCAAACAACTACGCCAACAGGATGCTTTATGTTGTGAATTTAACGAAAATGTAAACCATTATTCTGACCATGAAAATATAGTTTGTTTCAATAAAATATTTCTTTTGATACAAGAATTCTCATATCAATTAGTTGAAGACCATATATTTGAAGCCTTTAGACCTTTGTATAGGTAAAGTAATGTTGACAGGGTAATTGAATTTATCGTATTCAAATGGTAATATGATGTCACTAGGTGATCAGTGATTTTACTTATACTTCTAATATTGTGATTTAGACAACAGAACACTAGATGAGAGAATTTGACCAACAAACTGGGCATTTTTAGGAGCGCACGCTATAACCGTTTCCATCCATCATAACTGAAATGAAATATTGTCATTGACAATAAGCAATATTTTCTGGAGCACAAAGCTTATTCATTCAATTATTATTTCTCGGTCTAATATAACTCCATACTTTGCTTGAAGGGTCAATAGCATGCAATAAAATAAAGATAATTCACAATATGATATATTGCTAAAGTTTCAAAATCTATCTTCATACTAAGGCATCTTCCTACAAGAAAATAAGACTTGTAATAAAACATTTCTCGCTACAGCCACTGAATAGCACAATATGTCACATGAGTGAATTTTCAAAAAAGTAAAAAAAAGTTTCCTTACGAACTGCTGAATGACCCATAGAGGCATTAAAATTAAGAATACCTATTAACAATGCTTTTCACATATCCTGACCTAAGTCACAATGAAGTCTCTTTCTTTTTTGAATTTCACGAACCGCCAATCTAGCAATTTTCAATGACATTTTTCGTATAGAGAAACACAAAAAGAAGTATCCACATGACAAGGGAGAGCTACCAAAAGCGAATTGACTGCGAACAAGTCATAAAAATGTGACTGCATACATACATAGATATATAGCTGGATGTATTAGAATAATGAAGCACCAGCGCATATTGAAAGGACAATAAATGCGCGCATACATAGAAATGTTTATATGGAGTCTTATAGAGAGTTCAACCAAAAAGCGAAAAATACTGCGCAGCACAAAAGAAGCGAAGTAGAAGTATACAAGCGATGTGGGGGAGCCACCAAACAAAGCAGCACTGTGTATCCTGCGCCGCCGAGCATCTTTAGAAATACCACAAAGAAAGGTACACACTCATGCATGGCGCATAAAGCGCGAGGATACAGCGCTACATACCTATAATGGCGCACGTGTATATGAGTTGACAAAACTCCGAGCTCCGTGGAGCTACCAAATGTCAGCGAGTTTCGTTTTCTATAGCGCACCATCAATAAAATGAAGAATGATTGCGTAGCAGAAATGAATAAAACGTTAAAAGTGAATGTGTGTGTGGGTGTGTCTGTGCGTTAGAAAACGTTAAAGATCAGCTAGGAAGCAAATGAAAGAAATTATGTAATACGCATGCGCAACGTTTGATAGTGAAAACAGCAGCAATCGAAGTTGAAATCTTGCGCAAACAAAAAAGTGCGTTAGATACAGGCATAAATACATGTTAGCAGTGTACATTTGATCCTTCATACGCTTATTTTTGTATGTATAGTATGTATGTCGAGAAAAGTAATTTTATGACCTTGTCGGTAACCGCATTTATGACAGCATACAGTGAATAGCGAAGCAAAGAAATTTTTATGTGAAGCTATCAATAGCGTTCGAAGAACTCTTTTCATTGATGCGTTTTAATTTACTTTCGACTTGACTTTGATTTTCAACAAACAGTTGGCTCAAACGAAGATTTTGATACAAAAAAAAAATATTTTTTTTGGTTAATGCCACGTGTGACTTGCTGCTATGCTGCGCGTGATTGATATGGTATGATACCATTTGCGGTTATGTAAGCCTCGATTGCGTTGATTTCTTGACAGCGTGCCACAATAGCGGGTGCGAGAACAAAGGCTGCTTGGAGGGTTACAAATTTCATCAGAAGACTCTCTCTAGAAGCATACAAGAAAATGAATTTTAATAAAATATCTAATGTGTACATATTTAGTTACCAATCACCATAATTTGAACCATTACTCAGCGTTGCGTTTCACTTCCAACTTCATCATCAGAGACAAATCGCCGCCTAATTGCGCCAATCCAACGTAGAGAAATGTGCGAATAATTTTCTAATGCAAAACATTTATTAATGCAATGATTTATTACTCGCAGGCGCAAAGAAAATCTACTAGCATGCTACTAAGCCTGTCTAACAGGTCTAAATCTTTTTATTCTTTTTACAACTAACAGCAATATGAGCTCCTCGTCGTCTATATTCCTGTTCATACCAGTTTTTCTGCTTCTTCTTTTATCCCTTGAAAATTGATTACTGCTCTTTAGTCTAATGCTTAGTTGCAGCTCACTCAACGATATTTTAGCTTGTCCGCAGTCATTTATTTTGCGCTTTCCTGCGCATGCGCAGATCGATCATCGTTGCAATTGCGACACGGCGACATTGTAAGTGTCAGTATGCATTAATTAAACTTACATAAATACATGGAAATAAGAGGAAAATTGCTAGTTGCATTTTAACGATTATGTGATTCAATTATGTAAATCAAAGCAGCATTAATGGCAGTGGTTAGGCTACACTAAGGGCTTATGGACTCGTGTAAGTGCAGAGCCGACAGTGCAACTTCTATTATAGAAAAACAAGATTTTATTTTAAAATTTATTTTCAGCTAAAATTTCATAGAATGCTAAAAATGAGACAGAAATTGGCACATTGTGGAACCGCGAAGTAAAAATTCTTTTAAAAAATTCTGTAAAATTTAGTAAAATTTCGTCAAATGCAAACCTTTTCTCTTTCTAAATTCTTCAAACTATAATTCAACTTTCAAATTCTAAAATTCCGACATATACAAATCTTAAGATAGTTCAATGTTAAAATTTAATCTTATGCGAAAACCAAGAAGGTTGCATTGAATATGAACAGGTTAGCTTTAATAAATTGTAATAAATAGTTCCACTTTCCTGAAGCATTCGCTATCTAGTTATCTAACATAACAGGCAATTGAATAGTAAAGTCCTCTCTCGACGAACCAAAATCAAGCTCTACAAGTCGCTTATCATTCCCGTCCTGCTCTACGGTGCAGAAGCTTGGACGATGTCAACATCAGATGAGACGACACTAGGAGTTTTCGAGAGGAAAATTTTGCGCAAGATTTATGGTCCTAAGAACATTGGCAACGGCGAATACCGCAGACGATGGAACGATGAGCTGTACGAGTTATACGACGACATTGACATAGTTCAGCGAATAAAAAGACAGCGGCTACGTTGGCTAGGTCATGTTGTCCGAATGGACGAAAACACTCCAGCCCTGAAAGTGTTCGATGCAGTACCCGCCGGAGGAAGCCGAGGAAGGGGAAAGCCTCCACTCCGTTGGAGGGACCAGGTGGAGAGCGACCTGGTTACACTTGGGATCTCCAACTGGCGCCGAACTGCGAAGGAGAGAGAGAGGTGGCGCACTATCGTCGATTCGGCTATAACCGGCTAAACGGTTGCAACGCCAATCACATACATACAACATTCAAACAGATATTGTTCTGAAATCTCAAACTTTACATAATACTTTAACCTTGGATATATTTGAAATAAATTGACAAATTGTAATTTTGTTGAAGAAGCTTTTATATTATGGGTGGGATAAATTCCATTAAAGACAGACTTGTAACAGTTTTAGACATCCGACATTTGCACAATTAACCACCGAGAGGTATAAACTATTTGAAAATAATGTTTATGTTAGTCGGAACTGATATCCAGCCCAGATTGCGCTTCTCCGTCCAGCCATTTCCGTGGTCTCGAAGGAAATGGCTAAGATAATACGCTATTTTCGATACACTTACTAAGGCACATTCTGGATCAATTAAACCTAATATTTTCTTGACTATGATATGAGCTATATACGATAAAAACCAGAGCGGTTCCATTAAGGCTATTTGTGATACAATGTAGGAAAGCTGGACCATTGGAGACTATTGATTTGGTTGTTCTCTTAAGGGGTCATCCCATGAGATGGACTCAAAAAAAGGGATTTTTGATCATAAATTGCTTTCTTAAAATGTCTAGAATACGGTAGTAAAGAGATTTCGATATATTTTTAAAGGAGTTAGAAGAAGGAGTTGTTCGAAGCACTGTACTGGTAGCAGGAAACTTTGAACGCTATACAAGTGCATATAGCCACAGAAACACAAACACAGATGTGAGTTTCCTCAGCACCAGATAAATGATCGGATGATCAATGATATTTCACCAAAATCGTGAGAACATATCATATCGCAAGTAGAATATTAATTTACGTTTCAATAAAATATTAGGTTGGCAAATATCCGCTTTTTTGCTCCTTATTTAATGCTTTATAAAAAGTGTTAGTGATTGGATTTAGTTCAAATATTCGCCGTTTTGTACGATAATCTGTTTCCATCTAGACGGCAACTTCATAATACCCACTCGTAGAAGCCCCACTCCTTATTTGCTAAGAACTCTGACAGCCACTTTTCACAAGCCTTTTTTGAGTTCAACTTTACACCCCCAAGGGCGTTCGCCATGGATAGGAACATTTGGTAATCAATTGACGCTATGTCCGGACTAAATGGTAGATGCGATAAATCCTCCCATCCGAGCTCCCGTAGCTCCGGACGAGTCATCAACGAAGTGTGTGGTCTTACGTTGTACTGGTGGAACACTACATTCTTCCTGTTGGCCAATTCTGAACGCTTCTGGTCGATCGCCTGTTTCAAACGGTCCAGTTGTTCGGGGTAGATGGTGGAATTAAGCGTCTGGCCAAATGGGAGCAGCTCATAGTGAATGATTCCCTTCCAATCCCACCAAACACACAGCAAAACCTTTCTGGCCGTCAGTCGCCATTCGCTTCAAAAATGGGTCGACTTCGTTCCGATTCAGCAGCATATCGCTGGCGTTGATTCAGTCCAGATGGTTTTTTTTTTGCTGCAAATCATGCGGCGCCGAAACATCAAGCTTTTTTGTGTATCCAGTCAAAGACGTATAGTATTGTCAGATACGAGCTCTGTAGCGCTTTATACAAAGCCGCGAAATTCAAAAGACAAAAAAGCGGAAGGAGACTAACTCTTCTAAACTGAATTTAAAACATCCGGAGTTTTGCAGTAAATATTAGTTTTCTGAAAATTTCACGAAATCTTCATATTTAACAGAAGCTACATATATTAGCTTAAGTAATCTAGCATCTAGAACAAGAAAGAATCATCAAAATATACCTAGGAATCTCAGTAAAGGCAATTATTTATTTTCATAAAAAAATACCATGCAATTTCTCCAACCTTCCTTATTTCTTTAATCAAACCCTAATACAATTAAAGCATGCTCCGATAAGCATGAAATCCATATTGCGCAACAGAACCGCAACCGCAAATAATCGAAAACATTACCAAGAACAGCACAAAACAATGCAATGTCATATACATATAGATATGTGGACAAAGAACCCGCCCCCAGCAAGTAACCAGCTTATCGAAATGGCAAAACATCAAAGAACATATATCATGATCAGACGATATATATCGGTATATATGGATAAGTAGCAGCGAGCGGATTAGAAACTGACTTGGTTTGCTTAATGCGCGTGGGTATTACCGCAAAGGACAACCAATATCAGCTGAAGCGTGACCCATATGACCACAAACAACACGCGGCAATGGAGCGCTGAAAGAGAAAAAGCAAAAAAAAAAAGAATTGTGTTTAAGCGAGAAGTAGGCGGTCGTGGCGGCGACCTCAATGCGGATCACTAAAATGCGGTCGCTGTGGCGCAAGAAAAGAAAAGAAATGTCAACTGTGTTCTATTTTTGTTTTTTTTCTATTTTTGACATTTTTTTTGCTTTTTTTTGATGCAGCAGGTTAATGTGGCATGCAACAACAATATATGTGAGACAAAAGTAGAAAAAAATCGACAACATTAAAATGAGTAGAGGAAGCAAATCTGAGTCTAAATCTAACTGCGCTATGGTTATCTGACATACACTTTTTGTGCTTAGCCATTCTGATTTTCATTCTTTCTGAGTCCACTTTTTGTCTTCGTAATGTCGATAATCGATTTATAAAAAAATTATCTTTTTGTACCCAGTATTGATTCTTTTGCTTTTTAGTTTATTGTTGATTTTGCTTTTTGCAATTATTTACGTTGCCGCAAAGCAAAGAGAACGCAAAGCAGACAATAGCCGATGTCGGATGACAAAGCAGGCGGCATTTTTTCAACGCATTGATGTGCATTAAGACGTGAAATTGTCACCATTGTCAACAGCCATTGTGCGACGCTGAACTGATGGAGTAAAGCAAATCTGTGCTGCTTCCAGTACAACCATGTTAGAATATATCCAGCTTCATAAAGTGAAGCTTTGTCTAATGCAACGCTATGTGCGTTGGCATGAAATGAGCAAAGATTTTCCAGTGCACAGTGGGTGCTCTGACATGGCAACAATATGCTAACGAATGTCCTGTGGCGGCAGGACTACTGTGTGTGCATAAGGCATGCAAAAACGCATAAAATGTCTGTCAAACAATACACAATTGCTGAATTGTTGCATGCATTTATTGATTAGTGTTGACAGCATCAAAAGATGTCCATTGCTTATAGCAGAAAATCAGAAAATCGCCAAATCTTCAACAAATCTTCGGCTATTGCGCAAGTGCAGAGGTCAGCGCATGCGGTATGCATGAATGAATTCCAAAAGCAAAAAGCAAAAATGTTGCACACACTACCTCTCTCTACAACACTCGTCCATTTTCATGCAATATATTTTTTCTGTATCTCTTCCTTTTTACATCGCTCTTCGTTTGCGGCTTTGAATTTACAATAAAGCGGTTTGCCATGGTTATACCCACTTTTTTCGTCCTTTTTAGCAGTGTGCGCAATTTCTAACAGACTTCTCTACTGGTTTTCCCGCCGCTTTGCAACACTTGCAATCGTCTGCTCGGCTCGGCTTTGTCTCTCGCCTCGGTTCGTGGGTGTTGCCTTCGTAGGCGTCTCTTTATGGGCGTTAATTGCACGGCTTTCTTCACAGCTTTGTTGCTTGCACAACAACATGAAAAAAATGTTTCGAAATCTTGCATTTTCCTTAAAATTTGTGTGCTGATTCTTGCGATTTTCTATGCTCCAGTAATGCGTTAATTGTTCCCCGGGGTATGCGTTCGGTAGGCAGTAACATTTCCGTGCGAAATGGGTTGGATTTCCTGCCACCTCTTGTATTGTATAATTTTCTATAGCAGAGTAGCAGACGCGTGTTGGCAATTATGAGCAAAGGTACAAATTATATGCACATTTTTATTTTATTATGGAAAAAAGTTGGTTTCTTAGAAAATCTATAACTCAATTATATTTCAAAACCGCCTCTTATTATAAGAAAGTCTTTGAAATATTTTTTAATAACTTTATTTCCTCATTAAGTAATTTTTAAAGAAATCTATGTATGTGATGTACAAGAAATCTCATATATCAAGCCGAATATAGCCTCAGAATAGCACTTCTAAAAGAAAATAAAATAATTCTTCATATAAGCATATGAAGATAGATCTTATGCCATTACTTTACAGAAGTATGTGGTAAAATTACAGTTTAAGCAGAAGAACTTGGTTAAATGTGCCATGTAGTAGTAGTTGTTCAGTATCAAAAACTTTCTTTAGTGTCCAGTTGATGCCCTTTTACTAAGACAATTTTTGAGTACAGCATCAACTACGATACAAATTTAAAGGCTATTGATTAGTTCGAGGGCCGACAATTTAAATTGAATTTAATTGAATTAAAATCCAGAACAATTTCCATCGCCGCAGTTAAAATTATATTACGATTGTCTGAGGCAAAAATCAATTGGAGGTCCATCTTGGGTCAGACATTTGTAAGGGTACTAATCAAAGGAGAATTCAATTCATTTTAACAAGAAATCCAAATATCTGTTCAACTATAAATCAATCCAATATCTTACTATGGATTTAATAATCTGTATCTTGATATAGGGTTACGCTTATGGCGATAGAAATATAAAAGCAAACATCTCGAATAGTATTGTGGTTGCTTGACACATCAAAGCTGAACCTCAGCAATTTTTAGAGTTTTTTCGATAAAGGCGAAAGGCCAAGCGGTGAAATGTGAATACTGTTTATGGGCTTGGTGAAACGACCGTCAAATAAGCACTGTTCTGTATGCCCAGAAACTGAATATTGCACAAAAAACAGTTTGGAACTATTTAAATAAGGCTTTATACGAAGAGAAGCTATATGTATTGGTGCCACACGATCAAAAAGACCACATGGACCGAATTTCCATCTCCTTTCTATTTCCAACGCAAAATCGACGACACAACTTTAAGCGAAAACGGTCGTGATCAAACGCTGGGAAGCCCGCGCGAACGGTGGTCAAACCATGATTGCCGGAACAGGAAGGTTTCGCTATGTGTTCCTCTACGAACAACTTTTACTTCGGACTAGTACTGTCAATTAGACCGCCTGAGGAAAGAAATCGCCTAGAAGCGTCCCGCTTTGGCTAATAGGAAAGGAATTGTGTTCTATCAGGACAACCCCTGGCCACACACATCGACTGGGATTCGTCACTTACTGAAAGCCGTGCCGCCACCCAGGTCCATCAAGAGCACCAAGAGAATACGTCGATGACATACAAGACTATACAGACAGGACTTCCGATGCAACAAACTATACAGAAGCACTGAACGCCATTCACAGGAGCCATTAACAACTTCAACGACTCCCTCCCCGTGAATGGCGTACTTGCAGAAACAACAGACCCTATCGCAGACACAGAGCTCGAGCTGCCTCGCGAAACTAGAGTAACCCATGCGCAACTTCGTTCTGGATACTGTAGCAGACAAAACAACTACTTATACAACCTAGACCCTGACATACGCAACATATGTGCTGCATGCAAAGAGTCCCCGCATGACACTAATCAAAACCCTACTCATCTAACACCCCTTTCCCTTTTTATCCGACCCTATCGCAACAGCTCTTTTTCTGGACCTCCCGTTAGATAACTTCGGTGACAATTAATCTGGGCTTGTCGGTTTAGGCAGGGTTGGGTAACCGTTACAACAACAACAACTGTGATTCGTCAGAAGCTCCAGAGCTTAGTTAGGAAGTTTTTATGCATATACCTTATAGGGCGGACCTGGCACCAAGTGATTTCAGAGTTTCGGTCTATGGCGAATGATTTTGCTGGTGAAAAATTATCCTGAAAAGAAGTTTGTAAAAATCGAATGTGCTAATTTTATGAAATTAAATTTAAATCAATGAAAAAATAATGGATTTTTCTTATTCCTTATAATATTATATAAACCATATTTTGTGAACGCAAATAGTCAAAAGTTTAATTACGCCAACTGGGGCTTAACGCTTGAGAATATATTTTCAGTTTCTAATGGATCTTCACATTCACATAATTATGTATAGCATCATCCTCTATACCCAATACATTTTAGATACGTATTAGCTACTTAAAGTCGTCTTTATATTTTTTTAATAGAACCTATCTGATTAAGATTGAACCGAACCTCAATGATTTTTTGCTTTTAATGCTCACGTCCTATAATGTGAATAATTTTTATAAATATAAACTAAATTAATTTTAGAAATTTTCTTAAATGGAATAAAGTAAGCATAAATCCGCATACTTCAGAAAAAAACCTCTCTTATACGCCATACCATAAAAATACAATATTTAAGTATGTATGTATACAACAAAGAAATCAGCGTAACCCTTATTAACATGTAAATAAACAAATGCGAAATCATTTACACGTGTTTTCCAGATAAATCATATCACCGACTTGGCACTACCCAAGCGACCGGTACACGGCAAGCATGTCGCCAAAGCCCCACGACACAACTGGTACAAGATAGCGCTTGCAGACAGAACTCTTGGCATGCATCACACCTACAGATTAGCCAAAGAGTGCGTAGGTATGTAAGGTTATGTGTGTATGCACCTCCTGCGGCATGCTTGTAATTACAACGGTTAAGGTACTCATACCAACGACTGCCTAGTGGGCAATTTAGTTGCGCTACCCACTCGCTCACTGTCACTCTGTTTGCTGTAATTTCGCCCTTTTTGCGACAGGTATCCCGTTGTTTCTTTTTTCGAGACCTCTACAACAACACCAACTGTGCAAAAGTATGTAAGTGCATGAGGGTGTGTGTGTGTGCAAGTATTTTACTAATGCGACCATTTAATGACGTGAGATAAGAGATTTGCTGCACTAAACTTGGCTTATATGGAGTTATGTTTGCTT
Organism: Zeugodacus tau; assembly: GCA_031772095.1. Lineage (NCBI taxonomy): Eukaryota > Metazoa > Arthropoda > Insecta > Diptera > Tephritidae > Zeugodacus > Zeugodacus tau. Next base: position 48,006,409 of record CM062650.1, read on the forward strand.
GTATGTGCGTGCGTTGTTTTTGTCCCTTTTTAGAAGGTTTGCGCAGATCGGCGCAAGATTAGACCAATAATCAGTTTTACAGCTCATCTTCATGTCGCATATCTCTGTTTCTGTTTATTTATTCCACGAATCGGTTTCAGGGTACTCACACAGTTCATTACAACAACACAAACAATGTTCGCTGATAGAAATTTTCTGATAAGTTTTAACAACTATATGTACTTACACGTATGTATGTATGTATATTTGGTTTATTAACACGTGTCTTCATAACTTACACATATATGTACATATACATATATCTCATATTTTTTAGCAATCTTTCACAGTTTTAGTTTCGATTCAGAAAATATTGTTGAGTGTTTTGTACAAGAACGTTTCTGGTTAGTTAATAACCTCAATGTCTAATGAGAATCTCTCGTTTTGGACCTTTCATCTAGTTAGTTCTAAACCAGTCTGAGGGGAATTGAGATAAAAAGATGTCGTACTAAACATTTTTTTCAAGACAGTTTGACTCAGTATGGTTTGATCATACGTCAAAAATGGATACTAGAACAAGGAAATATGTCGTATTTTAGGGTTATTCTTCGATGAAGGCGAAAACAAAAGACTGCATTTGCATTTGCGAATCGCTGCTGAATTATAACAAAATTGATCGGTTTTAAAAGCGGATGGTTACTATTGATGACGACATCAAGCAAAAACAATGTTGATAGAAACCCGGTGAGCCAGTGAACAAGCCTGGTTTTGCATTCAGAAAGGTTTGGTTAGAATGTGTTTGGTGGAGAAAAAAATCAGCTACTACCAGCTGTTAATTTACGGCCAAACTCATAATTCGAAACTCAACTATCAACGATTGGAGCGTCTAATCGAAGCGTCCAACTTTAGCAAATAGGAGTGGAACTATGTTCCATTAGGACATTGTCAAGTCTTTCGTAATGACTGGTCAAAAGCTTCGGGAGCGTGTTTGACAGGTTCTAATGCATTCACCTTACAGTCCGGACCTTGCACCAAGTGATTGATATCTTTTTCTACCAATGACAAATGTTTTGTCTGTTGAAAAGTTGTACTCAAGAGAATCTTGTGAAAATCGACTGTACCATTGAGAAGGTTTCCATTCTATTGGGAAACCGCAATGTCTATGAAAGTGGCATTATAAAAATTTCTTTAAAGGACAATTTGTCTAGCCAAACGGTGGATATTTTTCCTGAATCGGATCAATCTTCAATTTAATCATAAAATAATCAATTTCTATGTACTAGATCTAGATAGTTCAATTCTGAAACATGAAGATTGTGCTGATGGGAATGATTCTCTTTGTAATTCACTTAATTTAATTCACCGGCCTTCGACCACGACCGTTTTCGCTTTATATTGTCGTATGTGATCCATTTTTCGTCGCCAGACACCATTCGCTTCAAAAATAGGTCGAGTTCGTTCCGTTTCAGCAGCATATCGCAAGCTTTGATTCGGTCCAAAAGGTTTTTTTGCGTCAAATCATGCGGCATCCAAACATCAAGCCTTCTGCAGATGGTTTAAAATGGTTTGGTGACTAACTCCCATCTCCTAAGCGATGTCACGAGATGTCACATGCCGGTTTAACTCGATGTTTTCCATGATTTGATCGGTATTCGTCGTCACAGGTCTTCCACCGGCTGGCTTATCCATGGTGTTGTTTTCAACCGCTCTGAATCGTCGAAACCATTCCTCCGCAGTTCGAAGTGATAGAGTACCCCAAAACACCATTCATCTCACGGAATGTTTCTCCATCGGATTTGCCTTTAACGAAGGAAAACTTTAAAATAGCACGAATTTCGGCGTTAGTGAACTCCATGTCTACACGTCTATAACCGTTGAATGCAATATCCAAACTAATCATGCATAGTGTCCTTTTGTAGGTTATGTCAAGACCCTTCAAAGATGTATAGTATTGCCAGATAGATAGATAGCCGCGAAATTAAAAAGACAAAAAGGCGGAAGGGAGATATAATATTAATATGACCGCTGTTATAAATACTACTACTATCGAGCGAGCACTGAGATGACGGAATCTTCAAACACGGTCTACTGTAGGTGAATGAAATATATATTACAGGTTATTTGGAATTTGCAAAAGAAATTTTTTGGAATTTTTGGTATGAAGAAAAGTATATAGAGCAAGCTATGATTGAAAGAACTTACAAATATTAACTCAGGCAGTATTATATTTATATTTCGCTATGTCATTAACCAATAGCTGACACTAAATTATGGCCCTACCAATATAAGAATTTAGGCAAGCACCTGCCAAGAATGTGCGCCAAAAATATAATACATATGTATGTCCAAGTACAAGTGTTATTGAGTTTGACCTAAATTTACATTTCAACTGTAACGAAATATTAGGAAAATCGAAGCGTGTTTCCTGCAGATATTTCAGACTTTCTTTTCCCATATCTTCCAAAATTAACCTACTATAATTATAATAAAAAAATATATAATAAAAGTCCATAAATTTATATTAAAGACATAAGTCAAATGCTTTCACACAACTATCAATTAAATAATATTTATTTTTCCTGTGTTTCATACAAAAACAAATAATGCGCCGACAAGCCGCCAAATAATCGAACGTACACTACTTAAATGAAAACCGCTGACAAGGCGTGAACAATTACCGCAATCATAGCTCCAACCGAAAAGAAAAACACTCTACTCTGAAACGGATCAACGACAACACCTCTTTCTTCAATTAAGGATATAGCCTTGAAGCCGTCACTTCCGTACCACCGACCATCAATAAATTCAAAGTGACCGCAATAAATTGAGAAACCATGAATCTAACTAATAATAAATCGACAGCGAGGGCGGCATAAATGCTTAGTATATATAAAATAATAATAGCATTAAAAGGCATAACAAAAATATTTGTGGCCAACAAACGTTTGGCGGTCTCTTAGGCCGCTAGGCCGGTGCAATGGCAGACGCCACTTAATTGGCCCAAATTAAAATTGGAACAATGAGCGCAATCGAAGGAATTTACTTGATACATTTACCGCCGCCGACGCCTAGTACACTTGCGATGCTATAAATTTCGGTGCACACACACACAGGAGTCCAAAACTAATAGAAACAAGTGCAACGCCTCAAGCAGCGAGGTACGAACTCAATTGCACAGCATGAGTTCGCAATAATCGCTTGTGGGTACATTTATTCATTGAGTTTTCGGAGTTATTTTGCTAATACAGAAATATGTACGAATGTTCGAATGTGAATGAGAACAAGTGCAGCGCATCGAAAGTCGAAGCGGCAAGATGTAAGTAGAGCAATAAGAAAGGAGCGCACCGGTACTGCCTATTTTCACAGGCTACCGGGTGATGGCGGTGTCCTTTAAAGTGTCAGGAGAAAGCATTCGAACTATTTTCAGCACAACAGGTAGTTACGGACATACATACAGACATTTTGTATAGGGAGAGTACAGTAAGGATATGCAGGTATCCTCTATTGGAAGAAGAGCAAAAATTAAATTTGAGAAACCCTCTACATTTTAGTGAAAAAAAAATATTTTTTAAAAATAAATTATGCTAATCAATACATAAATTAAATATTTCCAAGAAATCATTACTTCATTTTACCTAAATTTAAATACCACTCTCATATATATGTTGGAGCCCACACAGTGCGGCGCATTCTTCTACGCTGAGCTCCGCTTATCGCGCAGCACAATCCATTAATTGTCTTCTCTCTAATCTTTTGGCGTGTGTCCAACTGCCGTTTTTAGTTAGCTTGGCGTGCGCTTCTAAGCCGCGAGTCGTGATTCCACTGAAGTCCGTTGCACATATCTATGTCTTGATATGTATGCGAGTGATAGATTGACTCGAGTTGTCACTTAGCTAAATAAGATTTTGCGTTGAACACGTGCTTATCACTGTCTTGAATAAACATACACTTATATTGACTTCTATTTATATCTACACATAAGCAAATATAAATAATGATGTTTTTTGAGCGAGTATAAGAAGTGTATTTCGATTGTGTCTTGCATGAATGAATTGAACGTTAAATGACGTCAGGTTATATGAGACGAGAAGAAGACTTTGGAGGTGTCAGTGTCAGTATTTAGCTAAAATGTGTATTTGCATACAGGGTGCGATAATTTACACTTAGATATTTAAAATAGAGGAGTATTTTATAACAACTCCTCTGTTTCACCAGTGTTGAGGTGAATATTTGAGTTTCGCAATACCGGAAAAAGTTCCATGGAGCCAAATAGAGAGAATACGAAAAGTGAAAATTGTTTGTACCCCCATAGATAGTATCTCTTTTGCACTTCTACTCGCCATTTTTGATAATACAAATCAAAGATTGGCGATATTAGACTGATAGCAACATGTTTCACGCCCCAAAACTTTACCAAAACGAGTTAAGTTGATCTATTAGAACCAAAGAAGACTTCTACTGCAAACCCAAAGATTTTAGAATTTACTTATCTTCAAAATTTCCATATTATTCTGATAAAAACGAATGAGACACAATTTAATTCATGAACCTCACTGAATGCTTCATAAAGGACTCTCATTTTCGATGAAGAAGATTCCACAGATCAGTTTTGCAATGGTTTTAGATATACCGTTGCATTCATTTCTTTGATAACCAAATACAAAAAAAGTATATTTTTATAACATAAGATTTTCGATCACTTAACCTATCCTAACAAAAAAAAATTTTTGAATCGTTTTATATAGATTATTCCGAATCGAATTTAAAGGGTTTCCAAATTTCAAAATTTGAACAAAAAATTTTTTTGTCCTAATAAATTGTACAATATATATTATATACAATATATATTATATAAATGTCAAATCGATCAGAGTAAAATTCAAAGAGATAAACCCTTTGGAAATTCCGTCTATCAGACCATGTCAGTTTGAATGCAAACTTTAAAACTCGTGTATCTCAAAACTAATTTTTTTTAGTCTGTCCACCGACTCAAATTTCGAATTCTCAATAAGTTATGACGCGATTTTGCTCAAATTTTAAACACATTTTTGAAAAATCATTGTCTAGTTAATGAACGAAGGTTTTTTTCGAGCCAATATACATATTTAGAAAATTTTATCAAACAAGTCAGCCTTTCATTAAAAATCTGTCAAAAATACAAATTTCAAACTATTTTTTTCCTGCGTTTATTAACGAGATTTATCCATTTACTATCGAAATATTTTTTGTTTATTGATTTTGGATGAACCAGTAATGTGTTATGCTTTCGACAGCAAGAGCTTTGTTTGGACACATCTTGGGAGATGAGGCACCAACGGCAAACCTCAAAATCTTTTAGTATGTAAAATGATTCAAAAAAATACTTCTTTTAAGTTGAACTACAGGGCATAATCGATCAAACTACTGTTGCGAAAACTATGAATCCTCAAAGTACATGGAGCCGATTTAAGTACTTTGGATTAACTAAGAGTGCATAGTAAAGTTCATGTTCATTTAAAAATACATAGAATTTAACAATTTTAACCGACTCTTCTGAATAGGGAAAAACTACCGGCATAACCATTATGTAACGGTATTGAAACCTTCGAAGTACGCGCAAAATATGAACAACTTGTCACAAATCAATGAAGAAGATGGGCACATCATTGAAATTGATTTCGGAATACTTTCTAATTCCGATCAATTGAATTCTCAGGATCTTATACCCTGCGGCTTTTTCCTGTCCTTAAACCTCAGGGAATGGTAGCTGGACGGAAAATTAGCGATAATGAAAGTGTATTCGGTGATACTGAGTCCAATTTGAATGCAAACGACGAATCATATCACCAAAAAAGTAACCAAAAATAAAAAGATCACTGCCGGCCTTGGTGAATTGCCCTTGAGGGTTTGTTTTTTATTGTCTCAACAAATTCTACACGAATTTATTTAAGGCTGCCTGGTGTTTATACGATTCTTCAAGGTTACAAACGACATCGAATGGTTAGTGTGCTCTAAAGTACATTTATAAGAGCAAAAGTAACATTAAATTGAGAGTAACGGATAGAACAAAGAGCTGGTTCAATAGCGTTCAAAGACAAATAAACGAGTATTTTCTTGTACGAAATTTAACTTTGTTATTGCTTTCATATTTAAATTGTAATAAAATATATGCCAACGAACCAGAACTAGTACTAAACCCCCTGTATATAAATTAACTAAGTTAAAAAAAAATACTTTCAACGGAACTGCTTAGTCATAGCTAAATTAATAAATGTATGTAGACCTATCGGAACTAAAATCACTATTTGCAAATATATACGAATTTGTTGTTGTATTACCACTGAATATAGGCCTTTTATATAGAACAGAGCTACATTGTTATAAATAACTACGATTATAATAGCTTCGTTTGAGTAATCACATACCGGATATGAGCACAAGTAAAATAGGCGCAAACATTCTCATATTTTAGATAAAAATAGCACATATGAGACTACATTTTTTGTATAAATACATACATATGTATGTATGCTAACCTAACTAGAAGAAATTCTGATTTCCTGTATTCGCAGTGTAAAATGCGTAGAGAAACGCTTGGTGTGAACGACATGTTCTGCTTCACAGATAATTCAGAGGTGATAATTGTGACTGTGCGGAAACTCCACAGACAATCTTAATGTGAAAATCGAGCAAATCACACAAAAATTGGCGGAAAATTTTTTGCTCGCTCTGGAACGAATGTCAGCTGATCTACAATTACACGGCTGACAAGTAGCACTTAGCGCAATGTGAGCTCAAGGCACAAGTGTTTGTAGGAGTAGGTGTGGATGAAATCCAACGCTGAAGGAGGTGACAAGCGTTTTCTTTCAGCCATTATGGCGTAAAATTTTTATAGTTGATATGAACAGTTTAGATTTGGAAGTGTTTGACACGGCAACCGCTGGGAAAAGAAGTTTCGTCAACTGTTCGTACTAAAAATGATTGGAAATGCCACGCAGTAGTAGTCAGCGTGGATATAATTTTTGAAAGAGATGTGGTCAGGTGAATTAGTTAGTGCTAGCTATGCTAGACTCCTATGCTAGTACAATACAGGAGTCATAATAGCAATCATCTCTTGTATGGTTTGTAGAAAGACAGACGAACCTGTTTCGGAAGAGAATTTAAAATACGAAGCAGTAAAATTTGCAAACAGGAAACAAGAATAAAAAAAATAAATTCCTTTAATTGAAATGTCTAAACCCCAAAAAGGAAGTGCGATATAATCGGCATTAGAAAACTAAAGTCCTTAAGAGAAAGTATTCCTATATCTAATACTCCAAATCTTGCGTAAAATACCATAATTGGCTTTTCCAGCTGTGCGTTGGCATTAAATTGAGTCATTTCACTGCATTACCGCACAAATCGCCTAATCCCGCTTGTAAGCGACCAACGACCAACGAAAGTGTGAAATTTCTCAAATTGGCCAAAGCACGAAGTCAATTTCGTTTGTAGGTGGTTCGCCTACCGCCAGCTAATCGGCTTATGACAGCAATTTTCACAGCTCTGCCGGCGGTGGATTTCGGAGAAATGCCGCCAAGTGTGATAAGCATAAAATTGGTTTTGAAAATCAATTAAGCCATAGGTGGTGGGTCGGTCTTTAGATATTTTTGTTGGAAAACTACTTTCCGAAATCATCTGTCGACATTTTCATGTTTTGTGGGTATATCTTTATTAGTAATTTAGAATTATGGTTTGCGTTGCGGTTTTAATCGCCGCCCGCCTTTTCAGTGGTCACGTGCGCTTTGTGCCTGATGCCGCTAACGCTGCCACTGTCTCTATAGGCGGTGATCAAACGTAAGCGTTTCAGTCTCGAACTGTTGAGTTTTACACTCGAGCGTGAAGCGTGTCATGAAGTGGTATCGCATTTAGCTTATCACCCCTCCTGAATAACGTTCTTATGGTGTTTGCTATACTCCTATTTCCGTTTCGTGGTCAGATAATCACAAACGAATTTTGTAGCGGAAATTATTTCACACTTCTATGAGTTTGTCGAGTTTATCTAAATGATAGTGTATACCAAAATTGGATTGTGTTAATCGGAAATAAAAGTTTAATCATCTCTTTTGGATATATACGGCGGTCATAGGGTTGATCTTTAGTAAATTACCTTTGAAACATCTTAAAACAATAACGTTAAGAAATTTAAGATATTACTAAGATCAATGGCAAAGTAATCCTAATCCTAATCCTTATCAAAGGAATATAAAAAGATAAAAAGGAAATATTAAGAATGAGATATAGAAAATTGCTCATATCTATAAAAGAAAGAGCCATAATATTAGTGCACCTTCCAAATAGGTTATGAAGATATTCTCGTAATTCTCGCCAGGATCATTGACCATTAAGGAAAGACGGTATTATTATACACTGATCGACTTCACCATACGAAAATCCTCAAATGTAATGTATATAAAAATAATACGGCCTCCATATGCAGAATTAAGTCAAAATGAGGAAAGTATCCTTTTAATTGTGAACCTCTTGATGCATTGGCGCTTGCAAATTGTTGTAAAAATTAAGGAAATTCTTCCAGAATGACAACAAGACTGAGAACACGTTCGGTATATGCAAACACTTAAAATGGTTCTATACTTCCTACATTTCAAAAAAATGAGATATTTTTATTTTATCTTAATTATTAAGAAAATGAACGCAAACATACGAGAAAGCTTTTATAAGTGTTGGACTATCAGCCGAAGTACGTTAATATGGTTGAAACGTATGCAATAATCGTATCCTATCCCGAAAATGTCGACTTACTACTAACTGGTTCTCTTGTATCAAGTTTAAACCTCCACTGATGGAATAGATAGAATTCAGTGTTCCGAAATTAATTTCCTCAAAGTTGGATAATAATGAAGGCATCGTAAAACGCCAATAGTTCTACAGTCTACTTAAAAAAGTGGATAAATCAGCCAGCGGAAAGCTTTACTTCATAAGATTGAATGTTTATGTTCGGTGTCGGAGAGAATGCTTAAAAATGTCTTCGCGATGGTGAACGACGAAATTAAGTGTATGAAACTTTGTAATTTATACTTATCGACTGTATCAAGATATCATATGGATATTCTATTCTTCTTGTAACTTCAAAAGCTTCATCATGTAAAAACTTATCTTGCTATCGCCATTTCTTTCGAGTAAAAACCTAAATTTATCAGACCGTATACCCCACAGTGTCTAGACTTACAAATTGCTTTAGAAATGGAGCTCATTCCAGCCAGACTTAACACAGAGGACTGAGAATTGACGTTCAGAATATAACGTTTACAAACATAATAAGTGACCTTATCTTTCGACATTTGTAAAAATACAAAATTGGACTCTTTGTAGAAAATGTATGAAATTTGCTAAAATCAATGCTCTGTCGGCCAAGCTGTCCTAATATATTTTCAAGGAACTAATAAACGTAGGCAATAGCTCTTATCTCAAATATGATTAGATGAAAGTATATCTAACTGGTTGAGAATTCCCAATACTCAGAAAGTATGACCTAATGTAGTAAACCAAGGCAAAAAGTGAGAAAAGTGGGTGACTATAATATTCTAAGAAGAAATCGTCCGACATTCAATGTAAAAGAAAGATACGAGGAAACAAAAAACATACAGGGATCTATCGGGGACCCTCTTAGCTATTACAAGTTTATTTTTGAAATAAGATATTTTAGAATATAAAATTAAGTTTATTTTGACAAATTGTTCTATCGTATCTATTCAAGAATGTACGGACCGACTCTTTGCAATAGAAAAGAAAATTTGATATATAATAATACCCGCCAGTTTAGCTTTTTCAGAGCTAGATGTTTAGTATAATGAGGTTCAGAGAGCTGCGATTTATAAATCCTAAAGTTGGAGAACGATAATGACATTGGAAATCGCCGTTAGTTTTACATTCTATTTATTAGATAAATCAAGGAGCTGAAAGAGTTTAAATGCCTTAGTTTATTAGCAATGTTCGGTAAAACGGGATTTAAAGTGTCGAAAAGAAAAATTCTGCTAAAAATGTAAGGATTGTGAAGAAGATTTCAGCTCTCATATGGTATTTCAGTTTCAACTAACAGTCCAGTCCTTCAACTTCAACGAATAAAATACTTGGTTCGATATTCGTTGGAGCTTCTTTGGTGGTTTTAAACAAAATTTACTACAGATCTTTTGTAAATAAAGTTATTGTGCAATTCTATGTATAAAGACATTTCAAAAATTGTCAATAAATCGACACAGTGGCGCCACGAATGTCCAATTAATCTCTACACGACCATACAATTGGAAAATTTCCCCTGTAAGTCTGCTGAAAACTGACCAGATGTGCCGCCGGCGCGTACTTCGGCAAAATGCTTATCTCAGCAGCAAAATCTTCGCGCTAACTATAGCCTTGCAACAATGGCAACTATTGTTTGATACAATGCATTCATACAGAGATACATATATATAAAGGTATTATAAACAAACGCCCACAAATTGCGGCTTTCAAAACTAAACAACAACAACAAGCAACATAGTGAATCTTTTTAGTTCTCATTGTCTTCGTAGCTTTGCAAACGAACTCACGCCTATTGTCGATGAACAGAGACATCAACGCAATTCGTTACGTGGCAGTGAGGCACAGCGAGTGGACACTGCCAATTTGTGATGCCTCAATTCGTTGGAATTCTTCTATAGCAATTTTAGCTGATTTCTATAGCATTTTCCTTCGAATAAGATGTCACCAAGGTTGCGATTGAACGCAACTATCTAGCCAATGTTGTTAAGAAAATTGAAATTTCAAAAACGAGAATAGAGCAAAAACAATAACAAAAGCGCTGCAAAATCGTAAAATACCATTAAATGAGTCTTAACAATAATGAGGCATTGTTTTGTCAATATTACACACATATCCAGCAAACGCACGCAGCGAGCAACCGCTGACAATGCAATTGCAGACCACCAAGGATACAGTTTTTCGTAACTCTATTTATGAAGGAACAGCAAATCTCCGCTAGCCACCCGCAATCTTAATATGCGCTTCAGGCGATGTGTTGTTGTTGGTGTTATTGTTATTGTTGCTGCGCGTGCTATTAGTAAAAAATTGTCAACATGACGTCCAGTCGACGTTGTGGTCGAAATAACGGCAACAACAAAAATATCAAAACTAGAAAACAGTTGTGCATTTCTTGGCCAACTGACAAATGGCAAATGTATTGCTATCCTGTGGCATATCCTCACATATAATATGCATTGGTGTTTTGGTTTTATCGTTCTTAATCTTTTGTTCGATTTGTTGTATATTTTGGTTGCGATGTGGTCAAAACATTGTCATAGCACACAATGCCCGACAGGACCTCACAGGTAACATTCGTACGTAGAACAATGCCACCAAATGACAAACAAATGAACATGTAAGCCACGTAGTGTGTAGTATTTTCGCAAAACGGTACTATTTTAAACGTACATTCATGGAAATATATACGTATATACTTATATCGAACAACATTTCAATAGAACATTTTAAACTACAAAGATGTCTCGAATTGAGATGTCTCTGTTAACATCGACAGCTATAATTTAACTACGTAAAATACCATAGAATTTCTTGAATTTAGAATATAGAGATACGTACATTTCTAAACATATAAAATATCCTTCCAAATTCATTTAAATTTCTAAATTTTTATCGGCCTTCAATCCCTGGAATTACTTACTATAGATGAACCTTTAAAAATCACCGAAAATTAAATACGATTTTTTATAGGTGGACCTGGACTAAGGGATCAAGTCATAACAGCTAACAAATTTAAAAACAATACAATCAATGAAAGTACAGCTCACTTCTTTTGGCTTTATAAAGGCTTCCTTTCCCAAATATCGTATGCCAATGAAATTTTTCAACCTTTAATTTCCCTCGGTTTGCGTATATGTATTAAAACATTATAGACTGAGGGAAAGCCCTCTCTAGTTCGCGAAGATCTTCGAGTGCGTCATCTTTGGAACCAAGTACTAATCTATCTTATATCATAAGAGAAAACAAAATTTATGTTTAGTAAGTCACAGCGATCACGTGTTCTCATCATAAAACAAGTAAGGAAAGGCTAAGTTCGGGTGCAACCGAACATTTTATACTCTCGCAATTTATTTAGAGATTTACCTATATTTTCGGTGAAAAATTACCCTTAGGCACTGAGTTCTTCAAGTTTGATATCAGGGGTCTTGAAAAGTCATGGTTCGATTTTGATAATTTTCCCACAAAGTGGTGTCACAGCTCAAATACAGTATTTGTGTAATGTTTTATTACGCCATCTTTATCGGTTCCTAATGTATATATTATAAAGTGAAGGATTCAGATGGAATTGAAAATTGAGTTATAATGAAAGTAGTCGTGGTTGTGAACCGATTTCGTCCATTTTTAACCGTGTTATCAGGGTGTCAAGAAAATATTATATACCGAATTTCATTGAAATCTGTCGAGTAGTTCTTGAGATATGGTTTTTGACCCATAAGTGGGCGACGCCACGCCCATTTTCCATTTTGTAAAAAAATCTCAGTGCAGCTTCCTTCTGCCGTTTCTTATGTAATTTGGTAATTCTGATTTTAATTTATTCTAATTTGATTCTAATTTGGTGTTTCTGACGTTTCTCGTTAGTGAGTTAACGCACTTTTAGTCATTTTCAACCTAACCTTTGTATGGGAGGTGGGCGTGGTTATTATTCGATTTCTTTAATTTTTGGACTGTATAAGAAAATGGCTAAAAAAAAACTGCAGAAAGTTTGGTTTATATAGCTTTATTGGTTCGCAAGATATATACAAAAAACCTATTTGGAGGCGGGGTCACGCCTACTTTTCCAAAAAAATTACACTCTAATGTGCCCCTCCCTAATGCGATCCTATGCTCCAAATTTCATTTTCATAACTTTATTTATGGCTTAGTTATAGCTCTTTATGTGTTTTTGGTTATCGCCATTTTGTGGGCGTGGCAGTGGACCGATTCCGCCCATCTTCGAACTTAACCTTCTTATGGTGCCAGGGAATACGTGTTCCAATTTTCATTAAGATATCTCAATTTTTACTCAAGTTACAGCTTGCACGGACGGACAGACGGACAGACGGACGGACGGATAGACAGACATCCGGATTTGAACTTTACTCCTCACCCTGATAACTTTGGTATATATAACCCTATATCTAACTCGTTTAGTTTTAGGACTTACAAACAACCGTTATGTGAACAAAACTATAATACTCTCTTAGCAACTTTTGTTACGAGAGTATAAAAATGTGGTGATACTGACCACAAGATAAGCATTGTTCTGCTATCCCTTCGAAGAATATCGATTTCCTAAACAGACTACAGGTGAGTGGGGTTATAATACCGTTGGTTTTATAGGTGATCTGACACATATAGTCACAAGAAAATTTCATAGTAATTCCTTAAGATATCAACGCAAACCCAAATGAGAGTAGAATTTCGTCTTGCAAATTACGGCCAGTTTCTTCGTAACACAAGTAGAGTCTTTGCTGGAACCAAACAAACAGTTCTAATGCTAGATGCGAGATTAAACGGAAACCCTTATCTATACTGTACTCTTAAAAAGTTCTCAGACATTGTCCAATTGACGAAGCTGCACAATCGAGTAAGTGATCTGAACTCTAAGTTAATTTAAAGTCTTTAACAACAAATCGTAATCCTGATATGCTTTATTATTCTGTATGGCATCGACCTCTAGCACCGTGTTACATTTTCTGTTTTGGAATCTTGTTAAACTTTTTTATCAAACGAAGATATATTCTTGACAATTTCAACTGCAAATTCATTCGATTTCTAACCTAAAACCAATATATGACGTTTAGATAATTCCATAATATTACCATTTCCATGCAATAATTCATAATTCGTTAGCTTAGACTTTGATGGAGAAGAAAGAAGGGTCAATTATTTCCATTGAAGGGTTCAACCGCCGCCTGGAAGTTGGTATAAAGATCTAAAATAGTTTGAAAGAGGTTTTCATAACACAAATTTATGTTACATACCATTTAGAAAATTTTTTACTTCTAGAATAGAGTACACTGTGATATCAGACGTTGTACGGTGGTAGATGAATTATCAAGAAAAACCGTGGAGTACTAATGGTATTTAATTTTAAGCAACGAGTATGCTTTCCTGAATTCATTTGGTTTTTTCCTCGAGAATTTATTGCTAAATGGATTAATGCGGGTGCTTTTGTACATACGAAAGTATTTTTAGAACGACATGAATTTTACAAAAAAGTGAGGAGTAAAAAAGTCTATTTGTCTCCATTGAGGGGTTAGAAAGGTTTCAAAATATCAAAATTTGATTTTTATCTTATTAAATAGTACAATATATTTCAAATATTCTCCAAAATTAAATTTTAAATCGATCCGAGTAAAATTCTAAGAGATAGACCCTTTGGAAGCTCTGTCCATCAGGCCACGTCAACTTTAAACGCATTTATCTCAAAACTAATTTTTTCAATTCGATGACACGATTTCTCGAAAAGTTATTAGGCGATTTTGTTCTCAGACACAAATGAAATAGTAAGAAGGTTCAAAAAATTTAATTCGGTGGAACAAACGAGACCAATCCAACCAAACGGATAAGGGTAGTAAAGGTTTAATGGAAGTTTATATATAAAATTTTATAGTACAGACAAATCAGTAAATTGTTTTAATTTAAAGAAGAGTACAATGTGATATCGAAGGGAGTATGATGCTGGTTGAATTCAGAAGAAAAGTTATCTACATTTGCCCTTTTTAAGGAACGAGTTTCCGTTGTGAAATCAAATGCAATTTTTCTCGAGAAATTATTGTTAAATGAGTTTATCGCAGACGCTGAAGATACTGTGAAGGTGGAGTATTTAGCAAACTAGAACACACGAAATATATTTAAATCGATTTTTATACTCTCGCAACAAAAGTTGCTAAGAGAGTATTATAGTTTTGTTCACATAACGGTTGCTTATAAATCATAAAACTAAAGGAGTTAGATATAGGGTTATATATGTATATCAAAATTATCAGGGTGACGCGACGAGTCAAAATCCGTCTGTCCGTCCGTCCGTCTGTCTGTGCAACGGATAACTTGAGTAAATTGAGATATCTTAACGAAACTTGGAACACGTATTCCTTGGCACCCTGAGGATGGGTAAAATAGGACCATTGCCACGCCCACAAAATCTCGAAAACCAAAAATCTGTAAAGTGTCATAACTAAGCCATAAATAAAGTTATAAAAGTAAAATTTGGAATAAAGGATCGCACTAGGAAGAAACATGTTTGGATGTAATTTTTTTGGGAAAGTGGGCGTGGCCCGCCCCCAAATCGTTTATTTGTATGTATCTCGGAAACCAATAGAGCTATATAAACCAAACTTTCTGCAGTCGGTTCTCCTACATACCCCACCACACACCATGAAAATAGTTGAAATCGGATAATAACCACGCCCACCTCCCATACAAAGGTTAGGTTGAAAATTACTAAAAGTGGGTAAACTCACTAACGAAAAACGTCGGAAACACTAAATTTCACAGAAATAATAGCAGAAGGAAGCTGCACTGAGATTTTTTTACAAAATGGAAAATGGGCGTGACATCGCCCACTTATGGGTCAAAAACCATATCTCAGGAAGTATTCGACAGATTTCAATGAAATTCGATATATAATATTTTCTTGACATCCTGACACGTGTGGAAAATGGACGAAATCGGTTCACAACAACGACAACTTCCCATATAACTAATTTTTGAATTCCATCTTATCAAAATAAAACTTTACACAAATACTGTATTTGATCTGTGGCATAACTTGTGAAAAATTTATCGAAATCGGACTATAACTTTTCAATGCCCCGTATATCGAATATGAAAAACTCAGTGCCCCATGGTAACTTTTCACCGAAAATTTCTGGAAATCTCTCAGGTATCTTAATTTAATTTAGAGAAAATATATTTCTTCTAATAGTGTGTCTCTGTACCAGAAAAGGTTAAAATCGGGTCATAACTTCCATTATATATGAATATATGAGAATACTAAATTATAGGATTTTCAAAAATACGATGAGCTTAATAGCTTATAAATCGGTTAATATGTGAAATATATTTATGCCGAATATATGGGTCAAGCAACAACCGCGCCGTTTGTTCTGCGTTTTCCAGACTAGATAAAGAAGCGAAGCGTATGGGTTTGGTGGTGAATGAGGACAAGACGAAATATCTCCTGTCATCAAACAAACAGTCAGCGCACTCGCGTCTTGGCTCCCACGTCACTGTTGACAGTCATAACTTTGAAGTTGTAGATAATTTCGTCTACCTGGGAACCAGTATCAACAACACCAACAATGTCAGCCTTGAAATCCAACGCAGAATCACTCTTGCCAACAGGTGCTACTTTGGACTGAGTAGGCAATTGAAAAGTAAAGTCCTCTCTCGACGAACCAAAATCAAACTCTATAAGTCGCTCATTATTCCCGTCCTGATGTATGGCGCTGAAGCGTGGACGATGACAACATCCGATGAGATGACTCTTGGGGTTTTCGAGAGAAAGGTTTTGCGCAAGATTTATGGTCCTCTGAACATTGGCAACGGCGAATACCGCAGACGATGGAACGATGAGCTGTACGATTTATACGACGACATTGACATAGTTCAGCGAATAAAAAGACAGCGGCTACGCTGGCTAGGTCATGTTGTACGGATGGAAGAAAACACTCCAGCTCTGAAAGTATTCGATGCAGTACCCGCTGGAGGAAGCCGCGGAAGAGGACGACCTCCACTCCGGTGCAAAGTGACCTGGCTTCACTTGGTGTTTCCAGTTGGCGCCAAAAAGCAAAAAGGAGGAATGAGTGGCGCGCTCTGGTGGATTCGGCTATAATCGCTTAAAGCGGTTCCTACGCCAAATATATATATATATATATATATATTATCTTAATAAAAATATAGCAATAAATTGCGAGAGTATAAAATGTTCGGTTGCACCCGAACTTAGCTTTTCCTTACTTGTTTTATATCGATCTTGGACATTTGTAACCTCAAATTTACAAAAAACGGCGGAAACAAAGTTGTAGACCTAATATAAAAATTGGGGTTCTTTGAAAATATATTTTATATATTATTAAATATAATTAGAATTCTGGATAAACGAAAATAAGACTTCAAGAAAGGATGTAAGGAAGACTTTGTACATTTTTTACTATTAAGTAAGGATTTAAAAATATTATTTTTCATCGGAGAAATAGTTTCAGACCCAACATATTTACATATACACTAAGATGCTTTTTGTTTCAAACATTTCTTCTATTTCTTTCTTATTTTTCTGACTGTAAGATTTACTTTAATTGAGTGCCCACCTGAGACTTCCCGTAGCGGAAGTAGATATTGTTTACATTCTTTGACTGTAAATAAAGACTCAAAACAATACAAATTTAACAATGAAAATTTTAGTTTCAAACAAAACTCATTACCTTGCAATTGACTAGCGATACTTTAGCAATGAAAAAGCAATACGATTTTTATTTACTGTAGAATTTAGCATTAATTTGCAATTGAATGAATGGCGGCACACGGCACAAATATTGACAAAGTTTGCGCAGAGAGACTAAAGGACAATTGTTTGGCATGTGGCGTGCCCTTTGGCAGGCGCTGCGACGGCGCACAGTATGCAAACAATTTTGATGTTTGAAGGAAATAAATATATACGTACAAAGGTTTGCATGGGTCTATTAAATCAAAAAATGTTTGAATACGGCGTGTGGTCAGTGAGGCACAAATGAAGTGCCACAGCGAATTGGCCAGATACTTATGCCCGTATATATATATATACATATACCTATGAGGTGCAATTGAAGGAGAGAAGATTGAGGTTGACGCTGATGCCGTGCGCTGATATTGACACTGATCATGCTGGCCACAGCTGTGTGGCACAGTTTGCGGTTCATCGTTTCGTTTGTTTACCCATATTACACTACAACAATAAAACATACAAAAACAAAAAATCACATATTGAAGAAAATACCAGGGCCAGGTGTGCAAGCAAATCGTTTCTAATGGCACCTTAATTCCACCTAAGGGAGTTGTCAACTCAATTTCCGAGAAAATGAAATCTAAATTTGGCGCATTCGCCAGTGTTTTGCGGTTTATTTGCGCGTAGCTGTGCCAGAGTATGGAGTAAAATTCATTTCCATTTTTCATTTTATGACACAAACAAATGCGCAGGCACTCGTAAACCAACCAACCGCATTCATAGAGTACTATATGAGTGCGAGATCATTAGAACTTGGAAAAGTGCAAATGCCAGTTGTCGCTTGTCACCGACTGCCAACCGCTCTTTCTATATAAATATAAATAAATACATATGTACCTATGTAAGTACCAGCATGTCCTTTGCACGCATGCGCCGCGTCGCGTACGTGTCTTGAATTTCTCCATATGTAAGTAAGCATTACGCCTGCGCGGATGCTGGCGTCGCAGCACTATTTGTTATTGGCGCGCGTATGCCACAGGCGTGATGCCATCCTGCCACTTCAACACTGATAGTCGGCAGCTGCTCTGAAAATGCATAAAATTTGCTGGCTGCCATATCTCAATAGTTTGTAGAAGCACGCGTCTGCATCACGTCAGCAGTGGCAGTTCGCTTTAAATTGTTGCTGCCACACTTGCACTTAACTATGCACTTGAAGTGTTATTGCTTTTATTAAAATGTAAATAATTCCAAAATAAGTTTGAATTTGTTCATAAAGTCGTTAAAATTTAGTGTTTTATTGGTAACATATTTTTCGCAAGTGAAGTGTCTATCTCAATGTATCTATCACTCTGTCCTTGTAAAGATCGAGCTACCACCCTTCCTGTTGAAGCGCATTTTACTCTAGTTCACATCTAAGGTTAGGAAATCTCGAACTATACTCATGCGTTGGTAAATTATCTTATTCCTTCTCGTTGCTCTGAAACGTTTAAATTTGGAGACGACCCTAGACTGGAGACTCCCTTTCGATACATTATGTGCCGAGGTATCATAAGCGATTGCAATTATGTTATTAATCATATTCAGGATTTTTTTTTTAATTTCAGAGAAATTTAGTTTGAACAATATATTTGGTATATATGTATATATAGCTGGGTTCATTTAAATAGTCGTGCAACTAAACCATTTAAACTGGCGAATATCAAAATGCCCTAATATCCTTTGGTCAAATGACGCCAAACTGATCTCATTTGGTAGAGCAGGTTCTAGATAGTATGACCATCGACTCCAAAACACAGAGTAACTTCCAAATTACACAGTCAAGGTGTTAAAGCACTGTGGTCAGTTCAAATCGCTTTTTGCAAACCCCAAACAAGTTTTCATATGTCTGTGGCTAAGTAAAAACATTTTTCGTTGGCTGCATGTAATCAAATATTTACTCCACAATCATTGTAGAATGGTTACGATGCAGATCTCGAACTTCAACTCCGCCTTTATTTATATGTGATTTTGCGGAAAAATATACAAAAATCAGAAAAATAAACCAAATCAAACGGGTTTTTTAGCTTTTTCTTATCTATATATTCCATTTAATAGAATTAATGTGCAAGAGATCAACTAATGAAAAGGAAAATTTAAGAAAATCCATTATATATTTTTCCTTCTATTGCACTGCTACTTACAAAGCTGTACCTACAAAAATATTTTCCACAAAAATCTTTAAAATTTAAAAAATTAAAATTTGCCTTGCATTTTTTCATCCAAAATAAAAAAAAGTATTAAATTCGATTCCGCCTTTTTTTTATATAATGGTAAATAAGTTCATTTAAGAATTGAGATGTTCATTATTAAGAAATATAGATTTTTGAAATAAAATAATGAGAAGACTGCTTAACCACAATTTTAGAAAAATAAAAACAAAAATATATATGTACATATATATAAACATGCTTATTGTAGTTTCAGAAAGCGTTACTAAAATCTGTAAAAAAATTCATTTAGCCAAAGCTCTTGCAATTAAAAAATCAATAGTGTTTCATTAATAATCAGAAAAATTTTCTTTTCAAGTAAAAATTTCCCAATAAAAACATTGTTGGTGTTTTTTTTTAATCATACCCGAACGGGTGAGGCAAATATATTTGTATCACCATATTGAAAACTAAATAGCTAAATCCTATAGTAAAACAAAATATACAAAACGTCAAATATGTCAAACAAGCCGCTC
Organism: Zeugodacus tau; assembly: GCA_031772095.1. NCBI lineage: Eukaryota > Metazoa > Arthropoda > Insecta > Diptera > Tephritidae > Zeugodacus > Zeugodacus tau. Next base: position 48,026,568 of record CM062650.1, read on the forward strand.
TCTTTAACGCATTTGATTCTTATTTTTTTTTTAATCAAATTCAATTCTGCGAGTGAACACTTAAGAAAGAGCGTAGTATTTTTAATATTTTGATTTTAAAGTGTTTTAAATGTAACATCTGTTCTATATTTCTGTTTACTGTGATTGCAGTATCATTTTCTATTACTATAAACATTTCTTAAAAAGTTGAACCAAATTTTGTAATTTTGTTTAATTTAGTTTATAAATACACGAACATTAGCTTACCAGATTTCAAGTATAAGAATAATATTGCTGCGTAATAATAGTTCAAAACTTGTTCATAAAACTACTTCAAATTACAAAATATTTCAAAAATTTCAGGATTTATAATTTTTAAATATGAACTACTGTTAAAAATTACATATTTGGTATCCCAAAATCATAATATAATTTTTGTGATGGCAAATTAGAGTCATAAATGTTTATAAATCAGAATGAGGTGTGTTCAAAAAATAACGGGAATTTTCGTTTTTTTTTTTAATATTTATTAATTCGTTTACATTAATATTGCCGCTTCTAAAATAGTCCCCAATTCATATTATGCAATTATGCCAGCGCTTCTTCCAATCGTCGCAACACTTCCCAAACTCCAATTTTGGGATATCCTTAGGCTCTTTCAGCTATTTCTCGTTTACTTGTAAAACGACGGTTTTTTAATATTCTCTTTATTTTTGGAAATAGGAAAGAGTCATGTCTAGTAAATATAAAGGCTGGGCATCGTTACAGTATTGTTTTTGGCCAAGAATTCACGAACAAACAACGAATTGTTAATTGGAACAATCGAAAATCGCCAAACTCATAAAAATACGTCAAACTTAGGCTGCTACAGACAGATTAAGACATTAATACGGCTTAAAAATTTAGCGTACTTCAGGCGCATATATCACATAATAGAAAAAAATTTACAATTAGATTTCTATAAATTATTTAAAAATTCCCGTTAATTTTTGAACATACCTGGTACTTAACTGCCCTTCAACTTTAATATCTTTTATGAGCAGTGAACAAATATATTAATGATTGTAAATACGAGGATTTATATTTTTTGGTATTTTAGGTTAGTAAATAATTGAAATGCGTAAAAATTAAAGTTTATGGTATATTATTATGCTTTGGAAGGGAAATTTTATTGAAAAGTAGTTGTTTACTCATCAATATTATCGCCTTCTTTCCTCTTTCCTTCTTTAGCAAATGCGGAGACTTGAAATTTAACTTACAGTCAAAGACAAAAGTTTAAATACATCCATTAAATTTTGTTTTTTATTGAAATTAAGTGTTTCACCATAAATGTAATGATGCAGTTTATTTGTAACAGATAATTAATCAATAATGGAATGCAAAAAATCATTTTTACGTAGATAACAGTAAATTCATAAAAAAACATAAAATTACGTGGGACAAAAGTTCTAATACAGCCACTGAATAATACGTATCGTATGTTTCTTCCGATTTTGTGTCGAAAAAAGTACCGTTATATTTATTATTATTTAATAACTTTTAGATTTTTATTCGGCATTAGACACAATTTCTTCTGCAACAGTGAACAAAAAATAATAAAAATGGTAAAGGAAAACAGATAGAGTGTGGTGGACAGCATATCAAACCCAAACTATAATATCTGCCGTTAAGCATGGTGGAGGTAGCATCATGGTTTGGCAATATGAGTAGCTACCGTGAAATATCTAGGGGTTATCTATAGTATAGATAGATGTAGTCTTCATTGGAATTTCAAATTTCGGAAGTTCTTGGATATTGCAACAAAACGACGAACCTAAGCATACGGCGACCTTAGTTAAAGAATGGCGTTTGTATTATGCTCCTCATCAGCTCTATAGTCTGCCATAATCACCATACATGAAGCCAATTGAGTATTTTTAGGAGCTATTGCCAGGGAAAATTTATAATGCGTCTTCAACTACCAAACAATCCTTGAAAGAAGCTCTGAAAAAGGAGTGGTCTTATATTGCGCCGTCTAATAGTAGTTATTGAAGCAGGAGGTAGACACACAAAAAACTAAATTTAGTTTATTCCCTTTATTTTCGTTTGATTAAGTCTGAAAATAAAACTCTATGCACTGTATTTAAACTTTTGTCTTTGACTGTATGTATCGCCAGATATATTTGTGTATTATGTATATTATATACATATATTAAAATTTGATTTCTTCAAGGTCTATAAATGTTTCTCTGATTTATGCTTGTGATTTGAAATTTTGTGCATCTCTTAGAAATCATTTAGATATATGTATTATTTATGTATCCAAAAATATTAAAAAAATATAAAAATGCACTTACCTTATAAAAAATACGCGCTCATCACAATTCCCACACTAGATTTCATTTCGAAACACCTGAAAATAATAAAAATAGGAATATGTTAAGTAAATATTAAAAAGCATTGCATTGTTTCACATTGAAATGCGTGAAATTTGTGCAAACAAAATTTTCCTGATGGCTTAATTGAAAAACTAAAGGCGTGACTGATTCGCACACAAAAACGAACTGACATGTTTTTACAGCTCACAACAAAGGAGACAATGGGAATTTAGCTCAAATTTAAATTAACCTTTCCGCTCAATTGAGTGGCTGCCGAACACAATTGCTGGGAACTAACAAGAGCCAGCGCGCAGTGGTAGGTCCCGCATTGGTCATTCAATGATAATCCTTTCGCCTACACATTCCTCGCGCCAAATCCTAAATACAAAATATAGTGCAGACTATTTTTCCCTTTGTATTGCATTTGAGAAAATCACATTCGTTATAGTTAGCAATAAAATTTGCTGCATACAATCGGAATTGTTTTTTTCGTGAATAATATGAATTTTATTAAAAAATAGAAAATCCCAGCGATGCACTTTAAGCCGCTGTGGTAAAATCACGAAGCATACATTTTACATTCACTGGAATATACCGCAACTGCTACGTGTGTACGTCGCGCATGCGCTGGATTAGTTAGCTAGTTTGTCTAGAAGACAGAATATTGCCCTTTTGCTCTACATATTTCCCAATCACACACGTGCACACAGACGGTTAGCTACCTTCGTATCCTTGTTTTTCAACAAAAGCAATAGCAACGTGAAAAAACAAAGCACGATTAAAATTAATGTGCGTCCTTATGCAGTGCCAGGACCACCCGCAACAGTTTGTGTTCTCAAATAAGTATAAATATTTTTTTCCAATTTTTTTGCTGCTGGAATGTGCCCGGATTAAGCCCTTAATTGGAGCAGCTAACTATTTAGTGCGGCCTGCTTTACATATCCCACACTTTCTAGTTGTAGACGGTCTTCATTCCTTAAATTGTTCAATCATTGCTTCGTTTTCGTTCGCACCGGCGGCGGTCTCATCAAAGTGTCCTCGCTCATCTTTTATCAGCGCGAAGGCGTTAGAAACACCAGTCTTATCTTGATCGCGACAATTTCTTGTGCCACCGTTTCTTCTTCGCAGGCTTACATATACCGATCCTCACTCTTTTTTTTTGTATTTACCTTAGAAATGCTTTGAGTTTGAGCGCGTTTCTACCGCTTGCGGTCTGTAATAATATAATTAAGTGTCGCTCATCGATAAAAATATGCCAGCTAAGAAAGATATGCAGACAGGCAAGATGTTTGCATTGCTTAGTATGGGATTAAAATATTGTTTTTTGCTTAATTACACTGAAAAACTTATTTTGTACCAGTTGGAATCCTTAAGAAAGGTTTAGATTGAAATAGCTCAATATAGAACGCTATTCGAATACCCCTATATTCATTCGAGCTGAGGAAAGTATACGAGTGGTAATGGTTTCGAATAAGCTGTGTTTTGCAATTAGTAAAAAAATAAAATATTGAACCAATTTGTTCATAGATAAAGTCTTAGTTAAGTTAGTCGTAATTATAACAATTGTTCTTGCTGTTGTCAGTTAGGTATTAGTTAATATTAGGTGGGTTTAAGAGGTTGAAAACAATGGTATTTTAATAGTGTTTGGTGGAATTTAATTTAAAAATAAATAAAAACAAGTAAGAAAGATCTATCTTCGGGTGTGACCGAACATTTTATACTCTCGCAATTTATTTATTTAATTTTATTAAGGGAGCGCACAATTTGACCCACACAATCGTAAAAAAGTCCATTAGAAAACAAATGTCATTATATATAGTGTATGGGGACTGGAGTAATTCTTAGACCGATTTCAATTATTTTTCCCACCAAGCTACAATGTATCCAGGATTTTACGTTTACTTAATTTTGCTAACATATCTCACATACTAACCGATATAAAGTCCTCCGGAAGTTTGAAAATCTGAATATGAAGTATTTGGAGGCTAGAAGAAATATTGGCCTGATTTTGCCTACAAAAATGGTGGTGTATGAGAAGTAGGTGAAGTTGTGAATTAATTTTGCCCAAATATAAAAAGTTCAACATCGCTCCATAACTTTTAGAGATATCATGCCCACCGACTTAAAAAAATTACTTTTAAGATAAACGCATATAAAGTTTTGAATTGAAACTGACGTAGCTGATGGGAGGAACTTCCAAAGTGTCTATCTCTTAGAATTTTACTCGGATAGATTTGAAATTTTTTGGAAATTTTGAAATTTATGGAAGTCTTTAAGAAAACAGTTATCATCAAAAAATGTGGTGTTCGGATACTTACAATTATATGGAGATATTTTTTTACGTAAATGAAGCAATATACATATGTATATGTATTTTTTCATTAAAATAATATAATATTATGCTCATATTTCTAACATCTGAAGAAGTTGGGTCCTTAAATAACACTGAAATATATTGCTAATTCCTGATATCCTAAGAAACGGTCAAATGGAAAACTCACGAACTTTCAACAGGCATTATGATAAAATGTCAGATGCGTCTTCGACACTCGTTTGATGAAAACCAATAGTTTCGTAGCCATTCCATTCAGCAATAACCCATCGCAAATAGCTATTAATCCCTTTGATTTTTTTCGCCACAAAGTTGTATCAAAAGGCTATAATCTTAATACAGGGCTATCTTGATAACGACAACTGTGAATGAATACCTCGCGATGAAATAAGGACCAAATAATTTCAGGAACAAGTTCTGATATTTAAAACTTGACGAAGAGTTTTCGTTTGCTAATCAAGTTTTTTTGTATCCCTCCCTATTTGTGGATTGATCACAAGCCACATTAATTCAAAGCATAGCTAAAGAAATGGACTTTTTCGAACAATCTGCATCTAATTAGAAGGCAATTATACAATTATTTGGCTCTCAATCACATGGATGATCTTGAAGAAGGATTGCCGATGGGTATTAAATGCCAACTCTCTTCAGCATTTAAATATTTCAGAAAATAAATGTACAATTTTTAAAAATATTAGATTTATTTAAAATGAAGCCAACTAATGTATCAAATAATATATTGAGGCTGTTATTTGAAGTTATATATAGAGGAGTTAGAAAAACATACATATTTGGAATTTACATTCAGAATACCAATTTTACAAGAATTAAAATTTTGAAAAGTCCTCCCATGTGATAGGATTCTCCATCGTATCTCAAAAACGGCTTGATCTAATCACTTGCAATTTGTTGGGGGCACACAGCACATGTAAACGCATGGAACGCTCTATTTCCAATCAAAATTTCGATTTCTTTATTGCAAAAAACTAAAAAAAGCCAAATTCGAAATTTTTCTTTCAAATGTCGAGCCATTTTTTCGAGACGGTGGTCTTAAGACTTCTGTAACTCATGTTCTACGCAATATTTTTAGATTAAAATTTTTATTTATACTGTCAAAATATATGTTAATAAATTATTAAAATTTAAAGTAAAAAATCCCAAAAACCAGGCCGTCAATTGGGATGACCCCCCTTAAGGGTATTATTAAGTGAAAATAACGCTTTGCAACACTCGGCTGGGTATTGGACTAAACTATTTTTTTCGAGAGAGATGAAGACATAAGTATGTATATAAATTGATATAAAAAAAATACAAATTGTATATATCGAAAAATGCTGGACCCCTCATCTGTCATATAAAAAAATTTTATACGCCATTAAATTAAAAACAAAAACTATGTAGGCTCCTTCAACATTTTGGCGAGCAAAAAATGCGAAAGAATCAGTTTTAGTTGATGGAAAAATTGGTCAAGAAGCTAATGATTCAGTAAGACAAATAAACGTGCTTGTGATCTAATTTCTCCTTCACGGTGAGATTTTCCCCACGAAGTGCGATAGTTTTCCTCAGCTAAAAAACTATGTCTCACTTCCGAATTGTTTTTTATTCACTAGTCAGAAAGTCATAGGATAGTTCAAAGAATTAATATTTTTAGGTTAAAGGGAGGGAAGTTTTGATTTTTAAAGATAGCGGCCAACGTTACAGGCAATGATTCGCGATGAAATCATACGTATCATTAGCGCATACTTTCGGTGACCGAATCATATCAAAGAATTGAAATATCAATCGGTCAAGAAGATAAAATGATTTAACTCTCAGATATTTTTCTAGTGTTGCGTTCAGTCAATAGTTTATATTGGTGTTTGCTGTTGTTGGCTGTTTGGTTGACCATTAGGAAATGATAATATGTGATACTAAATGTTCAACTTCAGTTCTTTAGCTTTCTTTAATAATAAAACTTATTTCCCCCAGTGCATAACCAATTTGACACAATAATAATAAAGCCATTTTTCAAACACAAGATTAACCAAGTAAATGCAAAATATGCGCGAGACTGATAAAGGAAATAATAATATACTATAAACATACATACGTCTGTATGTATGCCATGTTTGAATATAAATAATCACCAATTGGTGTTGACTGTTAGGCCAATCTGCCAATTTGCCTGCCAACTACAAATAAATCCGGCGGCATTTGGCGCAACGAACACGATCAAGTGAGCAGGCAAATTAGGCAGGAATTGTCGCGGAATTCACAAGCTACTCTTTCTCCCACCGTGGCGACTGCGGCTGCGACTGCGCGGCAATCAAAGAAGCAAATCAGCGCAGAGTTAGCGACAATTGGTTTAATTCAAATTGGCTGCTGAATTTTTGTGAATAAAAATTGAAGAAAAAAATCAAATAAATGCAAGCAAATTGGATTATTGTTTATGGGTAGTGATTCAACATGTGACAGTTGGCTAATTTTTAGGTGAACATATTTGTTGCATTTTAGAGGCGAAGAGTTGTGAAACCTTGCAACATGTGTTCGATATTATTTTGGAGGCGTTGGCAGTGGTAACTGATATGTGGCACTTGAAAAATTGTTGAAAGGTTTCACAGAAAATTCAAATACTATAAGTTGGAGTGTTTTAGGCGGAAAAATTTAATATAACAAAAATATGAAAACAACAATAGAGTTTAACATGTATGTAAATACTAAGGAAAATATTTTTTTATAACTCCATTGTATTTGTATTTATAAGGAATTGCCTATTTATCTAGTGTCGAGACATGCATGCGTGCCACAACTCAACTCCAACAACTTTAAGCCATTTAACGTGGTACAACCCACAGAAAACAAACAAGCGACACAGAATTAGAAGAGTTGTCTGAACAACAACAGCAAAAACCACTAAGATAAATAAACAAACACGGGGACAGGAAGTAAGGAAGTGCATAGACAATTTTCCAAAAGGATGCCACCAATGACAATGACACTTGGCTTGACATAAAGTCGAATTTATTGCAAATGCACGCGCCAAATTCACCAAATTCACCAAAAACTCAAAATACAAGATTTTTGTATTTCTTCGTGGGAAAACAAATACAAACAAAGGGTTTGCGTTTAAGCGGCTTAAGACACGCATTATCAAAATAAATGGGGGAAAATAGCAGTAAATAACTGGCAGTAGAAAAGAGTAAAGGATTTTCAAGTTGGTTTTGACATTTTGTGGTTTCAAAACAATTCTCAAAATTCATACAAGAAATTTTCAAAAAATTTATTACTCTACAAAAATCGCTGAAAAACAATAAAAAGCGGAAGTAGATACTTAAACTCTTACAAAACAATTCCGTTTCATTTTTTTGCAGAATCTTTAAGTGTCTATTTTGATAGATATTATCAACGAAACTGACTGCCAACTCCCAGAAAAATGAATGACAATGAAATTGACAAGTGAAACCAGTAGCTGTGAGATAAGTAGATGAAATTCGAGATTTTTCGCGTTAATAGTGATTTTACGTTTTTGAAATTACTACAACACAAATCAAAAAAATAAATATATGCAAAATTTGCTTCGAAAATATGCGCTCCCAATTGTAAGAATATTCATATTTATATATGTATGTATGTTTGTACATATATTCCGTTTCCACTACCCGGTAGGTCAATCGTCACACCGACCGCTTGCAGCTCGTGCGCATGCACATTGTCCATTGTGCGCCGGCAACCATCGGCTTATGCCTTAATTATGCACACTTTTCTGTACTAATGGGCAGTTTTATGCAGGAAAAAAATACAAACAAAATAAATCCGAAAAGGTAAAAAATTACAAAAAATACCGTTCGCTGCTCATTTCGTTGCTGCACAGTGCAAATGGAGCTGTCTTCAAAAAGTAGCGACAAATCAATATAATTAGTATGGCAAAAGCTGACACTAAGCAGTGGATTACATACGGATTAACAGAGCGAAAAAACGTTTTAGGTTTGCTAGCTGACAAAACGAGTTCAACGGATCATATTTCTATATGTAGGTTAGTCTGAAATATCGTCTGGCTTTAATTATAAACAGGAAGCTGACAAACGTTGGTCAGGTAGCTGAGACCAAAAGGAAAGGAAAAAAGTTGTATATTTTTTGTTTTATTTCTTAAAATAAAATATAGCGGAGAAAGAACGTTAGCACAATTAAGTGATATCGAATGTTAGGTAATAATAAATTTCTTCTGAAAAAAATTTAGGTTTTAGCAATAGTTGTTCCTGAGAGTTCAAATTGATGGAGATTCGACCAAAGGATTCCATTTCACTTGTAAGGATCTAGAACTTAGTTTTCTATAGTCATAAAAAATTATAAAATATTGGATTCTATAGTATGGAAAAAGTAATCTAATAAAGACTGCTCAACAATATGGAGCCATTTCTTCATAAGTTTCTTAAATTCCTAACCATTGTAAATAAATGTATATTCTTTAGTCTTTAGGCGTCTTGAATAACAATGAAAATCTCTAAATTACATGTATACTATAAGGTTCCGCTTAGTAATCGTTCTCATTGAACAAACGGATGAAATGTGTACGAAATCGAACCATTCCGAATATTACTATTTCTAACAGAATATAAAATATATGAAAGCAAAAAATATTATTATGAGGTTATCTTTGGACTCAGTGCAAAAATTGTTTGGAAATACTAAAAATGTAAAACCGTAATTGGCAATATATGAAAAAAATATTTATATGACGATTAAAGTGTTTTTAAGTTAAAATACAGTGGAACTTCCATAACTCGAACTTCTATAACTCGAAGATCTCATAACTCGAATTTTTGAATTGGCAACGGGAGTAAAATTTCATAAAAATTTCCTTCCATAAATCGAACTTTTAATAATACAAAATTTAAAATTTTACTATCGAGGCAGAATTTTAAAACAGTCTGTCTATATCGTACGGAGGCGAATAAAAAATATGATATTACATTATATATTGCATAAATCATGTAACAAAGGCATGGGATACAGACGTCAAGAGCCAAAAAATAGAAACTTCAACAAACAAAATTACACAATACATTTTTTAAAGTATGTACATAAAACTTTTTGCGAAGAAAATAAATAAAACTGGTAATTCCATATTTTACTGTTTTTTGAAAAATTATTTGTTTTAATGAAAATTCTTTAACTCGAAGTTTTTTGTGGATTATGGTGATTCGAGTTAGAGAAGTTCCACTGTATTTCAAAAATAGCGGTTTATAAAAATAGGTAAGTACAGGGAATGTGTTTATTATCATACTATTTTCTGTCATTTATAGTTTTTAATATTTTTTTAAGTACAAAGCCTTCTTGAAATTTGAAAGAAATTAATTTAATTCATACACAATAAAAAATATTTAAAAATATATAACAATCACTGATCAAATGAAGAAATTATGAGAAAGTTAACTTGATGTTTTATAGTGATTAAAATAAAATAATGTTTATTGAAATAATATTTAAATCCGTATATAACTTTTACTGTCTGCGCTAAAATATGTTATATAATATGTTTCAACTAATACAGTTAAATTTACTTACGATTAGTACAACAACGCGAGTTCGTAATTCCGGTCCATTTTATAACAGCGAGATTTCCAGCAATTGATATTCACCTAGATATGATACAAAAAAAAATTAATATGAGTGTGGCTACTTTTTGGAATAAAACTTAGTAAAATTATTAACTACTACAATCCACTATTAAGGGGTTTTATACCTTTTGTGAGGTCGAAAAATTCGAAAAAAATTTTATGTCATATTTTTTAATATTTTTTTTGGTTGGAAAACTAAATTTTAAGAATATCAATAATCAGATAAGCTGTTCTTGATTTATTGTGCTCAACGCAAGCGTGTGTAAAACGAGGCGTAACCGAATATGGGCTATGGACGTCACAATTCTCCGAATTTTCTGATAAAATTTTTTCTACAAATATGTCAAAATATGTACTACTTGACATTATGAAAGTCGTTTGGAAATATATAATGTAAAGTGCCACAAAAATTGCATTAAATCAATTTTCACATGCCGAAAGGTATATAACCCCTTAAAGCAATGTTTTAATTAACTTATCATTATGGTGTTATAATACAATTATCGAGATATGTGGGTGCTGACTTAGATAAAACCACCTTTTTATATAAGTCTGAACTTAAATATAAGTCCATGTACTACATACATATATATCCACACATATAAATAATATACATATAACTTTTAGAAATAATATTCATATGATTTTTTGTCCATAGTGTAAAAATAAATGAAGTATTAGAAACTTTTAAATTTACTGCAAAAATAAATGCATTACTTTTTTTGAATAAATATGGATTTTTTCTTCAAAATGTTTAATAATAAAATGATGCTTTTAACTGGTAGTCAGTTAGGTACTTAAAATAATGATCTAATGAATTCTAAGAATAGTAATATTAACAGTAATAATTACAACCTGTGTTCATTTAGAAAATTTGATAATTTTAGGACTCTGTGTTTTTTAAATTAAATATAGTTCTAATAATTTAATTTTTTACCAAACTCAATCTTTAATGATCTCTGTATTAATCAACAATATTAATATTATCGATAAGGTGTGCTAATATACTAAATTAAATCTATAATTCTTTGAACATGATGATCCTAAAAAACATAAAAATACACCAAAACGAACAAAGAAATAAATATGCACCCATATCTTCTTCAAATGCCAATAAGGAAATGTAATCCAACGTGCGGTTGTCAGCGTTAAACACGCCACATAAATCGCATTATCGCCAATCAACGATAGAGATAATTTAAATCATGTCAACGCGATGCGCATTTGATACATTAAAGCCAATCAGTTGATGGTGTTGCAGTGGCTTAACTTTGACTTTTATCGAAACATTTTGGCTGATTGGCTAGTGCTGGAGCATGGCAACGCGCACAATCATAGCGGCGCTTTGCAAGTAACTCCTTGTGATCAACGTCGCCTTAGTTAGATAAAGCGTATAACGTTATCAACAGTTGTGCGATAAAGCGATTAAAATGCGGGCAAAAACATGGGAGTGCCTGGAAACATACACATATTTTTAAAAATATATACATTTGTGTGCTGGAAGTGTTGCACTGACTGTGTATAGTTTGAGCTTTCATTGCTGATGCGATAAATGATAGCGATTATACATTTTAATTATCAGCGGATTTCACGCAATTTCATTGCTGCATGAGGAAGTAACAAAAACATAATTTTAATTATGTTTAAATGCCGCCAGAATGCTTGCAGCAGCATGACAAGCTTGAGTACGAAAGCGCAAATGTGTGCTGATAGCACAAAGGTTGCTTATACTTCTGTGCATGTGGATAAATATAATGCTGATCGCAGTAGGGTTGCAAAATAAGCATTGTTATTGTTGTAATAAAACGAAATTCATTAGTCACACATGCTCTATAATACTTCTACTGATCACTGATATAACTTTGCAGCGTACATGTGTATGTGTGAACGTTGTAAATGTCATTTCAGCGACGGCTGATGTTAAAGTCTTCATTAGTGCACAAATGCTGCAAATTCTGTGCCAATCGCTTTACACAAATGCTACATGATTTTGCAATTCCACTTAATGCATTTGCATGCTTAATGCAACAACAATAAAAACACTTGACAATATGACATACACTAAATGCATACATATTTACTTATATCTACATATGTATGTTTGTATGTGGACACATTAAAACTGACAGTTCAAAATTCTTATTCCGTTACTCATTTTGTATTAATGCATATTTAAAATACACGCGTACAGACATACATTCTTAAGAAAATTTATCACACGTGTCCTTCTACCTCTCAGTTCGGTCGCATGCGTAACTTATGCAACTTTACTGAACGTAATTTTTTTTTGACAGTCACTCACTCACTCAAACAATTAGCCATATATCCCCGCTGTTCACAACGAATGCATTTTTTATGCAAATTTCCTTCGGTTACTTCATTTTCTTACACAAATAATATCACACCGCTGTGCCTTAGAAATATAGAAATTCTGAAAATCTTCAGAAAAAAATATATAATAATACATAATCCTACTCACTTATTCTCAGGTACTCCAAAGGTTTCTTTCATTACGGCTTAAGTACTTTGTGGTTTTCTATGAGCACTTAGCATTTTGCTATTCATTGGCAGCATCGTGTTGAGCAGCATAGCTAATTTTTGGATTATGTCTTACTCGCTTTCAGACTCTTCTTTGCTGTTTCTTCAAGTATATTAAAAGCAAATATTTTTTAGGCATAATTGCACTGTGGGTGGTAAAGTAGAAATTCATATAGTCATCGTACATTATTATGTTGAGTAGTTATAGATATGCATAGCTAATTTAGCAATAATAAAATCTACATTGAAAATATGAATTATGAATTTATGTACGAATACCCGAATTCTAGAAGCTACAGTAGATGTTCGAAAAATTTCCTAAATATTCCATTGTATAAATAAAAATTAAAAATAATATAAGCAATGAATTTAAAATTATTAAATATCATCAAAAATTATGTAAATAAAATACAATAAAACCAATAATAATCAGAAAGTACAAAAAAAATCAAATAAAACAAAATTAATTAATATAAATTAATAAAACAGAAAACATAAATTTAATTTCTGAAACAGATTAATATAAAAACAATTTAAGCTTAATTAACAAAAAATATTTAATATAAATTTCATTAATTCCTCACTTCCGTAATAATAATTGAATAAATTAATTAAATAAAATAAAATATAAATTATAAAAATAAATGAAAATAAGCAAATATTTTAATTAAGTTAAGAATAGTGATAAAAAACAATAATTATTATTAAAATAAAAATAATAAAGATACATTTAAATCGTATTACATATAAATATGTGGAATAAAAATAAAAGTCCAAAAATATACATATTTCAGCAAAAAAATAATTTTATCTTGTCTACTACAAAATTAGGTAAGAAGTTATATTTAGAAACTAAATTAACAAAAGAAAGAATTAAAAATCTGCATAAAGTAGACATAAATAAAATAATGTTCAGTTTTCTAAATTAAAACAAAAATGTTTAAATTATATAAAATAATACTTTAAATTTTTATGATTTGCTTTGGAAAAAATCTATAATTTTTTTTATTAAATTCAATAAAAAACATCGAACAACAAATTCTTTTGTATAAACATACTATATAAATCTACGGGCTATGGTTAGGTTATGCTTCATACTTTGAGACACTTTTTAAGCAGCATATGCTTTCAAATAGTATATACTATCAATCCTAATAAACAAGATTTTTAATATGTATATAATGTATAATGTAGTTATATAAACAAAATGTTAGTAAAAATACCATAAAACCAATTTTACTATTATTACGACATTAGTATAGAATATGTAAATACATATAAATATTTTAGGTAATAAACTATTTAAATAAGTATAAGATTATATTTATGTGCATATTTCCTAACGTATAATAATTATATTTAAATTATTTAATATATCAAAGCATATTTAAAATCAAGAATTACTTTCCAATAATAACTAACTTCCAAAAGTGTACAAAAAATAACTACATTAATGACATACAAATTCATATGTAGATATGTATGCACTTAAATTTCATAAAGTACGCAAGTATAGTTGTATATCGTAAAACCTATAATAGTTTTTGCACTAATAGTGGAAACCGAACAGACTTACCCACACAAACAAAGCTCTGCTGCGAATGCACTAGCTGGCGGTTACAACTGCTTCTAGAACATATGCTTATATTTGCGGCTGCCTTTGCTATTCCTATAATGAAGAAGGGATGAGTGGAAACACACATTTGTAATTACATATACTTACATATCCACAAAACAATTCCAAAAGCAATTCGGCTGGCGCTCCTATTGGAATTTAAATTGGCGAAAAGTCTATTACGATAACCCGAAAAACGCGACGCACGTAACGCGACATTTAAACGTACCGAACGCGACATTTTAACGTACCGAACGCGACATTTAAACATACCGAACACGACATTAAACTATATTAACCATAATTATAAAACAATATACACTTTTAAACACAAACTTTTAACATAATTTCAAATTTCAAATCTCAAATTCGCAATTGTTCATTTCCCAGCTTCCGTTTATTCTATACGCTGCTGATTTGACAGATCTGTAGGAATGAAAAAACAGGAACAGGGCTGCATTGTTGATGTGTGATTCATATTTTAATTGGAACATCTTAACACCGGTTACGGTTACCAAAAAGCTTCAAATAAAATAAATTGTTGAAAACATTAAATAAAATAACAATGAATTTTTAAATAAAATAGTATACATATATAATTATATAATTTAAATATAATGAGATATTTTGAGTATTATTTAAAAATTTATTTTTAATTAAGTTTACATGTAGATGTATGTATATGTATGACAATCTTAAAGTATTACTTCAAATATTATTATTATAAATAAATAAAATAATAATAATTTACAAATATTTTGAAAGTAAAGACTCAATAAAAACCGGATCAATAATTTTCATTTTTTTCAAATTATTGATTCCGTTTAATGTTACTAAACTTTTCGGTAACTATAAATACGTTTAATAATAAAATCCTCATCAAATTAATACCATAACAAATATATAAGTCCACACATATGAAAGATTTGAAATTGGGTTTGGTAAAAAAAAATTTTTTTATAAACTGCGAAGAAGTACCCGCTGGTAACCGGTTCTAATTAGTGAAAGTGATTAATTGAAATTCTAACTAGTCACTGCGAATGCAGCACTGTGCTATTGTGTCTTCCCTTTGACAATCATTCTAAAGTAGCGGTACTGTTACAGTATAAACGGAAATCTCAGACGCGAACAAGTGGATGAAATAAATGAATTAAGCGGAAGATACCGCCAAAGCGAGCGAGCTGTCGTCTTTACACTTTGTATGTGCTTACACATGTACATATGTATGTGCGCATATGGATTTACATACGTATACTTGCTTGAATATATATATATATGCATTATACAGATATAAAAGTACAGTCACATACAAATAATAGTTAATACATTATAATATCATTTTGATAGTGATCAAAATATATGTATTTTACATTATTGTAAGGTATCTAAAATCTTGCCGATAGGTTTTCAATACAAGGTATTTCCTACCACCGGCTAAGAGAAATTTACTCTAGGCAATTAACATACTTGAGTATGTAAGACCCCTTAGCACATAATATACATATATAGTAAATAATTTAATACATTTGATTAAAAATAATATCATACTATAATAAATACATTGCATTATTATACAATCAGACTTACTCCTTTTAACATAAGCGCTGACGCGAATGCGCTTACCGGTAACCTCGATTGCTTCAAGTACTTGGTTGTTTGAGTTTTTCTCCGATATTGCAGCCTCAAGTGTACAACACACATTTGTAGGTGTGTTCATCTATATCTATATGCATTTACCTTATTATCTATATGTATTTACATACGGACACAGCCAGCCAGTCCGACTCTTTTACAAAAATTTAAATTGGCGAAATTTTATTACTATAACCCGAAAAACGCGACGCAGTACCGCACCGGACAATTAAACTATTAACATTAATTTTAAAACGTTTTCAACTTTTATATTTAAACTTTTAACCAAATTTTAAATATTGAATTTGCAATTGTTCATTTCGCGACTGACTTCCGTTCATTCCTTTCGCTGCTGGTGTGACAGATCTGTACGAAGACAAAAGCTGTGCAGGGCTGCATTGTTAGCATATGATTTCATTTTTAATTCGTACTAATATAATTAATATGATTACCCGTAAAAACGGTACCGGCTTTTTATTTAAAAAAATATTCAAATTTTATTTTATTTTAAAGAATGTTTTAAGTTAAATAATTCGTAACCTATAAATTATATATAATTTTTTATATAATTTAACACTTGGTTTTCAGGCTACCCTCGCGGTTTGTAGTTTATAAAATTCAAGCTTTTAGAAATATTACAAAAACTATTATTTTTATAAGTAAATTAAAATTATTACTTTATTACTATTTAATTAACTAATTTACTGCGTATAGCTTTTCAGTTAAATAAATTCAACTGCTTGAAATATTTTAAAACTTTAAATTATTTTTTATTGAATATTAATTATTTTCTTATTTTATATTCCGTCCTAAAGAAAAAAAATTAAAAATACATTCTTTAAATGATTTAGTATATTTTGTATACAATTCAACTTGAATTTATTTTAAAAGAAAAGCTCTTAAAATACACGAAAAAGTAACCACTGATAACCGGATCTAGTTAGCATAACCGATTAACTTTGAACTTTTGATTCAAACTAGCCACCGCGAATGCAGCGCTGCGCTTGTGAGTCTTCCCTTTGACAATTATTCTCAGTTGCCAGTACAGTATAAACGGAAATCTCTTTTAGACAGACGCGAACAAGTGGAGGAAATAATGAAAAATAACGGGATCTTCCGCTTGAACGCTAAAGCGAGCGTACAGCAAGCGTTCTTCTTTGGTAGTTGTGTGTGTGTATGTACATGCATTGCTATGTTCGTTGTCAATTATGTTTCACACTTGGATTTGTATGTATGTACATATCAACTCGTACATATGTAGGTACAGTTAATATGACGTAAAAAGATGAAAATTATAACAAAAATTCCTTCAAATAGATAAAGCTATTTACATACATAAATTTACTTAAAATTGCTACAAATGTTTATACGAATATTTCTAATATTGCAATATACTCGTATATTCCTTTAGCAATTAGTTATTCTAATTATATCTACATAGTGTATATGTACATATTATGTATGTATGTATATATGTACCTTGTACTTAATTCATTAGCTAAACAAACTACTCATACTAACAAAGCTCTGCTAGCAAAGCGTCTGATATAAAACAAATGCAATAAACAGCAGCGTCAGAAGTTTCTAGAACTTTCGCGCAGTGCGGCAAATGCTGTAACTATGCGCGCAAAGGAAGACTACATACATATTTATTACAGAAAGAAAGCACACAAAGGAAGCACAAAATTTATCGCTGTATCCGACTGGCACTTCCACTGGAAACAAGAGAAAAGTAGAAATTTGTAATGCCAGTGTAGAGCTGCATTTGAATTTAAATTGTTAACAACGATTAACCGGCTTTTTGTATATACCCGGTTCGGTTACCAAAAAATTCGTAATAATATAAATTATTAAAAAAATAATAATTAACTAAGTTTAACTTCATAGAAAATATTTTTTAAATTATTAGAACGCGGCGGTAAAGGAAGGGATACAAATGGGACTAAAAAGTATTCATTTTACAAAAAAAAAACAAGTATACAAATTTATTAATTATTTTGCTTATTAATTCAAAATATATATAATTTCGGATAATTCATTAAGTTTATTAATATATGAGAAACAAATATAATAAAATAGGAAAAAATAAGAAAAAATATAAATCAGAATTAATTTTATAAAATTTAATAATTAAGGATTCTATCGTTTATTAATATTAATTATCAATTAAATCTTTTTTTCCGCTAATCCGTTAGGGTTAATCAATATATATATAATGAAATCTTTTGAATATTTGTTAGAACAGGTTTTGGTACCTTTAAATTATTTTTTTATATTTTACCAAGTTTTTAGATCAAGAAATTTTTGGCGTATTATAATAAAAACTTCTTTTTAATTTTGCTAAAACTGTAGTAATATCAAATGTACATACGTACGGATTCTCATCGATGATAAAATAGTTAATTTTTTAAATTTAAATATCAAAAATAATTCTATTACTTGATTGTTTGAATTTACAAGTAAATTTACTTACAAAGCAACATACAAGTACACCCTTTACACACAAATACTTTATAATTAAATTAAACAAAGTTTTCTAAAATTTTATATTAAATACTCGCTAGTAACCGGTTCTAATTAGTAATTGTGATTTAAATTTCTAATCCAATTAGCTACCACGAATGCAGCACTGCGTCAATTTGCCTTCTTTTCTTCATTTCCATTCCGATTTGCGGCGCGGCTACTTTAAATCGTTTGTTATAAAGTTAATTGTAAATTAATTATATTTAAATGCTTAAATTAGAGTAAATTTAGTATTAAAATAGTTAATAAAGTTCAGTAGTTATTTTGCAGTTGTTGCTGTTAGTTTAGCTTACAAATTATAGTATTTTTTACAAATTAAATGAAAATTCGCGTACGTGCAAAAAAAATCCGAGTGCAGAAGCTCGGTAGCGGAACTGTAGCATATGTTGTTGCTACACTTTGCAAAATAGCGGACAGTAAGCAGGTGATGCAACCAAGACACGAAGTGATGCTGATCGACGTTGGATGTTCGTAAATATATGTATGTATGTATGAATTTTACAATGATTTCTCTATGTCAATGTTACACATTTACATATTTACATACTTGTTGCTACATATTTATTGAATATATGCGTAAAACTCACCACAGCGAGTGCAGCACTTTGCTCGTGTTGTTTATTTTTGATATTTGTTGTAAATTGACGGCGCAGTTAAATTAATACGTAAAATAAAGTTTATTCACAGGTGCTAAATTGAAAAATTGTAATTGCACAAATCAATTAATAAAATGCAATAATTTAAATAATCATATTGTTTGTATAGCTTAAATAATATAAATTTTTAATGTGTAAAGTTACATTATTGAGTTAAATGAAAAAACGAGTGCGGTTAAGTAAAAGTCCGAGTGCCGAAGCACGGTCGCGGGATAGTAGTAGAAGTTGTTGGTATGTTTTATGCTTTAAGAGGACAGTAAAAAAAGTAGCAAGGCACCAAGTGGTGACAATCCACGTTGAATAGTCGTAAACATATCTATGTATGCAAGTATGTAAGTATTTTACTAAAGCAAAATTACAAATTTACATCTTGACATATTGACATATTTATAGAATGTATGAAGCAAGTGGCGTGATAATTTTTGATGAATATTAGACTTTATTACTGGCATTTTTAATTGATTAAATATTAAAAACTAAAATATTTTGATTGAAATAATATTTGAAATATAAGGTAAAGTAAAAAAAATATATTTTGGGTGCTTTATTTAATAATTCAACACCACTAACCTAAAAATATATTATTTAAATAAAATACATTAATGTATACATTAATGTATACATAAATGCCAACGTAATCAACTCCAATATACAACAAGTAAGGAAGGGCTAAGTTCGGGTGTAACCGAACATTTTATACTCTCGCAATTTATTTATTTAAATTTATTTATATTATATAATACACAATTTGACCCACATATTCGTCATATATATTGTATAGAGTCCATTGAAAGTTAGAAACCCTGATATTAGGTTAGAAGTACCGAGGTCCTCATGTTCGCTATATGGGGCCTTGACAACCTATGGTTCGATTTCGGTGATTTTTAGAATGGGGCTGCCACACTATAAACGTAGTATTTGTGCAAAGTTCTGCATCGATATCTTCACTAGTACTTACTTTATATATTGTAAAGTTAACGATTCAGATCGTCTTCAAAGTTCTGGTATATAGGAAGTAGGCGTGGTTGTGAAGCGATTTGGTCTATTTTCACAACATATCATTGGGATGTAAGGAAACTATTACAAACCAAGTTTCATTGAAATCGGTCGAGTAGTTCCTGAGATATGGTTTTTGACCCATAAGTGGGCGACGCCACGCCCATTTTCCATTTTGTAAAAAAATCTGAGTGTAGCTTCTATCTGCCATTTCCTATGTGAAATTTAGTGTTTCTGACGTTTTTGGTTAGTGAGCTAACCCACTTTTAGTAATTTTCAACCAAACCTTTGTATGGGAGGGGGGCGTGGTTATTATCCGATTTCTGTCATTTTTGGAATGTATAAGGAAATGGCTAAAAAAAACGACTGCAGAAAGTTTGGTTTATATAGCTTTATTGGTTTGCGAGATATATACAAAAAACCTATTTGGGGGCGGGGCCACGCCCACTTCCCCAAAAAAATTACATCCAAATATGCCTCTTCATAGTGCGATCCTTCATACCAAATTTTATTTCCATAGCTTTATTTATGGCTTAGTTATGGCACTTTATGTGTTTTCGGTTTTCGCAATTTTGTGGGCGTGGCAGTGGTCCGATTTTGCTGATTTTCGAACTTAACCTTCTTATGGTGCCAAGGAACACGTGTTCCAAGTTTCATTAAGATATCTCAATTTTTACTCAAGTTACAGCTTGCACGGACGGACGGACAGACGGACAGACGGACAGACGGACGGACAGACAGACATCCGGATTTGAACTTTTCTCGTCACCCTGATCATTTTGATATATATAACCCTATATCTAACTCGTTTAGTTTTAGGACTTACAACCAACCGTTATGTGGACAAAACTATAATACTCTCGTAGCAACTTTGTTGCGAGAGTATAAAAATATATGTACATGCACATACAATCTTAGTTTTAATTAGTCAACTTAACTATTATTTGTGCCCGAGAGAAAAGCATTTACTGTCCATATATAAATGTGTCAAACAATTTAACATGCGCATTTGAACATTTGTCAAAATGCTGTCAGCATACTCCCACTAAAAAGCTACTAAGCCAAGTTTGTTTATTGAAAAATTATGCGCACATTGAGTGTTGCAATTGGCCGATCTAACGTTGGACACCGCGTTGCAGTCAAACTGCTGCCATAACCATGTCATGTGGATCATAAACTGCCTATCATGACTTACAATAACCGACGGCTACAAAGTGCAATCAATCGTTAACTGACAAACACACACACACACACACAGAGCGCCGAATGGGGTGGAAAGGCAGTTAAACAACTTAGCGCCATGAGCGTAAAAACTTGAACAAGACAAAGCGTTTGGCGAAATGAAGATGACCGGCAGCGGAACAGCCAGTAAAGATCGCTGTGATTGTGCCGTCACACAATGGAGTTGTAATAGCCAGCAAGTAAACTGAGTAAACTGGCTCACACGACAGACGTTCTTGCTTGCAGCAGTTGGTGGTTAGTTGAAAGTAGAGCTTAGCTTTTTTGTGTGCGGCGCTCATTGTTTTTGAAATATCCTACACATTTTAGCCACAAGCGTTGCAGCCGGTATATGGCAAAGTGTTCCTCAGCTGTGTAACTTAGACATCAGAAAGACATACGACCAAAACACTGACACCGCAACAACTCACGCCGATCTACCGTTGACGCTGTCGCTGTCGCTGTGCTGCTGATGATGACGTTGATGTCTGCCTGTAAAGACTTTATTTGTTTTAGTGCAACGTACATGTTCTCTCTACCTGATAGGCTGTAGCATTAGATTAACGTGTATTATTCCGCGGTAAATGGCGCTATTATCGGCAAATTTAATGTCGACCAAAGAGACGGCTCGCGTACGCGACTTGCCCGGACCGCATGTAGTGTGTTTGAACGCGCATGTGCATACAAAAAACACCGGAAGCGTTTTCAACTAAACACCTTCTTAGAAATTATCCACCGCTTGTAGTTGATGCAGTTACTTATTTATATATGCATATCTGTGTGTATGCACATATATTTTTGTAAGTTTGTGGTTTGACTTTTGCGCATATGGCATTTCATATTGCAATTGCCTGTAAGCTATTTGCACTGTGTTAAGAATTTGTTGGTTTTTGGTAGCGTAATTTTGCCTGAAAATTTGTATTATAAATCAAATGTCAGTGTTATGTTGACGTTTGAATTTTGTGTGGTGATGAATTATGATTTTAAATGCATGTACATATTTACATATGTATTTATGCACCTCGGTATATTCATAATATAATATGTGACTATAAGGAGTGCACATGGGGCTATACTAAAAGTGGTAGATCAAAGAACCAACATACAATAAATACATATTAATGCACTATATGTATAAAATAAATATAAAGTGTGCGAAAGATCAAATAACGTGCAAATATATTATACTTTTTTATTTACTTTTTTTATACACGTACATAAATTTTATAAATTTTAACATTTTTCATATAAATACTTATTTTTTACAGGAATTACTTTTTTTGCTATAATTTTGTATATAATGTTTCTGTTTATTGTATGTAATCTTATTTGTACATACTTTTAAAGATATATTTTAATCGGAATAAAACCGATTGTTATATTTTTTAACAAATATTTCTATCAAAATGGAGCCAAAATCCTAAACTGAACTTCAGTCACCTTTATTTATGTTAAAAGTGGATGATATCCTTTGTGACATCTATGAGTTGTACGAAGATATTTTTAAGTGATAAAATGAATTGTTTTGCATAAAGGTGAATCATTTTCAAAACGTGATTTATTTACTAGAAGAACTTCTCGATAACATATATATATATACTTTGCGAAAAAATTTCTGACAATGTCTTCATTTACTAAAGTTTATTTTTATTTTTTTATTATTATTTTTTTTTGGTTTTTTATATAAACAATTCAGTTTAAAAAATCTTAATGAAAATTTAAAATTGCTGTTGATTTAAAATACTAATTAAATGGCTACATCATTGTTATAAATAGTTTTCGGCATTGGCTACTCGAAAATTTTAGAAAATATAATTTTTCATAGGTCCTCCTCGGACTCAATGTTTGATTTATTGAGGTATGACCCAGCTTAGAAAAGAATTTTGTTTACACATGGGCGAAATAAAATCATAAGACACGCTCTCTCTCTCTATGGTTGAATTTTTTTTAACTATATAAAATGTTTTTTTATCATAATTTCTGCTTCTTCTTCTTAAAGTCTGAAGGTTTTCTCTGTCTTAAAGGCTTTGCATGGTATTATTTAAGACCATCCAAGAGCTCCGGTGGTTTGAATATAAATAAATAGCTAAAAAGCGTGTTTAATAAAACACTAATTTTCGCTTGATAAAAAATAATTGAATAAAATTCTTCCTTATTTTATTTATATCGAAAAAACTCAGAAATATAGTTAATAGTATTATTTAATAATTAATTTTAATTATTTAATTATTTTTCATAATTCAATAATTTTAAATCTATAAGACACTCTATTTGTTCTTTGAGTATATTGTTCCAAATATACTGAGATTGATTGAAGTGGTTGGCTTGCTTTTGTTGTAGTATCAATTTTCATTAAGTGAGATGAGAAGTGATGACATTTACTGATTTTAAAAGATAAAATATATTTAAAATATATTATATTAAGGGCATATTTTTCAAATTGTTATTTTGAACGAAATAAAATCGATTTTTTAGCAATAATTTGTATATAAATGCTATTTATTCTCAAGATTTTAATTTATATATTATCAATGGCTGAGTTTCTTAAGGGAACACGAAAAAAATAGAATTTTCAGTATTTTTTTTTTGCTATTAAATCTTGTATGGCATTATTACACAATGTTTTTCTTGAAGTCACGAAAATTTGAAAAAAAAAACTTTCCAAATCTAAAATCAATCGAATTTTTTATTTTTTAATTAAAATTATTTTTATAAATAAATTTTTAGTTTTATAAATAGATGTTCATGCGCCTGATCGAAGCTTTTTTGTTTTTTTTTTTTAATTTTTTTTGGAAAAAAATCAACAGTTGATTGGTCTTAAAAGGTCGAAATTTTTGAAAAACAAATAATTATGATGTATTCTAAAAGATATATAAATTTGATTACAATCTACTGAGCGATTTTCGAGTAACTGTTGTTACCAGTTCAAAAAACATATTTTTGCGAAAAAACGCATTCAAAGTTTCACACTAGCGTTTTGGAGTGCCAGAGCGCTCTTTGTTATTTGTCGAATAACTCGAAAAGTAATTACCGGATCAACTTCAAATTTTTAGAGAATATTTTTAAGATATTAAACTTAACGAAATTGCAAAAGAAAGTTGATTTTTTGAAAATCCTGACTAACCTCTTAAGATGTCTTGGAAAGATAGCACTTCTGCTATCGATTAAAATGCATTTAAAATATAATCACATATTTTTTATACAATATAATTCAAGCATATTTGCTATTCCACCAAGCCGAAAAATAGTTCGAATTATTATTAAAATTTTATTCTTCTTATTATTAAAATTTCTTTACTATTAAAAAAATACACTTTGTAAGTTAAATGCAAGTATGCAACGGTCAAATATTAGCATATCACATGCCAACCCTTTTCACTTTCAATACACTACATTTACCTTTTATTTTTATCTCGAAAATTCAAATGTTTAATCACAACAAATAGACGATCGTTTTTCTACTTTTTATTGAATGCTTATCGCTTAGCCTGACTGGTGGTTTCAATGCTCGTAAACATACACACAGACGGAGATATCTATATGTGAGCACTTCAATGCCCGTGCCTGACACACTCGGCAAATATCATAAATGCGTATGTATGTATGTATGTATTTATTTATTTAACAAAGTGTTGACAGATTTAATATAAAAAATTAAAAAAAATGATATATGAATGACAAGGAAACAACAAACAAGTTGCATGTAGCAACATTTGTAGGCATATAATTCCTTACTTGTTGCTCCACTGTCGCCGCCGCACTGTAAACATGACAACATGACACAGTTATAATAAGTCGCCAAGTTGTCAATTAATCCACCCACGCAATGTTCAACGATCGTTGGAGCGATTCGGTCAACACTCAAACACTGATAGTTAAGTGTGTGTGTGTGTCTGTGTGTAAATACTATATCCGCCTACACACAAGCCGTTGTCGTTGATCGTCTGGTTGGTCGATTGATTTTCCAGTTTGATTGAATGGATCGATTGGTTGGTGGGGCCAATGTAAACATGAACCCTGGCTTGGGGTAAACACCAGCGCCAGCGGTCGAAGACGGTGTGGGGAGCGTTTGATGGTTGATTTTTTTTTTGTTTTTGTTGTTGTGTTGTACTTTACATGGTTAGGTAGCGTAGACGCGTTGTGACATAAGTAAGTGGCATGTTCCGCCGTCAAGCAGTGGTGGCTTCCACCGCAACACACAGGACGTCAGGGCGTTAGTCACAGAAGTGGCGTTGTTGCACTCTTTATCGCGCGTGTTGAAAGTGTGCCTATGTTTTTTTTTTGGTGCCGGCTCAATGCGCTCAAATCCTTTCACAAATAAACAGTTTCTTATCTACAACATTAGATTCAAGTGAATAATAAATTGGTTCAATGAGTTAGAATTTCTGGAGTTTTTTGAAATACCCTCGATAAAAATGATATGATGCGTGGGTGGGTGTTGATTTTTATATTTTTTGTTCTCTTCATAAAATGAGTGAAAAAGTACAAAATAATAAAAAAAAATTGAATTTTATTTTTTGCGCTCTTTATTGTGTTTGCAAATTCCGTAGCATGCAGTTTGTAACACCCACGCAAAGTTATGGCGATAACGGCTTTATTTGATACAATTTTTCTTTTTTCGAGCATTTTTTGATCGATGGTTGATCGTTGCTCCGTGATTGGCAAAATTATTTATCAGTTCAAAGCTGTACTTTTTTATTTGAGGCGTGGCTTCGTTTTGCGAAAACAATTGCTTTGAGAAACCAATCAGATACCTTTAATTTAAGAAGAAGAAAATTGCGAATTGAGGCATATAATAATATTTAAGAAAAAAAAAAAGAAAAAATTATAGACTTTTAATAAACCTATTTTTAGCTATCTAACGCCTATTTTTATGACAGCTGTTTCCTGCTAACCAAAGAGTTCTAGTTCTACTCAGAGTTCTAGTTCTACTCAGAAAAAAAATGGTACTGCAGCTATGCAAATATGTCATAGAAATGTGCAAAAATACAAAGTAAAACCCATATTTACTAATACTAAATGTGGCGAGGTAATACCTATGTAGTTAGCCTACAGATTTGATGTACAGATGTTTCTGATACAAATACATGTCAAACATGTAAATTTGAGTAAAGTACACAATATGTGTGGCAGACAGTTTTGTTGGGGTCACAAAAGCCGGAAATGCCTATCAATAAGGCCAGCAAAATAGTATTGTAAACAATCACTTTTGAATATCAGCATGTAAGAAAGAACTTTACTGTTTAAAGCAGTTCAAATTATTTGCAAAATATACTTCGATTAGTTTTTTTACTTTATTTGCAAATTTTAGATAGGCTTGAAGGCACATTTAAGAGGTTAGATGGATTTCAGATGCTAAAAATTGTGTTTTTAAAATTTTTTTTAATATATACAATCATATCTTTCATTTAAACAATTCAGCATATCAAAGATTCATTTTTAAACCGTATTTTGTGAAATTTGTATTTAAAAAATCGTAAAAATCAGCCGCTCATCTCCCATAGCGTGTCAAAAAAAAGCTCTTGCCGTGGTCAGCATAAATCATTATTGGTTCATCTAAAATCAATAAACCAAAAATATTTCGATAGTATTATATATGGATAGATCTAGTTACTGAACGAAGGAAAAAAAATTTTAAATTTTGTATTTTTGACAAAATTTAAAAAAAAAAAAATATTTTTTTGTCAAATTTTCGCCATATATTGGTTTGAAAGAAGAAGAAAACTAAAAATCCTTCGTTCATTAACTAGATAATGTCATTTCTAAGATGTGTACAAAATCTGAACAAAATCTCTTCATAACTTTTCGAGAAATCGTGTACACCGACTTGAAAAATTGAGTGTTGAGATAAACGCGTTGCTGGGCAGCATTTCCAAAGAATTTCTTAAAATATTACTCGGATTGATTTGATATTTTTCTGCTATTACAAATTTTCTGCCATTATTTTACCACTTGAAAACGACACTAACCGGGTTTAACCCTATACAAACTTAATATAATGAAGCTATCTCATACAGTACGATCCATGTATTTCATTTTTGTTATAAAAACCAAATCGAGTTACTTTTCACCATAGTCTCTATCCCGATACTAATTTTATTTAAAATATCAGTTTCCCAGAGTCTTTATTGAAGTAACAGACTCGTCCCAAATCACCTTTTCCGTTTCAGTTTAAGTACAACTCTTCATGTGTAGTCTCTGAACTAGACTCTCCGTTTGTCCATAATCTCATTTCTTGTGATGGCCTCTATCTCTCTAAGTATCTGGCTTGATTTCAGCTTTTGTGATACTTTGATCGGTCTTTTTCACTTAAGTATTTGTAAGTCAGTCTCTACTTATATTGTGTCTTTAAACCGTCGTCTTAACTTTTCGGTCTCTTTCTGCTGGGATTTCGGACTAGTTAATTTCAAACTTAATTCACTATTGCTCGTGATTTATTCAATTACATTTTTGTAGAAAATATTCTGTCGTTAACATATTTTCCGAAGGCTCTACTAATATTTATTATTCTATGAAAGGGTCTCAAGAGCAGCCTGGAATTCGAAATGTTTTGTTTTAATACGGGATTTATCAAAATTTTAATTAATTTTCAATAATTTTCATTCTCAGCATTGTCATTAAAAATTATGAATTTATCACTCAAATATAATTAATTTTTGATTTCTTACAAAAAGAATGCATTTTCTCACAGATTTGCGAATTTTTATTTCTCTTACCTGTCAACTTCAATTATCATATATCATATATTTACTATTCAGTATTAAATTGGGGTGAAATATGAACAAATTCCGTTACAAAAACCGACGACTTTCTCAAATGTCACACGATCGATCTGTTACGACAGTAGCGCTGTTATACGAGAACTTTGCAGCTACTTCTTTAAATCTTTTGTCGCTTACCTGTCTATAAAATAAGACAATATCACTGAGAAAGCAACATTATTGAATTGCAATGGAAGAGCAAACGAATTGACATTTCAACGCACAATTTTTTTCGATTTCTTTCATTCATTATTATCATTTCTATATAAAATAGAGTAGAATCTCTATATTTTTGCTTGAAACGGCACAGTTTTTGCGGTCAAAGATCCATTGATCATGTTGCATTGAATGCGTCGATCAATTTAGAGCACTGTGAAAAATTATATAAAAAATGTCACTGCGAAAAGCAACCGACAAAAGAAAGTGAGAAGATAATATAGTTAGAATGGCAGTGTGTCTGTGCGATTGACCGCAAAAATAGATTTTCACATGAGTGCACAATTTCGCGATTTCATGTAGACACTTGAAAAGTAGACAAAAGGTACACATATTCTATTATACTATATAAGGTAAACTGTGGAAGAATGGCTCATATGCTGAATGGAGTTTTGTGTTGTTGCTCGTCATTATTGTCATTCAATTGATTTTGTATGGCTATTTGATGTTCAATATTTATGAGACATGAAATTGTAATGACGTTAGTTATAAAATGAATTGAAATGTAGTTTGGTTGATATTTTAGGTGTCTAAAGAAAGTACAAAAATGTATTGCAAACAAAGAATGTGAAACCGCAGGCCACTTTCGCTTATACAGTTAATCGTTTTTGGCATTAAGGGTTCTCTAATAAAATATATGTATGAAATAGAATTGAGAAATTTTATGATTTCGTAGGAAAATGTGCAGTTGATTTTATAATTTGTTAGTATATATCATTTGGCAGGGAATTTTATTTTTACAACTCTATTAATTGAGATTTGTAGCACCCTAAGTGTAATTTGAGCCAATGAAAGGATTTTTTTGTGAAAATTCTAGACTGAGGTTACGCCACCCTGAAAATTTCAAGAAATTTATTTTTTTTACTTAATTTCTAAGTCTACGTGCGACGTGCGATTTTTTCGATTAAATAATTTGAAAAAATTTTATGCAATTTTTTAACTGTATTTTTAGCCCAAAATATAAAGTCAATTTTTGAAGTGCTCCATTTTCATAAAAAATTCTTTAAAAATTTTAAATTTTAACACTTTTTTAGAAAAATATTTTTACTTGTTTCAGACAAAAATGAAAATGCCAATCATGTACACCATCATTTAGAGCTCCGTAAGAATTGATCCACACCAATGTGCCATTTTTAATTAAAAACAATTTTTTTTTTATATTCATAAAGCTTAAGATATGTGTTAAATTAGCAATAAATGTAAAGAAGTCCTATCTCAAAGAGTTATGTCAAATATATTCCTAAAAAACATCAAATTTTCATGCGTTCAGGGGTGGCGTAACTAGATTTTCTAATGTTTGAAATTTCAAAAAATTTCGAGTCAATGAAGGGTTATAAGATCCATCGATTACCATTGTTAGAACTAATCGTTTATGGTTTTGGATTTTTCAATTACTGAATAAGAATAAAAATTCAAAATCGGAAAATTTGGCTTAGTGCTTATATCTTTTCCTGGGACCTAAATCAAGGAAAAACAATTTTTTTGACAATCTCCCTAAATATTGTATAAGAAAGCCTAAGAAATTTTACTATATAAGGATTATTCATCTTTCTTTTCTTTTTTCGTAAAAGTTTTTGAAAATCTCAAGAATTCTAAAATTAATGCAAAATTTATAAGAAATTTATGAGTTATTCCTGTGAAAAGTTTGAAACCTTTCTAATGACTATGAAATAAAAACCTTAAAGCTGAAATGTCTACGGACTCTTTGACAGATCCATTAAACCCCCGCGTTTGTCAAATCTCCCCTACCGCTTTATAATCCCACATTTTATTTGGTCAAACTTTATCTTTGATCAAGCGATCTCTTGTAATGTATTTACGATATATCGTAACTTGCTTTGTTTTCTTCCACATTCTTGTGGTCCGTTTGGTGATTGTTGAAATTATTTCTAAAGAATTCTTTGCTCTTAAAAATAAAGTGATCTTGAAATTTGATGTTATGAACATCCTATATGATGTTTCTGATCTTCTAGCCTCATATTCTTAATGATTTTTAATATAAGGTATATAAGGTAATACCGGAAAATGTAATGAGTACTTTTTTAAATACGTACTCGATCGTGGAATCGGAGCTATACATTTACTTATATGGAAAAAAATCGCTTCACCGGTAGACAAAAATAATTATTGGACTTTGGGAATGCATACTTTCATTTTAACTTCGTAACTAAGTGACCAAGGGTGCCGGATAACCTCCTAATCAATCAAGACTAATTAGTTTAATTTTTGCATTAGTTTCCATATTTATTGAAAAACAAAAACTTTGCAATATAGAATACTTGTCAAAGAATGCTTAGGTCTTTATGTATTCTCACATTAAAAAATAACGCATTTATACCGATCCTCATCTAATTTACATAACATAAATGATTTGTGGTATTCATTCTTTTGAGAGTCAAAAAGGTGAAAGAAGACTCCGAATTATCACAAAATACACTCTCGAGCCGTCGGATATTTACGATGCGGTTGGTAACATTCAAATTCTAACAAACCGTACATCATTTTCTTAGCCGCGTGCAGTTTGCATTACAAATACGATCGTAAACTATTTTGTCGATCGTCAGCAATTTTGATTGATCGCTTTATACATATCAGAGTAGTGTAGAAGGGTGTAGGGAATGTGAAGGCAAATATAACTAATACTTGACAGTGTTGCATAGTAAGTAGTTCGTAAGAAAATGAGATCGTTTGTGAAGATCACCGAAAAACATACACACATTAAAACAACAACAAAATAGAGGTGGCAAAAACAATGGTGACATTAGGCAGGCAAAAGGATATTGGACGAGGTGAAGGAGTTGCGCATACATTTTATCAGAAAATGTTATGTAAATATGTAAATAGCCAGTATGCGTATGAAGATCACAACACGATATCCGCACAGCGATCATAATTTCACCTGCAATACAAAATGCAATCAACCATTTTACCGACGGCTGTGAGTTGTCATTGACATTGGCGTTGGTGGCGGCGGTGGCGGTGGCGACAGCCCGCTTCATTTGCTATCAGTTTTGACTGGCATAATAATCAAATTTATACAAATCGAGTACGGAAAGAGCAAGCGATTCTTCAAAAAAAATAAATAAATGTAAAAAATACACACACTTGCCACTCCACTTGCGCCGAAGGAAGCAGAAATCAAGCATACACCAGCTAAACGACCACCCCGACATCCTGAGAAATAATTTCCAGTGTCCGTAAGACCGTAAAAAACGGCGTTGCAAGTAGATAGCAGCTCATCAAATCAATTGCGACGAAACGGTCAATGTTGACATTTTTGCTGCAACTGTCCGCCGCTGATCGATCGATCGTTCATTCGCACACACACACGCACCCGTCAGGAGTTGACCGATCGACGCACTGACTGCTTGAACTGTCGAACTGACTAGCTCTTTGACTCTTGTCAGTCAATTCATACTCGCTCCCGCGTGTTGCATTCATGCATCGGTAGAACACCGTTGATCTTTTAATCTAGCTTTGGAGATCACAAAATTTGCCGCGACGGTATTGACAGCGTTGACTCCATCATTGTCTGGCTTTGGCTGCCGCACTCGCACTAGTTTCTCTTGTTGTTGTAGTCGTACTTGTACTTTCAGGCGCAGCACATGATTGAATTGTGTCCATCTTTTGCATGTCTTCTGACATGGCTGTCGCTGTTGCATCCTCCAGCGGTCGCCTGTTTTGACATGTTTGTTTTTCATTGCCATTGGATGAGATCGGCGGTTGATATGATATGGTGGTTGCTTGTTGTGTCCGTCGGTAGACACCGTTGTAGCGGTTGTGTCGTGCTGTATTATATGAAATCCGCACTTCTTTGCGCTCATATGCAAAGTGGAAAGTTTGCGTTGTTTCTTCTTGCTTTTTATCGTCACAGTGGTATTCATAGCTAATGAAATTGTGAAAGGGAAAGGTGTTATTAAAGGTATCAACTTTGGGTTTTATAAAATTTTCTTATTAAATACAATATTTCAATGTATTGGTATTATTCAATGTAATTATCTTTTCTTTGCTGGCTTCTCAGATCTCTAGTTTATAGACTTCATTTTAGTTCATTAAACTTAGAAATTCTCAAGAAAGTCGAAATCATCCTCTATCACTCTTTGGATATATGTAAATGGAGGCATGAAGTTCTTGAAAAGTTGTTGGGTTTCCTTTCATTAATTTAATAATAAAAATGTTTTGAGCAATTTTGTAGTCCATCACAGTAGTTTTGTAATTGAAATTTTATTTGA
Organism: Zeugodacus tau; assembly: GCA_031772095.1. Classification (NCBI taxonomy): domain Eukaryota; kingdom Metazoa; phylum Arthropoda; class Insecta; order Diptera; family Tephritidae; genus Zeugodacus; species Zeugodacus tau. Next base: position 48,059,220 of record CM062650.1, read on the forward strand.
AATAATACAATTTATTTAAAAAAAATTTTAGATTTTTTTATACTCTTAAATTTACATGTTATCTTCCTCTCTGACAATTTCCTTGAGTGTTGCGCACGGATCACTATAAAACATATTCTCTCTAAACATTTTTGTTTTTGTCATCGTTACAATCTTTTGTAATGAAACAGCTGTTAATGATAAGTTCAGTGGATTTTTGATCAGCTTCAAAACAGTTATCATCTTTATTGCTGAATGGAACAAGAAACTTTATTTACCTTATAGCTTAAGGAGGAAACTTCTTAGTATTATGTTTAGTATTTCTATTATATGCTTGAAACGTAGACTTACACTCTACTCGTATCTAATAAAGTAATAGCCCTAGTCAAATTCTTCTTTTTATGTAATCCCATGTTAACATCACCTAAATATTGAGTGGCCGAAATAGAAAACTTTCGTGGTGACTTTGTCGAATTTCAAGAAGTAAGATTGCTGCTCAGAATTCACTATCTCGATCTATTATGTCCATGATTATCCCTTCTGTACCAACTGTCTAAGCCTTTAAGGCAACTTTGACAGTGCCTTAATTTTCAAAAACTTCTTGAGTGCCTCTCAGTGACTTTAACAATGTGGATATTCTAGATACATAGTAAAAAAATACAGTTTCTCTTAAGGGGCTATACCAGTGTAACCCATGAAAAATTAGGCGATTTTCGTGAATTTTTTTTAAAGAAAGTACTCGATCGATTGTTTCGAAGTTTTTTGGACATAATAAGGTATATTTTCAGCTATATTTTAATAATTTAGAAAAACATTGAAGACTAACGGAGTTATGGGCTGTCTTGGGAGGTGCAAGTTTCCCAACTGCTGGTATGATTCCCTCCGAATGAGTAGCTGAAACAAAAAAATTCAAAAAGATTTTTGAAATATATCAAAATTAGCACAATGTCGTAGTTCGTTTTTTGTGTAAAAAAATCGTCGTTTTTTAATACAAAATTTTTATCAAATAAGCAAAAAATAGAAAAAAAAAACAATTTTTTGAAAAAGTCACACTGGTTTAGCCCCTTAAATAGACAGATATAGTCAGTACAGAATGAGCATTTCTAACTGAGAAGATCCTCTTCTTGTCCAAACCCTCTTTCCGGATTTCCTACCAATTTGCTTTATTTGTTTCGTAATTCTGTATCCATGATTCTTCTATATATATTTCTTTCCTTCTCCATGGGTCAATAAATACTTCATCATCCGCTGAAGATCGCATGGTCCAAAATCCGAAAAACATGGTTTTATCATATTTCATCCTTATTAGATTATGAACTATCCAGCTATCAACTAGTATTTTCCTTTTAAGGTATCAGGGTCTTCAGAAATTGTATTAAGATTGGAACATCTCAGTTAAACATTATACCAATCAAATTTAGTACTGAAAAGCAAATGAGATCATGACTGGTTTTCTGAATTTTTGGGTCTCTAAAGATACTAAATTCCTCAAGAAGTCTTTATTTTCTTTTTCTAAAAAAATTTTAATCCTCCACCTCTTCAAATCTTTCCACAGTGCTCTTTTTCAAATCTGTCTGCCTATTTTGCATACAAATCTGAGACATAAGGATTTTGTGCCTTTATTCACCGCATCAACCATTTCAGGCACTTAGAAATCAACCGAATCAACGCAGAGTGTATGCAAAACGAAACAGTTGCTCGGTTGACGAGCGGAACACACACAAATTCGTTTGACTGTTTCATAACAAATTTGATTGTTTTACGAATTTTATGAATTGATATTTGATTGCTCTGCAGCAAGAAACACATGACGACATGACAAAATGTAGGGTTATGTATGTATGTATGTAAATGACAAAGAGTTGACAGAATGTATAATATGCAAATATGAGCAGTGTTGATTTGAATAAGTAACCGTTATTTATTGATTTATAACTCTTTTGTAATTTATTACTTGTGGTTAGGGATATTTGAGTGTCTGTGTGTATTGAAAGATATTATTTAAACCGCTGGGAACGCTTTCTTTTAGTGCATTTCTTTTTATGTTTCCTTGATTAACCATTTTTTTTTTTATTTTTTCATTTTCGATTCACCGTAAATTTAGCAATTTCACCGAAATTACTTTGTGTAATATGCAACCTACATCCACCGTCTACCAAATTTGCCATTACAGCGGCATATATTTTTCTGATAAAATTTGGTAGTTAACCGCAGCTGATTAAAAACCCATAAGCGTTGCTTATACTTAAGCGCAAATCAACTATAAACCCACTTACTTGAAGGCCACAGACATAAAAAGCGCAGCAACCATACATACATACATAACCACAATTGTGGTGGATGTATCGCGCGTGCGTCTCCTTAATCAGTTGCAGCAAAAAAACGCTAAACGATCAATGAAAACTGAAAATAATCGCAAAATATAGCATAAGATTAAAAACTTTCCTCATCACGCGCGCATGTAGGCGATACGCGCGCTTCTTCACAGACAGACAGACGCACACACCAGCGGCACAGCACTCACTTTCCCAAGCTGCTGCTGCAAGCGGTCTTTATTGCGTCCAAGACACAATTGCTGGCTGTGGTTAAGCGACGCGCCTACCTTGTTAAGCGCTAAAATAGCTACTGTTGTTGTTTTTTTGTATTAAAGTACAAAAATAAAACAATAAAAAAATCATAATTTCATTTTTGTACTATTTGCCGCTGAAAAACTCACTACTGTTTGCTGCCACATCACTCAGCCGGCAGTTGGTCAATTCAGTCAGTTGTCCAGTGCGTCAGTCGCAGTAGCTTGCCCAGCAGCTTCACACACATACAGTACTCATATTTTTGTTGTTGTAATATTGTTGTAAAGTTGGATTAAATGACGCGCTGCATCGCTCAGCCGATCTGATTGCGTATATTTCAATTAGTAGCGCCCAGCGGTGGATAAGCGTGGCGTGTCGACTCAAGCCGTACTACTACTTGCCATTGGCTGTTCGCAAGCCTCGAGTTTCCTTGCACATAAAGTGCTTCGCTTCATCTACGCTTAAGCGATTGCCTTAAATTACATTGCATTTTCTTTCTAATTATATGAAATTTACGTGTATAAATGTCAGTTCGAGTTTTTCTGCTGTATTGTTGTTGTTTTTGTTTCTTTATTATTATGAATGTTGTTTTTTTTTTAGTTTTTGCAAAATCCGGATAAGCAACGAAAGTTGTTGTGTTGCATAGTTAATGTCGTTCGCTCATATGTATGTATATTTCCGTGATCGATTGCTGTAGGCAGCGATTGATTGAATATTAATGAGTTGCTCTTTATCTCTGGCGATAACGTTGCTGCATAAATATTTTATGTTAAATATGAAAAGTGCCTTAAGCAATGATGAATTGCGTGGAATAAGTGATTGAATATATAGTCATATAGTTTTTTTATTAAAACATTTCGAATACTTTTACTTTTATTTATAACCAGCACACCGCTCCGGCTTCACACAGATTTTGCTGGTGCTCTACAAGACCAGATCCAAAAGCAAACGTACCTAAAATTATCCTTGCTATCGTAACTAGAGGATTTAGATTATCTTTTTTGGAAAGATACTAATGAAATTTGAAGGTCAGAAAAACTTATACTTCGTTGTGTCCAAAAATATAACTGAAATAAGTTATGGTGCCTTTGGAATTTATATGTGTAGAAAAACTCTTAATCATTTGTTAGATAAATCATAAATGTTAGATAACTCTGAGAAATATAGCGTACAAGCATTGAGAGCTTTATATACGTACTAGCAGACCGCTCCGGCTTCACACGGCTTTAAACAAACATTTCAAAAGTTATACGTTTTTACACACTTGTATACACTCTCCCATATATTATATATGTATGTACTTTCCCATTTCATGTTTGGGTTCATATAAAAAAAGTAAAATGAGGAAAATTCGAACATGAAATTATATTTTATTTGTAATGGGCCAAAACTTATTACGACCTCTAGTCTTTGATGTCCGTTGTATTTCTCTATGATTATAAAAGCGTTGGGAACGCTCAGAGTTCGAGAGTTGACTTGCAGGACGATTTTCAGTTTCAGATTAAGATTCTCCATCACGAAGTCTTTTTGATACCCTCACCTGAGAACTATTTCCTGAATGTCAAAATTCTAGCAATAAATATAGCCTATGTTACTCAGGGTGAATGTAGCTTTCCAGTAGTGAAAGAATTTTTGAAATCGGCACAGTAGTTTTTGAGTTTATTCATTACAAACATACATACAAATCTTTCCTCTTTATAATAGTAGTATACTATAGATAAAAATTTTCTTTCGAATATTGTTGGACAACTGTTTGGATTAATTTCAAGTTTTCGGGGATGATTCCAAGTTGTGCATGCCCATTGTTCCCACCAGAGAAGTGTACTATGTATGTGGTACCATGCTTTTATTATATATGTAGATCTATAGTGTAATCTATTCATAGCATAGCTCCGACGACTGGGTTGTAGTCTCGAGAACTCTTTAAACTATGGTTTCAAGCTTAAGGACAAAGTTGAAGTTTACTTTGATCGACATATCTGTGAGTGGAAACCAACGGCTCACGATCAGATAAAAAAAGTAATAGTTTCAGCCTGTCGGATATCAGACTCTGCTGCTTCAAATTTCTTCTTTATTAAAATGTGGCAGCATGAAAGGGTCCGGGCTTCAGCTAATTTTACTTCGTACCTCGAAATACATCGCTAGATTTTCCCTAACAAAATTTGAACTTTAGTAAATATCTGAATTCCGTCACATCAAATATAATATTTCCACCCTTATGTCATATTTCTATCCCCTCGGTTTAGTAATTTCTGAATATTTTATTCTATATGGGATGATTTTTGATGTATTTGGATTTAACAGCTGTGATAGTTTTGAATAATGTCGCTAAGAAAAACTTTTCATTTTCTCTATATATGTATTTTATTCGTGGCTGAGCGTACCCTTCTCCTTCCAAAACTTTATTTGTATCTTCATTACTCTTCTTGTGAATATGAAGTATTGATGTAAGTATTAGCATTAGTATATGGGTAGTGTATGAGCTTCGATATATTAAAAACCGATTTCATTAATATTTGGAATCAACTCGTTAAATAATACATATATTAAAGAATTTCATTTGCTTTGATTAAGTCCATTCATATACTGATAGATATACTCGAGATAAAACCAATCGAAGTTGTAAAAAACTCATATTCTGCATATTAAGGCTGGGCTAGGGGCTATACATGTAAGTTATATTTCGATAATTTGTTTAAAGCTTCGACGTTAAGTGGTTCAGAATGAGTTCATATCAAAACTAAGCGTGCAATGTGCTTAGAAGGAATTAGAATTAGAATTAGAATTAGAATTTACTTTTTATTTGATTCCAATTCGAATGTGTGATTCTGTGTCATTTTAGCGTACTTTCGTTATAATAATAAAATGGAATATACAGTCGCAAAATTCATAATAAATAAATATTATAATTTTGCTTATAACATTGTTCTGAACAATCGATCCGGATGTTATATCTTCAAAAATGTATGAAAGTCATCTATGGAAAATACAAAACGACTCAAAACTGAAATACTTTGACCAAAATGCATGTATTTTTTACATTTTTAAGTGACGACGTTTTCGATTCGCCATCGATTCGCTTCAATACAGGATGGTATGGGGTTACCACTTTGAAGCTACATACAATTATCTTATACATAAATAGCTATTTAATTAATTATCCCAGTCTACTTAATTTATACCCGTTGTTTGTTTTATGCATAACTCTCCAAGGTTTTGAAAATCGAAGCCAACCAACTTTTATTTATAGTTATACTAAGAAACCATTTAAATCGAGCTAATATATTGCTATCAATATCGCTATTTATATACCGCTGAGTTTATAAATTGCCGTCGCGACATAATTATAGCACATGTGGCTACTTTTTAATAACCATTTAAGATTTCACACATCCCGCTGACCTTGAGGTGTGGTGATACGGATTTAAGTTATCATTATCCGAAATTAGCTTTTATGCGATAAATACTTGATTGCTAGTTTATTAAATTCCAACACACGCATGATCTTAATCTTAGTGCAAGAATTCTTCACAGTTGATAAATAACAAACTAGGGAGCTGAAAAGCGGAACCACACAATTTATATGAAAATTTAAAAAAATTGCTTAGCCCTAGCTTTACTTAAATAGCAGATAGTCGTATGTGAGTGCGTATTGTAGAAATTGTAGCGCAATTTACGCGCATGCGTCTTTATCGCGCGTCAGCAACAACACTCTGATTGCCGGATTGAATTGTAATCAACTGTGACGATGAGGTCACGTCGATTACTAGATTAAACAGTGCAACAAAAGCAGATAATATAAATTTGTATATGTTTTTAAAGTGGATATATGCTTATATAAGTATATTTATAGGGTGCCATTTTTAGAGGTACAGAATTTTTATTTTTAATAATAAAATTAAAAATATAGTATTTTGTGCAAGTTACAACTTCCCTTTTTTCCACTTTGACAATTATTGCTTTTCAAAATTTTATGCCTCAAAAATTGCACCCTATATTTATATAAGAAAAATATATATTTTTTTAATTTTTTTCATGTTGTTTTTTTGTAATTCCGCACTAGTTAATCCCACTAACATTGCACACCCTGTATATAATTGCCGTTGTACTAGCTATTATCCTCATGCGGCGCGATCGACTCAATTAATCGCATCACCTCCATCTGAAGGCAAATTTTTTGCAATCAAGGGGATTAATGAATTTTTATTTACACACTCCAACGTGCTATCGATCGATTTATTCGACAGATTGTGTTGTGTTTTTCCCCCCTTTGTTTTTTCGGTGTTCATTAAATTGCTCAATACTTGGCCTTTACTAGTACGAAACGTGATTGCTTGAACAAGTAGGAAAATTTGCTTATAATTTTTGAGAGGCGTTGCTGCATATATTTGGGTTAACAGATAATGGAAATTGGCAAAAATTCCAATTTAATTTTTAGCACATGGAAAGCTATAAAAAATAATTTATAAATCATATAAATTGTGTTTATTATTGCTTTAATCATTTTATTACGAGGAATTTTCAAAAAAATTAATTCAGTAGCAAAACTGATTGAGTTTGGAAGGGTTAAGTGTGAGTAAAATTAAAATTTAGCGGCATTTTGAGAGATTTATTGAAGATAGGCGTTCATTCATAGACTACAAAGTCTATAAATCTAAGTAATTCGCAAATGCCTTGATTTCTTCATAATTTTTTTTCATATTTTTGATTTTAGTAAGAATTTGTGAGAAAATACGTCTAAGAGGATATAGAAGATATCAGTTTAGAGACACAAACTTCTGGACCAAGATTGCCTAAATTCGGAATATGTAGTATACATATATTAGTAGTACATAAGTGATATATAGACTTTCAACTGGGAGAAAATAGGGAATACTTTTCTCGAGCCTCTTCTTGCTCACAACAACAATAATTTTATCTAATATTAAGATAGCATATACACAGGCATGTGCTGCAATTCGTTTTCGCATGAAATTGTCATCGAAAACGTGATGCCCTGTGCTGTAATTCTTTGAAAACCCCTTTCCCCAAGAGCTGTCAATGTGCAGCTAATTTCAACTCAACAGCTATGGCCGTTGGCTTCATTTAGGGCCTTATATCGTTCATGACACATATTGTCAATTGATTTTTTATTTATCCTGTAGAACGAAATGAATTTGTAAATAATCAGATACTGCATGTTAATATTGGACATACAGCTTATACGTATGTAAATCTGTATATGCACTAACAGTGACTCAGGTATTTTACCTTTCATTGCTATTAACCTACAGGTAACTACATAAAATAATATTTTATTTATGGCTTCAGATTCCAACTTTCCCACTGTTTCAGATTTTTTATTCCTACGGTCATCGGTTCTACGGAATAAATAGAAATTATATTAATGTTCAATCCAGTCGTTATTTAGAATCCAAAACGTTAAGTCAGTACGAATAATAGATTCTTTAAACTCCATTCGGTATCGGTCCAACATAACTCAACTCAGAAATATCAACAAATGTTCTTAATGGTGTCAATGTCAATATCGACTTTCAACCATCATTTGGTCAATGGTGTGAGATATAATGTGAGATATATATCTCTAAAAAGTTATTTTCCTACAATTGATTTTTTGTGCCGGTGTATATTGTTTTGACAAATTGTATAAAAACCCCTACCCCACTTACTACCACCACTTTTTGCGGCAAACGCCTGGTACTGTGTAGTGCTACAGTTACTGTTTACTTTTTAACACCGGTTTTTTTGTGGCCTACCCGTGGCACTGTGGAAAGTGGAATGGTGTAGCGAAAACCGGTTTTTTGCAAAAACTTCGACGAGTGGGTAGTCGGTTTTCGTAGAAAACCCGGTTTTTTTGGTAGGTCAGTGATCGGTTTTGCTCGTGCAATCTGCCCGAACAATTCTCAACCGATTTATGCCGCAAAATACGGACATATATCTGTTTTTGGACTCAGCAGCGTCAGCCCTCAATTTAATTCAATTCAGAATTTACCTCGATTAGAGTAGTTGCCGTTTATGCTTATAGGCTTTACCCATGTAGAATATAACCGAGTAGAAATGAAGCATAAACGTAGTAATATTCGCCATATGCTACCGTGGCAGCATTCCTAAAAATACCCAAACAATTTGCTTGTGTTGTTAAACAGTTATTTGTATGTTCATTGCAAAACTGTTATTTGATCGTACTTCGTGCTTTTGGAAGCTAATTCTTTTCTGGTACGCCTTTCCATATTATTCACGTCTTACACACTTAGTGGAGGCACACCTGCAATCTAGTTTGTGTCCATCTACTCGTTGAACGTTTTGTCTCTTCTTTGTAAGGATATGTATGCTCTTAATCGTAAATATTACTTATGCTCATAGCTAATGTCTTCTTAGCGAATATTTACGTCTTCATGAAATCAAGCCAATGTCTTCATAGCTAATATTTATGTACGTCTTGATCAAATCAGCTGGGTGTCTACTATTTTATAAAAGCTGCTTACGTTTATTTTTGTTTCTCTCAACTCCCAACTCTTACCGTTAAATGTGTAATTTGTCTCGTCTACATTAATTTCTTGCTACTTTATTGCTGATATTGTTTGTTGTTGTTGTAGTAACATATAACGGGTGATTTTTTTGAGGTTAGGATTTTCATGCATTAGTATTTGACAGATCACGTGGGATTTCAGACATGGTGTCAAAGAGAAAGATGCTCAGTATGCTTTGACATTTCATCATGAATAGACTTACTAACGAGCAACGCTTGCAAATCATTGAATTTTATTACCAAAATCAGTGTTCGGTTCGAAATTTTTTTATCGACAAATTTTGTTCAGCGATGAGGCTCATTTCTGGTTGAATGGCTACGTAAATAAGCAAAATTGCCGCATTTGGGGTGAAGAGCAACCAGAAGCCGTTCAAGAACTGCCCATGCATCCCGAAAATGCACTGTTTGGTGTGGTTTGTACGCTGGTGGAATCATTGGACCGTATTTTTCAAAGATGCTGTTGGACGCAACGTTACGGTGAATGGCGATCGCTATCGTTCGATGCTAACAAACTTTTTGTTGCCAAAAATGGAAGAACTGAACTTGGTTGACATGTGGTTTCAACAAGATGGCGCTACATGCCACACAGCTCGCGATTCTATGGCCATTTTGAGGGAAAACTTCGGAGAACAATTCATCTCAAGAAATGGACCCGTAAGTTGGCCACCAAGATCATGCGATTTAACGCCTTTAGACTATTTTTTGTGGGGCTACGTCAAGTCTAAAGTCTACAGAAATAAGCCAGCAACTATTCCAGCTTTGGAAGACAACATTTCCGAAGAAATTCGGGCTATTCCGGCCGAAATGCTCGAAAAAGTTGCCCAAAATTGGACTTTCCGAATGGACCACCGCGCAGACGCAGCCGCGGTCAACATTTAAATGAAATTATCTTCAAAAAGTAAATGTCATGAACCAATCTAACGTTTCAAATAAAGAACCGATGAGATTTTGCAAATTTTATGCGTTTTTTTTTTTAAAAAGTTATCAAGCTCTTAAAAAATCGCCCTTTACTACGATACTGAACTAAACTGATGTGCAGTTTGATTTGCATGCTAGAGTTACATTTTGATTATTTGTATATTTTTTGTTGTGCTCAATTCAGAAGCCAAAGGGCGTTGGGTGTTAAGCTAAATCCTTTTAGAGAAGAAGACAACAAGCGAAAACAAAAATAAAACTTATTAAGGCACACCTGATGTGTTCAACAATCAAAAACAAGCGAATGACCAATATTTATGATAGAGAGTCTCCGTAATTTACAAAGAGAAGACAAAACATTCAACTGATGGTATTGCAGCTGCGTAACTACTTTGTAACAGGCGCATGACAAGTATGGCACACAGTAGGATGGTATTCAAAATATTAGTATAATTATGCAGAAATAATCGCGTTGCAGTACACATAATAATCCTATATTTATTGTATTGCTTAACTTATTGTTTAATTTTGTGTTTTTTTTTTGTGTGGCTTTACTTTGTTATCAGACATACCTTAAAACCTATTAAGCGTTAATTAAGTAATAATATGATTTTTTTCGACGTTTACTTAACAGCTCCATATCATAATCTTCTCAATTTAGATATTTTAAGTCCCAATGGATGAATAGCCTTTTCGGCTATAATGTGTTGGTATATCGCAAATACGCCGAATGGCCCCATGGCTATTAGGCAACTGTTTGTTGGCAATTATGGACTGTAGTAGACAGTATTTATGTGATTGGGGTGGAAACCATTTAGCCGGTTATAGCCGAATCGATGATAGCGCGCCACTTCTTTCTTTCCTTCGCAGTTCGGCACCAGTTGGAGATCCCAAGTGTAACCACGGCGCTCTCCACTCTCTCCGGCGAGTACTGCATCGAATACTTTCAAAGTTGGTGTGTTTTCGTCCATTCGAACAACATGACCTAGCCAGCGTAGTCGCTGCCTTTTTATTAGCTGAACTATGCCAATGTCGTCGTATAACTCGTACAGCTCATCGTTCCATCGTCTGCGGTATTCGTCGTTCAGAGGACCATAAATCTTGAGCAAAATTTTCCTCTCAAAAACTCCTAGTCTCATTTGTCCTCACTCACCTCCAGACCCATTCGCTTCACTTCCTTATCCAGACGGGAAAAAACGGAACTAAAGTTGGACGTCACGTTAGTATCTGTAGGAAGAGCTTTTTATTACTTCTGTTGCAACGGCTGGTGCCTTCTATAGCAATGTGACTGGTTCTCAAGATGTTTGTGTTATATGATCTATCGTCTCTTTCTAATTCTAATATTTCAAATTGTTCTTATTAAAGTATTTCCTCCATGGCATAAGCTTGCTGCCAGCTAGAATTGATTGAGGAAACTCTTATAATCTCTAAATATTTTTGTGAAATCATAGTCCTGGTTTCCTTGCCCTCCTTTCAAAATAAATATAGGTAGTAGGTACAGGCCCCTTATTCAACAAATCCCATTGATATTCCCTTTGTCTCATTGAATGTGCTTGTTTTATTGCTTTTTTCGTTTTTGTACCTCTTGTTCCAGATAGGATCGCCTAAGCTCCCTTTAAGGGGTAGCTACGTGAATCAGACTATGTATATTTTTGTGGAGTTCAGAACTGATGAAAAAAATTTCTTCACCGTGAGGCTCTCCCACGTTTGAAGTGTAGGAAAAAAATTAAAATCAACCGCCCGTGTGATTTCGATACTGGAGAGGTATTTCTTCATCAGTCCTTTCTACCAATCATAATTTCGCAGTATTTCTTCAATCAACTGATTGGAAGACCGCTACTCGTTGTCTCTGAGGTCTAAGTACTATGTGTTACCGAAATAGCTATATTTGCATTGGACATTTGGGCCTTTAAGATGACGTTGTAGGCCATCGAACATGATCGAATACCTTTCCCGTTGTAGTGGCTTTTACGAAGACGGTTGGGCAAAGCAAAATTGGGAATACCGTTATTGTTGTTGTTGACAACTCTTACCCTGATAAAAATCACAGTCCGTTCCTATTACGCATATCTGGCTATCTTGTGAATGGTGGACAAGTTAGTTATCTTTAGTCTTTAGTTTTCTCTAATATTTTAACCGCTCCTAAACCAGGGTCAATTACATGAAAATTTGTATATTTTTCTTCGAAAAGAGGACTTGAAAAACAGTTTCAGAAATTTGAGTTCTCGGGCTGTCTTACTGTGGACTTCGATTACTCGTGTTATATATTGTCAACACATCCGCTCAGTTTAAAAAAAATCTTTATAAGCAATTCAGTGGCTTAAACAATTTCCATACACCATAATAAATCACATTAAAATTACTTTACCGTGCAGACTGTAGACCAAAGACTGTTTCTCAATTAAAGGCTAAAGACTCCGTAAGTAGATGCAAATCTACAAAAGCTAAACAAGCAATTTGCAATCGTTTTCAATATCAAGCGATCGGCTTGTTTTCGGCTGCGTCGATGAATCAATCGCTTGCATGTATCGACGAACTAATGGCATTGCATAATGCAGCCGACAACAACAGCAGCAACAAAACTTCAGAATTTCACAGAAGACGCGCTTAATTCTATGCGTTGCTTGTTGGCTAATCTTGCGTTTATCGCATGTTTGCAAACATCCACGGGACATGCTTTATTACACACATGCCCCATGAGTGCGATGAGGCACAAACGCGTGCGTCCAATGTATGCTTAAATATGTAAATCTTCATCACAATAAATACCGACACACACACACCAACAATTAAGCAAATAAATCTAAAGATTTTTGGACGCTTATCAACGCCAACAGCATCAGCAGCAGCAGCCGCCGCCGCACGCAAATTAGCATTAGCATTGGCTGCAACCTCCCCACTGACCAACCAAGCGAAACGCTTCAAATTCATTCGTTGCACACGCGCATCCTGTCCGCCGCAGCTTTGGCAATTTGATGTTTGGCTTTTGGTTTTTCTTGAAAAATATGCAAATTAAATGTAAATAAGCTTGCAACAACTATTAAATGAACGCTTCGCTTTGTTGCACGTTGCCACCACTCCACTCTGCAACTATGCGCCAATATATGAGTATGGGGGTTTGTTTTGTGGGGGAGCGGTTGTATCGCGCGCAATCGCATTGATCATTTGCCGTTGATTGGCCTGGCTAAATACCGCTTCACCATTCATTTGGCGTCTCTCATTGTTTTGTGGCACTTCGTTGTGTCGTTATCGACAGGTTTCTCGTAAAATTTAACAGTTTGCCGCATGCAATCGATAATGTTGCATCTTTGGCGTTGCATATTTGATTCAACATTAATCTGCGATTGTTTTGGAAATGTGATAATTCGTAAGCGTAGAATCGGCTTGAGGCATTAATTGACTCTTCTTCTCTGCGGAAATATCTTAAAAATACAGTTGGTTGATGTCTTAATTTTTAGTTTTTTCCCCATCAGTGAAATATACTGCGAAATCTCTCAGAGCCTCTATAAACTAATATGTACAATAATCACTAATATAGTTCTTTTTAAATACGATTTTGGAATCTGATGGAGGAAGAGCATTTAGTGAGGTTAAATTCCAGTCTATTTTAGTCTGCAGTATCTGAACTCGAAAAAAAAAATAGGTGAAGCGGGCTGAGATGTTATTTTTCAGACTGAATTGTTTCTTAATGTACATTGGGACAACCGCAGAATTGAACGAAGGCATTTTCGAATCACCATAATCCACAAAAAACTCGAGTTAGGTATATCTAATTTATTCCAAGATACGGAAGGAAATTTGTTTGAAATTTTACTGCTATTGCCAATTCAAGAGTTCGACTTATGGAGAACTTGGAGTTATGGAAGTTCATCTGTATACTGTTCGCTCTCTACCAGTTATCTTTTTCTTTCTCTAATGAACTCCAGCACAAGTTTTACTAACGATTAGTTACAAGTATGAACAAATCTCAAGGAAAAATTTGCGTTTGATGTGCTAAGATATTTATGGCGAAATTTGAGGTGTCCTGATTACGGATTTGAGTTCAAAAATCCTCCATCATGTACAGATTTTGTGTTATTAAGTACATATATATTAGGTTGGCAAATATTTCCCTTCCGCCTTTTTGTCTTTTGAATTAAGCGCTATAGAGCTCGTATCTGGCAATACTACACATCTTTGAAAGCTCTTGACATAACCTACAAAACGACGCTATGCATAATTAGTTTGGATATTGCTTTCAACAGTTATAGAAATGGAAACATGGAGTTTATGTGGCATCTCGTGACATCGCCCAAGAGATGGGAGTTAGCTGTGAGCTGCTCTCATATGGTCACGCTTAATTCTACCATCTACTGCGAACAACTGGATCGCTTGAAGCAGGCGATCGACCAGAAGCGTCCAGAATAGGCCAGCAGGAAGGGTGTAATGTTCCACCAGGACAACGCCAGACCACACAGTTCGTTAATGACTCGTCAGAAGTTACGGGAGCTCAGATGGGAGGTTTCATCGCATCCACCATATAACCCGGACATAGCGTCAAGTGATTACCACCTGTTCCTCTCCATGGCCAACGCCCTTGGTGGTGTAAAGTTGAACTCAAAAGAGGCTTGTGAAAAGTGGCTGTGCGAGTTCTTCGCAAATAAGGAATGGAGCTTCTACGAGAAGGGTATTATGAAGTTGCCGTCTAGATGTAATCTGCCATCTTTGCCGGATCCCATCCGCCTTGGTATCGTTGTTAGGATGTTATAGTGGAACCTTTATCCTTGCTCATCGCAAACTGCACCCAAATTTTCGGGAAAGAAGTTTAAATGTGACTGGAGGAAGTGGATTTAAAGGGGCATGCGGCAGCCCATTTTACAATAGTGCTCTAGAAATTCAAGGCCCTTTAGTTGCCATTATGAAACAAAACTGCTCTCAAAATTATTTTTGAAGACCACCACTTGTCTGGTTTATTACAAAACCCAGGTTTTCCACAACGCCATTTGAACTAACACAATTTCAACTCGAATGGTGAAAAATGAGGATAGCTCCGAATTACTGGTTCTAAAAATGGTTACTTTCGTTACCGAAAGCTAGTAAATTCCACTGTTGTATTCTTGAACCCTTTAGTTCTGCATGGTCCATCGACAAGTGAAGGTTTCTCACTAGGTAGTTTTTTTTTATTGAATGGGGTCCTATGTCCTATGTATATATAAATTTTGAACTACTTTTACTCGACTAAAATCGTGTATAATTTTTCTTTAACATGAAAACAAGAATGTTCTCTCAGAAAAAAGATGAGTAGAGACCGTTTCTTTCTAATACAAGGCAGAAAAAATGTTAGAACCATCTGACGATGACTTCTGACGGCTTCTTTAAATAATATCCTATTAAATTTTTCACCATTCATCAAACTTAGACACTGTAGCAGATATTAAATGCGAAAAAAATGGTTGTAGACACTAGAACAGTGGATATTCTGTAGCTTTGGGATAGTTGTGCTTAGACTTATTTTCGGCATACTGCAATTAAAGGTCCAAGGTTTAAGATAAAATTTTGTAAAAACTTTGCTTGGAATTTAAAATATTTGTTTGCCGTCGAATACTCCTGAGAAGCCTATAAGAAATATTTGTTATATCCTACATGGGAATATTTCACGTTCAATCATATTTTAGAATTTTATAATTCTGCACCTACAAATAAATATTAAAAATATCAATCAATTTGATGTTCTTGAGAGAAATGTAAGCAAAGGATTTCATATTTATCTACAGACCATCAACAATTGCAGGCTTACAGCGATCACGAGAGAATCGTGGTGGTCTCTTTCACAAACGCACACATCTCATTCGTCCAATTGATTTCTTTGTGTATGATTGATTGCCAATCTCCAAAAGAAAAAAAGAAAAACAAAATCAAAATCACTACAGTTCGACAAAGGAACGATAAAAATCGAACTTGATAAAAAATCGTCATAATCAATGCTGATCTCTCAGGCGAGACTGCAAATCAGCAGCGACAGCGCTCATTAGTGGAATCGATGGACGCGCAGCGAACCTCAAACAAACGCACTTGCATCTGAATGCGGTGGGTAACGTACACGGCGGCGCACACATAAATCCTAATCCTGCAACTGCAAAAACATAATAAATCCTTGAGTGCAGAGCGCCTCTGCTCGAGCGCGTATGTTGTGGGTACACGTAGTACGAGTATTACAACGGTCTGGCCACCACTTAATTTGAAATACATCACACACGAGCGAATTTGTCTTACTTAGGTACTCGGTTCGTTGCTTTACCGTTGCTTACAATAAATCACGCAAATAAATTGCATCGAAGCAAATAAATCGCAATAAAAATATAATCAAACAATCAGTTGTTTGGAGCTAAAAAAACACAACAAAAAAGTGAAGAATAAACAAACCAAAGTTGTGGAAAAACAATTGAGAGCACAGTAGCTGGAAGAATAACAACAATGCATGGCGAAATTGGCCACAAACAATTGACGAGCGCGTTCTTTTGGACCGCACACAACGCTTAGTGTTCTTTCCGCTGGCTTGACTTGAGGCTCTTGCTAAAGGGCTTCAAAGCCCAAAAGCCACGAACATTTAAGAAAAAATCAATTGCTCTCCAATTTACCAGTACTTATTGTGTTTCGTTTGATTTCCAGATGTGTGATTACCGTTCGACCCACTATGGTTCACTAACTCTGGCAATTAGCGATTTTCATTGTTTATTTATATTGATGAAATTTGCTTTTAATTAATAATATAATTTTTTAGTGAAGAGGTAATATTCTGGATTAAACTCTTTGGTAAATAATCTTATGGGACTTGTATAGATTGTAAAATATTTTCGTGGCATAATTAGCGGTGCTAGCTCTGCTTTTACTTTTTTGTCAAGATGTATTAAACTATTTTATCTGAAATATTACCAAAGGCTTTTTCAAAATGGATTATACATTTTTCATATAAAATGAAACCATATTCAAAAATATTAAAAGTCATTATTTTCTTGGGAGTCTTGCTCGTGTGATTCTTCCTTCTATTATTGGTATCTTTATCTCTTTTGCTCCCTCTTCTCATTCTCACTCATATTTCCGAGCCCATCAGCTTGGGTTTTGGGTCTTACATTATACATATACATACATTGCTTGATCGTGATGTAGTTTCTCGATGTGTATCTCACTCCGACTCTTAATAAGACTAAAAGTCTTGACAGAGGAAGGTATTAAGGCTTATAAAGTAATAAACATATAAATATTTCTATTATGTGGTCTTAATAATCTCAATGGGTATTAAGTTCGGGCTCTGGGAAGATCATTCGAAACATTAGATATAGTTCATCTCAAGTCAGTCCTTAACGACCCTAGAACAGTGCTTCGGGTCGTTATTCTGCTAAAAGATCCAAGCTAACGGTAAATCATTGGCATAATCCCCATTCAAATGTTCTGTTAAACGGTGTTATCCCATAGCATGACTGATTATTCACCAGGATTCACAGATTTTGTTTGTGTATCGTAGGTTTAATTTTTGTTATCCTTGTCGTCTGATATAAGGTCTAAGATCATTACCGAAGTCCTTAAACATGGATTCAACACTCCATACCATTTGATCTCAAAATTGGGAGTCCTTTTACTGGTACACCTTTACAAACGATATCCTTCACTCGATGTTCTTATTCAATACGTTTAATCTGGTTCATACAATTCAATCCAATTTGTCAAAAAAGAATTCATAAAACGTTTTTAAATTAAATTTCACATTTCAATAAGTTTTTTTGCATAGATCTTGATTTCTACGCTTTTGTTATAGTGACTTAATTATAGCCCACGTGATTAGATCAATTGCGAAATGATTAAATTTTTTTCGAAAATTTCGACACTTAGATATTTTTATCATACCATTATAAAAATGCAAAGCTTCTTCAATAACTTCTTTTTTCAGAAAGGTAATTTGGAAACGCAGTAGCTTAATTGTGTGAGCACAAGTGTAAGTCAAGGGAACACAAATTCATAATTTCCACAATTGAATTTTATAAAAACTTAGATATTTGGATTATGTTTGCACATATCTTTACAGTTTTTTGAAGCAGATTGATAGATATAGATAGATAGAAAATTTATTAAAAAGGCAAAATTACCTAATTTTGTAATTAACCGATGGAGAGTATACTCGTATGTAACTTTTCTTCTAACAGCTTTGTAAATGGGAAATTGCCATTTCACAAATATATATAATAAATGGTGAAAATTCTCGAATTATAGTACGGTATTCATTTTTATTAATTAACGTTATAAATGTTTTTTGACATAGTCTTATAAATAAAATCTCAAAATCTACGCTATCCTAAATTAAATACATTAGTTTTTGTTTTACATAGTATAGATAACTATAATCTCAATTAGAGCTCGTGCTACAATCACAGGTACTTGGCAATTTAACCATTTCCTCCTTCATCGCACCATTTACCAACACCACCAGCTTCCGATAGATGAAATTTTGTTTACAGTTCGATTTGTCCTCCAGCGGCAAGGTACTATTCTCTTGCTCTTCTTGACACTCCTCTACTAAAACACCTTGCTTGTATTCCCCGTGTTGCACCACCAACAACCATTGCGCATCCATTGACTCAGCACCCTCTGGATATATCACATTAGATATGGTATTGCTAGGTTTCTCTGCCACGTCAACCTCTATACGAGTTGCTATACTCTGCGGCATCGCCATATCGTCTGTGAAATATGCTTTGAATTTTTCAAATTGTTCTGGATCAATTTTGTCCAAACGTGTAGCCTCCATATAATTATCAACTTCCTTGCAATATGACTTGCCAGCTCTACGTTCGGCGCAAACGATTTCATCATCCTCAAGACCCTCACTTGCTGTTCCTGTATTGTATACCATAATGCCTTCGCCAACTCTGAAGATGCTCTTTAGTTTGCTCAACATATCTTTGGGAGAATCTTCGCTGGGCATTGGTCTGGCAATGACTTGAAGAACTATCACGGACAAAGTTAGCATTTTAAGCAAAGAGTGCATCTTGAATTTAATTTTGTATAATAGTTTAGTGTTCCTGCTAAAAATCCACTTTTTATATTTGCTCTGTACAGATCTTTAGCTTTTTTGCTTCACTGTCAACTTAGCGTTGATGACTGATATCCAGAGACAATTTCATGCCTCTTATATAGCTCGAAGCGGTTGCACGTACGAGCTTAGTCGTTTTGGAAAACCCAGTGTTACCTGAGCTCATTAATATCTTTAGGGTTTGCACCTGGAAACTTCTTTCAAAGGTGGAATGGTATTCCCAGCTAGGTTAAGGAAATTTGATTCGCCCGGGGGAAAACCCGGTGACTTTCCAGGGAGCCTTTTTATTAAATCGCCGAATTTATACATTTTTAAGGCATCCTACTTACTTTTAGTTAATCGGATTTTACCTGCTCTAGCGATTTATCAGAGCTCCGATCCTTCAAAAGAAAAAACATTTTTTTTTTAAATTGGGGTCACGTCACAGAAAACAGAATGGCTTAACTTTAGTGTTCGGAAGAGCCAAAACCTTTTTATTTTTTTTTATTTTCCGAATTTGTTACCGTTCGACCAAGTCGTTTTGAATTTATTAAATGATAATACAATAGAAAATATCAAAATATCAAAATATCAAAGTATCGAAGTATTAACCGATTTATAAAGCTCACCATATTTTTGAAAAACGTACAATTAGGTATATGGGAGCCAGGGGAAGTTATAACCCGATTTTAACAATTTTTGGTACAGAGACACACTATTAGAAGAAAAAGATTCCCTTTGAATTAAATTAAAATATCTGAGTGATTTACCGATATTTCCGGTGAAAAATTGTCCTAGGGGTACTGAGTTCTTCATGTTCGGTATCAGTACATACAGTATTTGTGTAAAATTTTATTCCGCCATGTTCATTGGTTCCTAATGTATGTATGTACTACTCGTATAAGGTGAAAGAAAACAAATGGAATTCAAAATTGAGTTATATGGGAAGTAGGCGTGGTTTTGAACCGAGTCATCAGGGTATTAAGAAAATATAACATACCGAATTTCATTGAAATCGGTGAAGTAGTTTCTGAGATTGTGATTTTGGACCCATAAGTGAGCGACGACACGCCCATTTTTCATCTGAGTACGGCTTCCTTCTGCCATTTCTTCTGTAAAATTTAGTGTTTCTGGTGTTTTTCGTTAGTGAGTTAACGCAAGGCGTAGTTCTCCTCATGCTCAGTAATGATTATCGTCTGTAAATATATTTTCTGAAGGATTAAATTATTATATTCTCTACGTCAAAAGTAACGGTCTCAAGGAGACTCATGCAATTTTTTTCCAAAATTTACGATTTTCTTTTCTTCTTGCCTGTCTTTTCTTTTTGTCTGTAGCTCAACTTTTCCTTTAGGTGTCAGTTTCTGGGTCTTATTCTTATAGAAATTCTTCATTTTTTTTCGGTATTTGTGGTATAAACTTAAGCTTCGACATAGGCTTCATAAATTTTCAAAATTTATTTTTGAATTAAAAACAAAATTTTCGTTAAATTTCGTCAATTTTTATATAAACTTCATTTCAATTATTCTATATACTTCAATGTTGTAAATGCATATTATATATGTATATATGTACTTGTATATAATATATAGTTTATACTGTAAGTATGCATTATTTATCATATCTGATCAGGCTAGAGGCTGCTTTGAAAGCCTGCACTTTGCATGCAAACAAACAATCAGAGCGCATTTGACTCCGCCACAAATATTGTAGTACCGAAAGCCGCGCTACACAGCAAATATGAAATTATCTTATTACAAATTAAACATACCAATTCCTGCCACAGCATACAACACACAAACCCTAGTGATCATACGCTACCACTGATGGTTGCAGCAAAACAATTGAATGGCGAATCGTACGATTGGTGCGTTATGCGCATTTGGCTGTCCGCCCGTTATTGCCTCACGCGAGCGGCTAAATAGATTATGCCAATTGATCGGAATCACTTCATAAATTTTACAAAAACGCAAAACAGCAACACTTGCCGGAGGGGCAAAAGCGCGCGCATGCGCAGGCAACGATACGCCGCCAAGTCGTAGTGGCGGAAGACGGCTGTGGGGGGATCGAGTTGTGCAAAGTGCGATTGCGTGTAGGCGGAAGAGGCCGAAATGATATTTTTTTCCAATTTTTTTTTATAATATACTTACTCTGAGGTATCGATTCCGATTAATTCCATCTTCGGTTTCCTCGCGCCATTTAATATTTTAAATGGCTTGCCAGCAATTACAAATAAAACAACAAACACATGCATTAGCCGCAAGCGTTAACTGGGAGTAGACGGCTTCACGCGCCCACCGGAGTATACGCCACAGTGAGCGTCACTTCTTGCAACACACCGTTGAGTAGACGGAGGAGATCGGATGCGTCGGCAGCGAGCAATGTACGCGTGTGATCTCACATCAAATGAATGAATTGAATTCATGAAGCAAAAACAATTTATTGTAATATCAGCCAACATGCCACAAGAGGCAGGCAGCCAGCGAACGAACGCATGCATCCTCCCACTGCTGATGGAGTTGCCTGCCACACTGAGTATTCATTCACTCATTTCCGCCTGCGAGCATAAATAAATTTTGCACTTAAGTAGGTACGAGTAGGTAGGCAGGCAGGCAGATCATCCAACTGTAGTGTTGTTGTTGTGTTGTGGTAAGGCCGCTAGTTACTTACTCTTACGCTTTCATATGCTTGTAAGGCCAATTTATTTTACATGGCAAGCTTTTGGTGCCTTTTTTGTTTCT
The DNA here is from genome assembly GCA_031772095.1 of Zeugodacus tau. Lineage (NCBI taxonomy): Eukaryota > Metazoa > Arthropoda > Insecta > Diptera > Tephritidae > Zeugodacus > Zeugodacus tau. The sequence continues at coordinate 48,080,991 of CM062650.1, forward strand.
GATTTGTGTATGTTTCTTGGTTGGCTTTGCGTGCCGAAATCGATCGGCGGCGCATTAAAATAAAAAATTAAAGAAATGCTGTTAAATTTCGCGCTTTCGGCCAGACAATGCAACACCCTCACTTCTCTCAGATATAACTTTGAATAATTGTATGTGCATTGAAGATGGCTTATGCTGAGGTTCTCCATGCGGTACTCACTTAGAATTTTCGCCGCCAAACGAGTTAATTCGTTGCGGAATCCGTTTATGCAACATCGCTTGCAACATTCATTTTCATTGTTTCAAGCGGCTTTTAATATTTCATTTATTCGGATACTTTTTTTCGAGCGTTTATTTGGTACCTTACGCGTATTTTTGGATATCTTTTTTGGTGTACTTCATTTGTTGTTATTGCTTTTCTGGCCATTGCCCAAGAGAGCGTGCGAAATTTGTTTGAATATGCAAATTCTGTTGTCGGTGTTGCTGGCAAACAACCGCTCCAACACCAGCCATCCTCTTTAGCCTTCAACCTTTGCCGCGGCTCATGCAATTAATTTATGATATTCAAATGAAGTTCTGTACCGTTCGTTGCACGGATCGCATTACCAAATCGCCTAATGGCATTCCGCGCGCGGTCAATTGTACAAAAAAGCTGTCAAAATACGCATTTATCGTTTCTTAATTTGAGTATCAAAAGTTATTTATTGGCAGGGATTTATTAGCACCAATTTGGACTGTTGTTCTTTAGGGAAGTATATTGTACTGCACTTTAGGGAGTGATGTGAGTTCGGTGGACTTAGTAGTACATACATATGATTCTGATTTTAGGTTCAGCCGCGTTTCCACAATTGACGGTCAGATACTGACTATTCTTTGGAAAAGTTTCTTTGAATTAGAATTCAGACTACTTACACTATTAGACCTCTGATGATTCCATCTCGTCTTCTTTCAAAGGGCTGTGATATCTTGGGTCTGACAGAACCTTCACCGCATTTGTACCTATTAGACAGTTTTCAGACAGCACACCTATGATGGCGCCTAGATGGATATGAGAGAAAGCTGTTCGAAAGACCCAATAAGACGTCACAAAAGCACAAACGCTTGATGTGTGGGAATAAAAAGAAGTCATTGGGTGCCAAGTCAGGGCTGTACGGCGGATGACCCACGACGTTTTGGCCGGTCAAAAAGGCGCTGGTTTGAGCCGATGTGTGAGAGCTCGCATTGTCATGGTGCACAATGATTCGTCTTCTCTTGTTCGTTTTTCGAATTTCTCCGAAGACTTCAGGCAAACAAATGGTGGTGTACCACTCAGAATTCCTACGTTGCTCAAGCGGAACAGTCGCCATATGACCAGTTTTGCCTAAGAAACAGGCGACCATTTGCTTCGAAGTGCTTCTTCCACGAACGACTTTCGTTGGATTTGGCTCGTCTTGGAAGACCCACACGGTCGATTGCTGTTTTGTTTCGGGCTCATACGCATAGATCCATGATTCGTCACCTGTGACGATCTTATAAACGTCTTTTGAAGCACCGCGATCGTATTTTTTCAGCATTTCTTTACACCAATCCACACGAGCCTTTTTTTGAGCGATTGTCAAATTGTGCGGGATCCAACGAGAACAAACCTTTTTTACGGCCAGGTGTTTATGCAATATCGAATGTATGCTGGTGGGAGAAATTCATAGGCATGCCTCTATCTGAAGGTATGTTACATGACGGTCTTGCATTATCAGTTTACGTACGGAATCGATGTTTTTTGGCACAACGGCTGTTTTTGGACCTTCACGGAATTCGTCTTTGAGCGAGCGTCGGCCACGATTGAATTCGTTGTACCAGTTTTTCACAGTTCTATAGGATGGTGCTTCATAGCCATACAAAGATTTTAGTTCATCGATGCACTCTTGTCGCGATAATCCACGTCGAAAGTTTTGAAAAATGATCGCACGAAAATGTTCACGAGTTAATTCCATTTTTTGGCTGAAATGAATTTTTTAATTCCCTGTAAATAAAACAATTCACGATTAAATGACAAAACGTTCTGAGTGATGTTATGCTAAAAAATGTCAAACTTTCCAATGGAAATGTCAGATTGCACCTGGCAACACTTAGTGTTGCCTAGGCCAGAAATATATATACATAGCAGCCCTCGTAGTATGTCTACTGATAGTCACTGCAGTGGTCCGATAGTCTCGAGCTAGAGGTGATTGACAACTTCTGACAGAAGGTTCACACTCAACCGCCCCCTGAGCTTTGAGCCATTCGTGAAAAAACTAATTGCCCTCTTATCCATCGACTTCTCTCTTCTCTTATAGACCTAGCTTACCGAAGAATTAGATACTATACGATATTTCTTGTAGCTTAAGACACTCTATCCTGTATCTTTTAATCTAATATTGTAAATGTTAAAGCGTGTCCTACCTCCAAAGAAGTAATCAGAACAAAATCATGTATGCTTTTAGCTCGACTTTGTGGTTCGAAAGAAACGACTGACATATATTTTATAATAAATAAAAATCTCTTAGGTGGAATTACACCTAGGCGGTAAATATATCTTAGTTTATTGCCAATATAATCCAAAGACTCTTGAAATGTCTGGTATAAACAACTAAAGCTTCCAAAGGTAAAGTAAGGCTCCGGCGATAAATGTCAGGGCTTACACTGATCGATTTTATGATTGACGAAAATGTTCTTTGGCTAGAACGATTGTTATTAGAGGCGAGAACATAAGTATAATAAGGGCAATTTTTGAAGATCTACTTTAGATAAGGCTATAACTATTCTAATACTTTCTGAACCAATAGATATTTATAACATTCCAAGCTTAACAACTTCTTCAGTTAAAATTGTGGCGCAAACCTCTCTGAATCGATTTAAGAATTTTTTTTTTTCAAAAAGATACACCGTTTCAACTAATTATACTCTCGCAACAAATGTTGCTAAAGAGAGTATTATAGTTTTGTTCACATAACGGTTGTTTGTAACACCCAAAACTAAACGAGTTAGATATAGGGTTATATATACCAAAGTGATCAGGGTGAAGAGTGGAGTTCAAATCCGAATGTCTGTCTGTCCGTCCGTCCGTCCGTCTGTGCAAGCTGTAACTTGAGTAAAAATTAAGATATCTTGATGAAACTTGGCAACCTTGGCACCATAGGAAGGTTGCTTTCGAAAATGAGCAAAATCGGACCACTGCCACGCCCACAAAATGGCGAAAACCGAAAACACATAAAGTGCCATAACTAAGCCATAAATAAAGCTATGGAAATAAAATTTGGAATGAAGGATCGCACTAAGAAGGGGCATATTTGGATGTAATTTTTTTGGGGAAGTGGGCGTGGCCCCGCCCCCTACTAAGTTTTTTGTACATATCTCGCAAACCAATAGAGCTATATAAACCAAACTTTCTGCAGTCGTGTTTTTTATCCACTTCCTAATACAGTCCAAAAATGAAAGAAATCGGATCATAACCACGCCCGCCTCCCATACAAAAGTTAGGTTGAAAATTACTAAAAGTGGGTTAACTCACTAACGAAAAACGTCACAAACACTAAATTTCACATAAGAAATGGCAGATGAAGGCTGCACTCAGATTTTTTTACAAAATGGAAAATGGGCGTGGCGTCGCCCACTTATGGGTCAAAAACCATATCTCAGGAACTACTCGACCGATTTCAATGAAACTTGGCTTGTAATAGTTTCCTTACATCTCAATGATATGTTGTGAAAATAGGGCAAATCGCTTCACAACCAAGCCTATTTCCTATATACCAGAACTTTGAAGACGATCTGAATCGTTTACTTTACAATATATAAAGTAAACACTAGTGAAGATATCGGTGCAGAACTTTGCACAAATATTATGTTAATAGTGTGGCAGCCCCATTCTAAAAATCGGCGAAATCGGACCATAGGTTTTTAAGACCCCATATATCGAACACGAGGACCTCGGTGCTTCTAACCTAATATTATGGTTTCCAACTTTCAATGGACTTTATACAATATATATGACGAATATGTGGGTCAAATTGTGTATTATATAATAAAATAAAGTTAAATAAATAAATTGCGAGAGTATAAAATGTTCGGTTACACCCGAACTTAGCCCTTCCTTACTTGTTTTTTATTATTTTTTTCGCCATAATCCAACTTCAATCACGCATTCCACCCATCAATAGTCTTGAATAACATCTTTGACGCGTCCGCTGGCAACACATGCGCTGCGCGTCTTCTTCAATGAACTTTGAAGTAAATTTTGTTGGCATTTGCCGATTGAACTGTTCGCATTGAGCGGTCGGCAGTTGTCAGGTGACAAAATGTTATTGTTTTTATGCCGATATAACTTGACAATACGGGTAAAATAGTAACTAAAACAAAAAAAGCAACAGCCTTACACGTTGCAACACATATTGTCCCAAGCGGGAAACAACAAGAACAAACAGTACTCATGATTTTGACATAACAAAAGGATTTACGTCAACGCACGTGCAATAAATGCTACAAAGTCAACCTACAGTGACAGGAGTGAAGAAAAAAAACGCAAAAAAAACTGAGAAATATACAGAAAATAAAAGCAGTGCGTTTAACCAGTAAGCGAACAACTCAATCGATTTTTATATGGTTCACTGATTTTGACACTTCGAATTCGTACTGTTACGGAAAAGCAATGCGTTGGTCCTCTGGTGTACAAATATAAAAAGGAATATATGTACATGTCTTCAAAGGGACGCGCAGGCAGGCACTGTGATTTTTTTACTGCTACCCTGTAGGGATTGATTTGGCAGTTCACTAAACTAGAGTTCTCAACTCAAATAAATTGCATCCAAAGCTTCAAGAATATATTTCAAGATGAGACCTTTCATTTTTTGGTATAGTTCTGAAGTCAACCAAATAAAAAGTAGTTTTGTAATCAGTTCAATACAGTTAGTAGTGTAACTAGCTCCAGAGACCCTCTAAGAAATCAAGCATTGAAGTAAGAAAGTTTAAAATTGTTTATCAAATGATTAAAATTCTAGTCGAGGAGTGTTTTGGAGCTACAAATTATTCCAGATAAAAAAATCATTTCAATTTCCTAAAGGGTTTGTACTGCTAGCGTATAGCTACTGCTCTTCTAGTATATACGAGTCTTTTCGACACCGTTGTGCGACATTTATGCTAGCAGTAGCTAAACAGATTTATGCCAACATTTTCTAACATTTCCACCACGGTGTACGAAATCAATTTGTTTTGGCGTAATTCATATTTTGTTATTAAACTAGGCTACTGAACCTCAAAAGTGCTATAGTTTATTGCCTCTTCTCACACTACTGCCAGCTGGGTGACAAAGAACGGCACGCTACCCACATTCATTCACATTTCCATGCAACAACAACAGTGCACAAATACACAGTGGCGTTGGCGGAATAGTTGAAAGGCGAAGATCATCACCGTATAAATAGACATGTGTGGGCATATAAATTTTCAATTTTAAAGCTGCTCTATATTACCATTGCTTTACATATTTATGTACATTTGTAGTTGTCCGAGCAGGACCTCCACGCTTGCATTATTCAGTGAAGAATCTTTAAAAGTCACCTCCCTTAGGTTGTAAGTAATAATATAAAAACCTAAGAATTTTTAGCACTACATGCTTGATTAAAGCGTTGCGGCGGTGACAATTCTCTAACGCACACAAAACACAGCAGTCGGCAGCAGCAAGTGGAACGAAAGCATTTTCTGCCATCGGTGTACTTCTGACTCCTGTGTAGCGGCTAACGAACATAAATTAGTCAAATTATCCTTTCATTTAGTTTTTCCATGGTTTCTACTGATTTTTACGCTCACCTCCTTTCACACTTTCTTTGCACTAGGGATTCTCTATGTCTCTCTTTAATTCATGCATTAACTGCGCTGCTGGTTTGCCACGCAGAATCAGTGGTAATATTGTCGTCTGTTGTGGGAGATTATGAGTTACGTTTTAGAATTAGTTTTAGTCATCGATTTTGTGGCAGTCGTCTTTATTACCTTTTTTAGACTCGAGTACTCTTTTTACTGAAAAAATTTAAAAAATGAATAATTATTCAATATTGAATAATTTATGAATTTATGAAAGAGCGGATATGTAGTTTATTTACATAATAAATACTCATTTGAATTAAATTGGTTTCCATTTGGGAAAATCATTGTTTTTAATGAAATTTGGTTGTCCTTATAAATAATGAATGGAAAAGAAAATACAGGAAATAAAAAAAGATTTCTTTATTAAAATAAAGTGAATAAAGACAACTTTTACATCCGGTAAATGAAAAACGTGGGAGTCTTGCTAGAGATTTTATGTTTCTCAATTGAAAATGTGTATCAAGTTGCTGAATACGTTCAATTGTCAGCTCAAAAGATAATTAAAACATTAAATGTTGTATTTGGTGGACTTTAAGATACAATTAAGACAGCGATATATCCATTTAAGGCACTGTATAATATTAATTACAAATTATTAGGTTGGAAATGAATTTCAGTCCAAGAAAAGGAGATTTTTGCAATAATATTCAAAACAAATACTCAAACTAAATATAAAATGGTGTGCCCAAACCACTCATATTGTCAATTCACGATGCTTAAGTTTTGTTCTTCAGACCTTTACTACATAGTCGATTCTATTGTTATACTTCTATGGGGTCATCCATAAATTACGTCACACGAATTTAAGGACTTTTTAATCCCTCCCCCCCTCCTTGTCACATTTTGAACTGACCCCCCCTGACGTGACGTCACTCATTTTCCAATTTTATGGATTTATCATAAAATAAAAAAACAGGTTATTCTATTGATTCTTATATTTATTGTATAATCTTTAATAAAATCAACATTTAGTTAAATATTAAAGTACAGAGACAACGGATGACTAGTCAAGAAATAATAGATACTTAATTATGCTAATTAAAAATACAAAACTTAATCATCTTGTGTCCATGGACTTTTGACCCACTCCTTTATATCATTTATTATTGGTAAATCAGGCACTTCATTTTCGTTCTGAATTTGGATGTCAGGAACATCTTTCGCATCAACATCTTCTTCTATCCATAAAGCATCGTCATCATTCATTAAACAGAGAATCTCTCGGGCACGTGTAGCCGCAATTCTTTGAGGACGAATTTTAGCGATAGGTAACAGCTCTTGTTTTTTATGTGATTGTTTGTGTTGACTGGTGGCTTTATGTGAAGAAAAATATAAGCCACATATGCTACACGATCTTTTAAATAAGTATGACTCGACACTAGGGCAATAACTATCATATGGAACTTGTTTGGATGGGATGATGATTGGAGATTTAATAATATCTGTATTAGCGTCGTTGTCATCACTCCCTGTGATTCCATAACTTTCTGATGTCTGTTTAATTAACACAGGTGGTGGGAAAAAAAAATTTTAATAATTTTTTAATAATTTCCAAAGACTAGAACGTCTTACTATTTGTAAAAAATATTGTGACTCACGTACATGTTTAGCATACCAAGTTGCATTATTTTTCAACATCATAGCCTGTTCAATATCCAGTCCAGTAACAGTTGGTGCAACATATTCAGCAACGACTGGAAAATTTTCAATGACTAACTTGCTCCAAATCTCAGCCAACACATTGCCCGCACTTTCGAAGTTTCGATTGTCTAGATCTACGTCAGTAGTTCGATTAATTGAATGAAAATGTGACCCAAAAGCATCATGTTTTAATAGTACACCAGTAAGTGATCGGCGTGGTACAGAGCAGTCAGTCGTCTAGCACCCAAGATCGCAGCAGAGCGGGAAACGATATTGCCCTAAATTTTGAAATGTGATGTCACAAAGCTTTTGACCCCCCCTGCCCCTTGTCACACAATGTCACTTCTGAGTAATACCCTCCCCCCTCTTCAAGGTGTGACGTAATTTATGGATGGCCCCTATTAAATTTTGGTTAATTTACAAAGGATTTAAAAATTTTATTTTTATTCTTTCAACGTGTAAATTTACACGTTAAATTCTGGCAAAAGTTGGTTGGATACCAAATTTTTTCCATTGAGTAGTTCTTCATAGGAAAAATTATATTGCAGTTCCATGTAAATCCACTCCACAACATAAAGGATGTGTGGAACTCGCTTATTCTTTCCTCAAGTAGTAGTATTGTAGTATGAAGTACTAGCTTCCTTTCTTGATTTTTCGCAACCAAGTCCGTTCCCACTTTTAACATCAATTCGAAGCCTTAAGAGGTTAGGTGGATTTGAGAGAAGTCAGAAGTAATAAGGTGGGATTCAGAAGTAAGATTCATGCACGAAATCTGTTGGTTGTAATGCTGTATTTTCAGTGTCGAACAAAAATTACTTGGAACTCGTCTTTTACTACATAAACGAAAAATGTGTATTCTGACTGACAGCATAATCATCTACATATGTACATATACATTGATAGATCTTACTGAATCCCCCCTGTATTATAATTGGAGAGAAATAAGTGACTCCCAGACCCTTTGGTTTTGAGTCAGTCATTCATCTCTATAATCGAATACAGTATTTAAAATGGGAAAACTATAACTATAAACCTTATTTACACAAGAAGTGTCTTTAATCATATTTTAGGCATGAATTCAATAAATTTTGTTTGGATTTTTGTTAAGAAACTCCCGCTACCATTCTCGCCCATTCATGGTAATACAAAAAGTAAGAAGCACGCTCCCAAATCTCATTAAAATATTTGGGGATAATCGTACTGGCACAGAGTTCCCTTAAGTTCGCCGTATGTTTCGGCTCTCCATCATGTTGAAATACGATTTGAAGAATGACCGTGTTTCATGGTTTCTTTAACTTGATGTTGTTGGAGCTGCTCGTTGGGCCGATGCCAATAATATGACTTACCATCAGAAAGGTAATGATTGATATTCGTTTCATCAGATCATATAACCCGTTTGAAATCCTCAACTGACCAATTTTTGTGTTATCTGCATAACTGGACTTGAGCAACAACATTTTTTTGGACAACGCAGGTTTCTTTTGCTTAATAGATGTGATTAATTTTTTCCAAAGCTCTACTGGCCGGTCATTCACGGGTTGATGGCTTGTTAATGATTTGAGTAGCCTCCTTTGGGGTTAATTTGGAGTTTCTATGAATTTACCGTTCCATATAGTCACTCAATATTCTTCGTCGACCACCAGAATTGGCCGAAGATGCCAACTTATTCTTTTTTTACACTGAAATTACTAACAGAGAGATCCCACCACAAACAAAAAATTATATATCCTTGTCTCAGAATTCTAACCTTAACTAGACTACTTTGAAAAATGTAGTAGACGTCTCACCATTAAACAACTTGTCGTAAGCGTCCGAAAATACAGTGATATTTCATGAAACCGATAATTAAAATTTTAAGTAAAAATATAATTATTTTCATCCAAAACTCCATTATAAAGTATAAGAGCCCATACACATATCAACTGAACTGTCAATTTTCTCACCACCAACTGACAAACTGCCAATACTTGATGATGATGAACTCAAGTGGCACAACCTTCAAAATTGCTAAAGTTCAATTTTTCATACGCACCCTGCCGTTTATAATTCCTCAAAATGAAGTTTATACGCATAAGTGCAATAAAGCAACCACATGTGGCGAGTGGCGCAGTAGCAACAAGTAGCCAACGCAGCATTTGTGGCATCCAAGTGCTACGACTGCCACGCAAATCGAACATAAGGGCTTTTCGAAAATCGATAAGGCAGCACTGCAACTGTTTAACAACACAAAAGAATGCGCAAAAAGTTATTGTATTTTATTGAATGCGTCGCTGTCACTTGTGTGGTGCAGAGCATAAGCACTTGCTTGATTAAAAGAATTTTTATAGTGAAAAATTCAATAATTCTTTTTGAAATTAATGTGCCGGCACGTTTTACGCCGTCTGGACGCGCTCAAGTGTTGTCTAAGAGCCAAATTGTTTTCCTACTGAAGTAGCGTGTGTTTCTTATTAATATACTCCTACAATTTATTGTGAACCGCATGCGGCGATTATCGGATATGAAAATATTTATAAATAACTACAAAGTTTCAGATCGAAATAATAAAAGCAAAACTTTGTTGCCGCTCGTGCAACAAAATTCCCTAGAAATACTCGAAAACTTTTGCAGACATTTTAATTTTTTTATATTTTTTTTCCTTTTTCCATTTTTCTAGCTCCCTTTCGTTTAATTTCGCTCTTCATTTTTTATTTTTTCCTTTTTCTTACTTTAGTTCTCTAGAGTATTTTGTAATTTCTCATTTAAGTGGAAATTGATTAATCAGTCGCGTTTCAATGACTGCGCGCATGCGTTTTGGCTTTGCGCAATTCACTTAATCACTTAACTAAATGCTTGCTGAGCGCTTTTGCGCGAGTATTTCACCGAAAATTACTTCTTTTCTCCTTTGTACTTTTGCGGTGACTTTTAAAACCAAAAGTGAAGTGCTGAAGTTTTATGGCACCCGCGGGAATTGACAGTATTTACTTCCGAAAAAGTTAAAATTACCCACAATTAATTGCAGAAGCATTAAAGTGTGGTCAGAAAGTGCTTTGAGTTTGACCAAAAAGTAAATATCAATTTAATTGCTCGATTACTTTAAGTTTGAGAGAAAGCAAGTCGAACAGAAAAGAGTGCGGGCACCTCCTTTTATAAAAGAAGTATTACATCATATTTTATTTTACGCGCCAATTGCTTTTATCTTGGATAATGTGAAGAGTTCTCATCCTTTACCTTTTGCTAGACACATTTTTTATATAAAATTCATTTATTATTAATCATACCCACATCGACGAATTTACTGCCAATTCTACAGATTTTCAAGGGCGACGAGTTGATCTCGTATACTTTTCCCGAAAGTTTTTCCTGTTAATATTCTCTTTCCGTCGGCTAATCTGGTCCCTGTAATAACTCTATAGGGTACAGTTAGAGGTTTTATTAGAATCGTCAGATATAGTTTTCATACAGCTAATATAGCGAGACGACTATAACTGATTGCAGAATGATCGCTGTGAAAATTCCTGAAGAGAAAAAAATTTTCCCCATTTTGAACTAAATAGATTTGGTGCTATCGAACATAAAAAGAAAGATATGAACCAATTTGGGATCCTGAAGAAGAAGCATTAATATATTTAGCCACCAGTTTTATGTAGCTAAGCTTTATTAAGAGTTTAGTTAACAATTACAAAAATACTTATACTAGTTGTTTATATCTCCGATGGCACGTCCGATCGCTTCGATGGTTTCAGGAAAAAAAAAGGATAGAATGGAAGGATTGAGAAAAGCGGGTTGCTTACAACTAAGGTGAAAATAGTAGTACAGAGTTGCTTAAGCATAATATAATAAGTGTAGTAAAGGGTTGCTTATATGTAGCGAATATAGCGTTGCCACAGTATCCCCCTCCAGACTGGGTGAACGGTTACGATCGTAGCTTTTGTGTGACGAAAGATACTCGGCGACGTTCTACCCCAGTTGATAGGGTTCCGTGAGTTGGTGGCAATAGGTCTTCGTTCGGTAGGTATGCCGGTTTTAGTCGATCTATGGAAATATTTTCTGGCTTTCCTTTTATGTCGATTTTGTAATATTTTTCTTCTCGGGATAAAACTTTATAGGGTCCATCGTAAGGTTTTGAAAATGATGGTCGCACTGAGTCATTCCTTACGAAAACGTTTGGGCATGTACAAAAACTTTCCTTTGACCGTGCCATGAAGTATTGGATGGTCTGATTGTGTTCATTATGTCTCGGAGTTGAGTAACAAATTCTGATTGTGTTTTAACTCGGCTGTCGTGTATAAAAAATTCTGAAGGAATTCGTAGGGTTGTACCATAGATTAATTCTGCGGGTGATGCTCCTAAGTCTTGTTTGTAGACGGTTCGAAGGCCCAAGAGTATTGTAGGTAGAAAGTCGGTCCAACGTTCTGAGTTGATGCATAAAATTGATGATTTCAACGTTCGGTGCCATCTTTCTACTATACCGTTTGCTTGTGGGTGATATGATGTTGTCTTCAGGTGTGTTATACCAAGCGATGTTGTTAGCTCTGTGAATAGGGTAGATGTAAATTGACGTCCACGGTCTGATGTAATAACGGCTGGAACTCCAAATCTTGAGATCCAATTAGCGATGAGAGCTTTAGCGATGGTTGGTGCTGTCATATCGGGCATGGGGATAGCTTCTGGCCACCTCGAGAAACGTTCGATGATTGTAAGGCAGTAGCGGTTACCTGCATGTAAGGGGAATGGTCCCACAACGTCGATGTTGATGTGATCGAATCGTGAGTCTCCTGATTCGTAGCGTTTAAGAGGCGTAAAGGTGTGTCGAGTGACTTTTGCTTTTTGGCATTGTTCGCATGCTCTTGCGAATGCAATGCTGTCTTTTTGGATTCCAGGCCAAACGAATCTGCTTGTCAGTAATTTTGCTGTAGCGCGTGTACCTGGGTGGCATAGCCCATGGGTGGTTCGTAATACCTCAGAACGGAACTTCTTTGTGATGAATGGTCGTACGTTTCCGGTCGCTGAATCGCAGATTATTTGTTTGTCGCATCCGGGAATTGTGAATAATTTTAGTTGAAGCGATGAGTTATCGTTGTTTTGGCGTAGAAGTTTGAGTTCTTCGTCGACTTGTTGGTCTTCGGCAAGTTTGTTGTAGTCTATACTGGATATACGGATTTGTGCAATTCTCGAAAGCATGTCAGCTGTTACATTCTCTTTTCCCTCAACGTGGCGAATATCTGTTGTTATCTAGGAAATGTAATCGAGCTGGCGAGCTTGTCGGTTGGAACATTTTTCGGGATTCTTCTGGAATGCATAGATTAGTGGTTTATGATCACTGTAGATATGACAAATACGTCCTTCTAGCATGAGTTCTCTATCGTAGGTGCTGTAACGTATCTGCGTTTTGTCGAATTTTTTGAAAAATATGCTAAGGGTTCCAAGTTGCTACCATTTAATTGATGCAGAACAGCTCCTGCAGCTTTATCCGAAGCGTCGACCCATAACGATAACTCGGCGTCTCTCGAGGGATGTGCTAATAAAGAGGCATTCGAAAGCTGAGTTTTGCATTCTTCGAAGGCTGCTGTCGTAAGTTCTGTCCAGTGGAGCTGAGAGCGATCGTTCTTTTTGTTTCCGGGGCACATGGCTAATAGTGGTATCTGCGCTTCGATCGCGTGTGGAATGAAACGTCTGTAGAAGTTTATTGTGGCTAAGAAACGTTTTAGTCCGCTGACTGTAGTTGGTTTCTCGAGATCATTTATAGCTTGTACGCGTTGCTGTAGGGGCCTTATGCCTTCTGCTGTTAAGGTGTGTCCTAAGAATGTGATTTCGGATTTTCCAAACGCTGACTTCGTTACGTTGAGTCTTAGGTTATGTTTTTGTAGGCGCTCGAAAAGTTGACGGAGGTGGGACAAATGTTCGTCTAGCGATGATGATGCTACGCAGATATCGTCCATGTAGGGAAATGCGAAGTCTAGTCCTCGTAAGACATCGTGTATAAGTCGTTGTAGTGTCTGCGCTGCGTTGCGAAGACCAAATGGCATGAACATAAATTCGAAGAGGCCGAAAGGCGTAATTATAGCTGTTTTCGGTACATCCTCTGGATTTACGGGAACTTGGTGGAATGCTTTTTGTAGATCAATCTTGGAAAAGATCGTCTTACCTTTTAAGTTGCTTGTGAAATCCTGTAGATACGGAATTGGATATCGGTCGGGGATTGTCACACTGTTGAGGGCTCTGAAATCTCCACAGGGTCGCCAGGTACCGTCTGCTTTCTTTACCATGTGAAGAGGGCTGGCCCAACTGCTGCTCGATGGGCGGCAGATGCCTAACTTCATCAAACTTTCGAATTCTGCTTTTGCTGCTGCTAGTTTATCTGGTGAAAGACGTCTCGGTCGTGCTGATAAGGGCGGTCCACGAGTTTCGATGTGATGAACTACTGAGGACACTGCTGGGCTTCCGAGTTGTGCCAAACGTGTTAAATTGCTAAACTCTTTAAGTAGGTTTGCGTAAGCGCATGATGTGTCGAACGTTTTTATCGAGATTTTATTATTACTAACGAGTTTTCCAGCCGATGCTATGGAAGTTAGGTTGTCGACTAACCGTTTCTTCTTCAAGTCCACAAGTAATCCATAGTGGCTTATAAAGTCGGCGCCTATAATTCCGCTCGTGACGTCTGCAATGAGGAAATTCCAAAGGAATTCTCGTCTTAAGCCTAAATCGATTTTAAGAAGAACTTCGCCATATACGGTTATCGGGGTACCGTTCGCTGCAAATAATTTAACGGTTGACGGCTTCACGTTGTTGTTTCGAGTGGTTCTAGGAACTACCGACGCGTCTGCTCCGGTGTCTATCAAAAAGTTGTACTGAGAAAGTCCGTCGAAGAGTTTCAAGCGGTGTGTGACTGCAGGTCGTAAGTTACATATGTGTGCTGCAGTTTTCGTAGCTGATAGTCATTCGTTTTTTTCCCAGTTGTTAAAGGAACAAGGTTTCCTACACGTTCGAGCGTTGGCGCCAAATTTATGGTGATACCAGCATAACCCATTTGCGTGTGCAGACTCCTGGTGTGTATTTCGTTGTTGTCTGTGTCTGCTTCGGCTGCGGCTTCTTGGTCGCTGTATTTTTAAAGACTCGATCTGCCTCGTCAGCTGAGCCATTTCCTTCTTTAATTCCTGGAGTATGTTCGACTCGTCGTACGTTTGCATGGGCGCGGCTGTCGCCGTTGGTGGATTACCTACCATGCTGATTTGACGAAAATTCATTGAGTCCACAATGGCGTCTGCAATTGCGATTTTATCTGCTACGTCACCCTTTGATGCGATGACCGCGGCTTGTGCGTGAGGTGGTAGCCGTGAAGCCCAGAGGTCGATGAGGACTGTTTCGCAGAGTGCAGTGCCGGCCACCCTTCGCATTTCATTAAAAAGTTGGCTTGGTTTTAAGTCGCCTAACGGCATATCGGAGAGGACACGTTGTACGCGCCGTTGCTGGCTGTCCGCGAATTGTGCTATGAGTTTTGATTTGATGTAATCATAGCGGTTTAACGGGGGGGTGGCATCGATTATTGCCTTTAGTTCCATTAATTTGCTCGGTGGGACTTGTGCCATGACCAGGTTGTATTTTCTTGCGTCTTGGGCTACACCTGTAGCAGCGAACCAGAATTCCAGTGATAAAAAATAAGATTCGATGTTGGTGTCGTTCATGTTGGGCGGATTTATGCGGGGAACCATGGCTGCATCCACATGGAGATCGGGCTGATGCGCGTCGATTGCTGATCGGGCCAGGACGCCTTGGGATTGATTCACCTGTCCTGACGGTCGTGTGATCGGGGGCGGGGTTGTTTGTGCATTGCTTTCGCCCTGCTGTGCCATCTGTATGTTCGTTTACTTACACGGGGTCACCAGTTTTAGCCACCAGTTTTATGTAGCTAAGCTTTATTAAGAGTTTAGTTAACAATTACAAAAATACTTATACTAGTTGTTTATATCTCCGATGGCACGTCCGATCGCTTCGATGGTTTCAGGAAAAAAGGATAGAATGGAAGGATTGAGAAAAGCGGGTTGCTTACAACTAAGGTGAAAATAGTAGTACAGAGTTGCTTAAGCATAATATAATAAGTGTAGTAAAGGGTTGCTTATATGTAGCGAATATAGCGTTGCCACATATATATTTTAGGGCATAGGACCTAGAACGCATTGAGTCTCTGAAAAACAAATAAAAATAATATCCCTTTGAATAATTATTTGTTGAATGATTTTCTCTCGTGCTATATTTGGCACTTCCAATATCTGCCACTCTGACGTCGCCTCTATCGCTTAGCGCCCACTCCACTACTGGACTGAAGTCCAGTGGAATACTAAGATCTTGGCTGCCATGCGACGCTCCGACTTTGCCGCCGACACTTGTTTCCTAACTGGTTCCCTAACGTTTTGCCCGGGATCAACCAAAAGCCAGATGCTCCTCTGCTCGTGCAGGCGATTCCACCTTGCACTGCTACTGTCGGCCGGCTTCCGCCGACACCTCCGACTTGTCACCCTTAGCCCCTCCTGTGAATTGGCCTATCCTGTGGACGATTTCGTCACCACCGACAGAGACCTGCCCGGGACAACGCCCGTTTTCGAAGTTGTTTTCGACTCGTTCTCCCCACGTCCATTTTTGTGTTGTTACTGTTAATGTTATATGGATCCCTACTAAGAGCCGCTTTCCACCTCCCGGAAAGTAGTCGCCTTTTATGGTTCCAAAGTAGTCTTATGAGGCAATACGTTAAGCCGATGTGCCGACCAGCGCAAAGAAGGACTCTTCTCTACCTACACCTACCACATCCACTTAATGATGGCGAAAGGGAAATGTACTCATGTAGATTTTTACGAGAGATTCAAATCTGAGGAATAAGGTTATTATGGAACGATATTCGTTTGTTTTTTGGTTTTGTTGGCAGTAACTCCTTGACCAATATCTACATAATTGGCATGAATAACTCGAATAAATCAAGTTTTCTTCAGTGTCTCACTTCTCATGACTACCACTTCAGACTTTTAATAAAGTAGACTACCCAAACCAATAAAAAAGCAGACGTCTCTTCTGAATATATTATAAGATCTCTTCATTTTTGTTAGGGTCCTTTTAGAGGAATTATTAAGAAACTATCGGAATTCTTGTGAAGATTTACAAGTTTTTTGTGAGTGTTAGTGAGTGGACCCAAATTCGAGGGTGACTAAGAAACCCAAGCGACTCGACAATACGGGGGCTGGACAAATGTTGCAATGACGAATTTACTCAGAATTAGGGCGAATGACCAAGGTTTTGGTTTTGACCAAAGACAGTTCAACGAAATGCAGAAGTAGAACATCTATGAATAACTAAAAAACTACGAATTAGGTGATGAACTGAGCTACAGGGTACGCAGTTATGGGTATTTCATAATCTCACGGAAGAATATATCAAGAAAATATCAAGGTCCAGTGATCAGTGTACTCTACTGAATACAAAATAGCGGTTTCCAATTACTTTTATTCGAAGATATTGATTACTTTTTCGTACGAGTATCACATCTGACCGCGAAACATTATTATTAAATACTGAAAAAGGCAATTCTTACGCCGAACACGTTGCAAGCACATAATTTCCGAAGAGTAAATAACAGCTTTGCCATAAAAATTGCAATTTTCTGATTAAGCACTTTAGATAGTTTATGAGCTTTTAAATAACTTGCGACAGACAACTTGTGCAACTTTCTCATTTTACTCTCTTTAAATTTCAATTAAGAGTCTCCAAACAAATGGGACCAAATTAGTGGGCAGCCGTTAAGATAAAACATCAAACATTTGCGCATGCGCAGTGGCAATAAGTCGTTAGCTGACAACGACTAACTGTCCACACATGGCACTGGCGTATGTGGCAGACTACATTACACAAGTCTGCGTTGTGTCTTAGGTGGGACACTTTTCGCTTTAAGGGATCCAAATTACGGCGTACAAACATTTTGCTGCAACCCACTGCGCATGCCGCTTGACAAGCGGCAATCAGCAGGAATTCAGTGCTTTTGGTGTCTCACAGTTGGCTGGTAGTAATTGCAACTGTGCAACTTGCAACTTCAATTAGGTAATTTCAGCCCTTTTGCGCTTCCACAGCAAGCGCTAACAGTGGGATGCATGTACTCGCATGTGGAGGCGACAAGCCGGTAGGCTGGTAGGTTGGATGGCAGGTTGACCAAGCTGACAGCCGCCGAGTGACGTGTGGCAGCAACGCTGATGGTGTTTGATGTTGCCAACGACAACAAAGCGACAATGCCAACAGGTTGAATGGCTCTACAATGTCGCAGGCACTCACTCATTATACACACTCAGTGGACAAAGTAAGCCTGATCGTGTTGTGTAATCGCCAAATGCCGGTTACAAGTCAGCAAAAATGTTCTACATTATCGCACGCATCACATGTTTGAGGTATTCTTTTTTTTAACTTGGAATACCCTTCTCTCAGCATTACTTGAGCAAGAAGAAAGAAGATAAACAAAAGCATAATTTGATGAATAGCACGAACTTATCAAATATCCCACATATTTTGCGTCAAGCGCGCTTTCAACTTGCAGCACATACCACAGTATACAATACATACTTATCTTTCCATGTTCGCACACTGTTATGGGTGTGTACCCGCTTCAAGTCATTTTCATATCATTTTGCTGTAATTGATCCTTTGCGATCTTCTTTGATTTGACGCAATGCTGCAGCTCACGGCTGCCAGCTCTTCATGCCACATCGTTCATATTTGCTTTCCACGCATAACATATCACTTACACAGCACACTCAGTCCGTGCTCTCTTCAGCAATATTTGCTTTAGCGCCTTGTGTCTACACGCTACGTAGTGGCTTTTTACCTCCTTGACATTCAGCAGTATTTGATGATCATTATGCAAATATATATACATATGTATGTGATCTTGTTGTTGTGCGCCTTCGTCTTTATTATCTGCCGCAAATTAGCCACAGCCAACGTTGTGGAGGCAGTCTTTATTTATTGTAGTGTTGAGTGGTCTCAACAGTTCCATTGAATTATTGTTTTTGTTGTCATTATTAAGTATGTTCGCAGCTTTTAACTTCAAATCATATACTGGTTGGTAGTGGACACGCGCCGTGCACAGTGCTTCGAGGAGGCTGTAAAATAAAAGGTAGTTTTAGTAAAAAAATAGTTCATTTATACAATCTCATTTAAAAAATGCCTCTGAAAAATATTTTTAAATCTAGCGACCTATGGTCTATTGTGCTCTCGCCTAATATCACAGTATATCATTTAACCCCGTCACGTCAAGAAATCTTAATAGTGGTCCAGGGCTGATGGATGTGAGATAGTATCACTTTGGGGATGCAGAGCTCCCATTACATAACTCCTTTTCTTCACGATCGCAGGACAATCAAGGGGTAAATGTTCAGATATCTCCGCTTCTAGTTCACAGAATTGATATTGATCCGGCGAACAGATTCTTAGTTTGTGCAGATGGCTCCTTATCAAATGTTTAAAAGTTTTCTCGTTGTACACCTCAAGAAACAATTGGAAGAGGCGAAACCCCTGCTGTTGCCACCAATAGTGGTTTCTATTTGCCCATTTCTCTTCTTGCTTGACTATCGGTAATGATGACGACGCGTTCACCATGGTAGTTCCTGTCTTATATGAACACTCTTGCTAATGGCAAACTTGAAAGATACTGGAGAACTCACCCATGGACACAGATAACTTGAGGCGTGTTCCGGTTAACCCGATACACCATCTGCTGTCTTACTTTTGCTGGGTGCTACTGCCTCTGTATCACTTGAGAATTCTTCCATTCCCTCTTGTTGTTCAGCGCTATTATGAAGGGTACTCTTTTGATGATGTCGTCCCTTGGAAGAAGAGCCATTGACAGATTTCCTTCGATGATCCCCAGCTTTCAGGCGCTTATCACCTCTCTATTACATAGTCCGAGTGTTGTCAGGACTAGTATTGTCTTATTATTGTCGCAATTACAATAAAATCTGCTTTTGTAGTAGACTTGTTGATAAGTCAGAACTCGAAAGTTCACTAAATACTCCTCAGCAAAAAATAGTTTTCACTATAGAAAATGGCAAAACATTCTTCGATTAAGATATACATCCTACTATTAGCTTTGCAAAGGTTATGAAAAATTACTCTCGTCGACATTTCATGATTTTCCAAAATACTGGGTTCTGCAGATCATCTAAGGAGCAAACGTTATTGTAAACCCTTCAGAGATTTTGTCAAAAATTCATGGTAAACTTTTAAAAGTTTTCTGTAGAAACTTATTCGATGGACTCGGTCTAGTATTAGAACACTCACATAAGAAGGTCGGAAAAATATGTAAGTCGCGAATTTATTATTATTAAACTGGAGATTTTACACTGTACTCTATAAAATTTACTAACTAGATTATATAGTTTTTATAAGCCTTTTCTTTCGGTGTCTCTTCTAGTTTGTTTTCATAAACCGAGTTCCAATTGTCCATCTTTTATTTCAAAAAGAAGGAGAACATTTGTTTACAACAATATCTCATCAAAAGCAATGCTAATAATGCCTTTGATCAAATTGAAGACCATCATAATTTCTTCAATGATGACGATGGTGATGTTGAAGGCTATTGCTGGCTGTTGCCTGTGGTGCTGCATACTACTTACATATATAATAAGGAATTACAATTTGATGGCAACAGCAAGTGGCATGCTCACATTACTTCTTGTTCATCACTGTTCCGTTGGTGTTGGTGCCATTGGTGATTGTGTCTCGTATTTGTCTTTGGAACATTCTTTATTTACTCTATTTACATACATAAACCCACATGAATATGTATTGCGACGCACGCCACCATGTGGTTGGACAACAAACAATAACGGCAGCAGGACATTAAGTCCACGCATATATTACGCCCATCGCAATATCGTTTAGAATGCACTGCAAATTGTAGCCGTTAAGTGGCTGCGGGCATTTAATGCTCCTCCACATCACAGGTGGGTTAATTAGTTCGTTGGCTGCTCGTTTGTTTGGTGGGTTGTTGGGTTAGTAGGCAGTGGCACCGGCTGTTTGTTTCTTGCTTTACTTTACTTAGTTGTTGGATGTTGTTGTTGTCTTTGTGGTTTGATGAGCTTTGTTTGGTTTTTGTGTTTGATTGCTCGCGCTGTCGTGTTATTAGCACAACGAACGGTGTTGAGTGTTGCCGTTTTTAGCCTACAGCGCTACAAGCAGGAAGTTGCCGTTTCTGCGAAAGGACATTATTGGCAACATATTGATACATATATGTAGTAGTTATACGCAGGAGCGCCATTTGACGCATGCGCATGCGCCACTGTGGCACTGCAGTCATTTCATTTTGTATTTGTTGTTTTTGGTTAGCAGCGCTTGCAGCTGTTTGCTCAAATTGTACGCTTTTAGTCTTATCATTTTGACTTGTGCGGACGCACATAGCCCTTGTTACATATACAGACATGTATATACAGTTGTATATTTAGCATTTGTACTTCGTTGCTTGCTGCTCGTTATTTATAGCGAATTAATAATTTAAATGGTTCGTTAATCCAACTTCGTTGGTGGCTTAGCACCAGTGTATTCATTAAGTGGGCTTATCTGCTATTTATGTGATTGGTAATACAGTATGTTGGTCATATCTGGCCGCAGCAGCTATTCATAGCAAATAATTGCTAATCTTGTTAAATGTGTAATTTGTTTGAGTTTTAAAAATAAAATCGTTATCAACGGTTTCATTTGCAAGCTAATTCACTTAATTTCAAAATGAAAAGTCATATCTTGGCAAAATATGTATACCAACTATGCAAGTGGAGGAAGCCAAATTGCTGAGGATATAATCACTGTTGGCTTTTCTTTATTACGAATGGTTTCTGAAATAAGAATAATTAAACCCCTTTAATTAAGGTTTGGTACCATAAAAATATAGGTATATAAGCTGATGTACAGAAATATTTATGAAATTATTTCGTAATTTGATAAATATTTATAAAAGCAAGTTTAAATTAGGTGGTTAATTAAATTTTCCACCAATTTATCCCCTGAAGGAACCTTTGCGATGCGTTATATGAGTTTTAGGTCGACTCCAAAAAGCATTAGATTCAAGATAATGGAACAGGTCAGTACAGAAAACTTCAAATGATTACCTTGCGTTTCAGGTAGAGAACATTTCTTCCTTCAAGTCAAGTCAAGAAGAGCTGATAGCCAGATGATCAATTATTTAAGGGATTAACATGGGTTTCGTGAATTCAAATCGATTTTTTGTTTTTTACGTTATTAATTTCTACAACATCTCAAGAATATTGTCCTAAATTTTCAAGTCGATCCGAATAATAGTTTCGGAGATACAGCCTTTGGAAGGTGTGAACTTTAAACGCGTTTTTCTCGGAATCGTGCTTTCAAAGTTGGTTGTCAAATTTTCTCGAGAACTACTTAACCGATCTTGGCGAAATTTTGAACAGGTGTTCGAGATACAATTTACTCGTGCTTGAACGAAGGATTTTATTTTTTTTTCAATTACAACTAGTTAAAAACAAATTGTCAAACAAATTTGACAGATTTTTTTTTTTGAAAAAATGTCTGCCAAAATTCCAAGTTTCACTTTTTTGTCTTTCCTTCGTTCAAGCACGAGATTATGGTATTACCTAAAACACTTTATTTGTTTTTTTTCATTTTGGATGATCCTGTCAGGAGTTATGCTGACAACGCCGAAGCACCTTTTTCCGAAGGGTCACCGGAAATTACGTCGCAATAGAGGAGTTTTACTTGTTTTTTTTTAAATTTAATTTAAATTTAAATTTTTTAAATAATTTTTTACATGGGAAAAATTATTGAAAATAGGCCAATTTTTACGCGACAAAACCCATGTAACCCCTTAATGTCACAATTTGTCTCAGTATGTTTCTTTGGGAGCACGATGACGATTACTTTGCACTTTCCGGTTCCCTTAGAAACAAATTGGATTGGCTAAGTCCCTGTAATTGCAGCTAGTAGCGGTTCCTACTTGTACACTTCTAATAGATGACGGCGTTACCGTTACCTAGCTCCAGATGTGGAATCTACTAGATTTCTCTGCTTAATTATAGTCCGTATATATTTGTGAATACATAGATTAAACTGGTTCATAACCTCCCTCTGGTGTTGATAAATGGGTATTCAATAAGAGCGCTACAAACAATACTGGATTCTTTGGCTTGGCCACCACGGGCACACTTGCACAATTTTCGTCTGTTTTCAAGCATAAATCGGCATATACTGCTGGAATTTCACGTTCGATTTTCGTACGAAGTTCATCAGTCGTCGCTGGCTTGATGGCAGAGACCATAGACTTGACGTAGACCCATAGGAAATAATCTAACGACGTCAAATCGCACGATCGAGGTGGCCGACTGACTGGGCCATTTCGTGAGCCAAACTTGGTTTTCAATAAATCGATTGTGACATTCGCTCTGTGACTTGTGGCTTCCTGTCGAGACCAAATATTGTCCAAGTCCATTTCATCTAATTCGGGCCAACAATATTCGGTTATCATTGAGCGGTAGCGATTACCATTCACAGTAACGTGGCGGCCTTGATCATCACGGAAGAAGTACGGCCCAATGACGCCGCCGCACCAAAACTTAATATTCGGGATGCAATGGTGACTCATGGAGTACGTGTGGATTGCTTATTGACGAAGCCATTCAGCCAGAAATGAGCCTCATCATAAATTGAACGTAGCGCTCTTAAAGTTGAGGCCATTGACTCCGAGTTTAGGTAGTAAATTTTAATAAATGATGAAATGGGAACTTTGTACTTTTGTACCTTCCCTATTGAAAAACCCTTTACTATGTATTTTGCGATTTCTTCCCTTCGAATAATTTAATTTTGGTTAGTAATTTAAATATCGACTTATCATGAGATCTTATTAGAATTAAGTATGAATATTTTGCTTAACAAACGAAATTTTGATACTAATATTATATTCAAGTTGGGCCAACCAGGTCTATATTTTCATCTACCCTCGTATTCTTATATCTTTCTATAAAGTAGACTTTATATCACATATTTAAATTATTTTTGGAGATCTATGATACTATTATAAAGAGAAAATATTTGTATGTACGTTTGTAATGAATAAATTCAAACACTACTATGCCAATTTCAAAAATTCTTTCGCCATGGGAAAACTACATTCACCCCGTGTAACATAGACTATATTTATTGCTAGAATCTCAACTTTCTGGAAATAGTTCCCAGGTGAGGTTATCAAAAAGACTCCGTGATGGAGAATCTGAAACTGAAACTGCAAATCGCTTGCAAGTCATACTCTTCGCATCGCAATCCCATGCGAAGCCGGAGCGATCTGCTAGTATCTTAATAAAATTATGCGAGAATATTGGATTTGATTTATAGTGGTTGCATATCAAAAATAGACCAAATCGATCGTTATGTTTCTATAGCCTCCATATATCGAAATATTTGAGTACTTTACTACGATTATTATTTTTACGGCGAATGTTTTGTATACTAAAAAAGTCAGTAATAGGAGGAATGAAATAAATTAGGCGCATTATATAGTACAGAAACAATATTTCAAAAATTTTATTTCACTACTTCATATTGAGAATGATCAGTTCTACTCTATCTTACCTTTCTTGTTTGTTATAATTCTTTGCAAAATTCTAGAAATCTTTTGATTGAAGGCCTTTATGAAAAAAATGTTGAGGATTTAATTCATATAACTGCATTTTCTGTATAAAGAAGGTATGATAATTGCTTTCATTACCAATGTACATATATACATACTTCTCTCATACACAGCCTCATCAACAACACTTGTCATCACTGGTACGAATGTATGTACTCATATGTGGCATGCCACGCATGTAGGCGTGCGACAATTTAAATGCGAGCAACGATGTTTTCGCACCCAAACAAATCGATTAATCGCGTCGGTGCAGGCGATAAGGCGAGTTTTGTTGCATTCACCAGTGAACTAATTAGTTCAACGGAAAATGGCAACGTGCCGTGAACAATATGTATTACACAGACATACAGCAATTATTGTAAGCTTTGCTGAAAGACCTAATGGCCAGCAGCACGCATAAGGGGGAGGGGTGGTGGCAGAGCTGCCGAACAGTCTATGCATCACCATGGCACTGCCAACGCGTCTTAATGCAATCGATGGCAATTCGCTTTAAATGCGATTATATATAGTCTCGTTGTGGTTGTTGTTGCCGTGGCTGCTGCTGCCTACGAGTGAGCATTTAATTGTGCTTAAACACGAACATTTTAATTTGTGCCACAAAGTGTGTTGCAAACGCATTGTTGCGCATGCGCATACACATATAACGGCGACTTTAGTTCAGCGAAGACGTAAGAAATAAAAAAAATAAAAAAATGAAAAAAATGGCAAATCAAGTGCCACAAATCGCGCAAATGAACATAAAAGTCATTCTGGGTGAATGTTGCAAGTTTGTTTTTAGCAAGTTGCGTGAAAAATCAATGAAATTGGCGCAGCGCAATTAAAATATGTATTCGTATGCACATATATTCGGATGTGTGTATGTGGAGCAAAAAAGGCCGAGAGATCAATAAAATTGGCATGCGAAATATCAAATGACCAACGTGTTGGTTGCACAAATGTCGACACCACACCACAAATAAAGTTGCAACACCACTTGCGCATGAGTAGCTCACTAGCGAACAAGGCGAAAGATCGCGGCTGGCAGTCACCTTAGCAATGACCAAGCGATTGCGTTCACCAAAGACTTGATTAAGTCACCGACCGAACGCTGGACAGACAGACAGACGTTTGGACCGAATGTGCGAACGCACATTTGAAGTTAGAGTTTGCGTGTCAGCGGCGCATTCATCAATTGCTTTCGTATTTGCTTGCTGACAATGAATTGCACTAACGCAAACACAAACACTCGTACTCGCAAAAGCTTACACACGCGTGGTTTTTCTGTATATCATGCGCATGCGCATGCTCATGCGCTTTTGCATCGCATCGCATCGCTTTGGACACACGGAAGCTCATTGGCACAGCGGCAGTTCACAAATTAAAATTCCGTTGGCAGGCAGGGTGCGTAATTAAAAGCGCAAAGAACCAACAAATAATCTGTGAATAAATGCATTCGTTTGTAACTGTACGAAGCTACTGCTGTATGCACTCGATTTTGACAGGAACCCGTATTACTGGGTTGATGTGGCTGGCGTGTTTTACATTTGAACGCACGCACTGGATTTATTTATGGTTTATGCGCGAGACATGGGCGTCATTTGAAAGCGTTCAGAAGGAAATTAGCGACATTCAAATTGTCACCGATTGATATTTATGAGTATTGTAGTGGACAGTTTTTCGGTTTAAAGAAGGTTGAACTGACTTTAAATTTATTAATATTAATTTGAGCTTAATAAATTAGTTCAATTTCATTTCAGTTCATTTTCTATAAGTTGTAGTAAGTTTGCAAGTTAGCAAGAAAAGTCGTTTTATCTAGTTTTGAGTCTGTATCTGCGATGACCCCTACCATATAAATTAATTCCTCCTTTCCCAAAAGTATAATCCATTTGGTCTCTCCACTATCAACTCTAACACCAAAGTAATTTAATTCAAAGTAAATGCCTGACTTGTTGCTCTAACATTCATTGCATCAAGCAACCTTCTGTCGAAGGAAAATGGCCCAGAACAGCTTAAGAACTATTGATAGCTTTTTACATAACCTTTCACAGTGATATTTCGCAGCAAAGCCAATGGGTTTTTCAGCTGCTTGGTTATCACAGGAAAATAATTAGACTTCTGTTAGAGCATACACCCACTTGATGACTTCTGTTAGTCCAGTTATCTCGGTTTAAAGTATTGATTTTTAGTCCTTTGTGGTTGCAACAACCTTCAGTGTGAATTTTGATGCTTCACAAATAGTTTTCGCCATTGGTACCATCGGTTTCAGTAACCATTCGTGCATTCTTCCTTGCTGGGGAGAAGAAAACCTTCATTTGTTCTGCTTTGAAATTTGTAAAGTTGAAACCGAAAAAATTATTTGAAAATATTTCCTTATTTTATAAATTAAATGTTTTCCCCTATTCGAACCCAGAGGGAAGCTTTGTAAATATTTGTAGAATTTATAGTAATGTTGACTCCAAACAACATTCGATTAAAGTATATGATCAACAGGTCAGTTATTTTCCGAAAACCCCAAATACACTGACGCGCAATGTCTGCGATGTTTCTTTTACGCTTCCAGGTGGAGAATATTTCTTCATTCATATAGACGGTGAATTATAAGTGGGTTGTTGAATCATTTATGTCGGTTAATATCTAAAAAATCCGATTGTATTCTAATTATATGTATATATGTAATATATCTTCTAATTATTGGTTATCGAAGATATTGTATTTCTTTACTTACATTAAAATTCTGTCTATAGTGCCCTCGCTTATTATCACAGTATCTCGTTTAACCCTGTCAAATCAAGGAAACCTAGTCGAGTTCCGAGTTATTGAACACGATACTTTCTCTGGAGAGATAAATGGCAGGACATTGAAGGGGTAGATGCTCAGGTGTCTCAGCTTTCAGGTCGCAGAATCGACATTGAATCAATCAATAATAATCACTATAGATATGTATATTTATATCGAACTCTGCCGCCTTTCTTGATTGATCTGTAGAAATATGTTAACGGTGCTGGAATATTTGAAATGGCCCTCACATAAGACATGGTTTTTCTAATATTTCATCCAAAGATTTCATTTCCGTTTGTATTGCCAAAATGGACCGAGTTCTGTAACAAGATCGATTATGATAACATATGTGAGGTAGTTCTGTGTCTGATTCCAATGGTATAGATCTAGCGATCTTCAGAGTCTTTTGTTAAGGTGCTTTTCATAACGCAAGTTTTCTCTCCTTGCAAAATGTTGTTGTTCTTGAAGTTTGTTACTGCGAAGTAATAACACTCCTTCACTTCTAAGCCATTTACTGTTCCACAGGAGTTCCATATACATATATGTTCTTCCTGTTTTGGTTTTTATCAAGGATTACCCTAAAATATATGACAGAGCCCCAAAGTATAAGAGTCCCATATTAAAGATGGGGAATGGAATTGCAGGATTAGTAATGCTTTGATCCAAATTACTCAAGATGTATTCTTGCAGAATTTCAAATGTTATTTGATAAGTGATGTTGTGCCTTTACCATCGATTTAGGTTGTTTATTGGGCAGCACAATACTCCACCAAGGCAGCAGGTTCTATTAGTCAATATTAGTTTAACGTCATTGGCCTGGTTGAAAGCAGCTTCAACGGCAATAAAAACCGATAGAGCGATCTCTTGTTCATCCCGATCCTATATTTATGTCGCTATAATGATTTTATTACACTAATTCATATTTCGAAGAATTTGAAGGTTTCTTGTCTAAATGAGATACGTACACATGTTTGCTTAAAGTCATTTGAAGTGATAATATATCTACTAAAGCGACAATTACTATAAATACATTTCCATTTCTACATGATTTTTGACGAAAAATTTTGAATTATATACATATGTATATTTCCAACTGAAGATAAATCCAGCTATTTCCTGTTTTTTGTGTTCAATTTTCCAGTTTGCTTAAACGCCAAGTTTACATAAATTCGCCGCTTTAATTGCATTCTTTAATAGCTAGATATTACCTAAATACTCATAAAATAATAGTTTAATTAATGAAACGCATGCAAGTCAGCACAATTTTTGGCAATAACAGGCGTCCTTTTGGCTCAATACTGTCTACACATTTAAGCCAAAAATATCTTTAATACCATGTTATTATGGCTAATGACTTGTAAAAGCACATCCTGTTGAAATTTTAAAAATTCAATTCAAGGCACACGCAAGCAAACAGCAAAATTTTTGCGAAAAGTGAATGAGTTTTAATAACCTTAATTGAAACTGGGTCTGCGGAAAATACATATATTTATTTGAAGTGGAATTTTTGGTATAAAAAATACAAATCTACAAATTCCTTAATTCTGTGGTTATATTATTTTGAGATTTTCAGAAATCCATTAACCCATGGATTCATAACAGTTATGCGTTTAAGTGAGATTTTTATACTCTCGCAACAAATGTTGCTAAAGAGAGTATTATAGTTTTGTTCACATAACGGTTGTTTGTAACACCCAAAACTAAACGAGTTAGATATAGGGTTATATATACCAAAGTGATCAGGGTGAAGAGTGGAATTCAAATCCGAATGTCTGTCTGTCCGTCCGTCCGTCCGTCCGTCTGTGCAAGCTGTAACTTGAGTAAAAATTAAGATATCTTGATGAAACTTGGCACACTTATTTCTTGGCACCATAGAAAGGTTGCTTTCGAAAATGAGCAAAATCGGACCACTGCCACGCCCACAAAATGGCGAATCCGAAAACACATAAAGTGCCATAACTAAGCCATAAATAAAGCTATGGCAATAAAATTTGGTATGAAGGATCGCACTATGAAGGGGCATATTTGGATGCAATTTTTTTTGGGGAAGTGGGCGTGGCCCCGCCCCCTACTAAGTTTTTTGTACATATCTCGGAAACCAATAGAGCTATATAAACCAAACTTTCTGCAGTCGTTTTTTTTGCCACATCCGAATACAGTCCAAAAAAGAAAAAAATCGGATCATAACCACGCCCACCTCCCCTACAAAAGTTAGGTTGAAAATTACTAAAAGTGGGTTAACTTACTAACGAAAAACGTCAGAAACACTAAATTTCACATAAGAAATGGCAGATGGAAGCTGCACTCAGATTTTTTTACAAAATGGAAAATGGGTGTGGCGTCGCCCACTTATGGGTCAAAAACCATATCTCAGGAACTACTCGACCGATTTCAATGAAACTTGGTTTGTAATAGTTTCCTTACATCCCAATAATATGTTGTGAAAATAGGCCAAATCGCTTCATACATACCAGAACTTTGACGACGATCTGAATCGTTTACTTTACAATATATAAAGTAAGCACTAGTGAGGATATCGGTGCAGAACTTTGCACAAATACTATGTTAATAGTGTGGCAGCCCCATTCTAAAAATCGCCGAAATCGTACCATAGGTTTTTAAGGTCCCATATATCGAACACGAGGCCCTCGGTGCTTCTAACCTAATATTATGGTTTCCAACTTTCAATGGACTTTATACAATATATATGACGAACATGTAGGTCAAATTGTGTATTATATAATATAAATAAAGTTAAATAAATAAATTGCGAGAGTATAAAATGTTCGGTTACACCCGAACTTAGCCCTTCCTTACTTGTTATTATGTGAAGATCTCTTAGAGCATTAGGTATGAAAATGGAAAACAGTCATCGGTGACTAAATTTTATAAATATAAATGTTCATGATTCCTTTAATATCTTTAGAGAGTCAGCTGTCTCGATCAACTCCAATTTACAGTTATTCTAAATTATTTTATTCTTCTTCGCTACTCTTTTACGTAAAAGCCTCTTTCACACGCCGACTAAGAACATCGTTGTTGTTGTTGTGATTGTTGTATAGTCTCAAATCATTCAATAATTATTTTGACGTCGGCTCTTGAACTGATGGTATTGGGCCAAATAAAAGTCAGGATCCGTTCCGGTTGCCTGTCGTGGGATCAGTGGGTTCATCTCCTTCGGGGCTAGTATTTTCTGTTAGAAATTTATTTGATCGATAAACTCTCAACTGTCCACTATTTGGTATCAGAAATATTTTTTCCTTTCTTTGAAATGAAGCAAACTTTTCAAGCCGGCCAATAGGTTTAACAGTGTCGCCTAAATCACCGAAGACACCTAAAGTATACCCATATCAGCTGAGAGCGAATCACAAGAGCGCTTTATGTGCAAATGTCAACTTAAATTTCAGTATCGTACAGTGAAATGTAAGTCTGCGAATGCCTGCCTTGGATAGTGGGTATCACAGTGACGCTGTGAATGACTATACTCTGACTTGTCACAACTGGAGTGGCATAAAGACACAGCGAATGCACTTAAGAATGAAGAAGAAGTGCATGTCAACACTTGTCACAGCAACAAAGAGACAAGCGCAACTGACAACAAATAACGCACAATAACAAAAGCAAACACAGTGATAAATGTCGAATGGGAAGAGTTGGAGTATAAGAACATATCACTAGCACTGTGAGGACCGCGTGCGATCAAACGTCACATTAGCGCTGAGCTGCTGTCGACTCAAAAATCGCGTATGGATCGTCGAACTGACAGTTGCGACGATTGAAAGCCGGCAGAGTGAGTGGTCCGATACACACAGCAAGAAAAGTAAATCAAGTCCAATAAGAAGAGTTATTAAAAATGACAAAAAATTGCAGAGCTGCCAAGTGAGCCACTCGCACGTCCATACTTCGTGCCTATTACACCAAGCTGCTACAGAAATATCTTTTTGTTTTGCTTTTAATGCGACTTAATAAACGCATGAAATCATCAACACTGTTGCCAGCAAAGGAACTGGCTGCAAAAGGAACTGGCTGCACGATGAACTCACTGAATGACTGACTCACGGGCTGACTGTACGTCTGCTTCTTTGAAGTTCTCTGCCGATGACCGCGGTGAAGTCAAGTCAGCCGGAATTGTGGCATACTCCGCGCGGTAGCATTGAGGCGGCAGCAGAGCTATCATCACCATCAACATCAAGTAACAGCGCACCGCCGCTCCACAGCCATCATAATCATCAACGAGCAGCGAGTGCAGCGGCCGCTTCATCAACAGTAGGAGTCACAACAGTCGCCGACGACGCGGCATTCAACGCTTGCGACGGTGGCTCAAGTGGGCTGGATTAAGTGCGTAGGTATTTGGCTGCTGAATGCCACCACCACCAACCACCAGGCACTACTGAAGTAGTCCATTCATGCTTTGTGGTAATAAACGAGTTGTCCAACTGCCTACCGCGCGGATATATATACAACAACAGTGCTCTCGATTATGGCTTTCGAAGGCGCGCGCACGCCTGTACGCTGGCTCATCAACTCGGCTCAATCGGTCTATCTGTACATATATCCCATAGCCGTGCCTCAGTGATGCGAGGTGATGACTTCTGCTTGAAGAGATTAACTTTAACGTGCCATATTATTATCTGCGCGTATGCGCCACAAAATCAACGGACGCGCGCCTCCACTATGTGTGTAGTGTGTAGATTGGTGTACTCGCGCGACTATCAGCATGCCAGAGACAATGTCATGAGGCTTCACATTGAGCACTTAGTTGGTTGGTGGATAATTTGGCTTAATGTTGTATTCGCGTTGCCGAAAATCACACGCACACACACTCCTCAGCCTATAATTGCCACAAAGCTCCGAAGAATATTTGAAATGTATGGCATAAAGTTGAAATGAAGGCTTTTTACTCAGCTTAAATTTGTGCCTTCTGTGTGCAGGATATCATTTGCGGAAATCTTAAATTCACAGGATTTTGTTATGTTTCTACCCGCTTATTTGTTGTTCGGTTGTTCTAAGCTTATGTTTGTTCTTTCTTATTTTCTTTTTTGTATTTCTTTACTTTATCAATTTGACTTGCACTCAAGATCTCCTTCTTCCTTGTTGCATGGCTTTCCGTTCCGCAAATACATACATTTTAAATTAAAAGCATTCATCACAGTGGCGCACAGATAATTTTCGTTTACCGTTCTTTTAATTTCATTAAAATTTATCATCTCACCACTAACTGTAAGTCCATATTTTTTTGTTTAACATTTACTTATTTACTCAATTTGCTGATGGTCGATTGCAATGCGTGGTAACAGGTGAAATGTGCTGGCCAAAATGCCAACTGTAATTGTTAGGTGGCATGAAAGTGACAGTAACGGGCTACTGGTACAGATGTAGTCTTTTATTTTACAAAAGTCTTATTATTACTTTGTTACACAATGTTTTGACTTGAAGTCACGTTCCAAAGTTATATCTGTTTGTGTGGACCTAGTTCCAAAAAAAGACCCTTACGGCGACTATCATGAGTCCTTGGAGATTCATCTAAAATCAATCGGATTAGAAAAATTAGTTGTATAAATAGATAAACCTGGGCTGGATCGAAGCTTTTCTTTTCAAAAATTAACAAAATGACGGCATCAGGAAATTTTTTTCTAGACTTTTGGGAAAAAACAACAGTTATTTGGTCTTAAAAATCGAGATTTTTGAAGCAAACAAAAAAACTTCGATCAGTCCTAGGATAATTATGTATTCTAAAAGCTGTAGAAATTTAATTAAAATCTACTGAGCGGTTTTCGAGTTACAGTTGTCACCAGTTCTAAAAACATAGTTTTGAGAAAAACGCATTTAAAATTTCATACTAGCGTTGGAGTGCTCGAGCGCTCTTTGTTATTGGTAGAAAAACTCGAAATAGATTTTTTAAAAATCTTGACTACCCCTAACCCCTTAATGATGGAACACAATATTTTGTGAATTCAATTTTCATGCTCGGCTTGAGTAATTGAATGAATATAGTTTAAAATAGTCCACCAAAGGCCCGAAGTCCCGAAGATGTTGGGGCAGCCAAAATACGACCTGTACGTCAGTATAATATCGGTTTAGTCAAGGCCCCAGGTTTTTTTTAATTATATGTATAATTAAAGGATATTTTTCTTACAGTTATTTTATATGAAAGAGAGAACATTTTAAAAATATATTTACTTTAATTTTTAATAGCAAATTTTACAGCTAGCTCTCTAAGGTATTCTATACCTTCAAATACCCTATTATTCTTTGAATATATTTATGCCAAAATCCCCTAGTCATCTACATATCAGTATGATCTCCTTAGTAACACCATTTTTGGTTTCTACATACATAATAATTTTACTTTTACCTTGAGCATCATGGTATTTCCTATGCAATTTGCACTACCTAATTTGAACCAGTTAAATTTCAATTTTTTAATAACATATTTTCAGCACAACTTGTCCAACATTTATTACGCTACTTTTAAGTTTTAATAAGTTTTATGTATGCCTTGCTGAAGCTGCCACTAGGAGGCTCTCAGTGTCAATATATGTATGTACATTTGTACATATATATGTATGTATGTGTATACATTAATTGTAATCGCAACAGATCAAATCAACCTTGCTGAGCGGCGTCGTGGTAGTTTTCTCAAGCGCATATTTGCATGACATACCAGCCGCAATGTACTCGTTTGGGTATATGAGTGCGCATGCGTGCGAGTGTTTTCAATAAGCTCATGCAAAACACCGTCAAAATCGATCTACTTTTAATCTCCTTGATCTGATCTTTAGTTTTTACGACTATTATAATCCTTAAACATTATTAATATACCAACCTGTAGACTACAAGTCGCAGGGCATACAATTTTTTCGTGCGAACATTGCACAGTAAATATGAAAAGCAATTATGAAGCTTACGCATCACAACCGCGCCACCACCACCAAAAGTCAATGGACTGTGAAGCTAAATGCAAAAAACAACAAAAGCAAAAGAAAAGATGGAGCAAGAGGCGGCATGCCAGCGTGCGACCAGTGCAACAATTATCCATTCTTAACCAACAGCCAAGAGCCACTAGCCAACAGCCAGTCATCAGCATATGAACATGATAGTTTTGTGTTGCATTTATTGTTTATTGTTGTTGTTGTTGCCATTGCTCTGATTCTCATTGTTTTACGTCGACTACAGCAGTCGCTTATTGTTTTTGGTGTTATTGTTGTTGCTGTTGTACGTAGGTTTGTCGTAAAACGCCTGATGTCTTGCATCGCCACTCGCCTCTGCGAAATGTGGTTTTCAACACGTAACATGCGCGATTTTTACGAGCGGCACTTACGCTCAAGTTCACCACAAATGCTCACCCATTCACTGTTATTGCTAGGCATTTCAGCTAAGTTTGTTGTTATTATTGCATTGCATATTTTTTAATGTAAAAATTTTGTATCATAATAAAAAATATTGTGTGGTTCATGTTCTCATTTATAAAAACAAGCTTGGCTTGGTGTTTCTGCCGATGTTTCTGGTGATTCTAATCAATTGAAGCGCCAAATAAAGAATATAAACAGTTATTAAAATTTAAGAAATATATTGCGTTATGTGCTATAAAAAGTTTATGGTTCGTGGTGGTTATTATGGAAATAGAAATTGTTTAGTATCATGTGGAAGTTAAGATAACGATTTTAGTGGTCAAATGTGAGCTTTAATGAGGATATGAATATTATGATATCACTAATTTGAATTTTGTAGAGAAAACAGTGCATAAACCATTGGTTTATCAGGTTTAAAATAACATACTAGTAGATAACGACAAGTAAATGGTCTTGTAAAAGTTTCTGACGGCGTCAAACCGCACGTCCGAGGCGGCCAATCGAAATAACCAAAGTTAGTTTTTAATAAATCGATTGTGACATTCGCTGTGTGGCTTGTGGCGCCGTCCTGTTGGAACCACATATTTTCCAAGTCCATATCATTCAATTCGGGCCAAAAATATTCGGTTATTATTACAGTAACGTGCCGGTCTTGATCATCACGTTAGAAGTACGGCCCAATGACGCCGCCGGCCCATAAACCTCACCAAACCGTAATTTTTTCGGGATGCAATGGTGACTCAAATAGTACGTGTGGATTGCTGCCTGACGAATAACGCATACTTTGAACATTGACGAAGCCATTCAACCAGAAATTAGCCTCATCGGATCATTTCATCAAGTTGTTGCTCAGCCCAATTCACGAACATACAACAATTTTGGTGGTTAAGCGGTAGGTCAAGATCTTTTCGCTAAATTCGCCACAACGACGTCACAAAGATGCCCAACGCTTGAGAACGACGTGTGGGAGACATTTTGTACTGTGCCTGTGGATTAAAATTTTTTCCACAGACGCTCTATCTTTGATCTGACAGGACGATTATGACGACCATAAATTGGACGTAGCGCTCTTAAAGTTGAGGCCACTGACTCCGAATTTCGGTAGTAAATTTTAATAATTTCGACTCGTTGTTGGATCGTATATCTTTCCATGATGAAATGGCAAACATTACTGAAGAGAAATGTCAAAAGAGCGGGAAAAATATGGCGTCGTTTGCTGTCCCTATCTTCTATGATGATGTCCCTATCTTTTTTTTTAGCGTCCCTTTTGAAAAACCCTTTATAAGGTTGAAACAAACATTTCAAAAGTTATAAGTTTTTACAGACTTTCACGAAAGTTGAGATTCTAGAAATAAATATAGCCAATGTTAATGGGGTGAATGTACTCTTCCAATGGTGAAAGAATTTTTGAAATCGGCGCAGTAGATTTTGAGTTTATTCATTACAAACATACATAAAAATCTTTCCTCTTTATAATAGTAGTATAGATAAAACTTTCCAATCTTAAAGTTTACACTTTAAACATTTTTGTTCAAACTAAGTTCTAGTGTCGTTTATCCTGAACAATTATGAAATGTTGTATTGGCTAGGCTCTATAACTACATTCGAATCTATAACATTTTCTTATCTCCCAAAAGTATTTCGCCAGCTTAGCGGCCAACATTGAATCAATCCAATTATTGATACCCTATTTTGACGTGAACCT
Source organism: Zeugodacus tau (assembly GCA_031772095.1). Taxonomy (NCBI): domain Eukaryota; kingdom Metazoa; phylum Arthropoda; class Insecta; order Diptera; family Tephritidae; genus Zeugodacus; species Zeugodacus tau. The sequence continues at coordinate 48,116,953 of CM062650.1, forward strand.
TATTCCAGTAAGGGCTTTCTGTATCGAACGGAACAAATTGTAGTCAGAAGGTGCAATATCTGGCCATATAGTATAGGCCAAACATTCCAGCCGCTGGCTTCCAAATAGTTTTTAAACGGTCGTCTGATCACATCAAGTGCAAATTACTACCTTGGCGTTATGGATATTCGGATATTAAGCCGTTGTAATTTTTTGCGTTTCGAATTGTGATAGTTGATAAATTTTTCATCCGATCTCATCCGATGCAAAAATGACTTCGTTTATCAACGCCTTATGGATTCAATTCATATCACACCGAAATTCTTTGCTTACGAATGTATCCGGCTGCTTTTAAACGTTTTGAAATGGTTGTTTGTGTAACTTCCAAAGAGCTTTTCTTGCATTTGGCAACAATTTTCATCGAGAAATGCTTCCAGTTTCAATTTTTTTTGTGCGCCCAAGACGTTCTTGGTATTGCAAGGCAAAAAAAATTGTTCGGCTTCCACCAAAATACGATAAATTTCGCCTGAAGTTTTCCTCTTATTAAAGTATTGAAAAGCACTTTCTAAACCACAAAGTACGACATACATATGTACAACTAGTGAGTTTGATTTACGTGAGTACCTGCCTACGAAAACCTAACCTCACGGTGCTCAAAAACACATCGGATCAATACAATGCGTTGATCAGCGCCCTGAGTTTGCTATGCACCTTCAGTACCAATTGGCATGTGGTACGGACACACTTATGCCACCTTGGTAAGGCCGAGGCCCATCCAAAACCTCTGCCGTGCTTTGGGTCCGGTTAATCGGTTAACCATGTAACTCCACACCGAGAAACCAAAGGCCCTCTGTCTGCATTTAGGTTTTGAAACCACAGCCAGCACGAAACTCCCCGAATTGAGCAGGTTAGAAGCGAAGCTTCCTGGGCTCCTGCTCCCCGTGGTACCAGGTTAAAGTCTCTGGTAAGACCATGTAGCCGAAGATACTACCAGTTGAACCTTACCATACTGGACCATAAAAATAATTTAACAGCTAGTCATACGATATATAAACTGTATGAAGTCGGTCCATACATTTGCGAAACCCTTATATAACAAATACCATGAATTCAGACGCAATGTATGATTTTATATCATATACATCCAGCGAACTGATACTATAGTCATATTTGAAAGCCAAGATGTACCTTAAAACCTCGGATATTTTAATAGATCCTTACGATGAGGCAGAGGGATAAAAATTAAACAACCATAATCTGATTCGAAGCCAAAAATCAATAACAAAGGTCCCCACATTCTTTCATCACTACTAAAATATTTTTTTTGGATATTAAAAATATGTTTACGAATATATTCAAATCCACCATTTTTTAATAAAAATTTTGCAGAATGTGACATATTTCAAACCTTTTTCTTCTTCATTATTGACTGTGCCTTTCGTTACTACTTTGATTTGCTGATTATTCACTTTCAATAATGAACTACCTTTGTACTACCGCCATATTTGTGTACAACATTCATGCTTCATGCTGAGGATTCCATTAGACTCATTTCTCCACCAAAAATCACTATTTATATGACCAAAACTAATCAGTATGCACACAAAAATACCATAAAAAATTCATAATTTTTAACAAATGAAGGAAATATTACAAAATCTCCTTCTTATCTCGAAATTAGTATAACCATTAGTTGAAGATACACATCACCAGAAAGAAAGAGCATTAATATTAATGACAATAAAATATCCAAATATCCTACAAAACCAGCAGCCACCACGGTGGCATTTCGAGGCGTTGTCAACGCGCAGTTTCCTCATTAAACCAAGCAGGACCCACCGCATTGAGTTGACACTTTCTCCACTGGCATGCCACCACATTAACGATGAATAATCCTTTCGGGTCTCACTTGTGCCGCATATCCTTTGGGGTTATTAGTTGTATTTATGGCATATTTTCATTTTATTGGCTTGTGAGTCAGCGCTCAATTCTTACATTTTTCTGCTTTTCTCTCATACTTTCTACCGTTTCTAATTATTTTATGTGCGCATAAAAATCCTCTCCTCGCTCGCTTGATAAGCATAAAGATAAAGGATAACTACACTGTTGCCGCTGTGTGGTTACTAAATATTGGCTTTAAGGGCTAATTGCAGCGGCTAGTTTTTATCCACACATCCTTTTCAGCATTTTTGGCTTCAAGTACTTGAATTTTTATTATCCTTTTTTCTTACTTTCATTTCTTTACTAATTTTTTTCGGTGTTTTCTGCGTTTAATGAGCAGTTATTGCCGTTTGACCCATATTTCAAGCAACTTACCTTTGCTGTTGTTGTTTTATTCCCATATATTTGCTGTTGTTGTTGCGTTTAAACAACTTAGGAAAATGGGTTACGCTTGTAACGTGTTTCGGGCAGTAAGCCAAATCTCTCTCCAACCGCTTACCACTTAAGCTTCGTAATCTTCCCGCTGATGAGTACTAATTGATTGTTATTAATGTGCGTGTTTGTACTTTGTGTTGAGTGAAGGGCAGTCAGCTGTAGTTTCGGCTTTTTTTCAATACTTTGCAACGGTTATTAACTCCAACGGGGCACACGCACGCGCTGTCGGCAGCTTTCTTTCGGGGCGGTCGCCCGTACTCTTTTTTGCCTTCTTTTTTGAAGGTGGTTTATGTGGAACACATTGATTGGTTGACTGATTACTGTTGTTGCTCATCAGCGGCTAATCATAAGCCCTGAGGTGGCAAGCCGCTGCTGGCGGTACATGACGATAATCTGTTCGGAGTTTCGTTTTTGTTTTTGTGTGGAGAACAGTGGGTTTTTACGATGAAATTACTTTCGATTTCTCGCAAGATTGGATAGAAATTTTTAAAAATGAGGGTTTGATAACGTTCTAGAATTAAGGTATAAATAAAGATTTAAGGAACAAAATGTGGTTTCTTCGTGACTCTCTCTGCGATGTATGAATCTCTCTCAAATCTTCTTAAGTCTTAAACAACTCGATAATGGGTTTCTCCATACATCTTCAGAGACTCTTGGAACTTTAGAACTGATATTTTCATGTAATGGTTCTTCCGATGTTGCTGTTTCTGATACGAAATACGAACTATAATCTTTATTTCGAAGAATACAAATTTTATGTGTTCTTCGTTGATGTCTTTTTACAGCAGACTTTCGACAAATCTCGATAATATTACAGTAATTTGGACTTATCCTTAAACTTTCTATAAAGTTCGATAAAAAAAATCAATTTCTATATTTCCTTGTCAAAATTAATTTCTTCTCGTCGAAACTACGAATTTTGTTCGACGAATATGCCTCGGCTGCTTTCATGCTTCAAGGTGGATACTAACCAGATTGGTTCTGGACTTGAGATCGGCTCGATATCGGTATGTATTTCAAGTATGAAAAGCTTTCTCAGAGAAATTGTCGACTTATATTCGATCCACTTACTCTGGTATTGAGTATAAAATATATATTTGATTAATCGTTATCAAACACAATACACTGTAGCCACACTCTAGAGTTTCTTACTCCATCTCAAAGTCGGTAACTTATCATATTAGCTTACAACCGAACAAGCGATGAGCAACATCGGCTTATAATCGTCTACAAGAACACTTTGTTGTTAAAATTGAAATTTTGAGACTTTTTTTCCAAAAGATGCATATCGAAAACGAGAATTTTCGCCATAATAAAACAAATATTTACATTAATTTTAAACCATGAAATATTTTCGCCAAAACTTTTATGTTTTCATTTAATTTTTAAACGCGTACAAGACCACCCAAGTGGCCTGTAGTAGGCAGCGTTGAGTGGTACGAGTAATTACCGCTTATGAAGTGCCGTATTGCCTTTTATGGACACGTCAAAACAATTTGTTAAACAAGTGAATTTCATCAATGCAACATGAAGAAGTTGAAAAGGGTCATAATGCTTAATTTTTATAAACACAGAAAATTTCATTTACGCTTTATGGAATTCGTCAAGTAATTTCCATGCTACTCTACTGGGTGTGCTTTTATATTTTTGCAATTGTGGATGTGAGGGTGTCTAGTTTTGGGGGTTTTGGTTTGTTGTAAATTTTTGAATATTTGATAGAATGATATGAGCTTATGTTGTAAGCGTTGGGAAAATTTTGGTGGAGTCTAGAAGATAATTATTTCGATTCATAGAAGTATAATAAGAAATCTTATGAATACAATTTTACAATTCTCTAACTCGAAAGACCATAATCCACAAAAAAACTTCGAGTTAGAGAGACTTCGAGTTATAGAATTTTCATTAAAACATATATGTATGTATGTATCTACGTTTAGACATGTATTCTGTAATTTTGTTTGTTGCAGTTTGCTATTGTTTGGCTCTGGACGTCTGTATCCCATGTCTTGGTTACATGATTTATGCAAACCGTAAGTGTAACATCATATTTTTTGTTAGCCTCCATGCGATATTGAGGGACTCCTTTAAAATCCTGTCTCGATAGAAAACTGTTAAATTTTGTATTATGCCCTGGTCCAAAAGTTCGATTTATGGAAGGAAATTTATATGATATTTAACTTATATTGGCAATTCAGGAGTTCGAGTTATGAAGAACTTCGAGTTAGAGAAGTTTGAATTATGGAAGGAAATTTGGTGAAATTTGATTTCTGAAAACTATTGCCTGTGCAAAAGTTCGACTTATGGAGATCTTCGAGTTATGGAAATTCCACTGTTTATAACTTCTTTTGGAAGCAATATGTCCACCGAGGCGATTTTAGTACCAATGTCTTCAATTAAGTTTAAGGGGCCTATACCAGTGTAACCTATGAAAAATTAGGCGATTTTCGTGATTTTTTTAAAGAAAGTATTCGATCGATTCTTTCGAAGTTTATTGCAAATAATGAGGTATATTTTCAGCTATATTTCAATTTTTTTGTTTTCAAAAAAATTTTGAAGAAAAAACGGAGTTATATGCTATCTTCCCCAACTGCTGCCATGATTCCGGGCGAGTGAGTTGCTGAAACAAAGAAATTCAAAAAGGGTAATAAAATTAAATATGTATATTTCCTATACAATGACCTGAAAAATATCAAAAATTAACAAAATAGCGTAGTTCTGAAAAAATTTCGTTTTTTAATGCCAAAATTACAATTTTCAACCAATCAAAAAGATCGTAGGTCATTGCATAGTAAATATATTATCGTTAAATCAATGTATCGCTAAGTTATGATGTCAGCAGTTTTGTTAAATGATATTTCGAGAAAAACGCGTTTAAAGTTTAGACTATGGCAGCTTATGCCTGCAAGCGGCCGCTCTTTAGAACGCTGCCAATCAAAAACTATTCAAGATATGACGTTACCGCTTTCACAGGGTATTTATAAACTATAGCAAAAATATAAAATATAAGCAAAAAATAAAAAAATCGATTTTATGAAAGTGTCACACTGGTATAGCCCCTTAAAGGGAAAACGTTTTGAGAAAATCTCTCAGGAGCAAAATGAAAATTTCAGTGTTCTAATGAGTCATATCACTTTTTTTCAAAACATTTCTTCAGAGAACAGCAAAAGAATTCGACATATTGTCGTTGGACCTATAACCTCGAAAGGGAAATCACTATTCGGAATCTTCGTTAAAAGGAACTTTTGTCTGAGACTTGAGGGAAAAGTTACGAAAAGTAAGTTTTTGAAACAAACATTGTCGCGTTTAAAATAGTTTCCATTCGATATTACGCACTTATGCCAGTGATTCTTCTAATCGTCGAAACTCTTCAAAATTCAGGAACAAGCAACGAAGTGTAAGTTTTTTCAAATGAAAATCACCAAGTTCATAAAGTTGCTGCAGACAAAGTTAACAATAAATACAACAGAAAACTATATCGTACTTCAGGGGCATGTATAACAACACTATAAACAATAAATTTAAATAATTTAGACAAATGATCTTTAGAAAAATTACCGTAATCCCATTATATTTCTTCAATTTGTTAATTTTGTATCGAAAGTGCTTGATAACCCTTGGAAAATCCTTGCTTTAACTTTTTTTGTTTTTCAAATTATTTCAAATGAAAACAATTGTTGATCGCTTGGGGAAGACCTCAATTTGTGAAAATTACTATATATATTACCCAAAACTGGATAATCGTATCATCGTATGTCTAAAAAGTAGTGCGAGTTACATATATCCTCCATAATAATGCGTTTCCATCTTAACCTCTCTAAATTCGATTAGAATCCTACCGTTACATTTGCAATATATTTGGGTTTCTGGTAATCTGGACATAGATTCATTTATCTTACGATAGAACTCAAGTCCTATTAAAAAAGAAGATCAGTCTGTAATATTTTCTATTCCATCTAGCTTACACCTCACAATAATAAATTCAGATATCTGTCACACGTTTTTACAAGTTTTATCTTCTTCTAATCGGATTCTGGGTCCTATGCGACTTTTTTGTGCTTTATATTGTGCCGCAAAATAGAGCTCAGGTTCCAACTGAACACCCTGTAAAATAATTGAAAATATTTACTTAATAAACTGTTTCTTCATAATTCTTGTCGCGGCATTGTCCAATAGTCCAACTCCAGCAGCAGATAAGAAGAAACAGCCGAATACAGTATTTACAAAGCACTTGCAAAATTTTAATTTTATTACAATTCGCATGCATGACATTCTGCGCATGCTCCCAGGAGACTCGCCATTGTAATTAACTGCTGAAAAACGCTTGCCATGCTATGGACATGTGCGAATTTTCAACTATTTTACAAATCCACATTGTAATGCGCATTACAAATATTTGCGTCCACCAGTCGGACAAAACAAGAAAATACAGAAATGCTTAAGCACGATGACTTTAACGGCAACAAAGCAAGCGAAGCAACACAAAAGTCGGTGACTCCCTAAGTGGCAGTGATTTCAATTAAAAATTGACAAATTTTTATGGCATTACTCGTCAACGCGGGCTAGCAAGTGCAGAGAGTGACTTTGGCTGCTTTTGCGCCTGCGCAGGCGTCCACGCGTTTATAAGTTGATGCTGCATGCACCCATGTTTCAAGTCGCTTTTACATGCCAGCGCCAATTTAGCAAAATCATTAAAACATTTTATGTACAAAAAGAGAAACAACAACAGCAGGCGTCCAACTGTGCAGTGAATAAGCCAAAGCAACGATCGGTTGAATACGGACCGTAAGCTCATCAACTGCGGTGAATTTTAGCCCACGCACACACAACCATCCTCGCTGGTCTTCAATCAAAATATTTATGCTGGCGTTGAAATGCCAAAAAAATATGCGAGTTATGCATAATGTGCTGACAGTTTAACAAGCAAAAAGTTCAACGGCGGCGCGTAGCAATTCTTACCAAGCTTTGTTGTTGTCTTTATTAATCTTTACTAAATATCGATTTGTCAGTGGAAGAAAAAGAGCTTAGCAGAAAGGTTAAAAAGAACAGTTGATTTTTGGGCAGTTTTTAATGATTGCATTCGAGCTCACTTAACTACCGTTCAGCTTGCAATATACGCGCATTTGTGTGGAGTTAGTAAATCATTTGATCTTAATTGATCCACTTTGTCATTGAAGTCTAACAAATTAAATTGCAATCTGTCAATTAAGCTGTGACATATTTGACAATCTTGCTCGTATTAAGTTATTGAGCTAATAATTGGCGTTATTTGTGACTTTGTTCGTGCTTAGATGCCATCAGTGATAATCCACAAAAAAAAATATAAAAAAATGTATAAACTCTTCAATACACAAGGTGGAACATTGGCAACGGCGAATACCGCAAATGACGGAATGACGAGCTGTATGTGTTATTCGACGTCATAGACATAGTCTAGCGAATAAAAAGACAGCAGCTACGTTGGCTAGGTCATGTTGTCCGAATGGACGAAAACACTCCAGCTCTGAAAGTGTTCGATGCAGTTCCCGCCGGAGGAAGCCGAGGAAGGGAAATGTCTCCACTCCGTTGGAGGGACCAGGTGGAAGCGACCTGGATACATTTGGGATCTCCAACTGGCGCCGAACTGCGAAGGAAAGAGGGAAGTGGCTCGCTATCATCGATTCGGCTATAACCGGCTAAAAGGTTTCAACGCCAATACTACACACATTTTAGATATTGCAGTTAAAGATATGGGTTTCTACGGATCTGCCCTCAAACCTTTTTAACTTAACCTACCACTGAATGGAAATAGTGTAGGAAGTACTCCGCTTTGACTTTTCGCTTCTTAAACAAGCAATCCTTTAGAATGAAGTTTCTGGTCCAGGTGGTAGTTTTTGATATAAATGATTACATTCCAATCATAATCCACAATATTTTATCTGGGACCTCATTTAAATTGCATTTGATTTTACATTCTAAAGAAGGTCTGTTATCTATACTACTATTATAAAGAGGAAAGATTTGTATGTATGTTTGTAACGAATAAACTCAAAAATGACTGTGCAGATTTCAAAAATTCTTTCACCATTGGAAAGCTTTATATAGGCTATATTTATTTCTAGAATCTCAACTTTTTTTGAAATAGTTCCCAGATGAGGGTATCAAAAAGACTAAGTGATGGAGAATCTAAATCTGAAACTGAAAATCGTGCCGGGTTAAGTCAACTCGGGCCTTTGGCCAAGTTAAGGTTATTATGTAAATAGAACAAAACTGTTACAAATAAACATTTCTGCATTTAATAAGGGCAATCTTGAGAAATATCACAGTATCGATTTCTTTAAGGAAACCTACTCTATATTCATCAAAGTGAGATGATTAAGACGTTTTTGGCCCATCGTGTTTCTTAACTCATTAATTTATCGTTGAAAAAGAACTTGCGCCACTCCCGTTTGTGATCATGAGAAACAAGTAAATGTGCAAGCCAATTTCTACGTCTAAAAATAAATAAAATTGCAGTTCCAGAGTTTCTTGCTTGTTGCTGTTAAATTGCAGTTCGTCGTCTAGGCTTCTCTTCGTAATCACTGACCATACTTGAGGCGTTTTCCAAAATCTATTCTATTTGAAGGGATTTTAGCTGTCGAAATGCTCCAAAACCACCATATACTTCCATACGTTTAGTTAAGGCAGACAATATGTTATCAATAATGACAATAAACACCAGAATTTCAAAACGTTGTCCAGGTGTTCGATTCTCAACTCGACGACTTTGAGTGTCGACTTTGTAGAGACGGTGAATGGTCGAACTTTGTATTCCGTTTACTTAGCCTTGAAGTTATTTGCTGTTAATCTTCACAGCCGGTCAAATTTGGCTTTCGTCTCAATGTCTGAAAATGTGGATCGCTTTGCTTGGACGCAATGATGTAATGTTTCATAAAGGGCATATTCTTTATTTGGGTCTACATGCGATTAATCTGGATTAGAATCTAATGAAACTGAGTAGTATTTGTATCTCTTAAATTCGCAAATAATTTGATTCAGTATGCCTGATGTAATCAGATGAATGAATTTCACATAAATTTCACATAAATTTGACTAATGCCCTTTTTCTTCATCAGCATGACTTGGAATATGTTGAGCCATAAAAGCGTCAAATTGGGCTATTAATAAGCCTAAATAATTCCTATTGTGGGGGGGAACAAACGATTTCTTTACTACCCTGAAATGCAAGACATCGTTCTGCTAAAAACTTTATTACGATAAAATCAATTTTTACGATAAATTAATATTTTTTACGGTGGGACTGATGTTGGGCCGCGGTCCCTCCCCAGTCGCATTGCAAGTCTTGCTACTTGGCTAATTCGGTACTGGATTTTTGGTAACGTTTTCCTAATCAGCATTGTTCAGGCTGTTCCATAAACTTTTTAAATTTAATATAAACTACAAAATACCAAAAACACTTAAGCTGAAATGTTGTTGTTTTGTAGTTCAACATATAATTCAAAGATATAAGTATGTCTGAATGTCTCTTTGTCCGTCCCTCTGAGATACACATGTATTATGATGGAATTTCGTACACGTTTTGTTTGGAACTCTGTGTAAGTTAACATATGTATATAAATTTTGACCGCCCCACAAAACGTCGTTTTTGAAAAACGTAACGAAACACCCTCAGGTACATACCAAATTCGATGAGAACTTCTGCTACTCATACATAGCAGCTCTTACATCATAGCTGTTACCGGTCCATACAGCAGGAATACTAAACGTTTTAGTATAGGAACCCGCCGTATTCCATCATTGGGTCTATAATAGGGACTTTCACAGTGAGCAACTCTTGGTTAGAGGTTCCGTTAGTACTTTAGTGTTTCAAAAGTGATAATGTGTCGTGAGAATATGTGTCGCCATTAACAGAACCCAGCACTTCTTCAATACTTCAAGAAAATATTTTATGCCATTCACTGTAGCTCCTTCGATTTATTCACTTTCTTTGGACATACAAAAAGAGATTCTTCGAGGAAATTTCAAACTATATTTTATTCCTTAAACACATCCATCTAGGTACTGTTTGATATGGTCGCCTACATCTTCGAATATGGAGTTACTTCCCAAATCTTTTCGAAAACGTTTCCTTCAATTCTATTAGTTGTGTGGTCTGCTGCGACAGATTTCTTCTTTTATAATGTGAACAAATTAATGAATATTTTATAGCATTCATGCCATTCAAACAAATTACTTCCTTTAAGCGTACAATTTAAACAAAAGCACAAATCATGGTACTAAATGGTTCTAGCAGCAGGACAAAATTTCACAGCCGGTGTGGTCCTGGCCGTAGTAGACACACGCTACAAGAGCCACTACCATTTAAGGATGTCTGCTAAGGTAATAAAGGATATGAAGGATATGCTTAAAGATGGCAAATACAATGCTGGCGAAAAGTGTGCGTAATATTATGGATTGTCGGCCGAATGAATTGCATAAATTTAATGAAAGGAAATGTTTTTTTTTCTGGTGGTAGAGACTCTAAATAAGCAATAAATGTGCACAACTCAATTATGTGGATAAGTAGGAAGACCAAGACTGCGGCAAGACGGTACTTCCGGTCAATGAATAGCTATAGCTGGCTGGTTGTTAGGATAACGCTGCCAAGTAATTGAATTGTCAAAAAATGTTGAGTATAAGTTTAATGGTTGAGGCAAAGGACTGCTGGTTGAGTTTGAAAGCGCTTACATCAGGTAAATGAACTCAAATTGCAAGATATACTATAGTCCTTTGTATTCATGGCAGTATTGTCAATTGCTCTGTGTATGGGTATAAGTACTCACAAAGTTCTGCCAACGAACGGATGTCCGGCTGTAGCGTTTGAGAGCTAAGCGCTGGCTCTTTTGCTGAAATAATTTTTCACAGTTTTGAATACAGAATTGTTTGTTTGTTGTTTTTGTTGTATTTTTCTTTGTACTTGTGTGCCAATTGTTGCAAGTGTCAGCGCCACAATGGCTAGCCGTTCGTACTTAACGCAGTATACCTACTTAACACAGCTCGAGTGTAAAGTAAGCAAATATGACATTGTCATGACTTTGAAGACACAAAAAAATACCAAAAAAAATTACAAAAAATTTAAAAAAAAATTCCAAAAAAACATACACAAAAACAATAAATAGCATCTAGAGCTCTAAGGCAGACAATAGCTGAAATTATATATCAAATATTCTTTTATTAGATTTAATACCAATTCATTATGCTGTCATTGTTAACGAGCGTTTTTCTTTGTCTTCACTGCTTTGTTGTTCTATTTCTTTGCAGAAATTGTGTCGCTTTGGCCATTGTTCTCGCTTGACACGCGTTTCAATTTAGCAATTGAATGCCTAACGATCATTGCTTTACTTTAAATTCACTTCAAAGTGTCTCTTTACCGTTTCGCTTATCCCGACACTTCCCAGGAATCGTCGGCAGGTACTTATTTATGCTCACAAAATTCTCCAAAAATCCATTTTGCCATTAATTCAATACGATTTTCATCAATTTCCTATTGCATTGCCATTAGCCTGGTTTTAAACTATTTTATTGCACGCATTGTTGTTGTGGATGCTAGATTTTCACTTTAATATTTTGTACCTTTTTACTCTTGGCGAAATATTTATCGCGCAGAACAAATTGCTCACTCTCAACGCTCGCGCTCCCGCTGCGCATTGTTGTTGAGCCGTCCATTGTTGTTGCGCGTCCGTTGTCCTTTATGGATTTTTGTTTTATTTGTCACTTGCTTTGTGTTCATTATCACTCGGCTATTGTTTGTTTGCTCTCCGTTTGTGTACTTATTGGACGCGCTCTGTCGTTACGCTAATTACTTTTCAATTTCATTACTCTGCGCTGCAAATCAACTTCCAACCATACACTGTGCTCTAGAGTTCCACATCTGTGCCGCGGTGTGCATCGAAATTGTCTCGCGTCTGCAACAGATGTGCATTGCGAATTTCACCAATCCATTTTCGAATTTTGTCAATTTCTTAAATAGCTTCGTATTGCATTTGCGCCATTGTGTCTCCTGCAACACCAGCACTAATCAATGTGTGGATTGTATGTTTTGTGGGCGTGTTGAAAATTAATTCGTTCAACTTCGGCGTTCACAACACAGCGGCCGATAATGTGCTAATTGTTACTTTGATCGTTATTAATTCGGCATGAAACGTAAGAAAATTACGAAATGTCGCAAGACATGAGCGATCGGCGTAAATTTCTTTGGACCATTTTATATGGATTTATTTGGGCGGCGATTTCTTAGCATGCGGCATGCTTTGTTGGAGTCGGTAGTGTTTTTATTTACCGCTACTTTTACTTAAGATAATTATTTTCTAGGCATTCAGGTCTAAAGTACATAATTTGTATTTAACATATGGGGCATTCTCTGGAAAAAAAACCACTTGAAAAAAAAAGTTCTTTATTTTCTTTGGCAATTATATATCTTATAGTACATGTAAAACCTAAAATAAAACATATGGTTTTAGGTCTGTGTAACGCGGGGTTGCCATATTATAAGGGGCCAAAGTTTTTTGTAAAAAAATTTTCGAACCGCCATAACTTTAAAACTAATGAACAGATTTTAAAACACCATGTGACTTTTTTGTACAGAATTTCTCAAACTTTAAAACTGTATATCGTAAAAATTTTTAAAATTAATATTTCATAGCAAAAAATTAAAAAAAATTTTTTTTGCACTTTTTAGCAACTTATGCCCCCTTCGATTTTTTTCGAAAATATCTTAAAATGTTCCTTATTTCATCACCTTTTTACCCCCCAAAGGGAATTTCGGGACAACAATATTTGTATGAGCTACAAATAAAAAACCAACTCACAACATGATGAAAAATCATTGATTTACGCACTATTATTATCAGAATTTAGCGTAACCCTGGATTAACGACGTGGACGTAGCAGACATTTAATCCCTTTTTGTTTTTTTTATTTTTTAATATTTTTTTAATTTTTTTGTATTTTTAAAATTTTTAATTTTTTTTTGTTTGTTTTTTTGGTATTTGGTTTTTTTTTTAATTATTACGTAGATTAGATTCAAGTACGTGATAATTTAAAATAAAAAACAAAAACAAAAAAAAAAATTAAAAATTTGAAAAATACAAAAAAATTAAAAAAAATATTAAAAGATAAAAAAACAAAAAGGGATTAAATGTCTGCTACGTCCACGTCGTTAATCCTGGGTTACGCTAAATTCTGATAATAATAGTGCATAAATCAATGATTTTTCATCATGTTCTGAGTTGGTTTTTTATTTGTAGCTCATACAAATATTGCTGTCCCAAAATTCCCTTTGGGGGGTAAAAAGGTGATGAAATAAGGAACATTTTAAGATATTTTCGAATTTTTTCGATTTTTATCGAAGGGGGCATAAGTTGTTAAAAATTGCAAAAAAAATTTTTTTTAATTTTTTGCTATGAAATATTGATTTTAAAAATTTTTACGATATACAGTTTCAAAGTTTGAGAAATTCTGTACAAAAAAGTCACATGGTGTTTTAAAATCTGTTCATTAGTTTTAAAGTTATGGCGGTTCGAAAATTTTTTTACAAAAAACTTTGGCCCCTTATAATATGGCAACCCCGCGTTACACAGACCTAAAACCATATGTTTTATTTTAGGTTTTACATGTACTATAAGATATATAATTGCCAAAGAAAATAAAGAACTTTTTTTTTCAAGTGGCTTTTTTCCAGAGAATGCCCCATATTACCTATGTGGTGAACTATTTCTGAGATGTTATATATTATACTCGTGCTTTAGTGGTAGTATAATTATTTAGATCTGTTTTTTCTTTGTATAAACACTGTGAGCATGAGCATTACAATTCTTGGGAAATTCAATTTCCATTTTATTTTCGAAACCATTTTTAAACCAAACCTTTATAGTTCTGCAAGGAACCGGTCTCTGTAAATTTAACATATCATCGAAATATCTTTGGCTAATTTGATTTTGGAACATAAACTTCATTCTCTGATAAGTGGGTACTTTCTTTCAAGAATGTAGTTGTCAGAGATTTTGTATAATTCATGGAGAATCTTTCTCCGAGTATCTTATGGGACGGTACTTAAAATTAAAATAAGATATCTCCCTAGTTCACAATACCCACCTAATATTTTCTGTAATTCTAACTTTATGTGGTATAAATTATAAAGGGGTTTTCAATAAGAGCGTTACAAAAACAATTTGGGATATCGTAGTGAAACTCTTTATTCCTGTGAAAGTGAATTCGATGCTATTATGAATGGTACTCGATTTTTTTTGCATGGCCACCACAGGCATACTTGCAGAAGTCCAGACGCTGAACAAAATTTCCGACGGTATTCAAGCATAAATTGGCAGATACTGCTGTAATTTAACGTTCGTGACGTAGCCCCACAGTCTAACGTCGTCAAATCGCACGACCGAGGCGGCCAATTGACTGAACCATTTCGTGAGATAACACGTTCACCAAACTTGGTTTTCAATAATTCGTTTGTGACATTCGATGTGTGGCTTGTGGCACCGTCCCGTTGTTCACAGTAACGTGCCGATCCTGATCATCACGGAAGAAGTACGTCCCATTGACGCTGCCGGCCCATAAACAGCACCAATGATGATTCGGGATGCAATGGTGACTCATGGAGTACGTGTGGATTGCTGCCTGAGAAATAACGCATATTTTGCTTATTGTCGAAGCCATTCAGACAGAAATGAGTCTCATTGCTGAAGATGATTTTTCGATGAAAATCCGGATCCTTTGTTACTCAACCCATTTGATTTTGTAAGGATGTAGGCCGAAATCTTTTCGCAAAATTCGCCACAACGACGTCACAAAGATACCCAACGCTTGAGAACTACGTGTGAGAGACATTTTGTACTGTTCCTGTGGATTTACATTTTTCCACTAGATGCTCAATTGTTGATCTGACAGGACGATTATGACGTCCATAAATTGGCAGCGCTCTTAAAGTAGAGGCCACTGACTCAGAATTTCGGTAGTAAAATTTAATAATTCCGACTCGTTGCTGGATCGTATATCTTTCCATGATGAAATGGCAAACCTTACTTACAATCCCTATCGGTCTACCTCTGTAGTGCCCCTATTGAAATACCCTTTATGTTAATACGTAGGATATCTCCTGTAAATTAGACCCATTTTTAAAGCGGATGGCGACGAAAAATGGACAACATACGACAATATCAAGAGAAAACGGTCGTGGCCGAAGGCCGGTGAATCGTCCCAAACAGTGGCCAAGCCGGGATTGACGGTCAGGACGGTTTTGCTGTGTGTTTGGTGGGATTGGAAGGGAATCATTAACTATGAGCTGCACCCATATGGCCAGACTCTTAACTGTACTATTTACTGCGAACAACTGGACCGCTTGAAGCAGGCAATCGACCCGAAACGACCGGAATTGGCCAACAGAAAGGGTGTAGTGTTCCACCAGAACAACGCCAGACCACACATCCTTGATGACTCGTCAGAACCTACGAGAGCTCGGATGGGAGGTTTTATCGTATCCACCATATAGACATGGCGAACGCCCTTGGTGGTGTAAAGTTGAACTCAAAAGAGGCTTGTGAAAAGTGGAGTCCGAGTTCTTCGCCAATAAGGAGGGGGGCTTCTACGATGAAGTTGCCGTCTAGATGGAAACAGATTATCGAACGAAACGGCACATATTTGAATTAAATCCGATCACTGTAACACTTTTTATAAAGCATTGCATGTTTGATTGTTTCGAGGTGTGTATGAGAAGAAATATAGTACGTGATCGAATTCGTGGGCTTGAAGTTTATGTAGTGCTTGAATTTGACATAGTATTTGGCATAAATTCATCTATCAGCCTTCTTATTCATCAAATCTGTCATTCTATGACCCACAGTTCATTAAAACAATTTTCCAACAACTCCATAAAAAGCAGATGAGCTCTAATATTATTTTAGAGCAAAAAAAAAACCACAAATAATCTAATTAATTATCAATTTTGTTTCTTACAGTCGCTTCTGACCGCCTTGCTTAACTCGAAGAAATCCTTTCCCTTTTCAATAACAACTCGTTTGCACAATTTATACCGCCTTATTGAGCATTTATTATTTCTGTGACTTATTTCTCTACAAACCAATAAATTGGGTGTACATTTAAAGCAGTGGGCATGCGTACAGACTGGCAATTAAAAGGGCGACTTCCTGTTGTTAATTAACGCCCTGTTAAACTCAGCACATATTACGCAACGCACAAGAACTTACGCTTGTTAGCCCACTTGCTCTACAATACAGTGTAGATGGTGGCGCTTAAAATGCTTTTAGTGTGGCATGTTGCGCGTGCGCGCATTACTTAGCGCATGATTAACGTCGAAGCGCCGTTGGGCCCAACTGCAAATACTTGCAAAGGCAATTGAACGATCGCTCGCGCAGCTGAATAACTCGCAGGCATTAAATTATTAATGTTCTTTGAAAGCTTTTATAAATTCTAAAACAAACATTTCGTCTGGCTTATATACTAAACGGCATTTGCTAACGTTTGTGGCCACTGCCACATATATATGTGCAACAAATGGCAACACTGGTATATTACAAAAAAAATATTTTTTCCTAAATATGGTAGTTCTGCTATATGCTTGTCATCCGATCCGACCACACTGTCCAAATTTATTGTCTTACACGAGTAATACATTTATATGGTTACATGTTGCACGGCAATTATGTCGCCACAATTTGTTTACACAAATTATAAGCGATTTATCTGTGACAACCAACTTTGGCTACTGCGCTAGTCCGCACAACTTAATCCATCGAATTGGCAAATATGGTTGTCGCTGTCTTCGAGGCTTTGCTATGTGGGCGCTGCAGTGTCAGCACGAAAGACTTAAGCGCGAAACTTGATATGGCTCGGTGGTGAGCGCCGCAGCAACTTCAACAAGTCTTTCAACGCGTTGCACAATGTTTTTTTTGTTCTGTGTGTTACTGAAATATACTAAATGGCAGTAACAATAAATATTTTACTAGTAAATAATAGCGTCACAACGCGCCTTTGCTGTAGTAAATGTCTTTATTAGCCTTAAAATGGCATGCACCACATTCGCAGTGAAGATTCAAGGTAGCTTTTTATTTTTTTTTCTGTCTTTTTTAGGCGAGTAATACATTTATATGGTTACATGTTGCACGGCAATTATGTCGCCACAATTTGTTTACACAAATTATAAGCGATTTATCTGTGCAAACCAACTTTGGCTACTGCGCTAGTCCACACAACTTAATCCATCGAATTGGCGAATATGGTTGACGCTGCCTGCGAGGCACTCCTATGTGGGCGCTGCAGTGTCAGCACGAAAGACTTAAGCGCGAAACTTGATATGGCTCGGTGGTGAGCGCCGCAGCAACTTCAACAAGTCTTTCAACGCGTTGCACAATGTTTTTTTTTGTTCTGTGTGTTACTGAAATATACTAAATGGCAGTAACAATAAATATTTTACTAGTAAATAATAGCGTCACAACGCGCCTTTGCTGTAGTAAATGTCTTTATTAGCCTTAAAATGGCATGCACCACATTCGCAGTGAAGATTCAAGGTAGCTTTTTATTTTTTTTTCTGTCTTTTTTAGGCGAAAAGTTATATATATATATATATATATATTAATAACTGTGCCAATTTGGTATTGAAAAGTAATGAAGGATCTTCCAGGCTCGTAAATAGAGCTGGAAAACTTTTTTAATTCAATTTATAAATTAAGCCAATAAATTATTCGAAAATTAGTAAAGGCATTGAAAATAATCCCAGTGGGGTTGAGATACATATGTACATATGTCTATATTTGCATGAAGTAATTTTGTATTTGTGGCTGTTACAAATTTTCTTCCTAACAATTATTTGAACTCACGCCACAGATTGGTCGTCAATCACTGATCTGTCTGATCTTTACTCAAGGCTGAAAACTTCTAAATACACATTTTTTGTATTTTGCTTAAAATGAAAAAAAAAGTCTTCTATAATCTTGTAAAATAAACCTTATTGAAATAATATTATATTTTTGTTTGCCCGAAACAAAGCTGGGTATTGATGTTTAAGCTCAGTATCAATAGCGTCAGGCTATTTAACTATCGTTCAGGCTAGACTCATTTAAGTGCCGTATCGCAACGGAATCGCTGAGAATTTCAGAGCTGATGAGCTCGCAAAAAAGGTCCGTATTTCACCAGGCTCAGGACGAGCTGCGGCTCCATTGTCCTCTCGTGTTCTAGCGCTGGATCAATGAATCTCTCGCGAGTTCGGTAAACGTCCTCAAGTGGAACGCAAGAGGTCGGCTCAACAAACGATTCACCTTGCTGCAGTAGGCAAAGTACTCACTAGACATTACAGATTAGGAATACATGCGATAAGGTTAGCAATCCTTTCGGACGGAAACGACCATAGCTGTATGGAGAAAGGCAAGGTAGAAACATCACGTCATCTCCTTCTGCAATGTCCATCGCTCGCAAGAGATAAGTTTCAATTTCTCGGTAGTTATACCTTTGAGGAACCAATCGGACTGGCTGGAATAGTTAGCCTCTGGACCTAACCTAATTAGTTTGTACATTAACCGCTGGATTACATAATAAAGTGAGGGTTTTTTTTTGGAATCCGATACAAATTTCTTAAGACGGCTAATATCGATTCTAGCCAATTCGCTGGGATCGCCGAAAAAGGGCCTTCCGAGGTGTTTCAACCTCAGTCTGGCAAAAGCTGGACAATGTAGAAGGAAATGCTTAGATGATTCCATCTCGCCTTCCTCCATACAGCTTTGGCAACTTGCATCTGTCACGATCCCAAGTCTCACCGCATGGGTACCCATTGGACAATGTCCAGTAAGTACACCCATGATGACGCTGAGATGGACCTTGTCCAGAGAAAGCAGTTGAAAGGACCGCTTACGCTCCACAGAGGGCCAAAAGGACCTCGCCACTGCACAAGTACTGGTAGTTGACCAGCGTTTGACGAGCTCATGCGTAGTCTGCATGTCCAGCGCTCTTGCGCAGGTGGACCATGGACTACCAATGCGCTCCCATTCCGACGTCAATGTAGCTAGGGTACCCTCCCTTGCAAGCTTGTCCGCTATACAGTTACCAACGATCCCGCGGTGACCGGGTACCCACACTAGTCGGATCGCAAAATAGCTAGAAGCTATTGATAAGGACTAGCACAGAGCGTACTGTCATCGACTCCAATGTCAACTTTTTATATTACAGGAGACAATTATGAAGCTTGGTAAACACTGTATGAATTAACTTAAGCACTTCCAAAAATATCGAAGACTGATACATAACTAAGTTCCATTCTTTCGGTAGATATATGTAGATTGGGAGAAAATTAACTAAATGAACTATTTTGGAAGAAAATGAAGTTTCATTGTGGATGTTGAAAGTATTCTCAAAAGGAGTCTATAAGGTGGACAATCTCCATATTTAGTGGCATTTTGGGAGTAGTATTCTTCTTCTTCTTCTTGACTGGCGTAGACACCGCTTACGCGGTTATAGCCGAGTCCAAAACAGCGCGCCACGCATCCCTCCTTCTGGCAGTTTGGCGCCAATTGGTTATTCCAAGCGAAGCCAGGTCCCTCTCCACCTGGTCCTTCCATCGGAGTGGAGGTCTCCCTCTTCCTCTGCTTCCACCAGCGGGTACTGCATCGAATACTTTCAGAGCTGGAGCACTTTCATCCATTCGGACAACATGACCTAGCCAGCGTAGCCGCTGTTTTTTATTCGCTGGACTATGTCTATGTCGTCGAATAACACATACAGCTCATCGTTCCATCGTCTGCGGTATTCGCCGTTGCCAATTCTTAAGGGACCATAAATCTTCCGCAAAACCTTTCTCTCGAAAACTCCTAGTGCCGTCTCATCGGATGTTGACATCGTCCACGCTTCTGCACCGTAAAGTAGGACGGGAATGATGAGAGACTTGTAGAGTTTGGTTTTTGTTCGTCGAGAGAGGACTTTACTTTTCAATTGCCTACTTAGTCCATAGTAGCACCTGTTGGCAAGAGTGATTCTGCGTTGGATTTCCAGGCTGACATTGTTATTGGTGTTAATGCTGGTTCCCAGGTAGACGAAATTATCTACAACTTCAAAGTTATGACTGTCAACAGTGACGTGGGAGCCAAGACGCGAATGCGCTGACTGTTTGTTTGACGACAGGAGATATTTCGTCTTGTCCTCGTTCACCACCAGACCCATACGCTTCGCTTCCTTATCCAGTCTGGAGAAAGCAGAACTAACGGCGCGGGTGTTGTTTCCGATGATATCGATATCATCGGCGTACGCCAGTAGCTGTACACTCTTATAAAAGATTGTACCTTCTCGATTTAGCTCTGCAGCTCGTATTATTTTCTCCAGCATCAGGTTAAAGAAATCACACGAGAGTGAGTCACCTTGTCTGAAACCTCGTCTGGTATCGAACGGCTCGGAGAGGTCCTTCCCGATCCTGACGGAGCTTTTGGTGTTGCTCAACGTCAGCTTACACAGCCGTATTAGTTTTGCGGGGATACCAAATTCAGACATCGCGGCATAAAGGCAGCTCCTTTTCGTGCTGTCGAAAGCAGCTTTAAAGTCGACAAAGAGATGGTGTGTGTCGATCCTATTTTAACGGGTCTTCTCCAAAATTTGGCGCATGGTGAATATCTGGTCTGTTGTTGATTTTCCAGGTCTAAAGCCACACTGATAAGGTCCAATCAGTTTGTTGACGGTGGGCTTTAGTCTTTCACACAATACGCTCGACAGAACCTTATACGCGATGTTGAGGAGGCTTATCCCACGGTAATTGGCGCAAATTGTGGGGTCTCCCTTTTTGTGTATTGGGCAGAGTACACTGAGATTCCAATCGTCGGGCATGCTTTCTTCCGACCATATTTCGCAAAGCAGCTGATGCATGCACCTTATCAGCTCTTCGCCGCCGTATTTGAATAGCTCGGCCGGCAATCCATCGGCCCCCGCCGCCTTATTGTTCTTCAAGCGGGTAATTGCTATTCGAATTTCTTCACGGTCGGGCAATGGAACATCTGCTCCATCGTCGTCGATTGGGGAATCGGGTTCGCCATCTCCTGGTGTTGTACTTTCACTGCCATTCAGCAGGCTGGAGAAGTGTTCCCTCCACAAACTCATTATACTCTGGTCATCAATAACTAGATCACCTCTGGGGGTCCTACAGGAGTGTGCTCCGGTCTTGAAACCTTCAGTTAGTCGCCGGATCTTTTCGTAAAATTTTCGAGCATTACCCCTGTCGGCCAGCTTGTCAAGCTCTTCATACTCACGCATTTCGGCCTCTTTCTTTTTTTGTCTGCAAATGCGTCTCGCTTCCCTCGCTTCCTAAATGAACTATTTTGGAAGAAAATGAAGTTTCATTGTGGATGTTGAAAGTATTCTCAAAAGGAGTCTATAAGGTGGACAATCTCCATATTTAGTGGCATTTTGGGAGTAGTATTAATCTAATAAAATTGTCTCCGAAAGTCATTTACCAAGCCTACTTTGATAAATCGGTTGCTATGGCATATTTCACACCAAGGAATTTTTAAAGTTATCTTACTACTGATGAGATCAATAGGCTGATATATATTCAATTACCATATCCGTAGTTATTTTAAGTAAATATGGTCCTCCTAAACTTCTAACCTCAAGAATTTACTTAATCTCCAGAATATACCAACAAATCTTCATTCATTCATTTGCATATAAGTACTAATACATCCTCTTCTATAAGTATTTTTCAATCAACCAGCTTACTACAAACAAGACCAGTGCATACAAAATATTTCGCAGTAGCATACAAGGCATTGCACAGTAGGCGTCAATGTCTCGGACAGCAGTCCGTCCATGAGACTCCAAGCCACCAGAGCAACACACAGCTTACATGCCATTACTAACTACATATTACTTCATAAGTACGTGGCAGTATATGGCTCCCCATACGACATATCACTTAAATTATTCCCACTCTTGCACGCCATACACCTTCCCACTCCTACTCCTGCTGTCGCAATGTTTCCCCCACACGGTGGAGTAGCACTTAAATCCCTAAGATTGATGTTAACGGGAAGCAAATGCATTTCACTTGGACATCAATATTAAGAGTTTCCTCTGAATTGTTTCTCTGTTTGTTGTTGTTGCTGTTGTTGAATATTACTTGATCCCCACTCGGTGCTTGTATGCTTGCCGGCTTCACTATGTTGCCTCACTAGGTACGTATGGGATAAAATGCAATTTAACAATAGCATTGGCTATACACTTGTAAGCGATCACTGTTTTGCTGTTGTTGCAAGGCTAGGCTGTCCGTCCGTCTGTCTGTCAGTCCCCTAACTCTACCTTGCAGGCCTCATTGTCCGCATCGTTCATTGTTCACGCGCGTATTTATGTCCGTCTGTCAGCGTATTTAACATATAGAACAACAACGACCAACAACAACAGGCTATTGAAGAGTCTTGCTTGCACGTGTGTGTGTGTGTGTTGACTTGGCTGTACAAGTGTAAATTTTATTGCAACTTTAATCTTGATGCAATGTCGATCGAGGTTTCACTTGCAATACAACAACACATATGCAATATACATACATACAATAACATAAGTATTTGTAGCTCCACAGTATGTATTACCAAACAACAACAATTAGCGTCGAACAATAGCTTGCGAGTAGTGTGTGTTGCAACACTGCATTGCTGCGTCAGCAATCTTTTTGCACCGGAAAGCGAATTTATTTTCGCGATTTCCGGTTGATTATTTCGTCTGGACAAAGCGGTAAATATGCTTCCTTGTTTGCCATACTGGCATGCTGTTGTTGTTTCCTTGCTGTTAAGTGTGTGATACTGTAGGGCATTTTTCTTCACTCTCGCCATTCAATCATCCAGACCTGTGTGTACTCACATAAACAAACAGACATACTTATAGACATACAAACTTGCATTGTTGTTTTTGTTTTGCTGTCTTTCAACTTTCATGTGCGCACTAATGTGGAGAAAGATTTTTGAAATTTATGATAGGAAATTGCATAATTTAATTGCCACTGGGCGTAGTTTATCTTAAAGGGCAGAAGTGTTAAACTTTCTGTTGCGCTTATGTAAGGTTGATGATGAGAATGATGCGTTTGAGTTCATTGTAAAGTGGCAGCAAAAAATTGTTTCAATTATTACATTATTTTTAGTTAAGAAGCATTATATTTTTGATGTGGGATAGGTAGGAGTGCAACCCCGTTTTTATTCCTGGCTGTGTAATTTTGATGTACTAGTCGTAGACTGTATAGAAAGGGATTGGGGTAAGATGATATCCAAAAAGCAGAAATTTTATAAGATTTAATCCACCTCCGAACGCCTGTTCTTTCCAGATGAAACATCTTCATGTTCTTGGAAAATTTGTTTACAAACGCGGATAGTTTTATAATTCTCATTTTCTTCTCTGATCTGCAGAGATCAATTAAGTATTTTGAATTCATTCCACCACAGTCTGGAACCATTTCTTTACTCGCTATATTCTTTGTTGCGGTCATTACACCAGATTAGGTTAAGCTTAAGGCAGTTTGGTGATAGGACCGTTCTTTGTTACGCCAAAACTCCTAGGTGTGCCTTAAAGACTCCGGATGCGCCAATATTAATTCCAGAAAATTTGTTGTTCCAATCTCAGCCTAGCGAATGCTGGGCAGCCGAAAAGAAAGATTGGTTCAACGGAAATGATGGTTCCAATTCACAATAACTTTTACAATTTCAGTGCTTTAAAATTGTTATGCTCACAGATGTTACAGAGTGTCCAGTTAAAAAATCGTGCCTTCGTAGCACCGCAAAAGCTTATTGACCAGCACTCAACATTCCCAATCTCATGATATTGAGGGGAGAGGACAATTTTCTATAAGCTTATTCGCTTTACTAGTTACTATACTATCAGTCCGAATTTAATAAGAACATACTTTTCTGTGCAGTATTGCCACTGTCCGAGTGAATTCTCAACTCTCTGAAGGGTACTACACTCCGGAATTATTTATTGCTTATTTGATTGCAGCTACCTCTGCTTGAAAGAAATATTAGAACCTTGAAATTACAGTTATTTAAAATAGTTCTTTACAGGTTAGGTTAGGTTAAAGGTCAGTCTAAAGTCGTTAGTCCTTTTGTGATGCCGCAAACTCCACAAAATGGATGCCCAAAACCTTCAATCGACGACAAAGTGCTTTGAGTCTTTTACGAATTTATTGAGACATCTAATTTGTATTTGGGACAGTTTCAATAGTTCTCTCAAGTTCGTCCTACCAAGATGTTTAAGCCGTAGTCAAGAAAAAGCAGGACATTGAAGGAAAAAGTGTCTCGATCCTCTTCTTTCTTCCATGCATCTTTGGCAATTGGCATCCGACAGAATATTTAGACGCACGGTATGTAGCTCCATCGGACTGTAAGGACTCCTATGGCGAGCTGAACCTTGATAAGAGCAGTCACACAGGTACTGATCATTGTCCAACGCCTACCGTTGAGCTTTTAACGAATTTGTTAAGGCTACTAATTTGTATTCGGGACAGCTCCAAGATGTTTGAGCCGTAGTCTAGCGGAAGCAGTAGAAGATAAAGTGTTTCAAAGTATAAATGTCACCTTATTCCATTCAGCTTTGGTAGTTTGCCTTACGAAATGTAACCCCATCGGGCAGTGTCCAGTAAGGACTCCTACCAATACGGTGAGTTGAACCTTGCTAAGAACAAATAGCTCAGTAGATCTCTGTGATCAACCTTAGGCCAAAATGATCTCGCAGTCAAACAGGTACTGGTCATTGTCCAACGCCCAAACGTGTTCATTCAACGATCACTAATGCAACGTGGAGAGTCAGGATTATAGTGAGCACCAGCTTGTTCTCAATTTGATGAGATTGCAGCTTGAGCGCCCTTACGCGCAAGCTCAACGGCTCTGCAGTTCCAGCGATATCGCTATTCACCTACATATCGTACGTAATATCAACAGGATCTGTACATAGAATGACATTGAGTACCAGTGTCAAGCTCCCAGCTTAAACAAGTACCAACGAGGTAACCGTTGGTCTTAGTTTTGGAACTCAAGTATATATTAGTAGTAGTTATGCCAAGAGTTAGGGTAATAGAGAGGAAAAAGAACTTGGAGGATTCCTGAAAGAGTATCATAATTAGATAATATTTGTATCTACGTCAATGAATTTCGATTAGAATAAGAAAGTAAAAAGGAGGACTGCAAATTTTCAATCTAGCCTTTCTTTTTACCATTTCTGAGTTGTTGTCCTTAATACTAATTAGTACCAAAAGACATTTATCTTTGTGTTTGATTGTATAAATACTTAATAAATGAGCTCCACTCAGCGCCAAGTACGCTGCCACATATCCCCATGCAATTGCATAACTAAAGTTGTTTATCAATAAATTCATCGCCAGTGAGCGGCTCCAAAATATTGGTATTAGCGCGCTGGATGAGCGAGCAGCTGCAGCATAAACCAAATGAATATGTTGAAAAAAAAAGAATTGAAAATGAAAAATGAAATAAACCAAACGGCAATAAAGCAAAGGAGCAACCAAAGTGTGTGCGCCCCTGCCAACAACAATAACAAGAGCAACAACAACTTAAGCGGCTCTAACACACGTGTGACCAGCTCGAAAACACAAAAAAAATTAAAAAGAAAAGAAAAATTTGTTTGCGCAACTGAATGAACGGAACCAGGGTTCAAAATATAAAAAAAATAATAATAATAAAAAATACATACGTACATACAAACATTTCATTTCTTCCCCCATCATGCTCCTTTGTGATCCTTTGGCATGGTGTGTAGTACGTTGTGTTGTTTTTATGGCAGTCATCGCTACATTTTGTTGCATCTTTAAGTTTTCTTTAAGGATTATTAAAGGCGCGCATATCAACATTATTAGTTGTTTGGTTGCGCCGCACAGTGGTGCCGCTTCATACAAGCCGCGGCAAAAAATAGAAGGAATCGAGGTAGGGCTTTGAAATTTGGCACACATCTCTCATTTTGCCAAATTAGATGAAAAAAAAAAATTTGTTAAAATCCGCCCACAACTACGCCCACCTCCCATATAACATAACCAATAAATATTCAAAAATGATCATATATTATTAATTATTTATTCAAAAAGTAATTTTTTAACATCATCGTCCAATTCTAAAGTTTTATTTTTGGGATTTGTTCTGAAACCATTAATAAAAGGATCAGATGAAGCTAAAAGCAAGTACATTACATTTTGATTTGTAGAAATTCTGTCGCATTTTCTAGAATGATTAAGCCTATATTTCTTGTAATCTTTATTGCGAGCTTCTTGAGCCTCCTCTGATAGCATGCCCAATGGTAAAATAGAAGATGAAACAATTTTATTTCCATGCTTTAAAACTTTATGTACCGTCATTGGCATATAGTAAAATTCATAAAGGCTGACATATAACCTCGCAGTTTTCATGCAATAAATTTCAAACTTTTGAGGATCTATTGCTGCTTGACTATTGATTGTTTTTAATATTATTTTAAATCTATGTATCATATTTCCATCAGTGAAGCTTTGTTGGTATACACTATGTCCTGACGAGCCATCACATCCCCATTTCGAAGTCAGCTTCAAATTTTTTGGGATATCTATTAAATCATTTTCAGATTTCGACATTTAAATTCTCTTAACTGTGTGGTTTAGCAAATCTTGCAAACCAACTTCACTGTAAGTTTCCTCTGATCGCAAATTCTCAGGATAACATTTCTTCTTCTTCTAGCAGCAAGAACCTACAAATTTCTGCAATATCACAATATTTTATTTCTTTTGCCATTTCAAAATTTCGTGTTTTGTTAATTTTTTTCACCCGTTTGCACTTCTCTCGGTATCACATACGACACATACGAACGCCAAACCCTTTGAGGGTTTTACTATACTGACCTAGTACCATCACCCTGACTTGGAATTTCTCACCCCCAGATTAGCTGTTGTACTGTGTAATTAGTTCAAATAATATAATGCATCTAAACTAGTATTTTGTTGTTGTTGTATAACGAGAGACAACTACAAAAAATAACAACAAAGCAACAAACCGAACAATCAAAAAACAGACAAAACAACGAAGCAGCGAAGCAGGCAAACAAACAACGCTGTAGCAGTTGCAGTAGATTAAAATGCTAATTACTCATGAATTGGCAGCTAAAAGCAGCTGATTTTTTTTCTATCGATTAAGGAGATTTTAAAGTTTATTTTGTGTAAGTGGCTAACCTGCGCGCTCCTGCGCACAATAGTTATATTCTGTTGAAGTTGTAAAATATATGATTTTTTTGGACCATGAAAAACATCATATTAAAAAAATCTTGAAAAAAAAGTATACATTTGATGATGTAAATCACATCTATAACATTGGTTTTAATAAATAAAAACTTTACAATTGATATTTTATGGTTAACTTTTGAGTTTTAACCTTTGCAATATTCATCACATTTTTCTGAGTAACTTTGCGTTGATACTTTGTTGCACTTTGAAGCTCTCCCAACAAAAAACCATTGAATATATCAAGCCCAAGTATTCGGATAATGTTATTTGATTAGTTCTTAGCTTAAATTGAAAAGATGGTACAAATTTGGAATGATAAAAAAAATCCTTTTTTTCCGCTTTGGCACCACTGTGCGCCGCAGCGCTAGCGGCCAGTCAACGATATGCATGCGCATAAAAAAGGCCCGGTGTTTCGTTTTGTAACAAACAAAAACACTTGCAGCGTGCTGTCTTCAACACTTCTAACCCCTCAAATAAGACTTGGCCTGCTCCTTTCTCCTCCACTCCATCATCTTCTGCTGCTGCTCCTGCTTCATTACCAACATGCGCAGCTTCGTGGCAAGGGTGCCGCTGGTGAAAGGCTTCTCATTTACAGTTGCAGTAAAATGTGTTGCGTGTTGCCGCTTCTGGGCGCGGCTGCTGGGGCTGCAAGCTGCACATTCATTTACGAGTATGTGTCTCTGTGTGTGGAAGCGGATATGCTAGCAGCTGACCATCAAGCGCTGCTTCGGCTGCTTGTCCGCGCTCGTTTAGCTGACTAACTGTCTGGCGCGTGGCATTAAACGCTCGCTTGTGTACGTGCACGTGCAGTCAAACGTGATAGTCAAAGGGTTAATGGTGTTAATAGTTGGCTCATGGTTTGCTTGAATCAAAGATTGTAAGTGATTTGTATTTAATTTGTTGTTGTTGTTATTTAAATCTTGTTTGCATCTGTATGTGCAGGTGAACTGTGTAGCGGGTTACCTTTACAACCCTATTTCGTTCTTTAGCTTGCCGCCAAAAAGTGTTTGTCACTCAGATAATTTATTATTATCATACCGATTGGTTAGTTTTCGGGATGTTCTTCTCCGAACTTAGCTAGAATAATGAAAATTATATTGAGATTATAACCGCTTAGCGATGTTCGTCAAGCATACAAGAGCTCTTACTAGTTGGTTATGTTAGGCCAAGTAGTATATCTCCGCCACTGCAGATATTCTCACTTAGACAGTTTCGACTCTCTCCCAAATACTTCTGACAGTTCGCCAAGGCGGAATTCGAACAAAGCGCTTGGACTCTTTACTAAGTCCTTAAGTCGGCTGATGTCATTTCCAGTAATTTCGCTGGGTTCGTCGAAAGTGTGTCTACAGAGTTTTTTTAGCCTTAGTCTGGCGAATGCTGAACATTGAAGGAGAAAGTGGTAGGATGATTCCACTTCGCCTTCCTTCAAGCAGTTTTGGCAACTACTGTCTACATGATCCATAATATCACCGCAGGTGTAACTATTGGACAGTGACCAGTAAGCACAACAATGATTGCGACGAGATAAGTCTTCCTTAGCGACAGCAGCTGGATGGGTCGTTTTCAGTCCACCGCGGGCCAGGAAGATCCCCCTACTGGACTGTGCTGGTTATTGTCCAGCGTTTTTTGAGCTTACTCTAAGCCTGTGTGTTCAGCGCTCTAGTGCAAGTTGACCACGGATTACATACCCGCTTCCAATCCGACGTCAATGTTCCTAGGGTACGCTCTCTTTCAAGCTAGTCCGCTTTGCAGTTTCCAGCAATTCCGCGGTGACCAAACCCGCACACAAGCCCGCTCTTAGTGATGAGGGAAGCTAAATTTGCTCCATTCAATCTCTCCAACTGAAAATGGTCTACTTTCTTACTAAAACTTTGACTCTATTACTGTGTAGTTACT
Source organism: Zeugodacus tau (assembly GCA_031772095.1). Taxonomy (NCBI): domain Eukaryota; kingdom Metazoa; phylum Arthropoda; class Insecta; order Diptera; family Tephritidae; genus Zeugodacus; species Zeugodacus tau. The sequence goes on from CM062650.1 coordinate 48,146,447, forward strand.
TGGGTACGAACATCATTGGTATTGTGGTACATCTTTCATTGAACATGGTAGCCTAACCTAACCAGAAAATATAACGCCGTCTTCTTAGAATCAAATACCTCAAAAATGATAACCGATCCTCTCAATTTGAATTTGCATAGAGCATTACTTTGGCGGTATTAAGAAAGTAATCGTGTTCATCTCTGTAGCACGACTCACTCTTTCTTAATGACTGAAAACTAATAAAAGTCGTTGGCGTCCATTTCCGATACGGAAGAAACTGATTTTCGAAACGGTGCGATGGCTTAGTGAAACAGCAGTTCTTTTTCAATATGGAGTTTCAGGTTTCGTTCTTCGAACCTTACAATAATGCTATTCACTTGGTACAGTCCTAGTTAAAGCTTTTTCCCTTTTTTCTTCCATTCGCATCCCAATATATAGACAAGATAACTCAGACGAATGTCCACTCAGATGACTATGCATTGGACTACGGAGTCAAAATATGGAGCCATGACTCATCCTTTATCACATTATTAATTCAAAAATTTGTTGCAACTGAAAAGTTCGAAACATTGAAGAATCATAGATTCGTTGTGGTTTTTATAATTTGTGAGCTTGTATAGCTTCTACTTAGCACAGAACTATCGCGTTCCTTTGATAACTGAAATCATTTCCTCTCCACTGTCCAGCGTTCGCAAGACCGAGGTTGGAACATCTCGTTAGCGATACTTCGGACGAACCATGCGGACTTGCCGGACTAGACATTAGCCTTCTCATAAAACTTGTGTTCAGCTCAAAGTGCATCGGCGAAACTTAAGGGCCTTCTTTCCGATCCATATTTACGAGTCTGGAGTGGGATTCATCCCGAAACATGTCGCGGAGGTCAGCCTTTTTAACCTAAAATCATCTAACCTTCCTCGTATTTTTATTTTTTTATACTGTCGCAACAAAAGTTGCTAAGAGAGTATTATAGTTTTGTTCACCTAACGGTTGTTTGTAAGTCATAAAACTAAACGAGTTAGATATAGGGTTATATATATCAAAATGATCAAAATGACGAGACGAGTCAAAATCGGAATGTCTGTCTGTCCGTCCGTCCGTCCGTCCGTCTGTCCGTCTGTCCGTGCAACGGATAACTTGAGTAAAAAGGAGAAATCTTAGCGAAACTTGGAACACGTATTCCTTGGCACCCTGAGGAGGTTGCTTTCGAAAATGGGCAAAATCGGTCCACTGCCACGCCCACAAAATGGATGAAACCGAAAACCTATACAGTGTCATAACTAAGCCATAAATAAAGTTATGAAAATGAAATTTGGAACATAGGATCGTATTAGGGAGGGGCACATTTGGATGTAATTTTTTTGGAAAAATGGCCGTGATCCCGCCCTCAAATAGGGTTTTTTGTATATAACTCGCAAACCTATAAAGCTATATAAACCAAACTTTCTGCAGTCGTTTCTTTTGGCCGTTTCCTTATACAGTCCAAAAATGAAAGAAATCGGAAAATAACCACGCCCACCTCCCATACAAAGGTTAGGTTGAAAATGACTAAAAGTGGGTTAACTCACAAGCGAGAAACGTCAGAAACACTAAATTTTACAGAAGGAAGCTGCACTCAGATTTTTTTATAAAATGAAAAATGGGCGTGGCATCTCCCACTTATGGGTCAAAAACCATATCTCAGGAACTACTCGACCGATTTCAATGAAATTCGGTATATAATATGTATGTGAAAAATGGATGAAATCGGTTCATAACCAAGACAACTTCCCATATAACTCAATTCTGAATTCCATCTGATTCCTTCACTTTATAATGTATACATAAGGAACCAATGAAGATAGCGGAATAAAACTTTACACAAATAGTACATATCATCTCTGGCTTCACTTGAGAAAAAATTGTCGAAAACGGACTATGACTTTTCAAGGCCTCTGTTATCGAACATGTTGAACTCCGCGCCTAAGGGTAAATTTTAACCGAAAATATGGGTAAATCTCTCTTATAATTTAATGTAATTCAGAGGAAATTGTTTTCTTCTAATAGTGTGTCTTAGTTCCAAAAATTATTAAAATCGGATAATAACATCTCCTAGCTCCCATATACCTAATTATAGGCTTTTCAGAAATATGGTGGGCTTTAATCTGCATATATGTATTGATTAAATATGTGAGATATCTTAGCGAAATTAAATGAGTGTATAGTCTTGTATATAGTGTACCTTGCTGGTGAAAATGAATGAAATCGGTTCAGGAATTTCCTCAGCCCTCATACACTATATAGGACGATTTTCATTATTCTATTAAATTTTGTGCCGAATTTATAGATAAATTTGGGTGTTATCTTAATAAAATTTCTTCAATAAATTGCGAGAGTATAAAATGTTCGGTTGAACCCGAACTTAGCCTTTCCTTACTTAACATTCACAACATTCACTTCACTTTAGTACTCATCACATGACTTTTGAAAAATACAGGGATTCAATACTAGAAACGCCTCTAAAAAGTATCGAGCCTACTTGGTAGTCGAAGGTCCTAATTTAAAAAACTTTTAACTCAAAAGATGGCGCTATTTCAAGAATGTCTATCAAGATTAAGTAGAGGAACATCAAGGTATTACTTATATCATTGTCATTTTGTCATTGTAGCCTCTTATAAATATTAGAAAAATGTTCAGAAATATATGCAATCTATAAATGTTTCGAGTAGGACTTGGATTCTGTGATTGAATAAAGATATTGACTTTCAAATAAATTTCTAATATATTTTTATATGTTCGAAAAGTAAAGCAAAATAAGAGTAGCCCGAAAGCATAAAATTCAATTCCCGCCCATCATAGTTACAATGAAAACTAATGTTTACAAATACCCCATAGATGTTATCACCTTACAACTTCATTTTTCACAGAATTCTAGAACAACAAATCGGTTTTTATAACAACAAACGACAAGCGTTTTAACAGCCGCACAACAAATGGGTGTATTTACAACCTCAATGACATTGATTACCAGCGAATTACATAATACCCCGAATATATAGATTACACGGAACACAAACGGAATGCATAATAAAACGCCTCGAATGACCTTATTAAGGCAGTAATCAAATGCAGATTCATATCACAACAAGACGCGACACAGCGACATAAACAAAAAAAGAAGCCCTTCAGACTTATTGAGGAACGGACAGGTTCTTCTAATGAAAAGCATAAATCAAGTGGAAGAAAAACACGACGGGGCGCGTGTGACAACGCCCCACCAACCCCGCTTCAACATTGAGCTCGTAAACAATTTTCCACGGCAGCCAAAGAGATGTAAAACTGTCACTTCTCAACTCTATGCTTGCTATGTTGTTGTATGACAACACTTAATTATAGGCAGCGAATTCCGAGTAGGCGTAATAAAAGTACTGCGCCCTACAGCTTCTGTTGCTACCTCAATAAACATGCAACGATAAAAGTGAAATTTTCATCAAGTACCTGCCGCTAGCGCTTCACTCTTTACCTTCAAATGCTGCGCATGCGCTATAAGCAGCGACACATACGAGACACACTTCAATGGATTTCGGCAATTGTCTGCTCATAAGTAATATTCGATATCGAATAGCAAGCTGTGCAAGGATCAAAATATGAATGTATGTATATTCAAGTAAGTCCTTTGAGCCGCGCAGGCTCATTACAACTCCACTCATAAAAGGATTTGTTCGATTGCTATCATTGTCGCCGCGTCGTACGCCTACATACGCAAGGAATATCACTTTCATTATGCGACTACTTACTTACATATTTACAAGGATATATTCAGCTATTCACGTGAATTCAATTTGTATTTTATACATTTATCTATTAAATGGAATCAACGGGGGTTGTCTTTGTAGTTGAAGTGGCACTTGTAACTCGCATAAATTATTGCTTGGCTGACAAAGCGTTCTTGCAGTGTATAACTTAACGAACGCGAATTCTTTGGAGTCTTGAAATAGTACGCTTTGTGTAATCAATTTGTAAATATTTCTATTAAGATTTTATGGTTTGGCACTCATTAGTGCTCGGTTCATTGAGTTGGAATGGAAAACTAATAATTTTAAAATTTTTAGATTCATATGACTTGAAGACAGGCGGACATCTATTAAAAACTCTTTGTTGCTTTTTTTCTAAAATATATTCATTAAAATATCTGTAGAAAGGAAGAAGAATGGTTGGCTGGTTGCTGATCGGCTGATCTATCCTTAATAAACAGGACAAGGTATATACCTTATCTATTAAACATCGTAAAAGTCGCTGAATCAGATCCTGGTCATAGAAATTTTAACTAGACATCCACCATTAAATCGGTCATATCGGATTATTAAAATCTTCAGAACATTAAGATTTTTAAACGCATTACTATTTTACACCAGAGAGCGCCACTCATTCCTCCTTTTTGCTTTTTAACGCCAACGGGAAACACCAAGTGAAGCCAGGTCACTTTCCACTTGGTATTTCCAACGGAATAGAGGCCGTCCTCTTCGGCGGCTTCCTCCACGGGCACTGCATCGAACACTTTCAGAGCTGGATTGTTTTCGTCCATCCGTACAACATGACCTAGCCAGCGTAGTCGCTGTACTATGTCATTGTCGTCGTATAAATCGTACAGCTCGTTGTCGCATCCACGCTTCAGCGCCATACATCAGAACGGGAATAATAAGCGGCTTGTATAGTTTGATTCGTCGAGAGAGGGCTTTCAAAGACTATACACTCACTTAATTGAGCTAAGATATTTCACATATTAATTGATTTATATGTTATAAAGCCTTTCATATTTTTTAAAAACCTATAATGAAGTATATGGGAGCTAGGGAAAGTTCTGACCTGATTTTAACCATTTTCGGTACACAGACATACTATTCAAAGAAAAAGATTTCCTCTGAATAACATCAAAATATCTGAGAGATTTACCGACATTTTCCGTTAGGCAGTGAGTTCTTCACTTTCGATATTTGGGGGCTTGATAAGTTATAGTCCGATTTCGACAAGTGTATTCTTCATTTGGTTTCCGATGTATATAAATATATATTATGGTCGGAATTAATTACATGAATTTCAAAATACATAAAACCCTATATCTAACTCGTTTAATTTTATGACTTACAAACAACCGTTATATGAACAAATTATGATACTCACTTTCATCAACTCTGGCAGCATTCAATATTGCTAGTTGAAACTGAAGGGAGTCTTTTGAATTAATCCAATTTCTCCGCAGAGTAACGGATAGTGTGTTAGTTGTTATACACCAAACAATTATTTATTTCGCCAAAATGTACTTCGATCTGCTCTAAACCATTCCATCGAATTTTATGTTAGACTTATTCAGTTAATCGCTGTATTTCTGTAGCTGATGTAGATTTCGAGATGATATAACATATAATTAATAATGTCCTTTAAATTTTTTCTTCAGATTTAAAATTAATATTCTATATTTTCTTCTGAAAACTATAAACGCCAGGGGGGTTTTCTCTCGAAAGCGCCCACAAATCGTTTCTTCGATTACCAACAAATTAATGGGATTTTCAATAAAAGCCCTACCGAAGTTTTTTTTTTAAATAAAACAAAAACGGTTTGGAATGTCAATGAAATTATTTATTCCTTTGAAAGTACATTCGATACCATTATGTATGGAACTCGATCATCCAATTCGGGCCAAAACTATTCGGTTATCATTTAGCGGTCAGACGGAGAAATTATGACGACCATAAATTGGACGTAGCGCTCTTAAAGTTGAGGCCACTGACTCTGAAGTTCGTTTTGACAATGACAATTATGAAATGGGAAACCCTACTGAAGAGAAATATTAAAAGAGCGTCGTTTGTTGCTCCTATTGGTCTACTTTTGTAACGTCCCTTTTGAAACCCCCTTTATTTGTAAACCTCCATATGGAGGTTCCCTACTTTTATTGAAAGAAAAAACACTGAAAATTAAAATGTAATGGGGAATGCTTATTAGCATTCGTAGGAACATTCTTTAGGATTAATTTGCTTCAAGACCTGAATCGCAGCGGAATTGTCCGAAGTGGCACCGTCTTGTTGAAAGCAAATATCGCCGAAATCTCGAGCTTCTGGATGAAAGAACAGCTCTTGAATCTCTTCAGGTTGCTCGTCGTCCCACATGCGACAATTTTGCCTGTTTACAAACCCACGCATTCTTTACAGAACGTTAATTTTCATAATAAAGTTGAATAATTTGTAATATAATAATCGGTCCAGACGTAAATCTTTCCATGATAAAATGCCAAACAATATTTAACAGAAATAACCCAATTCACGCGTGGTCTATCAAAAACTCTTAATCCAAAACATCAGTGCCTGTTACTACTGAAGACTGTCGCAATTTCTATTAAAATAATCTGCTAACCTATTGGAATTCGCTAAGAGCCTAATGGATACCAAGAAATATAAGGCCTCAGAAAACTTATCTAAAGAGAACCTCACTAGAAAACTATTTTTCCTCTGCAATCTTAGGATCCATTGTATCTTACTTTTTAGTCTAAATATACTTTGATATCTGATTTGGTTTTGTTGGAATAAAGAAATCCCTTATCTCGACTTGCGCTAGCTTTAACCAATATCAATATATTAGATCTACTTTCACTAGCGTCTTATCTGAGTGCCGACAGAGTTTCATTTATCATAATAGAGGCCATCAAGCTTTTAAAATTTGCATTCCCGAAAAGCGGGGTGTTCCTATATACATATGTACTTATACTGTTCTCTTTTGAATTTTTCATGACCGAAGTCTATGAGTTGCTTGTAGTTGTATATGAGATATAGGTTCTCCTGCTCTGTAAAGTATATGTATGCATGTTAAAAAGCAAGAAACATTAAGTGCATTTAAGAAAAAAATTCCGCTAAATTGAACGGATCGTCTCTCAACGGCTTATTTATTTGACTGCTAAATTGCAAACCTGTATGCATTTGTACACATCTGAGTAAATTCCCACCAAAAATCATTAGAAAACAATCTTAATGCCTAAGCAAACTAATTGACTAAAGATTAATGGTCTTTGTTTATTATAACTGACACTAGTGTCCAAGAACACTTGTCAGCACATTCCCAAACCAACGGCGCTATCGGGACGGCAAAATTTGTGTTCCAACGTTGCGGTGGTCCGATAAGGCAGGCTAAGCAGGCAGCAAACGGTAGTCAGCCGCTTGGCAAACACATGTTCGACGAGTTAACCGACAAGAGATTTTCTCACAATCAGCAAATACAAAAACAAGAAAACGCGCTGAGGACCAAGGCAATTAGCCTAACGAGACGGTTGAGCAAACAGCTAACTGATAAAGAAACGGCGAAGAGATGAGGTAAAACAAGATTTTCTTTGAGAAACAAAAGAAAGTCAGTGCCACCGCTAAAAACAAAAACAAAGGCGAACAGGTTAATCAAACAAACAAATTAATTTCGCTGACCAATCAGCGCCTATTAGTGTGTACAAATGTGGCTGTGAAGTTGCGGTGGTGGCGGTCAGTGCCAAAAAGTGAACAACAACAACAACAGCAAGAAGAAACACCAAAAGACACCGCAGTCATATGTGTGGTCTACGCCAATTACCGCACTTCCAAGCGGCTACTTTATGCTTATTTAGTAGAGTTGACGACGGCAACCACAAATAAGAGCGGCGCTGGCGTCTCAACAAGACACATTAACTTAACAATTTTATCGCCCAAGCCAAGCCAAGCCAATGGCCTAAACAGACAACGGACGTGGCAAGCAAAAAAGTCTAAAACAACAACAAGCGCTGGCTACACATTTTGGGAAGTGAAATTGTAAATTACTAAAAAAAGAAAACATTTCATGAATGAAACCGGCCGACAGGAAGCGACACAAACTGAGACTTGTCCAAAATGCTACCGCGCAAGGGCGGCCTCTTGATAATGGAAAGTGGCAAAGTGAAGTATTACCCGCATGATAAGCGTAATTTCTTAATTTAATGCTCGGCCAATAAAAAAAGCAAAAACCACCGTTGGAGAAAGCCACGTAATTGTCCTGAGCCGACAAAGCCGCCGTTTTCATATATATTCCCGCTCAACAGCTGATTAGATTTTGTTTAACCCGCCATCAGCTCATTACTTAAACACGCGAGTGCCATTTGACTCGTGTGCATGTGGGCAGTCCACTTGCCGGCTTACAGTCCTCTTACATATGTAAGCGTGCTTGCGGGTTTAATTGAAATATGGTAGCTTGACCTTCATTATCCGCCATTAAGTTTCAACTTATATATCGACCGCCAGCCATAAAGCCAATAAATTTGCATAATTATCATGTGAATAGCAGAAACTGCAGGAGAGCGACATTCCATGCGAAAAGTTTGCGCATTTCGTGGACCACAGCGGCGTGACTTGTGCGGGTCTCTGTGCGTGTCAGGGGGAATGTGTGTGAGTAAATGATATTATATTAGCGACTGGGACGGTGGTCCACATGTACGTTATCAGTTTGCGTGTCTCCATAGTTCGGGATTGCAATTCACGAATTCGGGATACCGAAAGTTTTCGGGATTTGTTTTCTCATTCAATTGTTTATGAAAACAGAAAAATATTTCCCCGTCAAAATCAAGTGTAGTACATCGTATCCTACCTACACCAGATGGACCTCACCACCCCCGAGAAGATATATCTTGTCTTCCGGTATATTCTCACATATTGAAAACAATATCATACCTTCCTGAATATTCAAACCTGTGGGATCTTCTTATTCCAGAAGATTCTGGAACGTAATCTTGATAAACTCAGTAAGCATTGAATATTAAAGAAAAGTCTCGCCTAGACACCTTCGGGACCTCTGAGCAAGCTACTACTTAAATAATCACGCTTTATGAGCGCTTGTGTAAACTCACATACCCCTCGTTGGCATCGCATGTCAACCCATTACAATCTGGATCTCATTACAAATGAAGGCGACGGCATAGCGCTGTAACGCTTCACGCAACTTCACGCAAAGCCAAAGTCAATCTCAGTCGCAGGAATGCTGCTTGCAAAACTGCTGCTTCCCCTCAGTCAGTCAGTCTTAGGTCGTCTGCTGATCTCGCAACTCAATGGCTCAATTAAGTAGATAAGTTCGGAGCATAGCAACTGACTTAATCACTATTGCATTGGCGTGGTGGCAGCGAGTTGCCATTCAATACACTTGCTGCACCGATGCATTAATTTGCTGCTTCTTCATATATGTAGGTATAGAATGTAGCTACTACTAGTAGTCTTCACATGCGCCGCCCATGGGTTCCAGTGCGTGTAATGAACGCATATTTTGCAAAATGATTATGATATTTTCAATAACTTTTATTTGATTAGGGGGAAAATGCTTTTGGTAGCATTCTCTCAACGGGTAGAGAAGGTAGAACTTAACAGACTGAATACCTACCTATGTGGTGTATTAAGGTGGAGAGATTTGTTTGGAGCATATGTTCCGGATATTCTTAAGTTCCATGAAACTCAGGATTCCGGCTTAATGTAGTCGAAACCAATATCTCTCGGTAGATGGTAGAAAGCCACAAGGCTTCTTTTTTGTGGTTTCGTTGATAAGATGTGCTAAGCTTATCGATCCCATTCTGGTGTCGAAGTATCAACTGAAGTCTCTGGACCTACTACCAAGTAATTGCCTTTGATTTTACAGAGTGATCCACGTGTAGATAAGGTTACAATCGGGAGGCATGGGCTATATGTTCGCTTTTGCATCCCTGATCCCTGACCTCTGATACCAACTGTGGTTTTTATGATTCTCAAGACATTTTAACATGTTAAGATTTGTTTTTGGTATTCAAGACCAAGGATTTAATGGTAAAGCTACGAAAATATTCGACAGAGCTCGATTCCAATAAATAAGTCCACGATTTAAGAATATAATCTTTTAACGCTAGAATTCTTCTAGAGGACATTCTTTATCTTTCGGCTTCCTATGGCTTTTCCAATGAATGATTTTCATCCTTTTTAATGGAAACCATCAGATTTCTTCAGTTTTATGTATGAAAAGTCAGTCCACTCTGAAAGTCCTAACAAAAAAGGTTTTCGAAACACCGTCCCTCCCTAATATTCCTACATTTATTTACATCCATGCACCGTGCTCACGACATGCGAACCGACACAATATTTCAATCGAATTAATTGCAATTTCGATTGGCGCTTCCATGAATTTGTATAAGGCCAGAAGGGAGCTACAACAACAGCACGTCGCAGTGGTTGTCTATGCGCCACACATTTTTTTCGTATTCCTTACAATTATTTAAAAAACATTCGCAAATGTGTGTTCTTTTAATGAAATAAACTATACGATTTTATTTTAATTTAACTCGCATTTAGCTGAAATTCTCGATGCGCTAGTATATATGTATGTATGTTTGTATGTATTTAGAACCTTATAATAAAATACTCAATAGTTATATGCTCAACTCTGCTTGCGCGCTGCGATTAAGTCATGTCACCGAAGATTATGGCAAATTTCCATTAAATTGTGTTAATTTGAAATCGCTTACGTAATTAGCAATTTAGAAGGTTGAGCCCTGATTTTAGCGAGAATATCCAGTAATATATTAGACGCTTATGTCTAAATTACTTTATATTATATAATGTGCGTGTGTGTGTATGTAGATCATTGCATTTTAAAAACATAATTTATAGTATTTTATTCCTATAATTATATTATTGCATTATGTAATGCATATTTGGATAAAAATACTAAATATAGAAGTGAAGATAAAGTTATATGAATTTGGTATATGTATATGCAAGAACTTTGCTGACTTGGTGGTGGCATATAAAATGAAATCAAAGAATGCGAACAAATATACTAAAGCATATCTTGAATTTCGGTGGGATATTGCTGAAACTAATACACCCTCTGTGGTACTTATTATACATATAATATATTAACAAAGCAAAAACAGGTTTCTACAATAGATAGATATACGGATCCGGAACGCCTAGATTTGATTTAACTCAATCCGACAGACATTGTACTGCATGATATGTCAAGCTATAAGGATATTAAATAAATTATGAAATGAAACAAATAATAAAATACCAGAAATTGATATATAATTGGATTGAAAATTTGGTTCACCGACAGTAGCGATATCGCATTATAAAACATGTCCCTAACAAAAACAATTTTATTTACCTTTAGGGGGTTTCTGTACAGTAACAATGGCATCTAAAAAATTTATAAAGTTAAAATTAATTAAATCCACTATGTAAATTGGACCGAAGAGTGACTACAAACCAAATCGAATCCACCCAAACATACAAACAAATGTTCATTCAAATCTGTACGGCTGTTTAGTAGGAGGTCAGTGACATACCCTCGTACAGAAGAATTTTATATTTAAAGAAGAAAAGAAGATAGTTTTTATTATAATATCTGATAAAAACTGTTTCAATACCGTGGGGGTCTGTTAGATCCCAAAAGCCCTTCGATCAAGTGTCTCAGCTGTGCATCGAGTACTCTTTTCATTCCTAACTTAATAATTTAATCAATCTTAATTATATTTATACCTATAGGTAATATTGTAATACTGTAGACTAATCGATGAATTTTATCTTTCATTACAGCGACTACAATCGATATTATATGAATTATTCGGTGAGTGCATTTTAATATTTTGAACTTTAATTTTGTAAATATATATTGTATATTCATATTCAAGTACTCAGCATTGATTTAATTTTGTTATGTGACTTATCTACAATTATCAGAACTGTTTTTCTGATATCCTTTGGAAGGATGCCCTTGTAGAAGTTGTCAATTGCCAAATAATTAATTATATTAATTAAGCATATATTATATTCGAAGCAAAAACGACCTAGTTTTATCTTTTTTTTAATATAAAATCTTTTATATTTAGTTTTAACTTTTTATTGTCTTAAATATACATGCTTGCTTAAGGGGTTATATACAGTAAGACGGCCGAAAAAAAGTGAATTTTCCAGAATTTTTTCTGAGAAAACTTTTTAATTTACTGATCCAAAAATTTATACACATATTGTGGTATCTTTTAACTGTATTTTAAGACTTAGTACTAGTAAAAATATTTATTTGAAAAAGAGCTACAGCTGATCTCCAGGAGCTCCTCTCAAAAAAGACGTTTTGCGGTGACCACTATATCTCGGAACTGGATCATCCGAAATTAAAAAACCAAACAGATTTCGTTAAAATAATAAAATAATTAAATCTAGTAATTAATCGAAGGAATAAGTAAAATAAAATTTTTTGACAAAATGGCGGTTTCTGAAAAAAAAATCGATTCTTCACCGAAATTTCGGCCTTAAATTGTTTATAAAAAAAAGAAATATTTATCGGAGAGAAAAAATCTTCGATTAATTACTAAAAAATATATTTAAGAAGGTCGTGTTAAAATTTGAGACTAATCGGTCTAGCCGTTTTCGAGTAATGTTGGTCACCGACTTTGAAAACACCATTTTGAGAAAAACGCGTTTAAAGTTTGGACCTTGTAACTACTTCCAAGCACTCTGAAACGCCTTTTCAAATTTTTCATTTGCTTGTAACTTTGAAAATATTCACCGGAACGATATGAAATTTTCTGTGTGTATTCTTAAATATATGTACATTAAGAAAATGAAATAAAAAAAATCGATTTTTTGAAAATTCTAACTGTATATAACCCCTTAAATATTAGAAGAAAAATATTTAAAATCTTAATAATTGGGTTTTTAACAAACTCTAGTACATAAATCCGACCCCTTTTCTCCTAAAGGATTTTCAAAATCCTTCTTTTCAAACGTATTCCATATGGTAGAAGTATTATAATAGAAAAGCTTTTTAAACTGAAGCTTTACAAATGGGGATCCAACTATCAACACAGCTATAGATCTAATCATACAGTGTTAATACTTAATTTTTCTAGAAGTGCCTTACCTATGAGCTATACGTAGGTTTGCCATATTGTTCGATGCCATCACAGACTACAGCACTCCAATCCCCTCCACAGTTTACTCTAATAATGCTATATAACTTTCTCGAATAAGTTCGCTGTCTAGACCTTCCTTGATTTGCAAATATTATATTCCTTTGCGTCACAGAATAATTGACTGACATGAACAAATTTGTGGATATAAGAATATTGCAACTCTTTCTTTTTCCTTTTGGACGGATTTTTAGTTTATTTTTTAGGGAATAGTGAAACTTTTTGTTGAAAAAATAGATGTAGAGACAGGACCTAATACGGCAATGACTGACTTTGGCTCGGAAAAAAATGCTCAGCTTGCCAAAGGATACCTTTAACACATATAAAAAACATTCAATCTAATTTTAAATCCTTTTAATAGACTTCATCCATAATCACGTATTATAAACATTTATCATATCACATATGTTTGAGAGTATATTTGAAAGCAATAGCACGCTCGTTTAGAACAAAAGCTAATCCTGCGAAAGAAAGTGTAAAAAAATTTGTAAGGACACTTTAAAAAAAATCCTACTGATAATGCTTACATAACCACTTACAATGCGAAAGGCTTCGCAGCGAGCGCGCAAATCCGCAGATAACAAATCAAATTTAATCCTTTCACTATGCAACATTGCAAGACTGCAACACAATTTTTCGTGGAATTGCAAAAAATAACATTTTCTTTCAATGCAGCCATGCCATAAAGATGAGGCAATGAAGGAGAGAAATAATTTAAGAAGGACACTTTTTTGCTGTCTCTTAGCAAATGTCACATTAATCTGCTTAGCAAGATTGCAGTGACATAAAGACAAACGTTAACGAGATATGTACCTTCACAAGCGTACATTTGTGTGATTGTTTGAGTGTGTGTGTGTGAGTCTAAAACACATAATTTTCGCATTTTCCCAGCTTCTAAAAAACATGCGCTTTGTCTGTTTGTCTGTCGCTTTGCTCACGTTATTTCAAGGAATTTTGCAATATTCGCACAAGCGTCTTCTACAAGGTATTAGACGCAGACAAAGAATGTAGATTCTAAAATAAGAAAAATAAACATGTCCTTGCGGTTTCTGCATACAATGTTGCATTCTTGCATGCGATTTTTTTTCCATATTCTATAGTTAGTTACATAAAACAGTGTGTTTGTCTAAGAAGAATGGCTACAAAGCAAGGTACATGTAAACAAACGCAATGTTTATGCAATTCTGTGATGAGGGACCAGTCTCATTTTTTTAATTTTCATTATTTTTTTTTACATTCTACTCTTTTTGCATTGTGCTGCGTCTCAAACGTGTCCTTTGGTGCAATAAATTTTACTGCTTTCACAGGCGGATGACGGAAAGACGCTGCAATTGTCCTTTGCATACCTGAGCATTCGAGCGTTTGCGAATCTAGCATTTATGGCAGCGAATATAGGGTGCTTCGTCATTTACTATGCTCATTTCGCTTAGTAATTGCCTCACTTCTCATTCAAAAATATCAAAAATTCTCTCTGAAGCACTCTCACACCCTGTTTACCTGCACATATTCTCACATATCCTGCCAGCAAATCCAAAGTAAATATTATTAGTAAATCAATATTGGAAGAAAGGCAAAAGTTGATTGCTTAGACAGTTTACGGTGTTTCCTCTATCCAACAACAACAATAAAAAATCCAAAAATCAAACCTTCTCGTTAACCTTTTGAGACAAGCACTACAATTGCTGTGGCACAGCATGTGTCCCTTTGCATTCTCGTGCTACTGCAAAGAAACTGCTTGCAACAAGACACTGTATTTTTAATTGATTTTCATTTTGCACTCACTCATTCATGCAACATGGCTAAGCAAATATGCAGCGCACAATCCCGTGTGTAAATAAAACAAAAACGCAAAACAAAAATTGCTTACATGAAAACGCCTCTTTGTTGTGCTACTGTCCATTGTACTTTCTTTACTCGTTTCTCTATAAACTGTTTTCAGCACCATTTCTTAGTTTCTTCTTCTTCTTCTTCTGCTGCCTTTAACTGTCAATGTTTTGATATAAAGTTGATAGTTACGCCTTGTCCACACATCTTGCACAATGCGATTTCCGCATGAATTGCCTGCCATTCAGTGGTCTCTCGTCAACGTTTAGAAATTCAAAATTCCATGAAATTGTATCTTTTTGTTTTGCTGCACAATTAATGTATATCAAGAAGTCGCCTTTATGCAGTCCACTACTGTTTGTTGTTGAATGCTGAAATTGACAATAATTTGTCGTGATTTGTCACTGCTGGGCAAATAGTTTCAGGAAAAAATTCTCATAATGGAAAATCGTACAAATATTTTGTATTTGAGAGAAAGAAAAAAGTGTCCTTACTCTGTTTGTACCAATTTTCTTCGAAATTGTAGTTCACTCATTTGTTTCCATGCTTTCAGTGACTAGTTAGTATCGATACTGGCAGTCAACATTTTTTCCAAAATTTTAATTTTAAAGATCCACCTAGAACACCTAAATCGAATTTTCGACAAATAATAATTTTTCTTTTCTTTTTAAGCTTTGAATAACTGACCCTGCCTCAGTATTTAGTTCCAGTGACGTGGTCCGCAACGGTTCAAACGATTTTATAACATATTTTCATAGAGGTCTTACGTATGTCTTTCATACATATTTGAAGTTAAGAATCCTAGACTCATGCAAACAATCATTCATTCGGGTTTTTAATAGTATCTAGTAAAAAGACCCGACGCCTTTTCCCACAGAGCTCTTCACTTGGAGAACACGTTTCGTGTTCCATATAGTATAAGTATTAAACAATAATATAAATTGAAAACTTTCAGTTTGAAAGAAAGCAAGCTAGAACAGAAAGATGTGCGGGCACCTACTCTTATGGAAGAAGTATTATATCAAATTTTATTTTAGGCGCCAACTATTTTCTTCTTCAATTGTGTCACTATTTTAATTTAAACAGATTTCTAAATAAAATATAAAATAAATCTAATTCATTCATTTATTATTAATTACACCCATCTCAGCGTTTTCTTCCAATTCTACAGATTTTCACGGGCGACAGGCGAAGTTAACTACTTCGTATATCTTTCCTGAACGTTTTTGAGTACAATACGCTCCATCTTCGGCTGATCAGATCTCTGTATTATTTGATCCATTTTGTGATCCTGAAGAAGATGCTTTGTTAATATATATTAAAGGACATAGGACCTAGAACTTGTGGGATTTCTGAAAAAATCAAAATATTATCCCTTTAAATCATTACATATAAATTTGATCATGTTTAATGAGAAGGATTCTCCTTTGTGCTACATTTGCCACTCCCAGTCTCACCGCTGTCGCTTAGCCTCTTCCTCGCCCACTCCTCTACTGGACTGAAGTCCATCCATCACCACCGACAGAGACTCCGTTTCGTTCAATTTAGTGTTGTTCATTATAAATGGATCTCCACTAAGAGACGCTTTCCACCTCCCGGAGGCTAGTCGTCTTTAATGGCCCCAAGATTATCTCAGCTAATACATAGGACAAGGCGAGGGTTGACGCACGCCCTTATGAGGCAATGCGTTCAGAGCCGAACAGTAAACTTAATGATGATGAAAGGGGAATATACTCATGTAGATTATTACGAGAGATTAAAATCTGTGAAATAAGCTTACTAAGGAGTGATATTCGTTTGTGTTTTGTTGGCGGTAACTCCTTGACCAACCTCTACATAATTGTCATGAATAACTCGAATAAGTCAATAAGTTTTCTACAATGTCTAATTTTTTATGAATTGGACATCAGACTTTTAATAAACAGTCACTGCCTTCGATGTCATTACAGTCCGCTCCAATAGTTCCATATTATATATATATATATACTTTCTTGATTTACAATATTATAAATTAATATATACATATTAACTCCCTGACCTGAACAATTTGGCAGATTTAAAAATATTTTTATTTCTTTTAAATATTATTCAGCAAATATAGGGTCCTAAATATTTTGAGCGCCCGCATATCTCGGATCACCCAACCAAACATTCAGTTTTAACTTTCCTACTACTGCTCTCATTTGACGTATTTATCTATATTTATTTCTGAAAAACCAATAATAAAATGTTATATTTCATATAAAAATCTCTCCTAAACTGGGTATAGATATCTTGGGACCCAATGTTAAAATATACAAAACTGCTTAAAACGCCGCAAATGTTAAAGATGAGAGAATGCCTATATTTGTATGAAAAAGGAGCAGATCAAAAGTTGAACTCAACATTTCATATCTCACATATTAACCGATCGACCTCTGGTAGGGCTTTGAAATTGTCAAAACTGATTCACAACTATCAATAATTCATTATTTGTATATGTCATATGATTATGGCTTACTTCATCTACTTCTCTTGGATTAACGATGGTATCGGATCGAAACTCGCTATATACAACCTTTTATGAATAAAGCCACTCCATGGTGGATTCACGTTTTTTGAGGCATTTTTTGTTTTGTCTGCCTCCAAATTTTCGTAACTGTCCATTCGGGTTACTGTGAAAACAGCCTCGTAGGATCCAATACCTCACGTTCATCTCTAGTTCAAATATATTCTTCCATATTACTCTTATTGACATCGAAATACTTCGAGGATGGAGACCTATATTTTATAGTTCCTTGCAATTTCTCTTATTATTTGAGAATGTACTTAAAGTCAATACATAATAGGGATGAGATGAGATCTGATATGATAACACGAATCAACTTTAAGGAGGAATTGTAATAAAAGTGTACAATGATCTTTCAATAGTTGTTCGAAAAAAACTTTGCTCCCGAAAGAGACGAAAAAAATGTATATAAAATATTGAGCACAGAAATCGAACACATGAGATCTAGATCGATTGAACAGTTGAGATCTAAAAAACGATCACTATAAAAGCAAGTTTAACAAGTAAGGAAGGGCTAAGTTCGGGTGTAACCGAACATTTTATACTCTCGCAATTTATTTATTTAACTTTATTTATATTATATAATACACAATTTGACCCACATATTCGTCATATATATTGTATAAAGTCCATTGAAAGTTGGAAACCATAATATTAGGTTAGAAGCACCGAGGTCCTCGTGTTCGATATATGGGGTCTTGACAACCTATGGTCCGATTTCGGTGATTTTTAGAATGGGGCTGCCACACTATAAACGTAGTATTTGTGCAAAGTTCTGCATCGATATCTTCACTAGTGCTTACTTATATATTGTAAAGTAAACGATTCAGATCCACTTCAAAGTTCTGGTATATAGGAAGTAGGCGTGGTCGTGAAGCGATTTGGCCAATTTTCAGAACATATCATTGGGATGTAAGGAAACTATTACAAACCAAGTTTCATTGAAATCGGTCGAGTAGTTCCTGAGATATGGTTTTTGACCCATAAGTGGGCGACGCCACGCCCATTTTCCATTTTGTAAAAAACTCTGAGTGCAGCTTTCATCTGGCATTTCTTATGTGAAATTTAGTGTTTCTGACGTTTTTCGTTAGTGAGTTAACCCACTTTTAGTAATTTTCAACCTAACTTTTGTATGGGAGGTGGGCGTGGTTATTATCCGATTTCTTTCATTTTTGGACTGTATTAGGAAGTGGCTAAAAAAAACGACTGAAGAAAGTTTGGTTTATATAGCTCTATTGGTTTGCGAGATATGTACAAAAAACTTAGTAGGGGGCGGGGTCACGCCCACTTCCCCAAAAAAAATACATCCAAATATGCCCCTTCATAGTACGATCCTTCATTCCAAATTTTATTTCCATAGCTTTATTTATGGCTTAGTTATGGCACTTTATGTGTTTTCGGTTTTCGCCATTTTGTGGGCGTGGCAGTGGTCCGATTTTGCTCATTTTCGAAAGCAACCTTCCTATGGTGCCGAGAAATAAGTGTGCCAAGTTTCATCAAGATATCTTAATTTTTACTCAAGTTACAGCTTGCACAGACGGACGGACGGACGGACGGACAGACAGACATTCGGATTTGAACTCCACTCTTCACCCTGATCACTTTGGTATATATAACCCTATATCAGTGTTGTCCAACGTGACTGTGTGCACGTTATGCTTGTGTTGGTTATTAGCGTACATTCGGAAAGCTACGAGCAGACAACACGAATACGGAACAGTGCGTACAAATAAGTAAACGTACTTTTTAAAAATTACGGTCAACTAAATTATCTATATTTATTTCTTTATTATATTGCTTAATTCTAATGAGATCAGAAATGTGATTGTTTGATAGTATAGCTGAGAATTTAATTGTAAATAAAATTTACTTTTGTAATTATTAAGAAGACTTTTTCGGGCGTCTCCCTCGATATTTACAAGATTTTTGTGACAACGTTCAAAATGTCTTTTTATATCATGTTTGCCACAACGCTTTATTTTTTTATAACAAATTAAGAATTGTGCATGCTTTTGATTGTTCTCAATAAAAAAATAACATATTTCCCAAATTTGTTGGAACATTTTTAGTGAGCACTGTTTTCTAGCGTCAACTGATCGCAAAATTCTGCTTTGCTTGCCTACGAAGTTGAATACGGTAGCACAATCGTGCTTTCACAGACACTTGTCGCGACATGTCGGTGTGAGGTGTCTGCTTGTCCGTGCGCTATTGTGCGCATAGGCCGTGGACAACGCTGCCCTATATCTAACTCGTTTAGTTTTGGGTGTTACAAACAACCGTTATGTGAACAAAACTATAATACTCTCTTTAGCAACATTTGTTGCGAGAGTATAAAAATTAGTCCCGACTGGCTTTCCATTGTCTATATACCTTGATTGTCCAAGAAGTCTTGTTATCCATGTTCCAATTCGGCAATAGCCATTTCTGGAAGACATCCTATGGGGGCAATCTAGTTGAATTATAATAAAATTTTATTTTACAATTCACTAAGATCGCATTTAATAAGGGATACTACAGAAGTCCATATTTCTTTTGCACCATAACCGATACAAAATTCAATGCTATGAATATTCCCAAATACATAAGAAGAAGTCTCATAAAGACATTTTCATCTATAATATGATTAATTTTTTCAAATGTCTCTATTTCTTCTAAATTTGAGGTTCTTTGTTAAAAAAAAACGCTAACTTCCACTCGAAAACGACAACCACGGTGCAGCCTAAGCATTTTTTTTTTTTCAAAACCGAAATAAAGTTTAAGAAAATTTTTTTCGGCAATCCCGGGACCATTTAAACACTATTTTCTTTAGTCCACTCTAAATTTCATGTTATCTTCAAATACAAATCACCGATTATGAGTGGAATCAATTTATCAATGGGAAATTCAATACAAATCAAATACTTAATATTTGAGTTGTCCACTCGGCTACTTGAAACTAGAAGAGGCGACGCTTCCCAAAGTATATGAGTGCAGACGCAAATATTTCCAATAGGCGGACACAAAATGCCGCCAAATAAACAAACTAATAGCAGACAAAAATAAACAAGCTACTCTCGTACCTAATAAAATAAAATCTTAATGGCAAAACAAAAAACAAACAAACAAGAACAACAACACTAGAAATAACGGTTGCACTTGTCGCATGTCGCATGCTAAAAGGACATGTGTAAGTGTGGCTCCCTGCTTGCATGTTACCGAAATGATAGCCAATAACCCATGTAGACAAGTATAATTTCGATAAAAAAAGTACAAAGGTAGAAGCCGCCAATTGATAAAGAGGACATTCGTTTAAGGACAGTGAATCCTGTCGCCGTTTAGCAAATGTATGGCGACTCACCGAAAGGATGCTCAAAGCAAAAACAATGCAAATAAATTAATGTGGAAGCAAATATGGAGAAGTCTAAGCATATGTGCATTTGTCTGAGCCAACGGATATATGTAGCTACAAGTAACAAGTAGCCGCTGTCATGAGGTCATGGACCATGCTTTGGCTTCAAAGGCTTAGTGGACAACTCAAATGTTCGGAAATCATCATTTA
This sequence comes from Zeugodacus tau, assembly GCA_031772095.1. Lineage (NCBI taxonomy): Eukaryota > Metazoa > Arthropoda > Insecta > Diptera > Tephritidae > Zeugodacus > Zeugodacus tau. The sequence continues at coordinate 48,167,282 of CM062650.1, forward strand.
TCAATACTTTTATTGCACAGGAAGCAGCGGAAGTAAAAATTACTTTAAATGTTTGGTATGTGAAAAAAGTAAAAGAAAGGGGGAAACAATTACAAGCTAATGTCGTAGTTCAGTCTTAGGATGGCTGATGAGAGCATATTAAAGTGAAAGTTGGTTTTATTATAAAGAATTTAGGAAATCAAGAATAACATTGGATTTCTTTGCACCTGCTTCGCGCGTACCATGGAATTACATTCATTGAAACCGTGGCTTATTAATATTGTATCCCTACAGTTTGAACCTACTGGAACTCTTTCTTAATAAAAAAATATTTAAATTAAAAATTTATCTCCAAGAATGTCTTCCTTTATTAACCTTTATTCTATTTTGAAGAGAAGAATACTTTTTAAAATTTCACAAATATTCCCGTTACTAGTAGCTTTTTATGACGTTCGAATCACTGGCCTGTTTTTAGTGTTTTTATTTTAATTTTAAGCTAAAACTATTGTGTAGAACAGGAGTTATAGCGTTCTTAATACTCCCGCCTCGAAAAAATGGGCTCGCACTTCCTCCATGATTCCGGCTGATTGATTTATCGGAAGCTAAATTTAGCGGCGTTTTAATCTGTAAGCTTAAATGCATGGAACGCACTACGATCAAGTCAATATACCACAAAATTGGACATTTGGTAGTCATTTGAAAAAAAAAACAAGTAAGGAAAGGCTAAGTTCGGGTGTAACCGAACATTTTATACTCTCGCAATTTATTGATGTAATTTTATAAAGATAACACAATTCGACCCATATATTCGGTATAAAGTTCAATAGAATAACGAAAATAATCATAAATAGTATATGGGGACTGAGGTAATTCCTAAACCGATTTCACTCGTTTTCACAACCAAGATACATACAATGTATCGAAGACTATACGCTCACTTAATTTAATATTACTTATAATTAGGTATATGGGATCTGGGGGAAGTTAAGACCCGAGTTTTACCATTTCAGGTGCAGAGAGAGGCTGTTATAAGAAAAAAATTCAGAGGGAATGAATTACATAAAAATATCTGAGGTATTTACCTATATTTTCGGTGAAAAATTACCTTAGGCACTGATTTCTTCATGTTCGATATCAGGGGCCTTGAAAAGTCATGGTTCGATTTTGACAATTTATCCACAAGTAATGTCACAGCTCAAATACAGTATTTGTGTAATGTTTTATGCCGCTATCTCCATTTGTTCCTAATGTATATATGTATTATAAAGTGAACGAATCAAAAGAATTCAAAATTGAGTTATATGGGAAGTAGACGTAGTTGTGAACCGATTTCGCCCATATTCCACCCGTGTCATCAGGAAAGTGTTAAATACCGAATTTCATTGAAATCGGTCGAGTAGTTCTTGAGATATGGTTTTTGACCCATAAGTGGGCGACACCACGCCCATTTTCCATTTTGTAAAAAAATCTCAGTGCAGCTTCCTTCTGCCATTTCTTAAGTGAAATTTGGTGTTTCTGACGTTTTTCGTTAGTGAGTTAACGCACTTTTAGTAATTTTCAACCTAACCTTTGTATGGAAGGTGGGCGTGGTTATTATCCCATTTTTAATTTTTGGACTGTATAAGGAAATGGCTAAAATAAACGATTGCAGAAAGTTTGGTTTATATAGCTTTATTGGTTTGCGAATTATATACAAAAAACCTATTTGGGGGCGGGGTCACGCCCAATTTTCCCAAAAATTTACATCCAAATGTGCCCCTCCCTAATGGGATCCTATGTTCCAAATTTCATTTTTATAACTTTATTTATGGCTTAGTTATGACACTGTATAAGTTTTCGGTTTCCACCATTTTGTGGGCGTGGCAGTGGACCGATTTTGCCCATTTTCGAAAGCAACCTCCTCAGGGTGCCAAGGAACATGTGTTCCAAGTTTCATTAAGATATCTTAATTTTTACTCAAGTTTCGCTTGCACGGACAGACGTACAGACGGACAGACGGACGGACAGACATCCGGATTTCAAATCCACTCGTCATGCGTAATATAATAATAATGTACCCTACAAATTTCAAGTCATTCGGCCAAGCCGTTTTTGAAATACGATGGAGGAAAGTTCGAAAAACACGGTTTTGAACGTTTCGGCCAACTCCGTCTTCTAACGGCTATATCTTTATAACGACTTATAATTTCTGAAAATCACTTTACTATTGTATTCTGGACATGTTAAGTAAGCAATTTATGATAATTTTTTTTACCCCATCACCCCCCTTTTTCAAATTTTTTTCTTCGTGTCGATGTCTAAATTGTTCAGCTTTTGGTTGTGATTTTCGACGTCAGTGTACCGTTTGAAGCTTTCCGATCTTCTGCACCTAATGTTAGAAAAATGGAGGGCATTAGTTTTGTATTCAAGACCAACATTAGTGTTTATCCCACATTAGGTTTCTAGATTCTAGTTTTCGAATTCTAGGTCCAACATCGAACTTTTGACTAGGACAATGATGTGAAAGGCTAAAATTGAATGTTCTGACTTTTTATGATTCTAGATATATGTATTTTTCTTTGCCTAACACATAACCGAGAAGTTATATTTTATCTGAACACGTTATATACCTTCTGTCTGTGAAAACGATCTTAACTATTTTTTATATGGTTCATTGATAGAAATGTGAATGTAGATCAATGGAGTCGAGCTTCGAAGATCTTTAAATGTCTTAAACATATACTTTCTCAAAGAGCATAACGAACAATTGATGGTCTCATACAAAATCAGTTTACTTAATCGAAATGTAACGTTTTGGGTCTGACCGGCTTTTCTATTCAAATTCTTTTTATCTTCTTAAAGATAGAAGCCAGGTAGAGTTCTTATTTTTTTATTAATTTATCTCTAAGTTTCTATGTGACAATTCTCTGCAATCGCTCTTATATAATGAGTTATAATTGTTTCACTCGTGCTTCTAACAATTTAGTTGTATTCTCACACTTTTAAAACCATTTTATCTAAATGGATCTCCACGTAATTTTTTGGGGTCTTAAAGTTTACCGCAATAATTTTCCAAGATCATCTATCTCTACTATTCTCAGAGTGTCCCAAAAACCACAAAGTGCGCTAAATATCTACTCCACCGTTTATTTTGCTTTTCATCAGCTAGCGGCATCTCACCGCAAGCGAAGAATCTCTAAGCGGAGAATTCCTAACAAAGCAAGGGTTGCTACCAAACTGCACACTTTTCAACACAAAATTTATTTTGCGAATTTTCCGCAAAACTTATCCTTCACACAAACTTACACATTATTACTGTTCTTTTGCTGCAAGCAAATTAGAACGCTTCACTTGACTTTGTTGTAATTACAAACAATGTAGAAAGACATGGTTCTTTAAGAAACCTTCCAATCTATTTGACGATTTTAATGGATGCACTTCAATCATTTTTTATCGATTTACTCGCTATATGGAGGCAATGAGACAAAAAATTGTGTGGGAAAGGATTTAACCACTACAAGCCTTGAAGAAGAAAGAGTGAGTATTGTGTTAATGCGAAAGGAATTGCGAAATTCACGCTCCATTAGGCAGCCATCGTTCTTCTAAGACTCTGATTAGTTTTGTATTGATTTCGAAGACAAGCACTTTGCTTGTGAAGGATCTAATGAATTCACTGGTGATCGTGCTGATCCTCGTGTAAGAAAAAAAGTCTTTTATGCTGTAGCATTAGTACGAGAGAAGAATGATTTTTTAAACGATAAGTTATTATGCTTGGAAATCAACAGAAAATGCGCCAAATGAGAATTGCAGGCATAATTCAATTTTGGAATTACTTCATCGAAGCAGAGTAGTTCAAATTTTGAAAGAGTGTTTTATTCTCTGAGAATAAAAAGAAATTACACAAGTACAAATCCTTTGCTATTTCGGCACAAAATTCGTTTATAATCTTAAACAAGTTTTTCGCAGCATTCGAGTTGATTTTGGTACAATTGTTATCTATCGTAAGCAATCGGCTTTTAAAAAACCTATGGAATGTTCAAAAGGCGTGCCGCAATCGCACCTAAACTAAGTAATTTCGTTTTGCGGTTGATTTCGTAGAATACTTACTACAAGCACACCTTGAACACATCTATACTTACTGCTGCACTTGAAGGAGTCAGTAAGTATACCTATAGGTCCTGTGGCGCTATGCTCCTGCCGCGCCGTTGTCAGCCAACTAATTGTAACAAGTGTCAACTGAAAACTATATAATCGACATGCATGTTTCAAAATATATTTCGAAGCAAAAAAGTAATTCGTACACTTTGTAGGGCCCTGCATATGTCGCCAGCAACACTTGGTAGCCTATCGCTGCTTATCTGCCGTACAAGTGTCTCCTACTGTTCAGAGCCAAGTGTCGCCGCAATTATGCTTTAATTGCGCAGCAGGCGCTTTGGCGCATGTCCTACTTGTGCTGCCGCTTGTCCATTTTTTCGTGGAATTCACATCTTCTAACAAAGTCGGTTTTACAAATTATGGCGCTCGTGATAAGATAATCGCATAAACAAATGCTAACGATAATTCGACTAGTAAATATTGAAAAAATAATGGAAATTGAGCAATTTATTGACGGCTCTTATATGGAGCAGATGCCATGAAACTGCAGCTGTCATTTTGAAATTAATTTTATGATTTTAGCGATATTTATTCATGATAAATTTGGGTTACAGACTCTAAAGCTCTATATTTGGCTAAAAGCTGAATTATTTTTATACTCTCGCAACAAATGTTGCTAAAGAGAGTATTATAGTTTTGTTCACATAACGGTTGTTTGTAACACCCAAAACTAAACGAGTTAGATATAGGGTTATATATACAAAAGTGATCAGGGTGAAGAGTGGAGTTCAAATCCGAATGTCTGTCTGTCCGTCCGTCCGTCTGTGCAAGCTGTAACTTGAGTAAAAATTAAGATATCTTGATGAAACTTGGCACACTTATTTCTTGGCACCATAGGAAGGTTGCTTTCGAAAATGAGCAAAATCGGACCACTGCCACGCCCACAAAATGGCGAAAACCGAAAACACATAAAGTGCCATAACTAAGCCATAAATAAAGCTATGGAAATAAAATTTGGTATGAAGGATCGCACTAAGAAGGGGCATATTTGGATGTAATTTTTTTTTTGGAAGTGGGCGTGGCCCCGCCCCCTACTAAGTTTTTTGTACATATCTCGCAAACCAATAGAGCTATATAAACCAAACTTTCTGCAGTCGTTTTTTTTAGCCACTTCCTAATACAGTTCAAAAATGAAAGAAGTCGGATCATAACCACGCCCACCTCCCATACAAAAGTTAGGTTGAAAATTACAAAAAGTGGGTTAACTCACTAACGAAAAACGTCAGAAACACTAAATTTCACATAAGAAATGGCAGATGAAAGCTGCACTCAGATTTTTTTACAAAATGGAAAATGGGCGTGGCGTCGCCCACTTATGGGTCAAAAACTATATCTCAGGAACTACTCGACCGATTTCAATGAAACTGTAATAGTTTGTAATAGTTTCCTTACATTCCAATGATATGTTGTGAAAATAGGCCAAATCGCTTCACAACCACGCCTACTTCCTATATACCAAAACTTTGAAGACGATCTGAATCGTTTACTTTACAATATATAAAGTAAGTACTAGTGAAGATATCGGTGCAGAACTTTGCACAAATACTATGTTAATAGTGTGGCAGCCCCATTCTAAAAATCGCCGAAATCGGACCATAGGTTTTTAAGGCCCCATATATCGAACACGAGGACCTCGGTGCTTCTAACCTAATATTATGGTTTCCAACTTTCAATGGACTTTATACAATATATAAGACGAATATGTGGGTCAAATTGTGTATTATATAATATAAATAAAGTTAAATAAATAAATTGCGAGAGTATAAAATGTTCGGTTACACCCGAACTTAGCCTTTCCTTACTTGTTTCTTTTTGGTTTGTTGGCGCCAATATTAAATTCACTTTCAACTTGATCTTTTCAGTACTGGCGACTCCCTTCCCGACTTATACAGCTCAAACTCCTTTCTAGCGAATACCTTCGGAGAGTGCTATATTTTAAAAACATTACTTAACCAACTCTCGCTGCGTCAGATTTTATAGTTTTAGATTGCATTAACTAACTAGCAAACTGTCTTCGACAACATTCAGCGCATTTTTTAAGGGTCAGAGAGTGGAACTTATAAAATCTGATTTCATTGTTGCGTGAAATTCTAGAGAACACAGGTTTTTTCAACCAAAATGTTACGTGTATTACACCACAGCTCTTCTAATGCCAATTTAATGATTCCACATGAATTCCCACAAGTACTTTAACTCACCGACTTTTGCAAATGCAATTTTCTTCTCTCTCTCAAGGCTGTCGACAAAATGAGATCGTTTAAAGAGTAGCTAGACAATATTTTTATGCCTCCATATTTTTCATTCAAGAAAATATTTATTTCAAAGTATTGGTTGTATTGTTTTGTTTCGATGATGACCCAATATTGTCTATGAGCTTGTGCACTGCCTTTTTTGTCATGTCGAGTCCTTCGGAAATACTCCAATTGAGAAACCTTTCGCCAACAGTTTTTGCAATTTTACGACCAAGTTTTTTTGTGGGACTAACTGCAATCCACAAAAGAAGAGCAAGCGGTTAGAGGCAATAATTAAGGAGTAGAGTTAATATAAACTTTGAATTTTCCCTGCGTTAGCAATCCTTGTAATAGTAGGAATACCAAAAAATAGTATAGTTTAAACTGCATTTTCACTGGATTTGCACAGCTTACTTTCAATCAATTCCGAACACTTGAACCCTATTTGTGTAATTTCTTGAATGACTGAAAATGAAAATTCGCTCCGCTTAAATACATTCCAGAGCTACGAGTACGTAAATATACTTGATACGGAATTATTGTTTTTTAAATTATTGGCATAAATTAAAGGAAAATTATTACGAAAGTATGACAAATCTATCTGAAAACCATACAAAACCGCAATACAAAATAAATATAAGGCAAACTTATAAAAAATAAATAAATTCTTATCAGTTACTGATTCTGAATCCACATTAACCGACTTCCACAGAATCTTGAACCTTTTTATCAGAGATTAAAACCATGAACGACTTTTTATACCACAGAATCGAAACCATGTTACTGTAATTACTTTCTGAAATATATTTGTTCTACGACAGTCAAGTTATTTCGAAAGCCTCTATTAATTCTTATCTCGAGATTCTTAGTTTTCACAAAATTTACTTTGCAAATTTTCCGCAATACTTATCCTTCAAATAATTTACGCAATATTACTGTACTTTTCCAGCCATCAATTCAGAACGCTTCACTTAACTTTGTTGTAATTTAAACAATGATGAACTACACTCTTTAAGAAACCGTCCACTCTATTTGACGATTCTTATGGATGTACTTCAATTATTTTTTTATCGATTCCGTTGCTACATCGAGGAAGTGAGACAAAAAGTCGTGTGGGAAAGGATTTAACCACTATAAGCCTTGAAGAAAATCTTTCTTTAATTATTTATAATATTATTTAATTTATATTAATATTAATATTGAGTTAATGCAAAAGGAATTGCGAATTGAGACTATGATTAGTTTTATATTGATTCCAAAACGAGCACTTCGCTTGCGAAGGATCTTAAATATTCAATGGTTATTGTACTGATCCTCGCGTGTGGAGAATAGAATGTCTTTTAAACGATAATAGATTAGGATTGGAAATCAATAGAAATTGCTCTAAATGAGAATTGTATCATAATTCCATTTTGGACTAAGAAATTTTTATACTCTCGCAACAAAAGTTGCTAAAGAGAGTATAATAGTTTTGTCCACATAACGGTTGTTTGTAAGTCCTAAAACTAAACGAGTTAGATATAGGGTTATATATACCAAAGTGATCAGGGTGACGAGTAAAGTTCAAATCCGGATGTCTGTCTGTCCGTCCGTCCGTCTGTCCGTCTGTCCGTCTGTCCGTCTGTCCGCCCGTGCAAGCTGTAACTTGAGTAAAAATTGAGATATCTTAATGAAACTTGGAACACGTGTTCCTTGGCACCATAAGAAGGTCAAGTTCGAAAATGGGCGGAATCGGGCGGAATTATTTAATTTATATTAATATTAATATTGAGTTAATGCAAAAGGAATTGCGAATTGAGACTATGATTAGTTTTATATTGATTCCAAAACGAGCACTTCGCTTGTGAAGGATCTTCAATATTCAATGGTTATCGTACTGATCCTCGCGTGTGGAGAATAGAATGTCTTTTAAACGATAATAGATTAGGGTTGGAAATCGTTGGAAATTGCCCTAAATGTGAATTGTATCATAATTCCATTTTGGACTAAGAAATTTTTATACTCTCGCAACAAAAGTTGCTAAAGAGAGTATAATAGTTTTGTCCACATAACGGTTGTTTGTAAGTCCTAAAACTAAACGAGTTAGATATAGGGTTATATATACCAAAGTGATCAGGGTGACGAGTAAAGTTCAAATCCGGATGTCTGTCTGTCCGTCCGTCCGTCTGTCCGTCTGTCCGTCTGTCCGTCCGTGCAAGCTGTAACTTGAGTAAAAATTGAGATATCTTAATGAAACTTGGAACACGTGTTCCTTGGCACCATAAGAAGGTCAAGTTCGAAAATGGGCGGAATCGGACCACTGCCACGCCCACAAAATGGCGATAACCAAAAACACATAATGAGCTATAACTAAGCCATAAATAAAGTTATGAAAATAAAATTTGGAACATAGGATCGCATTAGGGAGGGGCATATTTGAATGTAATTTTTTGGAAAAGTGGGCGTGACCCCGCCCCCAAATAGGTTTTTTATATATATCTTGCAAACCAATAAAGCTATATAAACCAAACTTTCTGCAGTCGTTTTTTAAGCCACTTCTTAGTACAGTTCAAAAATGAAAGAAATCGGATAATAACCACGCCCACCTCCCATACAAAGGTTAGGTTGAAAATGACTAAAAGTGCGTTAACTCACTAACGAGAAACGTCAGAAACACAAAATTTCACATAAATGATAGCAGAAGGAAGCTGCACTCAGATCTTTTTACAAAATGGGAAATGGGCGTGGCATTGCCCACTTATGGGTCAAAAACCATATCTCAGGAACTACTCGACAGATTTCAATGAAATTCGGCATATAATATTTTATTGACACCCTGATGACATGTGTGGAAAATGGATGAAATCGGTTTACAACCACGACTACTTTCTTTATAACTCACTTTTTGAATTCCATCTGAATCCTTCACTTTATAACATATACATTAGGAACCAATGATGATAGCGAAATAAAACTTTACACAAATACAGTATATGATCTGTGGCATCACTTGTGAAAAAATTATCGAAAACGGACTATAACTTTTCAAGGCCCCACATATCGAACATGTTGAACTCAGCGCCTAAGGTTAAATTTTAACCGAAAATATGGGTAAATCTCTCAACTAATTTTAATGTAATTCAGAGGAAATTGTTTTTCTTCCAATAGTGTGTCTCTGTTCCAAAAATTATTAAAATCGGGTCACAACATCTCTTAGCTCCCATATACATAATTATAGGTTTTGCAAAAATATCATCCCTAGCTCCCATATACCTAATTAAAGGTTTTTCAAAAATTCGTTGGGCTTTATTACGCATATATGTATTGGTTAATATGTGATATATCTTAGCAAAATTAAGTGAGCGTATAGTATTGGATATAGTGTACCTTGCTGGTGAAATTGAATGAAATCGGTTCAGGAATTACCTCAGCCCTCATACACTATATAGGACGATTTTCGTTATTCTATTAAACTTTATGCCGAATTTATGGGTAAATTTGTGCGTTATCTTAATAAAATTTCTTCAATAAATTGCGAGAGTATAAAATGTTCGGTTACACCCGAACTTAGCCTTTCCTTACTTGTTTGTATTGAGTCCGATCGATTAATCGACTTCAGCTTCGGACAGTATCAGCCCAAAAATTAGCATGATCATCGGGATTGGCCGTTTTTGGCCTATTTTTATACTTATTTCACATGTCATGCCAGTTTTGTATTTCCCTTTTCTAAATTCCTAACATGATTTTTTTAATAGCTTAAAGCATGAATCCTTTTGTTCAACTTTGAAACACTATATGATTCCTATTTGACAGAACTAATCATTCCTCACGATAATAATAAAACATATCTTCTTCTTCTTGACTGGCGTAGACACCGCTTACGCGGTTATAGCCGAGTCCAAAACAGCGCGCCACGCATCCCTCCTTCTGGCAGTTTGGCGCCAATTGGTTATTCCAAGCGAAGCCAGGTCCCTCTCCACCTGGTCCTTCCATCGGAGTGGAGGTCTCCCTCTTCCTCTGCTTCCACCAGCGGGTACTGCATCGAATACTTTCAGAGCTGGAGCACTTTCAACCATTCGGACAACATGACCTAGCCAGCGTAGCCGCTGTTTTTTTATTCGCTGGACTATGTCTATGTCGTCGAATAACACATACAGCTCATCGTTCCATCGTCTGCGGTATTCGCCGTTGCCAATTCTTAAGGGACCATAAATCTTCCGCAAAACCTTTCTCTCGAAAACTCCTAGTGCCGTCTCATCGGATGTTGACATCGTCCACGCTTCTGCACCGTAAAGTAGGACGGGAATGATGAGAGACTTGTAGAGTTTGGTTTTGTTCGTCGAGAGAGGACTTTACTTTTCAATTGCCTACTTAGTCCATAGTAGCACCTGTTGGCAAGAGTGATTCTGCGTTGGATTTCCAGGCTGACATTGTTATTGGTGTTAATGCTGGTTCCCAGGTAGACGAAATTATCTACAACTTCAAAGTTATGACTGTCAACAGTGACGTGGGAGCCAAGACGCGAATGCGCTGACTGTTTGTTTGACGACAGGAGATATTTCGTCTTGTCCTCGTTCACCACCAGACCCATACGCTTCGCTTCCTTATCCAGTCTGGAGAAAGCAGAACTAACGGCGCGGGTGTTGTTTCCGATGATATCGATATCATCGGCGTACGCCAGTAGCTGTACACTCTTCTAGAAGATCGTACCTTCTCGATTTAGCTCTGCAGCTCGTATTATTTTCTCCAGCATCAGGTTAAAGAAATCACACGAGAGTGAGTCACCTTGTCTGAAACCTCGTCTGGTATCGAACGGCTCGGAGAGGTCCTTCCCGATCCTGACGGAGCTTTTGGTGTTGCTCAACGTCAGCTTACACAGCCGTATTAGTTTTGCGGGGATACCAAATTCAGACATCGCGGCATAAAGGCAGCTCCTTTTCGTGCTGTCGAAAGCAGCTTTAAAGTCGACAAAGAGATGGTGTGTGTCGATCCTATTTTCACGGGTCTTCTCCAAAATTTGGCGCATGGTGAATATCTGGTCTGTTGTTGATTTTCCAGGTCTAAAGCCACACTGATAAGGTCCAATCAGTTTGTTGACGGTGGGCTTTAGTCTTTCACACAATACGCTCGACAGAACCTTATACGCGATGTTGAGGAGGCTTATCCCATGGTAATTGGCGCAAATTGTGGGGTCTCCCTTTTTGTGTATTGGGCAGAGTACACTGAGATTCCAATCGTCAGGCATGCTTTCTTCCGACCATATTCTGCAAAGAAGCTGATGCAAGCACCTTATCAGCTCTTCGCCGCCGTAGGAGTGCGCTCCGGTCTTGAAACCTTCAGTTAGTCGCCGGATCTTTTCGTAAAATTTTCGAGCATTACCCCTGTCGGCCAGCTTGTCAAGCTCTTCATACTCACGCATTTCGGCCTCTTTCTTTTTTTGTCTGCAAATGCGTCTCGCTTCCCTCTTCAGCTCTCGGTATCTTTCCCATCCCGCTCGTGTTGCGGTCGATCGCAACATTGCGAGGTAGGCAGTCTGTTTTCTCTCCACTGCGAGACGACAATCCTCGTCATACCAGCTGTTTTTTTGGCTTTTCCGAAATCCAATGGTTTCGGTTGCAGCTGTACGTAAGGAGTTTGATATGCCGTCCCACAGCTCCCTTATACCGAGATGCTGATGATAATAAAACATATAGTAAAAAGAAATCCATTATTTTTGCATTCAATTGAAGGTTTTGCTTATTTTCATTCTCCATTTTCATCAATAACTTGATGTCATTTTGAAGAGAATTTCTTAATGACACCAATGTCATGGAAATCTTCGTTGATGTTGTCAAAAAACTTTACTATTGCAAAAGAACCTTGTTAACACGTGACCGTTACTTCTATCGAGTCACTTTCGATATGGAAAACAATTATTCTCATATTTTCCAAAGTTGGCCGATTCTATGACAATTGGCAACTGCCAAAAATTGAGAATAGGTCCGACACTAATTCTTATATAAGATCGCAAGCAATCGGATCTTAAAAATTATGTCAAGATCAAAAAGCAAGCCGCACTCTCAACTGAACTAAGTGATTTCGTTTTGTGTTTGATTTTGTAGAATACTTATTACAATCACACCTTGAACACATCCATACCTACTTCTGCACTTGAAGGAGTCGATAAGAAGCTCCTGTATCTCCACTGTCAGCCAAGCAATTGCTTGTAACAATTGTTGCCTAAAAAGTAGTTCGTAAACTTTGCATACATACATATGTCGCCAGTATCACTAGCTAACCCATAGAACGGCGTATCGCTACTTATCTACCGAACAAGTGTCTCCCACTGTTCAATGGTATTAATTGCGCTGCATGCACTTTGGCGCATGTCCTACTTGTGCTGCTGTTTTTCCATTTTTTTTTGTGGAATTCACATCTTCTAACAAAGTCGGTTTTACAAATTATGGCGCTCGTGATAAGATAACCGTGTGAACAAGTGCTTGTAAACAAATGCTAACGATAATTCGACTAGTAGACTAGTAACTATAATATTTAAAGATATAGAGATTGAGCAATTTATTGACGGCTCTTATATGGAACAGATGCCACGAAACTGCTGCTGTAATTTTGAAATTAATTTTATGATTTTACCAATATAATTTCATGAAGGACTTCATGAAAGCGGTTATTGTTTCAGTCTATAGCACTCTTTCAGACGAAAAGCTTATATTACTTGGTTAGCTGGTGTTAATTTAAAAGCACTTTAAAATGGATCTTCCGATTTTAGGTGATTCCATTTCACTTCTACTCTTAAAACTGTTTTGTAAAGAATCACTGCAGAGTGAGTGAACTCGGAGAATTTCATTTGAAGCCACCACCCTTTTAATGTGTTGAAAATCGTATTTAATGTTCAGAATTGATCCTTTAACCATCCTTAAAAATTAGATAATAATCTTTTTATAAACTCTGGAACTGGAAATTACTTCAAAAAATCGCGTTTCAATCCCAAAAAATCGACATATACGTCATTCAGTTACAGTATATAATCTTCGAAGTTTTAACGCTCAGAGATTTTACATATTGGGGTTCTTCCGTAGAAATTGAAAGCAGCCCAAGCCATCAACAATCCTTTTCCAAAGTTGTGCTTGGTAGAAAACCTTTACGGCTTCCTTATAACATTAGATTTAAATTGATTCGTCGGAAAATATTTCGCCTTTCCACTGGTTCCGTTCGGTTCGGATTGTTTCAGACTTGTCACTCTCTCTGGATAAATTGTAGAAATGTATTTGGCCTTAAAAGCTATACAAACTGATTCTTCTCCTTGAATTGACAATGTCGACTAGATGCATCGAGAAAGAAAGGTACATATAGATACTATAGAGTGAGATACCACTTGGTACACCATAACATGACTAAGTCACACCCCGAAATAATACAAAGTTCGTGATGACATTATTTCTTTATTTTATGCGCCCATATTTTTAATTCTGGAAAATATTTATTGAAACGGAATTTTTTTATTGTTTTTTCTCGATGATGGTTCAATATTATCTCTAGGCCTATACGCTATCATGTCGAGTACTTCGGAGAGACCTCGCTCGAATATAACTTCTAAAATAGAGCCTCCAATCTTTTTACCAATTTTACGACCAAATTTTTTTTTCTTGTGCTTAGCTGCAATCATCAAGAGAATAAGAACAATCGGTTAGAGGCAATAATTAAAAAGTATATATAAACTTTGAATTTACCCTCCGTAAACAATCCTTGTAATAGTAGGAATACCAAAAAATAGTATATTTTAAACTGCATTTTCACTGGATTTGCAAAGCTTACTTTCAATCAATTCCGAACACTTGAATACGATTTGTGTAATTTCTTGAATGACTGAAAATGAAAATTCGCTCCGCTTAAATACAATTCAGAACTACGGGTGCGTAAATAACCTTGATATGGAATTATTTTTTTTTATTATTGGCATAAAATAAAGTAAAATTATTACGAAAGTATGACAAATCTATCTGAAAACCATACTAAACCGCAAACGATATTTCCTTTGATTTTTAATCAAATTTATAAAAATAAAATTGTTTATGCCTACATACAACATTTATTTCTGCGATTTATACATTCTTATCACTATTATTACTGATACCACAAACCGATTTCAACAGAGTCTCATGCACGCATTCAAAGATTCCTACATCGTTGTAATGAATAAAAGTTTCTTAATTGTTAAACAATATAAATGTGTCGTACTTGATGGTTTCTAACGAAATTCCCGGCTAAGAGTTGATTTACCTACATATGCCTGCAGTGAGTACGTGACATTTAATTTTCTGAACTAGAACTAGATATAAAGGTCTGGACTTCGACCAAAACAAAGTTAGACTCCGTCTGTATAGTGTACCAAATCGAAATTTTTCTAAAAAACCGGCGGACAGGCATCTCATAACACGATAGCTATGGCTTAGCTTTAAAAATCATCAGTTGCGGGAAATAGGGACCAGTAACAATGACAACGAGGCAGATTTATCTGAAGAATCCAAACCTATCAGCTTCATGCTGTTATAGTTGTAATTAGGTTAGGTTCGGTTGTAAGGCAATACCCTATATGGGAACACACGTAGACTATGACGGACAGTCCTTTGTGAAGCCAGGATCCACCATAGGTTATGTATTAGGAATCGACAAAGCGTCCCAAACCTACTACAAATCCGCGGAGAGTTTTAACCCAGACCCAATATAATCGAAAAGTGAAGTGAAGATAAGCATTCCTTAACCAGCTTTGAGCGCATAGTCAGCGAACTCAAAGCTAGTGTCGCCGCGCAACTATCAGAGGAGTTCGTCAACACACTAAAGGTTGCTGCGCTTCGAAGCCATATATCCACCGCTGCCTTAATAGCAGCCACTTCCGCAGCAATAGTCGGGATACCAGAAACTACGGTTGATGCGAAGTTCCCGACAGTAAACACCTCCACCTACCTTTCCTGCCAACTTCGATTCATCCGTGAAGAAGACTAGCGCGCCTCTCCTGCAGTTACCCACCCAAACGTCCCTTGAAAGGCAAATAAGTTGTTGCAAGGCTCGGCGGCATGGAGATGATGCAATAACCACGGGATGAAGTCGAAATGTGCAAAGAGCCCAGGTATGCACTCATCTTCAATCCCGGATTCTCTAAGTCTTATAGCAGCTTTCGCGGCCCTGCACCTTCCAGCTATGTCCACGGGTGCTATATGCAGTAAGACGTTAAGTCCCAGGGTTGGTGTCGCCCCAGGCGCGCCGCTCATATTTATGAGAGCCGCTCGTTGGACGCTTACTAGCTTTTTTGCTAGTGTGGGCTTTTTAAGTGACCTCAACCACACGATGATCCCTTTTAACTTTAGATATAAGCTTAACTATAGTTTCATATATCCAATAGCCAGAGAACCACTTTTGAAGAGGAGCCCCTTCTTTATCCGATGGCTCCTATGCAGCAATATAACCAATACAACCGAGGCCTTAGCTCTCTCCTATATGTTGGGTTTCATAGAGAGTTTTTTGTCCATTTTCGGAAAACTTAACTGACTGATCTAGCATTCTCGAAGTTATAACTGTTAACCAAGACATGGACTTGACTGTTTATTTGATGACTCGATTAGATCGAATAAGTTTGATAGTTGTACTGAGTTTCCAACCAACTTTTGAGGTTTGTAAATATTACCCTTAACTAAATACAATCAACAGAAACTTCCACGTGGGAATTACTGAAAACAAAAATTAAAAAAATTTAAATGTTTCTTCAACAAAAACTCAAGTCGATTTTCTTTCATAACCCCAAGCATGAATACATACTTATGAATGGATGTCTGTATATCCACCCATTAAGCGCAAACACAGGGTGGAAAACTGCTACAAAAACTATTGTTCGCCTCGTATACTGATCATACACAGCTGTTACGTCACCTTGTGCATGCGGTCAACCTGAGCCTGAAAGAAGAAAGAAACGACAACAGTGACGCCACTAGCCATTGCGGTGAGTGCTGGCAACTTTAGCAAAGGCTCAAACCCGAAAGAACGATCTTTTTCTAGCTCAAACAGAAATGTGTATGTATGTGCGTATATACAGTTATGGTGACAAAGGTGGATGTATGTATATATGTAGTTATATTTATGTGGTGCTACCACAACAAACAACCGCTGGTTGCTATGCTGACCGATTAAACCAAATTCGAATGAGTTGTTAAAAGGAAAATTGCTTTGGAATCGCTTAAGTAAAGGAATGGAATGGAATGTGTGAGCGTCTGCGTCTGCGCGAGACAACTTTATTTCGCGCAAACACGCACACAAACCCACGGTTTGCACTTGCCACAGACAGCTGATAATCGCAGACGACATTTATGACACCAGACCAGCCCAACCAAGTCTAGTTGAGCTGTTGCCCACATTACCGTGGCCTTTGTGCAGTTGCGCACGCGCCATTTACCACTTGCCACCTTACCACCTTGCCACTTTGCCACCTTGCAATAAATATCATTGTTTATGCCGCAGACATTCCAGCGCATGCTAACAACTTGAGAGGAGCACCAACTCGTCTGTGACACAGCACGCAGCGAATCAGTGGCAATTTTGCATGACAAACGATTTATGAGGGCGAACAAGTTTAAGTGAAACCAATTGACCGACGTGCAAACTAGTTTAGTGCCAACATGTAAAGAGCGGGGAGGGAGGAACTTAAATTCCCTACATCATTTGTTCAAGAAGACTGCTGCTGCTGCTGCTGCATACTTTAAGCCCCAAGGATATTGAAGCAGCGCTGACTAATTAATTGCCAGTCGCCGCTGATGAACAATCAGTGAGCGGCGGGTTTGGCGGGAGGGACGCGTGTGCGCGCGCATGTCTGGGAAAAACGGTGCAACAGTCGCAGATCGGTTATCGGCAGCCACGCGATGCTTGCCACTGCTGGGCATGCGCACATTGAGTTGTGCCAGCAGACGTGAACGTGTGTTGCCACGGCGACACCTTATAACGCATTCAACATTAATTAAGAAAATTAAAACAGTTTGAAAATTTATGACATTTTAGCTACAAGCCGCCGCCACCAAGCCAAGCCAACGTTCCACGTGCGTGCTTCATGCATTATGCGAGTATTTGCAACTGGCAGGACTTTTGCGATTTTTGCATTGCGCTACTATCACACTAGTAATCCTGTTTATCCACTTGGCATCCACCTAGAAAAGCAAGTCAAAGCAATTATGCATTTTGACAATAACGAAACACGTTGTTAGCTTTTCTGCTGCTGCCGCCGCTGTTGTTGCTACAGCAATTAAAGAGCTCAAAGGACGCTTTGTTCGAAGAAGGTATGAAAGCTCGGTGCGGCGAAACCTGTCAGCGCAACACCTGCCGTTGCGGCACAGCGCTCAAGCGCGTGCTGCTTGGAACTTTTGGTTTTGATAAGTGAGCCTAGATAACAATCAGATTTGAGTTCTTACCGAGCATATTATAATATTCTATCATTTTCATATCATGCATGTTAACTTAACAGACAATCTCGTATCTCTATGCATTTTTTGGACATGAAAAGTTTATTTTATGAGTTTCTTGCCTCACTATTTAATTGAGACCAATAGTTTGTAGGTCGATATGAGCCTAACTGGCTTTATAGTTATTTGATAGAGCTCAGATGTTTCTAATTTGCTTCTCAATAATTTTTCAATTTTATATTAGACTGAATATGTTTAGTAGTTCTTATACCATGAGCTATACCATAGAAAAGAGTTTTTTATGTAGAATTCTCTTAAAATTTTCTGAAATAGAAATGTGCTTAATACCGTTACTTTGACCAAAACGTTCCTCTCCGCTTCTTTTTCAAGTTTGTTTTAACGATAACATAAGTTATTTAAGGTTGACCTGATAGAATATACTAAAGCTCATAGTTGCCCATAGTCGGATTTACATAACCAGAACGAACCCATATTTTTATTCGGCCAATGATTATCAATTTGGTCTCAAAATTATTTTAAGATTGTGGTTTTGTTCACTACAAAACTGATATTTTCCGACTAGAGTTAAACATTTCAGACTACAACAACTCATTTACCTCAGCATATCGTTTAGAATATCGTTGGCTTTCTCCGAATCTCCCCGCCTCGCACTGGTTTCAACAGACACTCAGCGGTACTCACAAGTTCCATCCAAGTGAACTTTAAATTTGTCGGAATTAAGTGCATACTTCAATGTATCGATAGTTCCAAGTTTGGTCCGGTACTTCCCTGTATAGCCTCAAAAGCTCTTATCGGCTCTCCCTGGTTTCCAACAGTTGTTCACAGCTCTGACTCCACTCTCCCTCTCTTTTACAGATTTTACCGAGTTTTCTCTCTGAATCTCCCCGACTCTCACTGCTTCTAACCACATCTCGCCGGTTATCATGAGTTTCATCCAAGTGAACCCCATATCTGCCAGAATAAAGTCCATACTTCGATTTATTGATACCTTCCTGTTAGGCCCGGGTCTTCCCAGTACAGTCTCCCAAGCTCTTGTCGGTTCTCCCTGGTTTCCACAGCTCTAATCCAATCTCCCTCCCTTATATCGTTTCTACCGGTTTTTCTCTCTGAATCTCCGCGACTCTCACTGGTTCTAACTAAATCTCACCGGTTCTCACTAGTTTCCTCCAAGTGAATGGAGTTTTTGTTTTAAATTTAGATCTGTCGGAGATAAGTTCATACTTCGGGGTTTGGGAAGGTTCTCTCTATTAACCTTCGCCTTTCCAGAGGTCTTGTCGACTCTTCCTGTTTTCCATCAGTTCCCCACAGCACTCATTGACTCAAACCGGTTTTTCATACTACTTTCGACGCTCACTAGTTTTCATCGATTCTTCAAACCCTTTCCGGATTTAGATAGATTCCAACATCTGTACATTCTGTGAGTTTGGAGTTTGTAGAAGAGAAATGGAAATTTTTCTAAAAAATTTTGCAAATTGCTAGGACTTGCAACACTAACCCACAGTCGCTTCAGCCTTTATAGAAATACATACAGCAGCAACAATTGTTAGTGTAATCCTTAATAGCAAATGCGCTGAACTCCCGCAGCGTCTAGTTGCACATAAATAGCGCAACGTGTGCGCCTTCACGCGCAGCACACTTCATTAATTTTATGCGTCGCTCAACATGGGACACAGAAATGGACAAAGTAGCAGCAAAAATAAGAAACAATAACAAATAAAAATCTGAAAAAAGTAATCAGCGAATGAATTATTAAGGGAAGGGGGAATAAGGGCGGCGGCGGACTGTTGCATAGGCAATCAAAGGGTGTCCTGCACACTCACCTCACGAACACACACACATTCGTGTGCGTCAAAGTCAGACAGCGCAAGGTCATTTACAGTTTTTTATTGTTGCAGTAGGCTTTATCATCCTTTCAGTACGATTTGGAATTTTCAATTTAATGAGCAGGGTTTCAGAAAAAAAAACTAAAAAACATAACATACAACAATAGCAACAATTATAACGAATGCTCGTTCAACTAGACGCGTTGTCGCTAATCTGCTGCGCTTTTTATTTGAATTGCTTGCCTTGCATAGCCAGCAAATAACTTTGTTGCAAGCAAAAAATATTAATTACAAAAAAAAAGACGGCTCGTGCAATTCTATACGCTTTAGCATATTCATATTTTTCAAATAATTGTGAAATGGTACTGCTGTCCTTTTGCAATTTGCATAAATTCCGCCAATCATTATCCTGGAACTCATCGCATTCTTTACCCTTCTACTAACTCACCCTTGGCATTTGTAGATTTGTGTTGTGCATTGCAGTTGGCTGTCCATCGCCGCTACAACTCTTTCTTTGTTATTATAATTTTTTTTCTACTCTGTTGTTTGCACCCAACATTAAATCCTTAATCAAGGACATTTTGCGCGTGCGCATATTTATCACGTGCACTTTTAATTTATTCTGCTTTCGAGTGTATTTTTGCAGCTTGTTATTTGCGGCGGCTGAAAATTCCGCATGCTTTTGTTAGGCTCTCGTGTTTTTTTGTTTTGTTTCGGTTTACTTGATGTTTGCCAAATGCTTATGGAGATTTTGCATTATGTGGGTCTACCCTTTAGCTGCTTTGGAAAATTGCAAACATGCAGATTTTTTATGATTTCATATGCATAATTTACAGGTACCCTACTTTTTTTAACTGTCTGTCTGAGGAATATTCCTCATAAAAAAGGTCCCATCAGAGTTCAAAACAGTCATGTGTTCGCAAAAATAAGGTTTAGACAAGCCGAGTTCAGAAGTCCTTAGTACAGATGGACTTCTGAACTCGCACCGATTTCATGAAAAATAACCTTAATGTTAAACCTATAGAAGTCGGCCTCAACTTGAGTTTAACGAGTTATCTCACAAACTTCTTGGAAAATTCAAATAATTTAATATACTCGTACATTCTAGCTCTATCTATTAAAAAAATTCTTACTCTAGCTGTAATAGAAATGATTCCCGAACACGCCCTATGATTTTATGTTATACCTTTTCTATAGTTTGCCAATCTATACAAAATTTCGAAGAACAACATTTCGGTTTTCCAATTTAATCGATTTGATCTCCTAAGCTCATGTTCTCTTTCAGTTTAATGCCCTCCATATGCAATGGACATTTTAAAATATTTCGAGTAGGGACCGAAATTAGTGTCTGGATTGGGCGATTTTAAAAAGCAGGGTCATGAAAAATGGCATGTTCTAATCACAGATCTATTTGAAAACACTTTACTAATAACTTGCAAATTTTGCAGTATTAAAATATGGCAACGGATGCATTATCATTAACATTGAAACAGACTTTTTGTAATCGACAAGCGGTTAAAGTTGATAATAACTGAATGACAGTGGTAAATTTTTTCGTTGTCCCCTTGGAACCAACCTTTTGGATCATATCCTATGGAGTCGAACTTAGCATATTGGATCGTGTTCTATAGAGTCGGACGGAAAGTAGGGAATCAGACAGAAAGTAATAACTATCACCTATCATTTTTGAGTGTCTGGATACATTTTCCTACAATTTTTTATCAATTGCTGATATCTTGAAGATCGCTCATAACTAATAACCCTAATCAAATTCATTTCTCACTGGTTTGACGGATATACTATATTCTTCAATCTCTTCAGTAGTTTGAGATTTTTTGACATGAAGTTGTGACTTAATGAAAAACATCTCAAAATAAGTCCATAAATTATATAAGTCGAAGACCCATCGCGTTGAAATTTCAATGGATCTACAGAGCTGATCCATTTGCTATTAATTTTAGGAAAAAAAGTATTTTCAAAGAAAAATATCCGCTTGACTATTTTACCCTAAATACATATTACACCCCTGCATTGACTCGTTGTGATTTGTACGTGGATTTCAGGATCCAAGATCCACCACGTTCATTATAAAGTACGAACTTGGTTTCCTCGTGGTACATAAAAAATGTTTTATTATATTTAGGAGTTCGTTCTTAAAGGGAACATTATCCAAGACTTATCCCAAATTTCTATAAAATTCTTTCAAGGTTATACGATTGTGTGTTACTTTCTCTGATCGATATTTCGAAACCTTTGTATATAAAAAGTAATATGCTCTCTAGAAATTTGGTACCAGTTAGATCTGGTTAACAACGGAAGCAAGGACGTCCATACAATGAAAGGACCTGTCTGTACTTGGGTGGTACAACTGTTGTGATCTCGCAAAGGATCGAGGCAACTGGAGAATTTTTGTGTTCTCGGTCCAGACCGACCCACATTCATAGTGCCAAAACGGAAGAAAACCTGTTTAAATCTCATTTCGCTTTTATTTGAACTTCTACAAAGAGAATAAAACTCGCAGATACTTTTATAATGGACAATCGATGAATCTAACTACAGGGTGTATCAACTCTCGAAATTATTTCAACTAAAACTTTGTTCCCTTTCGCTCTACTGTGCAGCTACCAAAACTCCATAACGAGTTTGAGCAACAGTGAAATTTTATACATAAATTCTATGCCATAATAGGTAAATAATCGTTCTAGTTTCGGCAGCCACCCCAATCAGCATGAAAATGAAAAATGCCATGGGCGAACGCACACTCAATCCGTTTCAAGGATAAACTTTGATTAAATCGCAAGCGTAGAAGCGACAGCGGAGTGGCGGCATATTACAGTGCGCATGTGTGCCGAGGGTGCGCGACAGCGAGCACCCAATAGTCGGGGTATGTGGCTATTATGCCCAGGAAAGTGTATAAATTAGGTAGAGGTATGTGATTACGATTTTTATGATTTTTATTTTTTTTGTTTTTGTGTAGAAAAAAGTACAAAAAAACACTTTTAAAATATGAGCAATTTTTTACCAAAGAATAAAAAGGAATAAAGAGTCGCCGGAGATAGGTTTGATTATAACTGTTTGTATGCATATCAAATATGAGTTCGAAGGGTTGTTTTTTAGCTACTGCCATTCATGCAATCCGCTGATTAATTGGTTGGTTGGCTGAATAAATGACTGAGTGACTGACTGACGTACTGACTGCCTGGCTTGTAGTCGCTCAGCACTGAACTCCGTCAACTAGTTGCCTGTTTTGCCTGCGCCCGCATGACTGGCGTAAGGTTAAGGTTCCCCCAATTGGGCTCAGTGTCCTGACAGTAATACCGATAGCGCTTGCGCGCCGTAATTGCCACGCAGCTGGGCAGATGTTTTTTATATACTCAAATGAGTGTATAGAGCTCAGCACGGGACACTTCGTACTGTTGGTATTTATCTACAAGCATATTGTTGTTGTCTGTTTTTTTTTTATTTTTTCTCTTTTTCTTTGCTTTCTGCCTTTATATTATCCTTTGTGCGAGGAAATGAAATTTTATTTCCTTCTTCCCCTCCTAAAGCAACATTTTTTTGGGTTGATAGAGAGTAAAAAAGGAAGAAAAAAACCAATATAATTTCAAAATAGTCCCTCAGTCAGTTATATACACATATGAGGAGTTAACATTATTGATTCCTACATACCATTGAAGGACTATGACTCGAGGCAAAAAAGAAAAAAAATCGGCTACCGGTTTGCAGCGTGGCTAAGCAAACTGCGGCTCAGTAAATTTATAATTTTTTTGTTTTTCTTGTAAAATGTTTCAACTCGCTTGTGGTTATAGCCTAGTTGGAGCCGCTTTCGGGTTAGTCGTCAGTTTAGCCGGTTTTGGGATATTTACTTTGGTACGAGTTATACTCCCTTGGGCTATTTCACTCTCAACTTTGATACATTTTTGGTTTTTAGGAACTCTGAATTCATTGGAGGGTTGCTTTTTCGCCGTTTGTGTTTGTTTTGTTGTCGTAATTGTTGCATATCAGCGCGGCGATCATTAAACTGGACTGACAGCGATCGTAGAATCATACCAGCACTTCATGAAGGGGATGGTATTTTTCTCTACAATGTATGCATTTCTATTGAAAACCATTTCTATTATATTATTTTTGTCGAATGGAAATGCATTTGCGCGAAAAATCTATTGTTCTGGCATTTTCCATGAATACGCATGCGCGCACACTTTGCGCACGTGCCAGTGTCGAACTGGACGGTAGTATTGTTATGTATATAATTTATGTGTATGCACTTAGTCCACACTTTTATATACAGTTATGTATGTATATCTCTGTGTTTGTGAGGAAATTCATCATTTCTTTAATGTATGACATTATCCTGGGCTATAAAATTTAGTCATAAAATTGAGCAATTAAATTAGTGTTTCTCTGAATAGCATGGATTTAAGGGTTAATCTTCTGCAACCATTCGAAAATGTCGCTAAAAGATCCCTATATCCAATTGAATTTATGAGATGATCTGGAAGACATATCATCTCCTCCTTTATTTCATACACCGGCGATCTGTACTGCTCATATCAGTGCTGGGGGTCTGATACAGTTATCCACTTCCTTTAGTGTGATACTCATTGCTATTTTATGTGCATATGGATCCAATCATAGTTAGGTCTTCATCTGCCTCGATTCATTACTTTTCCTTTAAAGCCAGCAGAAACGAAACCCTTCATGTAGATATGGTTAAGGTTGTTATCGGTTCCTTATATGCATACACCTCATGTTACCATCGCACATCTTCTAAAAACCAAGGCAATGCGCTGCTTGGGCCATGTCGTAGGCCTGTAAGACGATGATCCATCGAAAAGCTTATTCCATTCGACAACTGAAGCAAGGGTGCGAGGACAAAGTGTACAGTCTACACTGGTCTACATTTCGCAAAGGATAGTGGTAACTGCCGAAGTTTGGTGTTCTTAGCCCAGACCGACTCACGGTTGTAGTGAGAAAGAAGAAGAAGACTTCACGTGTTCCCTTATACGCTTGGAATAATTAGATTAAATCTTCCGATGTTCTCCACCATTACAACAATAAGGTAGTATAATAGAGATGACCTCAGTGAGTCCTTCCAAATTCTGACATTCTATGATTTGTAAATCCGTGTCACCTATCTCATTTTATAGAGCGAAAGAAACAATACCTATCAGTTCTTCGGGTGGTCGGTCTACCGATTGATGGGTTGGTCTTTAGTCGAGATATTGAAACTTTTTCATGTTGTTATCTTCGTAACGGTGTGGTTCCCCATTAAATAATAGAAGTTCTTTTTCATTTTCTTACATTGATTTGAATTCGGCCATTCTTTTATTCGGCTTCTCTATCGTCTGTTCGGGTTCCCTGTAATCTATCTACGTCTTTAGTGGAACAAAAAAAGAAAAGATGATCTCTGATACAGTTTGGCAGGTATAATGACGAGGTTTCATTGAACAACTACTTCTTAAATGATAAGGGGGCGAATGATCTTCTAAGTTGTAATGAAATTATAATCTGAGCAAATTATTGGTCAATTTGCTACACATTATTGTTCCCCTGGGTTCCTTCAAAGTCGACCAGCCTCCATCTGTTCTAGTTATGAAACTGAATATACCAAAGATTACACTCAAATACGATTTTTGCAGGCATTCCGTTCCCGACGTCATTATTGAGTAATGTAGAGATATCTTCCCCAAGTTTTGTTGAGAGATCATCCCACATTTTGAGTTGGCGAGATCCGAGCTCCACAAGAACACGTATTATATGGAACATGCGTCTATGACGAACAGCTTCTTCTAGAGTTCCATACATGTTGTTCTTCTCACCTGAAGCAAGGGCTTCCCAGATTTTATGTAGGGATTGTTGGTATAAAATGTAGTTTAATTAGTAATTAGTTTCCTTTGTAAACTTAGAAAAACATAATCATCATGAAGATTCTGCGAAAGAATTCTCTTACATGATTTCCGAAGCATAATCATATTAATCAAGTCATAAGCACTAAAAATAAATACTAATACTCTCTAAGATTTCATAATAAACATTTCAGTGATTTTCGTGGAAACCGTTAGGAGGCATGTCTTCCATTCCACCATTAAAATTTGTAGCTCACCATATGTGCTCAGCCGCCAACACTTGTGCACCTTAAATCAATCAACCAAAGCGATTAACCGAATAAAGCAAACAAATCCATTGTCACTGCTGGTGGCAGGATGAACGCAACAGCCGAGCAGTAGCGCTATAAGATCACACTTTACAACGCTTAGCTAAAATTAGCTTTGTAATGTGAGCATTTGCCAAGAAGGCAATTCATAAAATTTTTATTTTATGGAAAATATATGAAAAATGCTGGAATTATGAATGAATGAGAAGTGCCACTTACATACATTAGATTTACATACAAATGTGCGCTACTTGTCGTCGACTCAAGTGGATAACGCACCAAATGCGCTCGGCTGCTCGACGCTGGTATGAATATACAGGGTTGCATTGCCACCATGCAGTTGTGAGTTCATAAATTCTCAAGTGTCGTCGTGTCTACCATGCTGCGCACATCGAGTTTATATAAAGCATGCGGGAAGTGGCGTGGCATGGCGCTGACTCACTTTCTTCAAGTGGCCGTATGGACGCATGCGCAACTACCACACATTCTAAGCATAACCCTAAGGCGGCAATGATTTTAAGTGCATTTTGTTTCAAGTGAAAGAATCGAAGTGCGAATGTCAATGCAATTTGCGCAGTTGACTGTAATTGATTGATTGCAAGAGAGTTTAAAGAGTCATGGCTTTGTTTTTTGTATATTTGATTTTTGGAGATTGTAAGGAATCACTCATTGCACATGATACGAAGTGACTTTGAGCAAAGTTAGCCGAAAGGAATCATTCAAACTTATTTGAGAGGAATTTTCGTATTGTTTAGAGGGCTAGGCTCAACATTGTTGAAGAGAACATAAGTCTGGGAAAGTTTAAGAAAACATAAGAATCTGCTTCCTAATCAGTAATGCTTCTTCTAACTGCATATTTGTCTATATTAATATCAATAATTTCTCGAGCGTAAAACCTATTACATTGATCAATTCTCCTCATCTAACACACTGATTACAAGAAAAGACACATACAAGCTAGATAAATACTCTCTCGATACACGAAATATTTGCTTCTAGTCAGCTATTTGTACAGCTGCTCCATTTCAACGCACATCAACCCCCGCTTTTGTATTGATTTCTCCACAGTCATTCATGCACCTCCGCACTATTGTCACATTTTAATACAATTATCAAAGAATTGTACCCTCCGCGCTTTGGCTGCCAACATCTAAATGATCGTTAACATTTACGGCTGACTTGCAATTTATTAATTTTATGGATTTACTTATATGATAATTTGTTCGACAAAAGCCTATCTACGAAGCAGACGACTGACTTTCCACCCCCGAAATATGTTTATTAAAGAAATTTAAATATTTATTTACACAATTGTTAAGCAACAAAGCCGCAAGCCACGCGTGACTCAATTCATAAACTCTCTCATTGTAATTGCATTTAGCTCCAACGAAATATCGTTCATTCACTTTGATCGATCACTGGTTTCGGTAGTGATCAGTAATTTATATGCAAAGTGTGTGGGTAGCAAGTACAATATCAAGTCTTTGTGTTGACTTCAATTCATAAAGATATTAACATTTAACAAATTTGTATAAAATACTTTGGAGCACCCTTGGCACTTCCCTCTTACCTACTTACTTTGTAATTTCTTTGTTCTACGAATTTTATAGATAACGTTCTCAGCAGATTACAAAAGCTTGTAGAAGATTTCCGAACTTTGATTGATGTCTTACAAATTTCTTTAATGTATTTGCGTAGGCATTTAAATGTGATTACTTTGTTTATAACCGCTGATCCACTAAAATCCTTAGCAAACACCTGTTGAAGACGTAAAGGCTCAATTCTTTTTACTTAGTTTAATTCAAAACTCTCTATCATTTGATTAGTCATCTTTCATACTCTTCTATATACTCTCCATATAACATCGCGATTTCACCCATTTTTGGCAGTGACACATTATTAGCAGAAACAAATTTCCTCTGAATTTCTTTGAAATATCTGAGAGACTACTTATATTTTCGGTAAAATATTATGCGTAGGAACTGAGGTCAATATATAGGATCTTGAAAATTTATGGTTTATATGGTTTTATGGATTACCACAACTTTTAGTGATGCTATTGTTTTCTACCGTTATTTTCATTGATGTGTACATGTATTGTAAAGTGGAAGACTCAAATGGAATTCAAAATTGTGTTATATAGGAACTAGTCGGGAAGAATTCAAAATTGTGTTATATGGGAAGTAGTCGTGGTCGTTAACCGATTTCGCCCACTTAGCATCGGTAACCTCAGGGTGTCAAAAAAATATAATATACCGAATCGAAATCGGTCGAGTAGTTCCAAAGATACATATGGTTTTTGACCCGCTCCATTTCCATTTTTTATACCAATCTGATAGCAGCCATTCTGACCCATATTTTTCAATTGTTTACATCCGTTCCATAAGTTCAGTTCTTAAACCCTTAAGGCAGTAGTCTGCTTTACAGGCTTCAAAAAATCGATTTTTTGTTTTGTTTTAAATCTCTTCCAAAACTATCCAAGAATATGTCTTTAAAATTCCAGAGGCCAATTCGACATATTTTCGAAGCTAGAGCAGTTTTAGTGGCCGAGCGTCGAGCAGGTGCGAATGCTCAGGCAGACTTTAAAGCGGGTTTTCTTGAGTTTTCATTTTCACAATTGTTAGAAAACGGTGCCGACGATATCAAAAAGAATATATGTCCGATCGAAAAAAACCAAAGTGATCTAGCTTCAGTATTAAATTATATTCTAGATAATTTTTGAATAATTTGAACTAGACAAAAGTAGTTGAAGTTGGACAAAAGTATTATTTAAACTACTTGTATTGCAACTTAAAGTCAATTTTTTTTCTTAATTTTCGGTTTTTTTTAGTTCATAAATAAAAGAAACTTATAAAAAATAAAAAAAAAATTGGTTCGACTGTTTCAGATGCATCGCACGACCTCCATCACCGGCACCGATTTACAAGTGCAGACTCCAGGCGCCCCAGAAAAATACTTACAAGTTTGAAAAAATTTCAATATTTTTTAATAACAAATATTGTTTTTTAAGCCTTAGATATAGTACAATCTCATCTTAAAATTCCGTTTACCGCAATCATTTCCTTCCCTTTCAAAAAAAAATTATTATAAAAACGTTTTTTTTCGGCTTCTAAAGCAGACTACTGCCTTAAAGCAGATATATGGTTCAACATCTATTGAAAACGCTGTTGCAGTCCTTCGTAACTAAATTGTTTCTTAATAGATACTATTCCTGATAGAGGCCTTTTATTTTTGGAATTATCTTGGGAAATTGTAAAAATGTTGAATTTTATAAAAAAATTTAAAACTATTGATCAGCGCCAAATAGAAGTACAAGTGTCAGAATTGGTTAATTTTGCAAGAATTTAGCTGATTTGAATTGTTTTGTTATGGTTTTTCATTTATTAACAAATAATTAATAAAACAATTCATTAAACTGCAATTTACGGATATTTAACTCTTTTTTGTTGAAAAACATACCTCTAAGTGAGTACTCAAATTAATGAAAAATCGATGTAACAAACAGGCCTGACAATTAATGTGTTCGTTATTTCGGAAAACTACTGTACTTGAGCTGTATTTGGGATATATTACAAATTGAAACTGGTCTGGTCCACTATATGATGATGTTTTTGATTGCACACAAGTTTCAAATAATACTTTCTCCTGACGGTTTAAATAAAGGGTAAAATCGAAACATGGGCACGCCTACTCCCTATATAACCTATTACTATTATTTTCAACTTTTTTACTTTCCAAAAGATAACTAAAAGAACGATTAAGATATGTAAATATAATCAGCGCATTTTATACCACCGTAACTTGTCAGTCATTTTATCAAAAACATTCGGAATAGGTCAATATCGCCTAACACGATTTTCAACTTATCAACTTTTGGAACAGTAAGCCAGAAATATTAATGAAAATAGTTCAATATTGATCTCTCGATTATTATAGTTTTTTTTTTAATACAGTTGAACTTCCCTAACTCGAATCAACATAATCAACAAAAAACTTTGAGTTAGAGAGACTTTGGAGTTACGGAAAGAAATTTTTATGAAATTTGACTTATGTATATTGCCAATTAAAGAGCCTGTATTTCTGCGAGTTAATCTAATATGATCTCGATCTTTGACCTTTAATAAAATTATTTTTGATTAAAACAACTTTGGAGTAGATACTATTTATTCCTACTAGTAACTAGTACTGAGTACTAGTACTGATTATTACTTGGTACTCTTCACCTATTGTACCCAGATACTACTAATACCCCATTTCCACTACTATTTTGACTTGCAGCACTTTTTTTGCTTTTTACTACACACTAGAGACACTTTTTGTTGTAATTCTATACAAAATACACACATTCCATGTCGAATATTGATTACCATGTTATTCTTTCACATCCAGAAACCATAACCAAAAATTTTATTACGCACTTGTAAGAACGACAAGAGGAAGTAATGTCCCGTGCATTAGACAAACAAAAACAATAGCGACAAATATTTGATTTATGCCGAAAAATTCAAATATTAGAATAGTTCAATAAATCATTGTGGTAGCGATGCAAAGCGAGTTCAAACAAGTCAATTTGGGGTCAAATTACCAACGGAAAACAGAGGAGAACAAAGTATGTGAGGATAATTTTTATGATGCACTAAATTTATATGTGAAACATATGTTGGTGCAACGGTATGTGATGGTACAGTTATTTGTATGAAATATGGGAAAATTGAGATTCATATGGGAGTATCTGTACAGTTTTAGAAATATCCCAGAGGATAGCCGAAGTAAATATTAATTATTTACAAACACTATACTGGCATAAATGAAACTCTGAAAGAGGAGACAGATCGCCAACAACACATTGAACAATAGTTAATCACATGACCGTTTGCATTACGTTGGTGACTTTGGGCGCACAGACGAGACAGCAGCAGAAAAAAATGTAATGGATAAACTTGTTAAAAACACAATAGTTATTCATGCGAGTATGTACGTAAAGCACAGAAATGAACAAGAACACATAACAATTGAAAACAGCAAGCGCTCAAGCCAACCCCATCACAGCAGCTACCCCTAACCTGATCGTGTGCGCTCACTCACACGTGTAACCCCATGTAGGGTGTGCTTTCATATACATACATACTATATACTATATGGTACTTTTAATACTCGTCTGTATAAATTTTGCACGCCAACAACAATAACAAGTTGCCAGCAGAATATAAGGTGAACATACGCGGACGCGGCACTCCACAAGTACCTACAAGTCGCCCATAATTCATTCTGCAAATAATTTCAATTTTTTGTTTGTGTTTGTGCGCAGCGTTAGTCATTGTTAGGCTTTAATGCACCATGCAAATTTTCGCCTCATGCTCATTGCGGGGTGTGCAATCCGCCTGTGTTTGTTTGCGTAACCTACGCGCTTGCGTACCCCTATGTGGTATATACTCTCAGTATGTATGTACTTGTATGATATTTTAAATCCTCTATGCAAACCCTTTCATGCAAACTTATTTATTGTTGTTCATTCAAAAAAAAATGGCAATTTCAATACTGACTGTTGCAAGGATATGTTGTTTCGAGCTTTTTGTGGACTATAGTGGAACTTTTATATAAATATGCAAGCTTTTTATGAGGATAAAACATTTTTGATATATTTATATCTTTTAATATTTTAATATTAAATGCAAGAGTTCGAGTTATGGAGAACTTCGAGTTAAGGGAGTTTGAGTTATGAAAGGAAATGTGGCTTCAAAAAGCTATTGCCAATTGAAGACTCCGAGTTATCGAGATCTTTGAGGTATAGAAGTTCAACTGTATGTATAAAATAATCATAAAACTGAATTAATCTATTTCAACGAGAGTCGGCGCCGAAAAAAACTTCAAAACTGTTTTCCTCACATTGATCAGCTTAACGCTCAGCTTCAGTCAGCTTCCACTCTGCGCTGCTAGTGCGATTTTGTATGAAAAAGCTTATTTTTCGCATTCATCAGCTTTACGCTCGGCTCGGCTTTCAGCGTCTACACTGCAGATACCTATAGAGTTATTGTTATGTGAAGCAATTGGGATGGTATGCATTATTATAAAGAGTAATATCTACAAAAAAGCAATCCACTATTTTTGTCTAAAATTTAAGTTTTTATTTAGCATAGTTAGACTTTTCGATTTCGTTCTCATAGAACCCACGTCCCTATTCATAAACTGGAACAGTCGATTTTTACACCAGTAAATTCATTCGATGCGTAAGATCATCCCAACCAAGCTCCAGGAGCTTCTGTTGAGTCACTATCGATGTGTGTGGAATGGATAGAAGACAATGCCCCTCATATTGGATATTTCTGTGCGATTACTGCTTGTTATAGTATAAGGTCTATAAATACTATTCACATTTTCAGTCGCCTAAGTCTTTTTGTCTTACCTAAAAAAATATTAGGTTGGCAAATATCTCCCTTCCGCCTTTTTGTCTTTTGAATTTCGCGGTTATGTATAAAGCGCTATATCTTTGAAAGGTCTTTACATAACCTACTAAACGACGCTATGCATGATTAATTTTGATTTTGCGTTCGACAGTTATAGACGTGTAAACATGGAGTTCACTAACGCCGAAATTCGCGCTGTTTAAAGTTTTCGTTCGTGAAAGGTAAATCCGCTAGAAAAACGTGCCGTGAAATAAACGATGTTTTGGGGGATGGTACTCTATCACTTCGAACTGCGGAGGAATGGTTTCGACGATTCAGAGCGGGTAAAAACGAAACCATGGATAAGCCAGCCGGCGGAAGACCTGTGACGACGAATACTGATCAAATCATGGATAACATCGAGTTAGACCGGCATGTGGCATCTCGTGCCATCGCCCAGGAGATGAGAGTTAGTCATCACTGTGGATATACAAAAAACTTGATGTTTGGGTGACGGGTGATTTGACGCAAAAAACCCCTTCTAGACCGAATCATCGCCTTCGATATGCTGCTGAAACTGAACCCATTTTTGAAATGGATGGTGACTGGCGACGAAAAATTGATCACATTCACAGTATGGATTACAGTGGCCAAGCCGGGATTGACAGAGGCTTAATTCTATCATCTACAGACGATCGACTAGAATCGTCCAGGATTGGCCAACAGGAAGGGTGTACTGTTCCACCAGGACAACGCCAGACCACACACTTCGTTGATGACTCGTCAGAAGCTACGGAAGCTCGGATGGGAGGTTTTATTGCATTCACCATATAGCCCGGACATATCGCCAAGTGATTACCACATATTCCTGTCCATGGCGAACGCTCGTGGTGGTTTAAAGTTGAACTCAAAAGAGACTTGTGAATAGTGGCTGTCCGAGTTCTTCGCAAATCAGGAGGGGGGCTTCAACGAGGGAGGTATTATGAAGTTGTCGTCTAGATGGAAACAGTTTATCGAACGAAACGGCGCATATTTGAACTAAATCTGATCATTGTAACACTTTTATAAAGCATTGAATAAAAAGCATAAAAGCGGAAGGGAGATATACATATATATCTTCTAATATATCTCATTTTCTCTGGCTTTCCATTTTCTCAGTACCAAGTTCTTTTTAGTTCGAAAGCTTATTTTTCTTATACCTTATAGAGTAATACGAGTTATCGATTGCTAAAGCCATTCATTAGAATATATTTCTTTTACTAGAGCTATATAAAATGTTCATCACTGCACATATTGTAGAAATCAAAATACCTTATTATTAGGATTATTTTAACTGTTATTGTATTGTTATTGTACTTATTGAGATTTAAGGATACATTTGGATACCTGATAAGTAGTCTAATAAACATAATACCATGCACCGAGGTAAGCAAAATTGAAGCCATCTGGAGTTTCTTAACACATAAATACGCCCAAAAAGTTTAAATGGTACAACGCATTGGAATCGTTTCTAAAAAACTAAAATTACTTCTAAAATATTTAAATAGTCAATCAATATATCAATCTGAATGAAAAATTTTCGGTATTGACGATAATTTCTCTTAATTCTGAAAGTCTTGTGAAGATATTTCAAATTTTTTTAGAAAATACAGCAATGTTTTCCACTGGAACGTAAACCTCATAAATTTATCATTTTAAGCATATTTCTGTATATTTTATATTAATTTCATCTATCCGGTAGCACTTGGTCCCGTGAATTAGCCTACCGTGGTAGTAAACTTCTTGTTAAAGCGTGTCTTCACTGCTGGTGGTTTCATTTAGTTTGTGGTTCTTATAATCGGTTGTATATTAACAGGCGATGTGTCGCAACATATGCTCGACCGCATAATTTTATTGATTCTTCTTGTGTCGATTATTAAGCTTATTCGAGCTTCAGGACTTTTCGGTTGCTTACCTTCCCACTCAGGAGTGCCAATTTCAAAAAAAATGTGTATACCATGGGGTTTCGTTTCGTTTAAGGTACTTAGAACCAGTACCTTAAGACTATCTCGAGTCTATTTGAAATAATCTGCTTCAGGCTTTGGAATACGAAATATGAGAATTCCTCAACTGATCTCAATTTATTTATGTATGTATGTGGTAATCCCGATGTGTCGGTATCCCGAAAATTGCAGATCGAAATCATTCTCTCTAACACACACACAATTTTTGAATATTTCTACAAAATAAATATAAACTCACCAAGATCCTTTCAAATACTAACTTTCTTAAGGGCTAACGGATAACACTCAAATACAAGTATACACTTCATGCATACCTTTACCCTCCAACAATGCTAACGACAAGTTCCTGCACACACACAAGCAACCACAAAAACATTCCGTCAAGAAATCAACCAGCTGAGCACCGAAAAGCACCGAACTCACCAAGCAACTTACCTGTTTCAATTCATCAAAACAATTGATTCGAATTGAGAAATGAGAAAATTATAAAAAATATAAGAAATTCTTCACATTCAAGTTCAGGCTTCACTCCATTGAAGCGAAGCACGGAGCGCAGGAGAATTGTGGTGATCCTTTCAACGCATTCATTAGGCGCATAATAATGAAAAAGAAACCCTTTTTGCTCAATATCCTTGCGGACTAAGTACAAGTACACTTCTGTATGAATGTGTGTATACAAATTTTGCTGTGTGAGTATGAGCTCATGCATTATGCCATTGTAAAAGTACACCCTGTGGCTCAGCGAGTGTACTCGTATGTAGAGTGTTTCAAAGGCACTTTAAGTAAAAATATATTTTATTGTATTACTTGTTGTTGTTGCATTTACAGTAGGACGTTACCAAGTCAATGCGTCAAAAAGCACTTTTCAATGCAATAATGAAACGGCTGATTTTGTGTTGTTATATTTATGCTTCTGTGTGCGTCAAGTTATTTTCGCTAAGGGTTTCTAAAGTTTCTGCAAAAAATTCTACAAAAAACAACTACAAATAACTTCACTCAAAGCATATTTAATATGATTTTGGTTATTGTTGTTGTTAGACTTTTAGTAAGTTTTTTTGACTCCGCCGGAACCGGTACTAAACGACTCAAGAAGTTCCAGTTAAGTTTAAGAAATTTTTCACTTAAGCGCGCAAGTCTACGTCGAAGAGAGCTTAACACCAGGATATCACTTCGGTCGAATGTGTGTGCGTGCGCATGTGCAGTAGAACAATTAGTAAAATGTATATATGTATGTGTGTATAACAAGTAGAAATCATATGATTTATATGCTGATGTAGCTGAAAGCATACAACACCTAGTCCGCACCACAATAGCGAGCTAAACTTGCGCAGCGCTGCGCACAGTGCGGCGGCTTTTTTCATAAGTTCTTTTGGGGAGTCACAGAGAAATCCGTTACGTTTTTATTTAAATTAGTTCAACACACGCACACGCATACATACAATTCGACTCAGACACGCAAAGTGAAATATGGAAACCAGTTGGTTAGGTTAGTGCAATACTTGATTATTTCAAATAACCAGAATTGATAGGAACGAACAAGTAAATGAGACATACATATATACATATATACATATGTGGAGAGACAAACTGACAGTTCGACAGACAGACAGACAGACAAATCAACCGCTGATATGTAAATGAAATGGAAATTTGAAAAAGTAGAAAATAATAAGGGTAAGGCAATTTGGGTTTCATGCGGAACGGAAAGTTTGAGAGGAGGAATTGGTCTACTAAATTATTACCCATATTATTATATTAATATATTATTATGAAAAATAATTGGAGAAATTTTAACCGTTTTGAGTTTTCTTTGGGCGCTCGCTTCAATATCAACCCTATTAAAAATTTCAAGGATTTTGGAACTTTTTTGCAATTTAAAGGGACTATTTTGTATACATACCATAAATGCTCCACTTTTCCATGATTTCTTATGATCATATATCCGTTGTTTATATCTAGGTACTTATTGTGGAAATTCGAGATTTATAGGTATATAATATACTATGACTCCGCGGGGGGATCAAAGGGTCACAATTAGATTCCTCTATTTATTATTATGTTGTACTATCCACTTGACTTCAACTTTTTTAGACCTTAACCGATGACCGAATTTCTTCTTCAAGTTAGAGCGGGTCGGCCTTTTCTTCGGATATTTTGTGAATTCCAGTCGATCGCATTGCATGTAATTATATCTGGATCCCGATTGTGAAAACTTGCAGGTTTTGGATGTCGGACGCTACGATATTCCATGTTTCACAACCATATAGAAAGGTTGACTTAACGTTGGATCACGTAATGACGAAGGAGGGCCTTCGGCTTTTTATCCTATTGATGATTGATCCTCTGTTTGTAGATATAATACTGCTCTTATAATAAAAAGATTCCCGGTTCTATGCCATCGACTTAAAAGTTCTGCTTACAGATTTGTTGTTG
This sequence comes from Zeugodacus tau, assembly GCA_031772095.1. Taxonomy (NCBI): domain Eukaryota; kingdom Metazoa; phylum Arthropoda; class Insecta; order Diptera; family Tephritidae; genus Zeugodacus; species Zeugodacus tau. The sequence continues at coordinate 48,203,863 of CM062650.1, forward strand.
ATACGCAATTCTTTGATTTTGCCGATGTCAATTCTGAGATCCACTTTCGCTGCATTTTCTTGCACCAATACTAGTTTTTTCGCCTTGTCAGCAAAGGAGTGTGTCATTAAACATATGCCGTCTGCATAGTCTAGGTTTTCCCTAGGTCTAGGTTTTTTTATTTAGACCCCAATTTATTCTCTTCGTTTCGCTTGTAGCCTTTTCCATTACGGTATCCAATACGATGTTAAACAGAAGCGGTAACAGAATGCAGCCTTGTTGAACGCCCACTTCTACTTTTATACGATTACTGGTATCTTTCCATTACAGAATGCGACAACCCGCATCAGAGTATAACACTCTTATATTCTATTAGTTTTGACAGACTAAACATTCCAGATTGCAAAATAGTGTAGTGTATCGAGCCCTTTGGAAGTCGATAAATATGAGATAAAGATTCATAACCTCAATGAATTTTTTAGGCCAGCTCGTAGAATATTGGAAATAATGCGTAGTTTAGTTGATATCTGATCCACGGCGTATATCGGATATAGAAGTTGTAAGTCACCTCTGAACATCTGTTGGATGTGTATTGGAAGATCTTTCGGATCAGAAAAATACTCAAAACTTGATTCTCTTAGTTACACGATAAGACGGGGGTCTCAAGTTAACTCATTTTAGGTAATATCTGTGGGAATATGGACTTAAGACAGATATCAGATATATGGTATTTTCTATGAATGCTTTTCTCGAAGGAAATCCTAGTTCTTGAAGATATATTAGTTTGGCAAATATCTCCATTCCGCCTTTTCTTTTGAATTTCGCGACTATGGCAATACTATACATCTTTGAAAGGTCTGAACATAACCAACAAAACGACGATATACATGATTAGTTTGGATATCGCGTTCAAAAGTTATAGACATGTAAACATGGAGTTCACTAACGCCGAAATTCGCGCATTTTTAAGTTTTCCTTCATTATAGGCAAATCCGCTAGAGAAACGTTCAGTGAAATTAACGATGTTTTGGGGGATGGTACTCTATCACTTCGAACTGCGGAGGAATGGTTTCGAGGATTCAGAGCGGGTGAAAACGAAACCATGGATAAGCCAGCCGGTGGAAGACCTGTGACGACGAATACCGATCAAATCATGGAAAACATCGAGTTAGACCGGCATGTGGCATCTCGTGATATCGCCCAGGAGATGGGAGTTAGTCACCAAACCATTTTAAACCATCTGCAGAAGGCTGGATACACAAAAAAGCTTGATGTTTGGGTGCCGCATGATTTGACGCAAAAAAACTTTCTGGACCGAATCAACGCCTGCGATATGCTGCTAAAACGGAACGAACTCGACCCATTTTTGAAGCGGATGGTGACTGGCGACGAAAAATGGATCACATACGACAATATCAAGCGAAAACGGTCGTGGTCGAAGGCCGGTGAATCGTCCCAAACAGTGGCCAAGCCGGGATTGACGGCCAGGAAGGTTTTGCTGTGTGTTTGGTGGGATTGGAAGGGAATCATCCACTATGAGCTGCTCCCATATGGTTGTAACACTTTTTATAAAGCATTGAATAAAGAGCAAAAAAGTGGAAATGAGATATTTGAGATAATCTAATATTGACGATTATCAGATATGGTCGTTCTATTATAGAAATACCATTAGTAGTCAAGCGATATATGTATTTAACATTGTAGGTAAGCTTATTTCTAGTCTTCTTCTTCTTATTGACTGACGTAGACACCGCTTACACGGTTATAGCCGAGTCCACAACAGCGTATCCCTCTTTCTGGCAGTTTGGCGCCAATTGGTTATACCAAACGAAGCCAGGTCCCTCTCCACCTGGTCCTTCCATCGGAGTGGAGATCACCCTCTTCCTCGGCTTTCACCAGCGGGTACTGCATCGAATACTTTCAGAGCTGGAGCACTTTCATCCATTCGAACAACATGACCTAGCCAGCGTAGCCACTGTCTTTTTATTCGCTGGACTATGTCTATGTCGTCGAATTTTTTTTTCTAGTTCTTTTTTCTAGTCTAGTTCAAACATAAACATATTTCTCTTCCAATTTCTTCCTCGCTTTAATTTACAACCAATTTCTCCAAATAACCACAACAATACTTACATCGTGTTGTGCATGGGTATAAAAGGCAGAAATATCTTAAAGTTATTGTAGCGTAAATTCGATCAGTGATATGAAACTTGTTCCCTTACTCGCGTGCAACAACAACTCGCGGGTCGGTATATTAGCTTATGTTGTTGTTTTAGACTACAATAAAGAAAGCGCAGTACAAAATGAAAAAAACATTCCCATTACAGGACACTTCAAAAATTCCGCAGAACAAATACGAGCACATATGTTTTCGAAAAAACGCACACATACAACATACATACACCTAGAAATATGCACAACAACAACACAAAAACATATACGATCGCTCACTTCGGTGAGTGATATGCCCACCCTAATTACACCCAACTGGCCAACCCACTTTAAAGTGACTGTCAAATTTAATTGGGATTTATTACAAGAATGCAACTGCAACAACACAAAGCATATTGCACATAAATCTTGGTAATAAGCAAAATTGTGCATTCGAAATGGGAAAATCTTACAATTTTCTTTAAAGCCACACCCTACTTCCTTCCGTCTCCCTACTGTCCTTGCTTATCTTCGCACAAAGCGTCTTGTGCAATTTGCCACCTTTGCCACACAATATTCGCAATTAATTAGAATGCTTAGGAAGTGCGCATTTATTTATTTTTTTTTTTTTTTGCTTTAAAATTCCGTTTACTTCATTTCAAAGGCTCTATACCGTTAATTAAGAATTATGGCACATTCGCTTTCTTTTCTTAGTTTCTTTTCTGTTTCCGTACAGCCGAACAATGGAAAATCATTCGCGCTTGCCCGTAAAAATGAAAAATTGCACTCAAACAACAGCAATAAAACAATAAAAACAATCAATAAATAAATTTTAGCAAACAATTGTTGTGTAAGCACCACACTACTACATGGGAGCAGTGCAACAACAATCGGTAATGAAGCGCAACAATTTTTGATTTTTCTTATTCGCACACCTTTTTCTTGTGTTGCTTGTCTTACATAAGTGGACGAGTTGGGTCATAATTTATGCAATGCTAGTATTCTTATTGTGCTCTGAGAATCATATAATACAAATAAAATGTGGGGTAAATGTACTTTTAACCACAGATGGCTTTAAAACCGCGAAAATCTTCTGCCTAAATTTTAAATACTTCACAATTATTTAAATCTACATAGATACTACTTCTTATAGTGGGACACTTCATCTGCTTAATGCGAAAACAAGAATTTATATTGCATAGAAATTCTATGCCGTAGAATATACCATAATACCCCTATTGCTACGTCAAATCCTAAAAGCCTAAAGGAGCTTGAAAATCAAAACTTTAATCGAAATCTTAATTAACTTATTAGGATCTTTATTTACTTAGTTTATTGCGTTCTAAGGTCTTATCATAGAATATGTATATGTGATATGTGCTACAGAAATAAAATAGGTTGATCCATATCGTGGTTCCCCACAGACTTTAGAGTTTACGTATCCCCACAGGAAAAAATCTAACGGTGTGATATCACACGATCTTAGTGGTCAGTCGACCCAAAACGTAAAATTATTTGCTCACCGAAGTGTTCTCTCAATAAATCCAATAAAAGTTATCAAAATTAATGCGATGTGTGGGAAGTAGCGCCTTCTTGTTGAACCCAAATGTCGCCGAAACACGAGCTTCAATTTCAGCCATCAAATAGTCGGTTATCATGTCGCGACTCTCCGCGGTCTTCGTGTATGTACACTCTCAGCTACGGATGCTATATTTTCTTCACTGCGTGCTGGACGTGGTCTATTCGCTCGAATATTAACCACTAATGAATGCTGGGTCTCAAGATGGGTGATGGTGTTGCAAATAGTACGCTCGGTAGGTGGATTATGTTCACCATTAGTTGAGTGAAGCGCGCGAAACAGATTCATTAAAGAACGTGGATTTCCGTAAAAAAGTACCACTACTTGGATCACCTTTTATTTTAAAAATGTCTTCTTCAGCTATCTTTGTCCCCATTGCCGAACAATTATTATTCTGGTGTTTCGATGTAGTTATGCTCGACACAATTGTTGGATCAAATCTGAACGTACATATATTCGATCAAGCAGAGGGAGTTTGATAGTAAAGGATAGTTCAGAGTCATAAATGTCCGAATGGAGAACTTCTCGATCGGCTTCATATCAATTTAATGTCAATAATCAAATCCAAAATATGAATTAGATTAGTTTTTTCTTGATAGTTCGACTCTGTTGAAGAGAAGGAGACATACTTATCCAAGGAAAATATAATTTTCCAGTACATATTTCAAATATGATTTAAATCGGACCATTTTTTAATAAATTAATAAAAAAGATTTTTAAATATAATTCGACTTTCGGTAAAAATTTATTGAAAGTAAAATATATTCCTGTGTATGACTAATAACTCTTTCCGATGACAAACCTTTTTTAAGATTGTCCGGGCTGATATTTGAGGTATATTTTCTATTTTCCCGATAACCATACCCCACGCTAGTCGGAGCTTTGGAGTTTTTTTTTTTCACAGAAGCTTTGCACGTACCTATGAAACAAGCAGGGATCATAACTCTACCCCTCCCGTCTTATGTTGATAATAATAATACATCTTAAGGCATATACTGCTGGTTATCGCATCTTTGACATTCAAGTGTTGTTAATTTTACTTAGGGGATTCTCACAAATACAATACGGATAGTAAGGATCTACGCTAATGTGCTTGTACAATTTAAGAATTCCATAAAAATGAATTCAAATTATCAAAGATTAATCCATTATAGTTGACTCTGCCCCATATCCTCTACTTTCTGTATACGAGTAGTTTTCTAATGGAATCGCACGGTCAAATGTATGGACCTTTTTATAGATTCTTGGTTCTAAAAACTTTACCTAAATAGTATGGGAGAGAACATGCTGAACCGTACTTTACAACTTCGGATCATTTAAACAATTTTTCTTCGTGGAAAAGTTTGTCTGTTCTATCGCTAGAGCCTTCTGTCCCAAAGTAAATCGCAAGAGGTCAAGGGAACTCTTCGCCCTCAGTAAGGTCAATCTTTCGGTAGTCATAGGAGTACTAACTAACCATTGGCCCATCGGGACTTACTCGGTCAAACTAAAACTTTTACCGCATGCCTGCCGCAGAAGTTGCTTGGAGGAGGATGAGGTAGAATTTTCCCAACATTTCCTCTTCGAATCTACCTCCTTTGCGAGGTCTAGACCTAAGTTCCTTGGATCTCACCAGTTTGGGCATCCTCGCGTATTAGCGGATATAGAAGCGAAAAACCTCTGTAGATTTGTCGTAGGTTCGAGAAGTATTGTTGATTAAAAAATTTAAATGAGGGGAAAACTATGTTTGGTATGACATAGGACTATTCTCAAAAGTCTAATTCTGTCTACCTTTGGATAACATTCATCGAACCTAACCTAACATAACCAAGTTAAGTCTGTCTAACTTAAGCTCTACAATCACGGCAATTCCAAGATTATAATGGTTTCAAGTCTAGATGGTTTTCCTATGAAACGAGATCACTTGTGTCTACGAACTTATGATAATTGGATAGAGGTCTTACGGGCTTGTTATAGAGATTGTTTTGCATGGTCTTTCCAGAAATTAAAATTCCTCTTTGGATGCTCATACAATAGTTATGATTAGCAATCTTTTACATAGATACTGGGATTTTGGCAATCATATGATATAGTATTAAGAAATGTGATATGGCGGCCTTATCTATTTACATATGTGAATATCGCAGTATCCAATTCATATACCCAACTCATATTAAATTTATCATACATATTCCATATAGTATTATATATCCATAAGCCATATATCGTATGCATATGTATAAACTATATCCATATGTATATTTTATGCGTGTTCTATAGACTTATTCCCCGACTCTTGCTAGGGTGCAGTATCATTAAATAAGCGCACATAAACCATAAAGGTGGGCTAAAACATTAACTGCCATACCTTTGTGCATAAGTACACCAATGGATATGTATTTATGTATATAATCATAATGATATACAATCGGGTTTGAGCCACCCCTAGGGCAGGCGCATTAATACCACTCACACATATGTGTTTATATATGTATTTTCGTAGAAATAATACATAGGTGAGCAGACAGAGAGGTGTACAAAATCAGATGTTAGTTTTCTCAGCAGAGTCAAAGCGGCAGCGGCAATTGGGAGGCGGCCGCACAACCGCACCCAACTTCAATACGGGAGAAACAAGGCTAAAAACTATGGCAAGGGGAGACTATATACTGCTAGCTGCTTATGGTGCTATGAAAGCATTAGCGCCGGCACCCAAGCTAGGGGTTGAAATTATTCACCAACACACACACGCAGGCGCAGTCACTGGCACATTGGCGCAAGCGCATAGAGGTGACGTGCTACTGCAGCGCTGCGCATGTGTAACGTAAGGCCTGTTGTTTGTTTGTGTGTGTTATTATTGTGCAATGCATCTGTGTTTGTGACGGTGTGTCTCTCCAAATTCAATTTACGGTGTATTGTTGTGCAGCAGACCTTAGTGTTATTAAGGTACTTTACATACACACAAACGCTGTTATGTGCGTTGACGTTGGCAGCGTGCTAGAGCGCCAGGATCTGTTTTTTTGCTGTTGTTGCTGTGTCTCTTGCCTATGTATGTGTTGGCATTGTGCCACAACACCAACAGTCACCGAAGTCATTTCCTGCATATTTTTTGGTGGATGGATAGATGAATAGAATGCTACTCTACGCTCAACAATTTCGAGTGACTCGCCCTGTGTTTGACTGAGCAGCGACGTCGACGTTGTGTTTTGTGTGTGCTGCGGTGTGGTGTGGTGTGGCAAGGCAAGGTAGGACGTTTGTTGCGAGCGACGCCCCATGACATTTCATTGCAAGACATCGGGCACGCGACAACAGAAGTAACGCAGCTGTCCTACCAACAGGATCAGGACACTCACCTCAGTCAAATACATACAAAAAGAACGAACGTACGAACTAGCAACAGCAGCAGCGACGAGTAATTCGGTGTACTTTGTGAAATTTTGTCAGTCGTGCAACGGTGTATTCGTAAACGGGCCAGTGAACGTGCTGGTTGTGGCGGGAAAATAATAAAAATAAAATACATATTTCTTCCATCCAAAATACAATTAAAAGCTTTCAAAAGCTGCCAAGTGTGCCCAGTGTATTTTAAACCCACAGTGTTCAAGCATAAAAGGTGGGCACGTGCGCTAATTAGCCGACGACACCCAATCAGTGGCGCCCACACGGTCCACATATGGCGCTGAGCATACTCAGCTATAATCTGCCGCAAGGCTTAAAGATGAGCAACAACAACAGCAACCAGAGCAACAATAACAAGAGTGGCGGCGGCAGCAATGTCTGTGCCAGTCCGCCCACTGGTGATGAGAATGCCTCCAACAATGGACGTACAACCATCAGCCTTGGCAAGTCCTTCAGTCGCATCACCATGCAAAATGTACTGAGTGAGAGTAGCGGTAATGTGTTGAATATCAGCAACAACAGCAATGTTAACACGATAGTGCGGAAGATCAAAGATTTCGGCATGTATGCGAGCGTGAATAATGCGGGCGCGCTGAGCACTACGATGACTGGACGCAAACGCACTGCCAGCGAGGCGGCTAAAGGCAAGGCGCCTGCTAAAGCAAATGACAGCAAAGCGGAAAAGCCCAAGGTACCCAATAAGCGTCCAAAGCTGGCGAATAAAGATGAGAATGCGCGTGAAAAGCCACCAAAGGCGGTAGTGACAAAGGCAGCAGCAACAGCCGCCACAAATCCGCCCAACCGTCCGAAACCGCAGACGCCGGGTGTGAAGAAACCCGCTGGCACACCCGGACGCAAAGGCTTGCCGCTACAACAGGCGGTGGCACGGCGTAATGCGCGTGAGCGTAATCGCGTTAAGCAAGTGAATAACGGTTTTGCAGCATTACGTGAACGCATACCCGAGGAGGTGGCCGAGGCTTTCGAGGCGCAAGGCAATGGACGTGGCACGGTGAAGAAGCTCAGCAAGGTGGAGACACTGCGCATGGCTGTCGAGTATATACGCAATTTGGAACATCTGCTCGGCTTTGATTTCCCCATCGGTAGCGATCGTGGGCTGTCGGTCATGCATGGGGGTTCGTCGAGTGATGATAGCTTTACTTTCATTAAGGACGAATTCGATGCGCTCTCACCGCCTTTGGATGACACCAATTTTGATGATTCTCTCAGCAACTATGATGTCGATGAATATTTGAATAGCACAGACTTTGGCAATAACCAAATGATCTCACAACCAGAGGTTGGCGCTGCCGATGCGGACGCCTACGAAATGGATCTACTACCGAATCTAACAACTATTAACGGCATGCAATATATGCGCATACCCGGCACCAATACCTATCAGCTGCTCACGCCGGACGCACTCTTCACCATGGGCAATGCACCGCATTCGCCGCCAAACTCGAGTCTCGACGATGAGTCCTTTCGGACCTTAATCGACACTAATTGCCTAAGTCCTGTGGCAACAACATCATCGCCGCATATTTCGCCATCATCTGCAACGTCAATTAACGCTGCACCTGCCGCAACTGCAGCGGCGGTGGTAGGCGCGGCAGCCGCATTACAACAACTACAGCGCACGGCTGGGGACCTGGTCGACGAGTGTGTAAATGTAGCGGTTGCTGCCAGCACATTATCGCGATCGCCGGTGCAATCATCCCCAACGCAGCGCGCAATATTACATCAGCAACAACAACAACAATATCAGTCACCACAAACACCAACGCAAGGGTCGACCAACTTATCACCTGCCGATAATGATGCACTTTTATTACAACAGACGTGTGCCACAGCGGCGAGTGCCAACGCCGATGAAGTCGATGGTAATGAGTGCCGCACTGCCAACGAACGCCAACGGTTCGCTGTGGCATTGACAACCCCTACAACGCTGTCCATGCCATCGCCGCACGCGATTAAACAGGAATTTAATGATACATTAACCGACTTTGTCCCCTCCAATGCGGTGTCTTCGTCAAAGCATATGTCCGCGGGCGGTGCAATGGTATTCCAACAACAACAACACCAACAGCAACAGCAATTGCAACACAGTTTATTACTTAGTCACGCGCCTTTGTCCGCAATGTCGCCACCTTTGGACCGTTGTCGATCAAGTGTCGCACCATCGTCACAAATAGTAACAACTACAACAACAACATCGCCAACAATGTTGTATGTGCCCAGCGGTGCAACTACCCCAACAACACCGGGCCTGCCATCATTCTACGATAACGACGCGGCGAGTGCTTTCTATGACACCGCGCATATGTCCTTCAAGAAGGAATACCAGGACGCGCTGCTCGATGCGGCGCCAACAACAAATGCATGTGACGTTATAAGCGGCCTGCCCGACGAGAATATCATCGAGGTGTTGGACTGGTGGGAGGCGCATACCCCGAAATCGGATGGTGGCGTGGCATTGCTGTAGAATTAAACCACTAGTAGTTGTTGTTGTTGTGTTGGGGGTATTTGGGGAAAAATTTCTTCGGAAATCCATCGCTTTGTGGCGAAAATTGTTGATGACGCTTACATTTTTCGAAAATGACACCATTTAGTCTTAATTTTATAAATATTTTAGTTTATTCAATTGAAATAAGTCATTGTACATATTTATATATTCAGTAGATATATCTTATAATTATATTAGTTAATGCCAGTGTTATAAACAATACAAAAAAAAAGCAAAAACAAAAATAAGCAAAACAAACATTTACTCTAAGTTATCTCGGAAGACATTTGATTAAGTTTATGAAAAAATATCATTAAATTGGTTTTGGTTAAATTATAGTTGAAATTATTACATATATAAATATATATATACACTTGTGTACTGATAAAATCTGAAATAAAATTAATACTTTACAAAAATAATGTTTTATTCTTGAATTCAATTTGAATTTGTTGCGAAACCGACGTTTCTGATGGACATTAATGAGATCTAAGTCTCCTAACGGGGTATTTAGATCGAGTTTAGGGGATCATTATACAATATATTTAGTTCGTTTTAAAAACAGAACGATATTTTTCGTCGCAATAGCTGAATTTACTGGATGATGTTGTTTGGTATGCCATTGATATACAATCTCTGAGTTAATTGGACGAGGGTCCAAAAGAACTTTTGCTCGACTGGACTTGGCTAGGCTTCTCTATAAAAGAAATATGTTGTTGGAAGATTTGTATTCAAAAGCAGGCATAGCCGCAGCTTCGTCGCTTAACTTACATTGGCAGATCAAAAGAGTTTTCGATTCATAAAAAAGTAAATGTAGATCAAATTAGTTAGTATTCGTCGTTCGGGGAATGACGTGGTTGAAAATTTTATTGGTGGTGGTCTCGGGAGACTCTTAATAACGTATATATTATTATATATACCTCTAGTTTTTCTTGAAATATTATTTACTTATATATAAAAATCAATACATTTGACATACTGCAGTAATTTTTTATCTAAATCTAGTTTTTAATTTCAAATATGATTTCAAAACTCAAAAAAAAAAAAAAAATAGGGTGTATGAATACAACAAAAGAAACTTTTCTTCAAAGTCTGCATTCATTAAGTTATCCTCCTCAATATCTATTTGAAATGCTTGCAAATATCTAATAATATCGACCGGCTCTGTGAAGGTAAAATTCTTTGGTCTTTTATAAATATTGAACCGTTGCGGTTATGCAGACCCGTCTGTGGTGAAAGGTGGCTCCATCATTTGGCTATGGTTTCGAAACACTCTAAGAGTTTTCGTTATTTAATGTGTTGTTCATCAAAGCAACATCCAATAATATAATCAATAAATAATGATTAATTTTAATAATTTTCCTGTTAAAGCTCTTTTTGAGAAACATGTTTGGCATATCCTCCAGAAAAAGGTTTTACATATATTTCAAAAGATTATAACAAATCCAAAAAATATTGATTCATGTCCCTAATTATGGCTGATCTGTGTTTTTAGACTTTCGATATATTCTGCTGTTATCAACAAAATTCAATGGACAATTGTGTTTTTGATAACTATGTAGAACTGGAAATTGAATGTGAGTACTAAAGCTCTCACCGTTTAAAGGTCGAAATTATGACTTCAATCATATGAATGGGTTTTCATTAAGAGCGCTAGTATTTTTTTAATAAAACAAAAACGGTTTACGATATGAATGAGATTCTTTATTCCTGTGAAAGTCAGACTGATAAACGCTTGCAGAAGTCCAGACGCTGAACCCAATTCTTGACGGTTTTCAAGCTTAAATCGGCCGATACTGACTGCTGCTATTTCACGTTCGATATTTGTTCAAATTCATCAATCGTCGCTGGCTTGTTGGCATAGACCATAGAATTGACGTAGCCCCATAGAAATTAGTCTAACAGCGTCAGATCGCAAAACGGAGGCGACCAATTGACTGGGCCATTTCGTGAGATAACGCATTCTCCAAACTTGGTTTTCATAAAATTGATGGTGACATTCGCTGTGCGGCTTGTAGCGCCGTCCTGTTGGAACCGCATATTGTCCAATTCAAACCAAAAATATTCGGGTATCATTGAGCAGAAGCGATATCCATTCACAGTAACGTGCCGATCTTGACCATCAGGAAAGTAGTACGGCCCAATGACGCCGCCGGCTCATAAACTGCACCAAACGATAATTTTTCCAGGATGCAATGGTGACTCATGGAGTACGTGTGGATTGCTGCCTGACCAATAAAGCATATTTTGTTTATTGACGAAGCCATTCAGCCAAAAATGAGCCTCATCACTGAAGATGATTTTTCGTCTTTTTAGGATGTGAGCTAAGATTTTTTCGCAAAATTCGCCACAACGACGTCCAAGAGATGCCCAACGCTTGAGAACTACGTGTGAGACACTGATTATTGGACGTAGCTCTCTTAAAGTTGAGGTCACTGACTCCGAACTTCGGTAGTAATTTTTAATAATTTCGACTCGTTGTGATGATTCCTTTCCATTCCAAGATGAACCTTACTGAAAAGATATGACAAAAGAGCAGGAAAAGGTCTACTTCTGTAGCGTCCCTATTGAAAATCCCTTTATTAAGCTTTTATTTTTTTAAATGGTCTGCGGCCGCTCCGATCCCAAAGGTCCGTCTGTTGGGGAACTAAGTGGTCCCCAGGTGTAGTGCCAATTTTTAGTTATTTCTGATGTTAAATAATTGTTTATGACTGGAAGCTATTCAAACAGTTCGGACAGTTCATTTGTATTTACCGTGAAGGAAGTGAAGAGCTTCAGATGTCTTTTGGTGAAATGAAGTGCGTTTTCGGAGTGGGTTGCAGTTGTTAAAATTTTATTTGAATGAAAAATATATGTATTTAAGATGATTAGCAGGGCTAACAGAGAATGGCAGAGAGTGGAAGTTTCAATTGTCCTCACTAATGAGGAGAGGATATCGGACATTTTAATTTTCCTCAGGGACCAACTCAGTACCGGTTATATTAAAGCTTCATAGTAAAATTTCTGACCAATTACCTTATAATTATTTACATAACCTTTGGCTTTTGTTGTAAAAACATGTATGTATATTGTGACTGAAGCCGCTTACTGTATGCAAATTGTAGCGCATGCGTGCAGACATAAATCTAAACAAATAACAAAATTAATGATCGAGTTAATTACATTTAATCTGTGACAAGATTGAAAAAAGCCAGCTAAATTATCCTGTTTATACGACTGATACCGCAAGTTATCCTTTCGGCATACAAACAGACAATAAGAAACCGTTATAAAATTATCTCTTCAGGTTTTTATGCGTTTTTTATGCGAAATGCACAAACGGGACAAAACTAAAACCACAACCAGACCAAATACCGGCAATAAACCGGAAACGACCTGCAACAACATGCATATGAGTACAACAACCATTAATGGCAGAGTGAAAAGTAATAAAATTAATGAACGCCGTTGAAAGCACCAGAAGCTATACATTTGTTGGTGCCTTATGAAAATGTAGAGACATATGTGGCAGATTGTGTGTCTGTGTATGTGTGATATATGGTGAGAACTAAACCCACCGGCAGTCATTAAGCGCACAGGACATAAAGTAGCTACTAACAGTAATGTCCCAAAAACGAAAATTTATGTAGGAAAATATTTACATGGAAGCATATCAGTATATACATATGTGTGTTTGTATGTCTACCGCCAACGGTTTTCAAATAATTCCTTTTTTTCTCACTCACTCGCTACTTCCCTTGCTGTCTTCTGATCATTATAATCTTCGTATGCGTCCAAGCATGTAAAGCATATGGCGATGGCCAAAGCACTAGAAGAGGGGACACACATAGTATACCATACATGGCATAGTTTAGCATGGCACCGTGTGCCATATGACAGTGTAGTCTTTGCGCCGTGTCTTCGCGCAATAACTGCTAAGTAATGTCGTGGAGATTGCTTCGTTTTCCCTGCGACAAAAGTGTGTAGTGAAATATTCAAATGAGACACGCCGCGCCGGCTCAATGACAGAGACCCATCAGAGTGATGAGTAAAATGCGCTGCGCTGTCTTTCTTTCATAAAGGCGAAAGGTATTTCTCACAGCGGTAATTAAACACAGACACACTCATATGTATGTATGTATGTATCAAAATATTATTACCTCGAGCGCATAAAAATATGAATTTATGGGAAATCTTGCGTAATCATCGAAAATTTTTTCAAATATCCTGCCATGTCCTGTAGCGTGATGATGATGATTCTGTTATATTTACGCTTGAAGAGGCTATTAGTGTATATTTTATTACAACAACAACAACATGGGTAAATAAGCCAGACGTAGAGGTAGTTAAAAACAGTTATGCGTAAACATACATATTTACATTAACGGTATGCGAGTATATTTGATCCGCAACGATGCTTGAAACCGACGAGCTCGCTTTAGTTTGGCAAATGCAAAAAAAAAATCGCTTTATTAAGCCCCAGAAGTGCCTCGAGTGCATGACTGCCAGTTATGTTTAGCGCAAGGACTGTCTCAGTGATGGAATGACTGAGTGATAGACTGACTGACTGACAGACTGATTCAGTTTCACTGACTATTTGTTCGATCAGCCAATGTGCGGTCTTTCCGTAACATTGCACATCGCCGTTTTTGGGTATTGTCAAGGCTCAGCGCGCATACAACAACAACTATCTGCCATAGTGTCCTCCAACAACAACAAGGCAACACGTCCAACAATCTCGCTACACTGATCGCGCTTATTTTCGTACAGAGAGCGCGCCGAACGTGGGAATTTGGCGGGCTGTGTGCGCGCTATGTTTACCTTTCGTGTTCGTGTGTGTATTGGCTATAGTCGCCAAGTGTCCTTTTCCCAGGAGTTGGGTGTTCAAACTTCACATAACCTTTTTTCAATTATTTTTGTTGTTTTTACTTTTTTTGCTTTTTGTAGATTTTCAATGTTTTCATCGCGCTGTGGCTATTTGTTGTGCTTATGGTTTTTGATCGGCTTTTAAAGCGTCTTTCCGAGCTGACAGACTTATTTATTTAGGCGCTGCATCAAACATCTCTCTCATTTCGAAAGTAAATTTGTTTAAAAATCTGTATTATAAAATTTTTGCGGCAAATTTCTCAGCGTGATGCGATAGTTGGAAGGTCTTGGAAGACTACAAAATGCAAAAAAAAAAAATTGGAAAAATATTTTTATATATTTTCTTAAGCTCTTACATTTTCTTCCACAATCCAACCTACGAAAGCACAAAATTGTAAACAACAACAACTATAAAAATTATTCATAAACCTTATCCCATAAGTCGTTTATGCTGCGGCGCCTTTGCAACCATTCTTCAACAGCGTTGCCCCGCAAGTAATACCCTTTAATATATCACCGTGTAATTTACATATTCATGCACTTAATTTTAATTTCTCGTGCAGTAAATTTATGCTAATTTATAAGTAACCTTAATCACATTTTTTTTCCACAACACGTCCTTGCTTGCTCTACTTCTTTTTTTATTTTTCTTTGATGGAAGAATGCATACCAGCCCTGTTTATGGGTGCGATTTTCCAAACTTATGGGTGACATTCAGCGCCTTTAAAGTTTCACATCGCTCGGTAGTTTTTTTCTTTCGCTTTCTTCTCACAACACTTTCACTAATTTCACGCCTCACTTTGTATGCGCCTTAAAACTGCATACGATTACCATATACCATATAGACGCTTACTTGTGTAATGCTAATTTTTCGTGAATGACTGATGTAAGGTGTTATGCCATGTCAAATGAACTTGAAATTAATTCCTTTCAAGATTTAGAACAAAATATTTGTGTGATAAATTAGGTGCATAGCGAATGTGTGTAAATTTGCATGTGACAAGGGGGTTGGTTGCTTCGTGCATTCCGATTTCGGATCCGTACTGACATATCTACAAACATTGCATCTTTTCTTTCCGCTTTCCAAATGACAGATATGTAACATTAAGAATTAATCGTAAACGTTACAAATGATCGTCGAACAATGCGCATAAAATGTGCGCTTACTTAATCATACTGTCAGAAAATCGGTCGTTCCAATGCCATTGTTGTAACAAATTCGTAAGACAGACAGTTAGATAAATGTCGAAGATTTTGATTTTCTTTGTTTGCTTAGCTTCGTTGTATTTTGTCGTATCGCTTTTTTTAAATGGGATCGTATTATGTTTATAAGTCTCGACATTAATTTTAGTGTTCCTGACGCCAATTCATATACTTCCGACAGTCTCATTTTTAGAAAAAGTCTAAAACCCCATTGCCTGATTAGCGATTGGTGCCATAGTTAGGGTAGATTGGACTAACTCAAAGTTAGAAACGGTTGAAGCTCAATTTAAGCCGACATCTTAAGTTAGAACAGCAGTCATCCATAATGTGTAATATAAGTTATGACACAAGTTTTATATGAGTCTTTTTTAATTAGCCCTATCAACCCTATTGGGTTTCAGCCTGACGTAATAACGCCTTTCAGGCGCCTCTGCATCAAAGTGCGCCTTTTCCAGCCTCCCACACCAAGTTTCGTCAATGTTTCTTCCACTTCGTTTTTCCACCGGAGAAGAGGTCTACGCCTTTAACACTGACTTGCGCATCGAATACCCTTTTCGCTGAAGCGTCATCATCCATTCTCACAACATGACCAAGCCAAGGCAGCCGGTGAATGTTTATTCTCTGGATAATATTAATAGTCGTCGCCAATACATAAAGAACCAAAAGTCTTGCGAAGAACTTTTCTTCAGAACTGTCCAAAAGCCAGCTCTCTACCAAGCCCTACCACCACCCAAATTTAATGTCCAGGGGATTGAACAGTGCTGAACACAAGATTAGCTCACTATCCGGCGGACGCTGAAATATCTACTTAGGGGCGCCAACTATGTGACAACTTGGATTAAACAGATGATTTAGCTCGCCAAGTCGGTCATGATCAGATATATAGATATTACTCTGCATGCTCACTCCCAGGCCCAAGCAAGCTTAGACCTACCTAAATTTATTGTATGATTGAACAGCGCTGGATATTTTTGACTAGCTCATAAGTTCAAATTTTGTGCTGATTAAATTTTCTGATCCTACAATTGGTTTTTTATTTCTATTGACTATTTATTAGTAGATCATAGGGTATTGTATCCGTTTGATGTCAAAAAGCGGAGGCAACCAGGTGTCCTTAACAAACTGGATATAGATTTATATTCAGAACATCTCACCTCTGCAACATTCTTCCAAACAATTTCGGGAAGCTCAGGAAAAACATCTCGTATATCTCCAACCGGGAATGATTGATTAGTAATTAAAGATTTGATTGTCTCATATTAACCTTTGAACTTTTTTAGTATATTAATCTAAATTTTAGTGTTTAAATGTTTTCTATGATGAAGTGTATGGATTACAAAGGAAATCCATCCTCCCTTTGTCTCAATTTTAGTTGATTTGTTTCATAAATTTTAATCAAAAAAAGGTTTTCTCCTTCATTTTACTATAGTTCATATAAGAAATCGCAGTACAGTTCGAGTTCTAAAGGCCGCATATTGGCCCTTCTCTCGTCATCTTGATCACGTCTGATGTTTATTTTTAAATCTTGAATAAACTCCTGAGTATCCTATAAATATAAAGTTTATTTGAAACGCTCAACACTCTAAAGACTTGCATATGAATCCTTACATCCTCTTCATTCTCGAAGATCTACGTCGTCTTCCGATCCGAGTTCTTTCAATCTAGAAGTACGATTTACGGATTAATTGGTAGCATCTATCTATCTTCTAGCTTCTTCGAATATCAGTCTCTTCAGGACGATCTAATGGCACTACCGACATTAGTAGCCATCCTAGCGTCATGAGGTGCGCGATAATCCCATGAGTTCCATATATCGATGGAAACTCAATGACGCAACTTTGGTGGTCACTGGCGGACGGATCAGCTGCACTAGGTGAATGCATCCTATTTATATCCATATGTTGGTGCTCGATAGTATCCACCATCACTACACGATTACCGGGAGCGCGACAAACTGCATATACCGATTTTTTCATTTTGACGGGGTAGAGAGGATCGGATGCGTCCGGGAGATGACATCATCAATAATTTGTTGCGAAGGGAGCCAATAAAGTAAAACGTAGGCCTTCGAAGGATCTGCACTGCATGCCAGTAATGAGATTGTCTTACTTAGTCCGCTTCAGGCTTCAGCTTTCAAATCACTAATTACCAGAGTACGCACCTACGTTAGAACCTTATAATAAAATAAAATTAACGGGAACTTGCATATATACATACATGCATCTATACCAAGCAGCCATATGTATTTGAAGTAATTTTTGTAACCAGAGAAAAGTACGCCGCGAGACCTTTAACTGTAAGTGCACCAAACTGCAACGCCCGCAGCATGTGTTTCGCTCAAAGCTGCGCCGCTGCGCACACACGTGGCAATTATAATTTTTGCAGGCGCAGAGCACAGCACCTGGCCCAGCAAGCACCGCGCCCACATTACAAACGGAAATTACATATCAAAACGACGATCGCTCTGCTATATACAAACGGTGCCGCCGCGCAATTTATGAATATTCATTTGAAATTTGAAAAATATTAAGGAAGAAATTATAATTGCACGTTGCATTGTAGTGCATAGTACCGCTATTAACATCAATGCCTAGCGGTACATGTTGAGCGCAAAAAATCATTAATATACAACAACAAAGTGGTATAACACCCTTCCGCTGTCAGAGAAGCAGCGAACACACAGCGTCAAGTTGCCATGAGGGTGCACGAACATTGTTCTGTATGGAAACTGCAGCATAGTTCGCGGCGCAAAAAGGATTGTAATTAAATCCCTCGCAAATGTTCGTAGTAGGACTCACCGTTAGCCGACGCTGGCTGCGTTAATCCGGCAGCGCAAATCAAAATTATGCGTTGAGGCTGAATGATGTTTGCTTTGCTCGGAGTATGAGTGGCGAAAGTAGAGCGATAGTAGAGCAGCAACGGTAAATCCGTAAGGCAAATGAAAAGGAAAAATAAATAAATAATTGAAATAAATGAGTGATCTCTGCTATAAGCCGCAGCACCGCTCGGTCGATCGTTCGTAAAATAAATTGGCATTTGACAATTGCACGTGAAATGAAATACAAAACTCGAACAATATTTTTTTGTTGTTGTGTTTTTTTGTTTGCAATTATTATTATTTTTTTGTTGTTTCTTTTTTTTCATTTCTCTTTTGCCATTTCTTTTTTTGCCATTTCTTTTTTGTTTGCTCTCTTTCGTTTACTTTGCTTTCGGTTGCTTCGGATTTTCAATATTTTTGGGGCGTGTTGAATTACAATTTTCCATAAATAATAAGCATAACGGCATTCCGTAGCATAAAGCTGAGATTTTCACTCGATTTTGCACCCCTCAAGATATTAGCAAGCAACAAGATCGGCAAACTGGAGCATGTGATAGAAAGCAGAAAGAAAGCAGCGAGTGAGTGCCTTTTGTTAGCTAACGGCATTAAATAAATAACCGTATATTACGAAAGCAGACAGTTAGGCTCAAGCCAAATTGGTTAGCACCTTTCCAGCTAGACCGCCAGCTAGACAGAGCGGCAGACTGTCATGCAGTTATTGGCACATGCGCCGTGGCTGCAAGGAGTGGCGCATGCGTAGCGCCCACAATGATGCAGAAATAAAAATGCAATCAAGGTGAAAACTCTGATTTTTTCTGCTATATTTATTTTTTTTTCTGCGTGCAGCTGAAAGAAGTACTACTGTGTCACACACATCTACAGATTATATATAGCGCATAACGAACCCTGCCAGCCAAAGGTGGTGAAAAAGCTGGTTAAACCGAAGTTTTTTAAACCCACAAAAGTGGTAAAAAATGTGGTGAGTTTGCCATAGGCCAGCATAGCTGCTTGTGAGTTTTTTAACCACTATTCCCCTCACACGTACGAATACAAAAACAAAACAACTCAAACGTGTGCGTTGGTGTTAGTAATTGAAGAAACATGAGGGGAAAGTGGTTAGGCCTGGCTGGCAGGGAATGCTTATAGTCAGCATCGGTTTCTTTGTGTGGATACACAAGTCTCTTCTGTCTGTCTGACTGCCCTGTAAAAACTGTGTTGCGTGCCAAGGGAGGTTCTTCCATTTTTTGATGTTTGTTTTTTTTTTTTTGGCAACGATCAAACAGACATTTGGCGATCAGCTGACATTTGCATTGTCCTGCGCTGTCTTGCTGCCACAATTCTTATTCCTTTTCTCTCTTCCTTTTTTTGGTGAAAAATTACCATTTTTGTATTTTGGGCTGCGCAGCGCTGAGTATACTTAAGATTTCTTATACTATGTCCTGCGACGGACAACCCCCTGTGGGACTTTTAAAAATTACTTTGCATTCATGCCGTATTTGTGTCTCTTCCACTTTTCTGCAATATTTATTGAGTTTGCTACTGCTTACTGCTGCAAGACGTTATACCGTTACCGTGCACGGTGATTGTCATGTCCCGTTGTTGATTGGTTTTATTCGACGCATTCATTGAATATGCGTGTAATGGAAATCTTTTCATTTCGGCAGCTGTATTTTCCCTCGTCGCTGATGCAATCTTATGTCTATGTGTATTGTATACGGCTGGCCATTGTTCGACGTTTTTAGCACTTTTGGCTTCTGGCGCAAGACAGTTGGGCCAGCAGCCTGCGCTGCGTACTTGTGTCTTGCAAGACATTGGGTCGCCGCCGCCAACGCCGCAGCCACCATTTCATTTCTATTGAGTTAGAATTTGATGCCATCGTAAAGGTACCATTGTTCACTGCAGTTGGCGGCTGCGCACGTGGTAATAACGGTGGCGGTAGCAGTTGGTCATAAATTAAATTTTAGATCCGTCTGATTGCCGGATTTTTATGATTTTTATAGGTGATAAATAAGAGAGTACTGCCTCGACTCTCGCAAATTGTAATCAAAGCATGTGACTGTTTTGCGTCGGGGTGGCAGTGGCAATGCATTTTGTGTGGGGGGTTGCGAAGACGACACCCGAGTTTTGTGTGCTCTATCGAAGAAGAGCAGATGTTTGCTTGCAGTTTGTTTTTCCATTTAAAGCTATCAATTGATAATATCCAAAATAAAAGTATGAACTTAATTCGGTTATAAAAGTTATCGTTTGTTGAAATCAGAGACTGAGTTTTTCAGTATGAAAATATTTGTTAAATATGAAGCTACGTGAACAATTGTCATTGGAGATTCATTCAAAAAAATTCGTTAATCTAAACAGTTTATCTGTAAGCAAAACAATCATGGACTTCGATGAATTCCTTGCCTCTTTGCGAAATCATTAACTTTGACTTTTCTGTTTCAGCACAATATTAAAGAAAATTTCAATCGTTTGGAGACGTAGAGTTGGAGCCCGAAATTTACTCAATGATAAATAGATACTAGCTTATGTTAGGTTAGTTTAGATTAATGGGCTGATCCAATGAATCCCACTTAGATTAGTAGCTAAAATCACCAGTCCTCTGTTATGCTGCGGGCTCCTACGGATACCAACATACTTCAGGCGTTGACAAAACGCTTTGTGTCTGTTACAATTTTTTTAAGTTGGGTAATATCTAAACGAGCCAGTACATCTAGTTCGACGAAACTAGTGCTGTCGAGATGTTTCAGCCTCAGTCTAACAAAAGCTGTACAGTGAAGGAGAAAGTTTCTAGATGTGTCAATATCGTACTCCTCCATGCAACATCGGTAACTTGCTTCCTGAAGAATGTTTGGCCTGTTTGGCATATGAACTTAGTGGACAGTGTTCAGGAAAGACCCATACCATTGCGGTCAGTTGAACTTAGAAAATAAGTTTCCTAAGGCCTTGATAAAACTGATATTTATGTAACATCTCCTCATTGCATAGAAATTCCAATTCCCAAGTCGCTTGATAACATTTTTAATGCTAAACGATACAGAAATCAATTCGGATGATCAGTGCTTCAGTTTGCCTCAAAAATGAATTTCTATCATCAGGACTGAAGAAAAAAGACGTCTACCATAAATCTAGTTAAATAAGACAGATGTTGGTTTATTATAAAAATCTCTATTGAAATATTTGATTTAATATTTGTTCCTTGCCTTTTTAGACCAGTTGAATTGAGATTAGGTTAGGTTGGGTCAAGGTTAGATCTCCACAACTGCAGAGAGTCTTACTCAGACAGCTCTCTGGCACCAAAATAATCCTGACGGATCACCAAAACCCTCATGATTCCATTACAGAATTCTTAAGTCGGCTAATGTCGACTCCAGTCACTTCGCTGGTTTCGCCGAAGGTGTGTTTTTCATACGTTAAAACATAGACCTCATAAGTGTAGGACTACATCAATTTCTAACCTGAGTAGATTCTATTCTTTTTGACAAATCAAATGTATGTCTATTATTATTCGACACGTCATACAATAATAGTAGGGAGAGGTAAGACCAACACCTATACTAGTTTCATATGTATTTTCTAAATCCCTTACACTCTGACAATACATGAATCAACCATTATTTAGCTAATGCTCACTGTAATAAGCAAATCAATCAGTTCCAGAGCAAAAAAAAATTAAAATTTATCATATCATCGGCAAAATAGCTGGAAATACTTCTATAAATTAAGTTAGGCGAATATTAATCATTTTAATCACTTTAACTAACATTGGTAACACATCCATATTGAGCTGAAACTCATACCAGTGTCATAGTTTACAGTGTTGTAAGTGATTTGGGGCTAAGGGAAATACTATCTATGAAGAAAGGATCATTTTTAGTAGAATGAAACGATT
Organism: Zeugodacus tau; assembly: GCA_031772095.1. Classification (NCBI taxonomy): domain Eukaryota; kingdom Metazoa; phylum Arthropoda; class Insecta; order Diptera; family Tephritidae; genus Zeugodacus; species Zeugodacus tau. The sequence continues at coordinate 48,226,196 of CM062650.1, forward strand.
CGAAATACCTCCTTCTCGTTAAAAATACCTAGTTCCGGAGAACTTTTTAAGCAAAGACATTACAGAATCACCGAAAAGTAAAAAGAAAAAAAAGAAAGATCCATTTTTCAATTCTTGAGCCGATTTAATGAAGTCGCTATTATCAGCGAACCAATTTAAGTGAAAATTCGATAAAATTAAAAAAATACGTACGATTTATTATTAGAAATATATTTAAATATAAATATTAGAGGATATCACATGCATATCGTTTATATGACTTTACTTAAGACTGGTTGCACTACTACTCTATCCTTGGAATGAATAAATGACACAGTTTCTCCATGAATTCTATTGGAGCTCCGTTCATGTTAATATTTTTTTCAGTACCAAGTTGAAACAGCTTAGATCGCTCGACCAAATACAGTTATTTTGAAATTAGAAAAGAAAATATTCAAAATTTAGCCAATGCCAGCAAACCAATATCCGGTTGTAATCAGTTACAAATCCACTTTTGTGGTATTTCTGCAACGCTCAATAAGACTAATCCGCTAATCGTTTAAACCGCAAGCTAAGCGAAAAGCGGATTCTCATAATAATGCCGCAGCCTTTAATACTTTAAATCAGAGCAACCGCAAAGATTTCAATTCATAAACACTTAAGAAATAGAGCGAAATCTTAAGTAGCTCACGGCTAAGACGAAAATAAGGCAACTACTTGTGGCTCAAGTGCAAAAGAATGCCCGGACACTTTAATGTGACAAAGGAACTGCGCATTGTCGCTTAGTGTAGAGCGGATTGCACTAGAGTACGAATTGAAAGAGTGTAGTGTGCATTTAAATGCTTGACAATTTTTAACTAAAATAGTCAGGAATTATCTTTTGCATACCTGCATATTAACAGTTAAACTACTTATCTGTCTATACGTAAATTTTGAAGTCTGTAGTATATATGTAATTAGTTTTCAAATTGTCTATCTGTTGAGTTGAGCGTCAAATTAGCAAAAGAGTTCTGCTTGAATGCTTAAAATAATTTAGAATTTTTTTTCTTTTTCAAATGAAAATTACTAAATTTTACTTCATGCTTTGTCGATCGTCAGCTCAAGAAATAGATGCTCTATTATTTGCTTACCAGTCATTCAACTCGAAACAATTATCTCCATTTTTTTATGTGCTACAATTTCAATATTACCCATATATTCTGCTTAGTCATGCACGGCCTGTCAGTGTCAGTACCGCTGTCTTATTTGAATATCCATAAATTACTACTCGATGGCTGCACTCATATGAGTATATCCTTAACTCACATACACATATGTACATATGGCTGTATTTGTGCCTCATATGTGTTTCGTTTACTTGTGGCATGCGTACTGTTGCATATGCATTTACCTATTGGTGTAAGCATATGTAAGACATCTTGATCATCGTATTCGTAGAAGCAGAAAGGAGTAGTCCAATTTCATGCTCCAAAGCGTTTGAGCACAGACATATGTGTGTGTTTATATGTATCTATGTAATATTGCATAAGCTAAAAAACGGCTAAGAATAAATTCAACAACAAGATTTACATATACGATAAGTACATGTGTTCGAGAGTAGATCAATAGATTGTCAGCTTAGCCAAGACATATGTGAATGCAAATTTCTGCTAACTCTTATCGATTATATAATCAATTCTAATGTTGCTGAAGAAGACTATGTGACACATGGTGAAACTTTCATATATACTTACATATATACTTCCAACTATATATATGTATTTATATTCAATTAGTTTGATTGTTTGTAAGTATCCATTATGATCATATCACCACATGAGCTACTTGCATTAGCTCGATCCAGATAGTGCTTCTATGCGACCCCACCGCTACTTATCTACACACACATACTTACATATTGTAGTGTGTAATGCACTCACGTGTCCTCCATATGTCGTCGATTAGCGTGTTCACTTGCTCTCTTTTCGTTTTGTACTCTTAATGCATGTGACATTAGTTTACTTGTGGGCTGTCAACAAACTGTCCTTCTATTGCATGCAACGAAACTTATTTGAAATGCACATGTTGTCATATAAAACCAATTCGAAAACGTCATGTGCTCTAATTAGATATGTGGTATCTAAAGAATTTAAAACTGTGTATAACTGTCTGTAAGTGTAGAAATATATTGACGAGTAAAAGGGTTAGGATTCACTTATGTCCTTAGGCAGAGTTGGATGTGGCATATGAGGACGGAATTTGTTGATATTTGAAAAAGAATGTGATATATGTTGGAATTTATTTCGTAGAATTAAGATGTGATCGCAGTACATTCATGTCAATAACCCCCTTGATTTAGACATTTTATGTAGCTTCCACTAAGAAATAAGATATTCAGGCAGTAGTCGAAGGAAGTACCAAATAAAGTATAGAGCTACACCGCATAGTATTAGGTTGGCAAATATCTACCTACCGCTTTCAATGCTTTATAAAAAGTGTTCAAATATGCGCCGTTTCGTTAGATAATTTATTTCCATCTAGACGGCAACTTCATAGTACCCTCCTCGAAGAAGCCCCCCTTCTTATTTGTGAAGAACTCGGACTGCCACTTTTCAAAGCCACTTTTGATGTGATAAAACCTCCCATCCGAGTCATCAACGAAGTGTGTAGTCTAGCGATGTCCTGGTGGAACACTACACCCTTCCTGTTTGCTGGCCTGTTCGATCGCCAGTTTCAAGCGGTCCAGTTGTTCGCAGTAGATGGTAGAATTAAGCGTCTGGTCATATGAGAGCAACTCATCGTGGATGATTCCCTTCCAATCCCACCAAACACACAGCAAAACCTTCCTGGCCGGTCCAGAAGGTTTTTTTTGCGTCAAATCATGCGGCACCCAAACATGGAAGTTTTTTTGTGTATCCAGCAGATAGTTTAAAATGGTTTGGTGACTAACTCAAATCTTCTGAGCGATGTCACGAGATGCCACATGCCCGTCTAATTTAATATTTTCCATGATTTGATCGGTATTCGTCGTCACAGGTCTTCCGTCGGCTGTCTTATCCATGGTGTCGTTTTCACGCGCTCTGAATCGTCGAAACCATTCCTCCACAGTTCGAAGTAATAGAGTACCATCCCCCAAAACACTATTAATCTCACGGAACGTATCTCTAGCGGACTTGCCTTTAACGAAGGAAAACTTTAAAATAACTCGGTGTTAGGGAGCTCCGTGTTTACACGTCTATAACTGTTGAACGCAATATCCAAACTCATCATGCATATCGTCGTTTTATAGGTTATGCCAAGGCCTTTCAAAGATGTTTAGTATTGCCAGATACGAGCTCTGTAGGGCTTTATACATAACCGCGAAATTCAAAAGACAAAAAAGCGGAAGGGAGATATTTGCCAACCTCATATTAATCTATTTCAGACATATGCCAAAGCTTCTTTCATTTTTTACGCTACTTTTTGAAAAATTCCTTAATTCTTCCAATCATATTTGGATTTGTTTATTAATAGAAAATAATCATTGTCTATGGGTCTTTTCTTCTTCTTCTTCTTGACTGGCTGTTATAGCCTATATCACAACAGCGCGCCACGGAGCTCTCCTTTTGGCAGTTTGGCGCTAAATGTTAATGCCAAGTGAAGCCAGGTCCTTCTCTGTCTGGTCCTTCCATCGGAGTCTCCTTTTTCCTCGGCTTCCACCAGCGGTTACTGCATCGAACATTTTCAAAGCTGGAGCACTTTCGTCCATTCGGACAACTAAAAATTTCCTTTGATAGTTTCTCTATGTTTTTTACACGCTATTAACAAGCTTGGTCTACTCAGATCATGTTAAAGAAGGTTGTAGTTTACCATGAAGGACGAAGTGAGTCGACATGGGTTTTGCATGTTTCCTGCTTTTGCTTCTAAAGATATACAATTTTTTCAGTCAGTATAATATTGCTCACATATGCCTTGACCCGAACCCAATCCGACTTCTGTCATATGAAACGAAAGACTTCTAATAAAATGAGGTCCGATTGAAACAACGAAGAAGATACGCAAAACGCAACAACAGCTTTAAATAATGTTTAGAAAAAGCCACCTCTCATATGTTATATAATCCTCAGTATATACCAAAGATAATAACATGAGTACAAATATTTGCTTAAGGTACTTTGAAGAAACAGCTACTGTTTTTTTTGACAAATGTTATGCCGCGTGGACCTACCGCACGAGTCCTCTGGAAAAACAGCTCAATTATTTCTAAGCATTTTCAAGCATCTCTCTGTAAACAAATCGATATTTTCTTTTCATTTCGCACTTGAATGATTTTGCGAAAATAAAATGGACTCTGTTAAAAATTAAGAAAAACATTGAAGTGCAGCCAACCGACGTAGTCTATCAAACTATAATAATCATAAAGAGAATAACAGGTTCCGACACTTCACAGAATGCGACTGCATTAACTCTATATGTGTATATGGATATGCCGGAGAAGCTCAGTTGCAAATCTTTGACGCATTTACAAATCGCCGAACAAAAGTCTAAGCGGGATAATCGGTGTGAAAAAGAAGTGCTGAATGTCACACGTTAAAACTGTCATATGTGCACACATACATATGTATATCTGGTACCATATTCACACTTCACATTGCAACAACACTAACAACAATGTCACCTTAAGTGAATGGCCAAAACAGCAAGACTTCGGCAGCGCTGGTTGCACAAAGCCAAATGTTGTTGCAACTTACGGTTAAGATGCTGTGAGAGCTCACACTTTTACGACGAAATAAATTACTATACTGTTATTATTCCGCTCTGCCTTTATTATATTGAAACCGTTTATTTTTCCCCAGTCATCCGCAATTGGCAAATCAATGCGAAATCATGCAACAGTAATGCGTTTTTGTGTGTTGCATGTGGCATGAATTTCATTTAACTTGTTTTTATTGGAATTCTTCGACATCTCTATTTCTGCAGCCACACACTCCATGATGACTGTGGAAACACTCGCATTATTGCTAAGAATCTAGCGCTCTAACAGAACACCCAGTGCGCTGAGTTGTGACAGTTTCTGAAAGAGCATCAGCTATGTCTTTATTAGCACACTGAGTCATTCAAAGCAGAATCACAACAACAAATTTGCACTGCATCTTTCATTGGAACACACTACTCGCATTGCATCGTTATTTGGTGCATAAGACATCATAATCAGCAGTCAGTCGGACGGCGCGTTGCGTGAGTCCTTTGCATTGCTTAAACGTCTACCGCTGTGGCTTTCTTTGCGAAATTTTGCATTCATTATTTGAAGATTTCCCTTTTCTGCAATCTAATGTTGGCAATGTACTCCAAAAATCATTTGTTTATCGGCATAAAAAAGTATTTAAAATGGAAAAGGCAATATTGTTGTCATTGTATGGGGTTTCTTTTTTGAAAAAATTTCTACAAAGAGTTTTGACGACTCAATCGCAAGACCACCAGCATATTTTTGAGAAATTGGCAGAAACTCATGGGAAAACTAAAGCAGTAAGGAATTTTTTTGCAGAGTAAGGCCTTAAAAGTACGCCAAGTATTATATACAATCTGTATTCCTTTATTGAAACGTATCTCAAAATAATCAGCTTCAAAGTTACTAAAATGTCTTTTAAAGGTTTCGAACGAAATTTATGCAGTGAAGTTTTGAAAATTCTTTTAATTTCTAGCTCAATGATATCAAACCAGAAGTTGATCACTTATACGCATTATTTTCTGGCTAACCCCCAGTTATAATTATGACCATAGCGAATCGTAACAAGAACTAAAATTTAGGTATCATGATCTTTACCGTTTCCTGGGAAAAAAGTCTATCAAAAAGTCACTAATATAGTTATTTCATAGAATAAGCCATATTCTTCGGAGAGCCAAGATGTTCTATAGTAGAGATCTTACTCATCCTATGTGGAACATATTCTCATTTCAAGCCCTCTACATTTTTATACGTGTCTTAAGATGACATTAGGTTTTTAATCTGACATTAATGATCATACTATATCGACAGAGATCTTTCATCACTGGATCACTGGGCTCCAAACGACGTCACAACTTTTACATTCAGTTGAGTCAAAAATGTAAAAAAGGCTCGTGCTCGTCTATAAAGCGGGTTAAAGGGTTTCGTGTGCCTGTTTAGTGAAATCATACTACTATAAAAATTTTGAGGATAATGACGAATTCGATCATCGAGAAAAGGTGTGTACGGGGGGTAATAGGTTGTCACCCATATACTCCTTAATCGTAGTCGTTTGTGAGCATATGTCTTATTTACAAGTGACTCGAATGTAGACCTCGACTAGTGACAAAGGCTATTAAAGAAAAGTGTGCTCCAGAACATGTTAGCACCCAATTTTTGTAAGATAACTTCACAATTCGACATAAATTCCACAAGAATAACAAATAAAAAATAACTATACCTTGTATATGGGATTTGGGGATATTTGTGAACCGATTTCATATATTTTTGCCTCTAAACTGTAGTATATCCAAGACTATATGTACGAATGGGTTAGGTTAGATCGAGGAGATCTCCGCAACTGCAGAGAGTCTCACATAGACAGCTTCGACTGTCCTCTGTGACACCCACATAATCCTGACGGATCGTGATTCGTCAAAGCGTTTTGACTCTATTATAAAGTTCTTAGGTCGGCTAATGTCCATTCCAGTAGCTTCGCTCGGTTCGCCGAAGGTGTGCTTACCGAGGTGTTTTAACCTTAGTCTGGCGACTGCTGGACATTGAAAGAGAAAGTGCTTGGATGATTCTTTTTCGCCTTCCGCTTTGGTAACTAGCGTCTGGCTTGATCACCAATCTCAACGCATGAGTGTCTATTGGGCCGTGGTCAGTAAGCACACCAATGATTGCGGCGAGATGAGCCTTCCTAAGCGACAGCAGCTGAAAGCACCATTTTCGGTCCACCACGGGCCAGAAAGACCTCGCTACTGCACAGTTGCTGATTATTCTCCAGCGTTTGGCGAGCTCACTCGAAGTCAATGTGTCCAGCGCTCTAGCGTTACCACAGACTACCCACCCGCTTCCACTCCGACGTCAATATTGCTGGGATAATCTCTCCTGCAAGCACTTTGCAGTCTCTAGCGATTCCGCGGTGACCCCCACCAGTCGGATTGGAAAGTATTTCGAAGCTACTGATAAAGATGTTAGACGCTCCCTAACTAACTTATAGCGTACTGTCATCGAATCCAAGTCCAGTATTGCCGCTCTGCTATCGGAGTGAATACACACCTCTTTGAAGAAGGCCGCACTTCGGGGGAGTATGCCTACTGCTACCTTAATGGCAGCCACCTCTGCCTGAAAGACGCTGCAATGGTCTGCCAGTCGTAAACTGTTAAACTGAGGGCTGCCAAGACTCCCCCTCTCACCTTTCCCCTGAGCTTCGATCCATCCGCACAGATAAGTTTGCTACGATATCTTACATAGTGACCAATTTACGCCATAAAGCTAACCGGAAATTTTAAGGACCTTGTAATTCAGAATATGGGAGCTAGGCTAAGGATTGATGAAATTGTATCACTTTTTGGCACTAGAGGATTACTATCAGTATAAGTTGCCCTCATAATTTCATTGAGTTATCTGAGAAATTTTCTTCGACCATTCGTTTACCTTCCGGTAGTCATCCACTGGGTTATGATACCAAGACTTGGTTGCTTCACTTAACGTAAAATCGAATAAGAAACTATCATTCCATATATATATATATATGTGGAATATATTTATTGATGCAAATCGATAAATAGAATTTCGAATATCTAAAAACTCAACAACAACAAAACAACACATAAACAGTTGAATCACTTCATTAAAATATTGTAATTCATAAATTGATTTGCACAGTTTGACACTTCTCTTGCATAAATATGCCGCAGCGACAATCATAAATTACTGTCAACAACTTGTTGTTGTCAACACAAAAAAAAAACTTTGAAAAAAAAATTCGCATGCGCAACGAATTTTCCGAAATGCAAGTAACGACACAACCCTCTCTCTAACTGCAACAGTGACGAAATCGTCATCGTACCCTCTGCGCATGCGACAGCGATGCGCCCAAAGCGGCTGACACCTTTTTCTTTTCTGCGCGCATGCGTCACATTACATTTGATAAACTGTCACTGCGCTGGGGTGACAAGGTAGTACCGATTGGGTTAACGAAGAATTTATGCAATTCTAAGTGTCATGTCACACTTGAAACTTTTCACAAATTGCAAATTTAATGTGAATTGTTAAGAGAAAAATTAATCAAGTAGAAATGTGAGGAACAATAAATGAAAGGAAAGATTGTTGCTGGGGAATGGATTGAATTGATTTTTTTATCTTCTTTTTCTATTGGAAATCGCTTGACGAAAGGCATCATTAGGCAGATTAATGATGTGAGTGTATTTGAAAAAAAAAATAAATTTGTTTATGTATTTTTTATGAGTAAGCTTGAAAAGAATATGCAAAAATATGAATACTTATTTTTTTATTTTTATTGTTTGCAAACGCACATCACAAGCTCAAAGCATTTTTAAAAGCATTTCCTTGCCAAAAGTATGCATATAAGCACTTAAGTTGCAGGAGATTTTTATTTAATTTCGCTTTTATTTTTTTTTCTGCAAAGCCACCGCCATATTCACACAATGGCATTAGCATTTTTCAGTTGCTTAAGTACGCAGTACTTACCAGTTGTACCACTTCGCTTACACCCGCCGATCGGGCGATAAATGAAGTGTCAACTTAAGTTAGTGAAAGGCAGCCAGCCACACATGCCAACTTAATGCCGACGAATTAATGCGCTGATATTGATCAGTGATTGTTTTGTTGTTGTTGTGCGAGTTGAGCGCGCCATAATGCAAAGTTATCGCTTTGCGCTGGCAAGTTGCAAGTGGCACTTGTGTAATGAGCAGCGTTTCAGCCGCAGTTTGTGGCATGTAAATATTTTGACAACACCATGGCTTTATTGTTGGGTCAATTGGTCATTTCAGTTGGTTAAGATATTGATTTTTTACTTTTGATCCTTGAAGGTATTTCAACTGTTCAAATGAGGTGGCGAATCAGCACTCTCTGATAATATCTTACCAACGGAAGCAGTGTAAGATCCGCAATGTTCATGCTAATTTTGGTGATTTCATTGATAAATTTAAGGTATCTCTTTATTATCGACAGCAGTGATCTTTATTTATTAGTTGAAGTGAAATTTTAGGTTATTTCTTACACAGTAGAGTATGTTTTTCTCAGTTTCCCATAACCAAAACCGTTATATTCACTATCTCAACCGTATTTTTGATTAATTTTTTATTTATATTTCATCCACCAAATAGTGTTGGTCAAGAGGTACCACAATTAAATTTCTTACATTTTACATAAGCTCCTTTTACTAGAAGTAATATATTTGATTATATTTTTCCATAGTTTTTGGAGTGGTTTCTTGGAATAAGTAGAATCCACAGATCTTTGGAGAAATTTATGCTTTTTGAACAATCTCCTCCATAGTAACTTCTCACTCAGGACAGTCCACATTTCACATTATCTCATAGTGCGTTGTCCTTGGTAATCTCAATTTTTATGACATTTGTTTGCCGAGAGAAAACGTTTTATCTTAGTTACGTGAAAGGTCCATAGTTTCCATCGGTCATTTCAAGGATATTCTCTATAAGATAAAATATTCACCGATTCAAGATATTACTTTGATTATATGTTATCCCCCTAGTATATTAGTGTCTCAAGCCCTAGGCTTTATCTCAAATTTCATCCGTTTGTTCGTTCGTCCGTTCTATGTTGTGCATAAGATCCTACTATTCATCAATTCTTATTCTGCTTCGTAAACAGATTGTATTGACATACCAATCGAATTTTTTTTATCAAAAATTTAGATAAATTATTATTTTTCAAATGGTTCCATATTCCTTTTATATTTTCTCGACTCTTAAAGCACTAATCTAAAAAATTGAGCGTATTCAAATATTATATTAGGTTGTCAAATATCTCCCATCCGAGCTCCCGTAGCTTCTGACAATTCATCAACGAAGTGTGTGGTCTGGCGTTGTCATGGTGGAACACTACACCCTGCTTGTTGGTCAATTCTGGACGCTTCTGGTCGATCGCCTTCTTCAAGCGATCCAGTTGTTCGCAGTAGATGGTAGAATTAAACGTCTGGCCATATGGGAGCAGCTCATAGTAGATGATTCCTTTCCAATCCCACCAAACACACAGCAAAACCTTCCTGGCCGTCAATCCCGGCTAGGCCACTGTTTGGGACGATTCACCGGCCTTCGACCACGACCACGACCGCTTTCGCTTGATATTCTTGTATGTGTTCTATTTTTCGTTGCCAGTCATCATGCGCTTCAAAAATGGGTCGAGTTCGTTCCGTTTCAACAGCATATCGCAGGCGTTGATTCGGTTAAGAAGGTTTTTTTGTCATGAGGCAACCAAATATCAAGGTTTTTTGTGTATCCAGCCTTCTGCAGATGGTTTAAAATGGTTTGGTGACTAACTCCCATATCCTGATCTTGATGTTATCCATGATTTGATCGGTATTCGTCGTCACAGTTCTTCCGCCGGCTGGCTTATCCATGGTGTCGTTTTCACCCGCTCTGAATCGTCGAAACCATTTCTCCACAGTTCCAATTGATAGAGTACCATCCCCCAAAACACCATTAATCTCACGGAACGTTTCTGTAGCAGATTTGCCTTTAACGAAGGAAAACTTTAAAATAGCGCGATAGGACAAAAAGGCGGAAAGGAGATATTTGACAAGCTTCTCTTAAAGTACTAATCTAAATGTTTCGAGAGTATTAAAAAAGTTTTAAATTTTGTATTTCCATTAAAATACTCGTATTAGCTAAAATAAACATAGCTTTGCTCTTATAACCACAAACACTTAAAAAAATACTCAATCTATGCGGTGTTATTTATTTGACCGATTTTCATTTCATTGATAGTATTCATTATGTAATCCTTTAGCGCCTTGCTGACAGCTTCAAGTGGTGGCGCAAAACGTTTGAAAATGCTGTTGATTGATTGATTTAAGTGCCGTTATTGATGGATTTCCATCAACCACTTGTAACGTTTTATTTATAAAGTGCTTCACAGCCTTTCAACACGCTCTTTTGGGAGTATGCATAAATGTATCCTTTTTACTGTGTCCATTGAGTAACAAATATGGAACTAAAATGAGTATTTCGAATATTTGAAAGCAGGATAACAAAAATTGTCGGATTATCTAGTCTGGTTTCAACACATTAGATCTTCAAGCATGTAATGTATACATATTATTTTTGACATTAAAGCTTGGTTGAGTAAATTATGACTTTAGAATCGTTACTTTAGAATTGGGGAAGAGGTTTTTGCAATCGAATTTTTTAAGTTCAAAGTTGACATATCAGAGATTAAAGTTCAAGACTGACTGAGAATTTTTCTATATGTAATGTCGTTCTGAAAATATTTTCTTTAATAATATATGTATGAGCCCTCAGATATGGTTTGATTTTTAATCTCGAAACATATCTTATGAATAACATAAATGGTCGTCAGGTGATAGAGTAACCTTCTCCAGAAGCTGTAGTATACTCATGAAACACAAGTTAGTAGTTTATCAGTATAACTAATGCTCTAATACAAATACTAGAATTGACTAAATTCAACATTAATGGTAGTAATGACGCAGCACTTACTCCTGAGAATAAGTGGGACAGAATTACCTCAGCAATTCATATTTTTCCATCCATAGGGGGATTGGCTTGTAAGGATGGAGGTAATGCAAAGCTTTTCTTTTCGGGTTTGATTTAAAATTTCAATCAGGCTTAGATTTCACTTCCAAAGATTCTACAACTATAGTCCAATAGTTATCATACTTAATTTCTTTACATCCCTCTGAGGTTAGAATTTACAAATATTCTATTACACAGCCACAAAAAAAAAAACAAATTTATCATGATCTGGGGCTCTTACTATGTGCACTATATGTTTTGGGGTCGCTGAGGGGGCCGATTCCGAGGTCTATTTAACCTCGTCAGGGTTTTGAGATAACCCCAGAAAATCAATATGGCGGACAGCGATTTTTAAAATTCAACACTCGTTATTCGGGGTTTTCGGGGTCGCTGATTACAAAACCGGGGTCGGTCTTTCAAAATTCAAAATGGTTGATCCTATATGGCGGATGCTTTTTTGAAAAGTTCGTCGGAATCACTTCAAACTCGTTACTTGGGGGTTCTTGGGGTCGCCAACACCGGATTCGTAATCAGTGAACCAGAAAGCGTATAGTACACATGGTAAATTGCCCAGGTCATGAGTTTTTTTGTGTAGCTGTGTTATTAATATCCGTCAACTTGTCGTGGATCTAAAGAATATATAATATTAAGGTTAAAATTTATGAAATATCCCTTCACTTCGCATTTAAGAAAGCCAATTGTTGTATTTTTTTCGTATTTCTAAATCTCTTTTTCTTTCTTTTCTATTTTTTAAAAGAGTAGACGTAGTGCTTACGAATTTTCTCTTTAGATGGAACTTTCGAAAGTCTCTTTTAGTATTGGAAATACTTCGATATCGCTATTAAATTAGGTTCTCCCTATTTTCACAGTTCTTATGTAGCTAAGTCTAACATCTCTCTTGTCCCTTAACAAGTGGCAATAGGATCCAGGCTTAGGATACATATGATATATAAGGCATACCGTTTAAGTTTGTTTTTTAACCTCTTCTACATTTTATAATCGCAATATTCAGCAATGCCTCCTAAAATATTGCAACTGTTGCAAAGATTAGACTTTCCAATGTATCCATTTCTAATTTATTTTCCAAATTCAAAAAAGAAAGTAATTGAATACGAAAAGAAATCTATTCAATAAACAACATGCTCGTTGCACCAATATTTTAAACATCCGATACTGCACATCTCCCCATCTGATAGCGCATCAAGTAAGGCTTACCCTTCTTGCGAAATCTAATTCCTGCTGCAAATCTCAAAGGTAAATACGCAATTGCATTGCACGGAAATACTATTCTTCACAAATAACGGAATACAGAAATCAAAGGATTGAGTGCAGCAAACGAGTAAGGATTTGCGTTGACATATCCAGCCGAATAGAAGCACGCGATAAAAAATGGAAGTAAAAAAGCAAAAACAATAAGCAATCAAAGGTTTTCACTTTCTATGAACGAGAGTACTTTCATTCAACGAATGTTCAGATAATATATATGTATGTATGTATATAAACATATGTGCATACATATGTGCATACGATAGGAAATGTAAAAGTGCTGAAGAGTGAAATTATAGAAGGATTGCATTGCGGAATTCCTTTCATTTTTTTACAAATTTATATTTTTAATCTAATCAACTGTGTACATACGCTCCTATATAAATACATATGTACATTTGCGTTTATTTACTTTGTACAAAATAAATATCTGCCTACTTCCGTTTCGATGTGTGAAACAAGATTAATGAAAGGCTTGCGAAATTGGAAATTCGATTTCCAATGCTTAACGAATTGCCGATAATCTCTCTAATACACAGCAACGCGATTCGCAACGCTGATTTACACATTCGTTTTGCTGGTGTAAACAAGCGCATACATACATACACACATGAAGACACCTTTGGCACCCCCAAATCTATGCTGCTCTGTAGCTGCAAGTGCGCATTCAGCTCGTTATCCTTCGCTGCTTATAATTCTAATGCCATTAGCGTTGGTTTCCAGATACAGATTTCGCAAAAGAATTGGTTTTTCCCAACTACCTGTTCAACGCTTCAAAATTTTCTCACCTGAGCCGGTGAATCTGTGCGGGATGTAAGCGTGTAATGCGAGTCCGATTCAGCCACTGAATACATTGCAATTTAATATTGTTGATCATTAAAACGATATGTTTTGCCGGAAATCGGCCGCTTCTACGCCGCAGTTCACATGCGTGCTCAGGTTCACATGATTTCCTTTCATTTTCATTTTTATTTCTCAGGCAGGCATACTTACATACATACGCCAGCAACTAGATTGTGGTATAAATCCACTCATTTTCATGCAAATATTTGCGTTATAAATATTTATGTGAAACACAAATGAAACTACGTATTCAATATATACAACAAAAAACAACAATAGAGTATAAACTACTTTAATATGCAAACCATATACATATTCAAATGCAAAATGCGACAATCAAGGTCTTATGATTATTGATTACATTTGAAATGCGAAAATTTTCATATTTATTTACACACACTTCTCAGTGCTGACGTGTGGTCAGCACAACCTTGAAGCCATTAGCTAATTTCAATATGATGTCACCTTGCAATTGAAATTGCGTCTCATCCACATTCGAGTGTATCGCGAATTTACGCACCAGCGTCGAGAGCAGCACTTTCAGCATCAACATGGCATACTTGCGTCCAACACAACTGCGTGGACCCGCACTGAAGGGCACATAGCTGTAGTAGTGTCGCTTCGACACCTTCTCCGGCAAGAAATTGTCCGGATCGAATTTATCCGGATTCTCATAGCAATCGGCACGCCGATGCACCGCATAAGTTCCCAGCACAACAGTCGTTCCCTTCGGTATTGTGTATGGTCCGGAGGCCAATCGTACATCCTCGTTAACTTTGCGTCCCGTCACCGGTACTGGTGGATAGAGTCGCAACGTCTCTTTGATTACACGCTCCAAGTACTGCATTTCTAGCGTGTCGGCAAAGGTGCAATCGCGCTCTATGTCGTCGGCGAATATTTGTTTTTGCTCCTCGTATACTCGTGCCTGCACGTCTTTATGTATGCCAAGTAGAGAGAGTACAAAACTGGAACAGGCGGCGGTGGTGTCGTGACCCTATTAGAGACGACGAGTGCAGAGCGCATGCAAATGAATGAAATAATTAGGTTAGGCCAGTCGTAGAGTAAAAGTTGGTATGGATAATGGACATATAAGATTATATACGGATTTATTTCGCTTAGGAATGGATCTTGACCCCCTTTCTTTTTTCTTTTTTAACATACTTGGGATTTTTCGAAATTTTTTCTAGCTTTCAATTCTTGTTAAATTCGGAAATTAGGACAACAAGGTTTCAGTTGTTTTTTGATAACTTTGGGCCACTTTGAGATTTACCTCGGTGTCTTCGAAATTTCTTCTATCCTTAGTCATTTGTCGCTATTTTCTTGAAATTGGGAAGTCAGGACAAAAAGTTTCTGGATTTCCTGATTCCGTTAGGCCACTTTGAAGTTTACCTAGGAAATTTCTTCTGGAATTAGTTAATTCATGCTCTATTTTTGAAGTTGGGAAGTTGGGACAAAAAGGTTTCAGGATTTTCTGATTCCTTTACGCCGCTGTGAGGTTTGTCTCGGATCCTTCGAAATTTATTCTATCCTTAGTCAATTCTCGCTATTTTTATGAAGTTGGGACGTCGGAACAAACATGTTTCAGGATTTTCTAATTTTGTTAGCCCACTTTGAGGTTTCCCAGAAGAAATATATACCTGAAACTATTAGTTATATAACATCTAGACCCTCAAAGCCTATCCTTCTTGTTGACAGGGATTGGTATACAAAAATATATATAAAAAACTAACTAGATTGGCTATAATGGCATAGTCTAGGTTCTTCGCGTTCTCTAAACACCCAATACTAAGTAAGTCGATCTGACAAATCTCTATATCAATAAGAGAAATGTAGAAAAAGACTTTGGACGATTTCATTTAAATCTAGTACCATTAGGCGTTCCTTGGCAAGAGAGACAAACAGGCAGAGTTCATGAAGTAAATTCGTCTTTTAATTCTAGTGATTTTCCTTGTAAATCTTTATATATATATTCCACCACCTATTCTTCCAACGAACCCACAAATCATACCTCAAACATAATCGTATTCACTTCATCCATCACATCCTTCTCTGTCCACTCAATATCCGGATTTTTTGTCATCTCCACCATCGCATCCAGGAAAGCCAAACGCCGTTTAGCACCTGTACAAGAAAAACAACAAATTGCACAAATTTTAAAAATTAGTTACACTTTTCTTAGTCAATTGTCTTCATCAGCAACATTATTTAACATTTTCATTTCACCAAAAAAAACGAATGCACAATACTCAATTTCAATCAATCTTACCCACATCATTCGCTTCATCGATTTCATCCAAATCGTCACGCAGTCCTTCCTTCTTCCGATCGCACGCCCGCGCATTCAGCACATCCTGTTGATCCAACACACCATCTGTTTCGAAATTGAAATGTTCACGCCGCTCGGCGATGACACGCTTCGTTAAAGCCAAGATAATGTCCATCATTTTATCGCAACGCTGACGCAATTTCGTCCAACGATAAAGGAAATCGAAATGATAGTGCGCCTTAATCTGACGCTTCTGCAGAATATCACACATTTCCAACACGGCTTCGGCATATCGTGCACATTCTCTGCCTGGGGGTAACTGTTTCATACCCATAGCGGTGTTAAGTAGTATCTCCACCGTGGTCTGACTCATATGGTGATGTACGTCGAACTCACGGCCCAGATATTTGGCTTCCAAGCGTTTCGCGACATTCTTTGAGTGCTGCACAAAAGTTGGCACGAAACTCTTCAGTATACTCTGATGAAAGGTGGGTGCGATCATTTTGCGATGATGACGCCAATGTGCGCCCTTGCTAATGAGTAGACCATCACCGAACCAGGGCTGAAAGTATTTATACTCATCGGACTTCTCCATGTGTACGGTGCTGTTGAGTATGATTTCAATGTCGGCCGGATTGGTGAGGAAGACTACCATAAAGTTGAAGAAACAACCGCTGATTGTCTCACCGTAGTAATGCAAATATCTGAGTGCCTCCTGCACCATCTCTGCGAATGAAAGAAATGGATTTTTTTTATATTTTATGTTATCAAAAATCTATCATATTAACACTCACCGGTGGGCGTAAGACCCAACAGCAAATGCGCATTGCCAATAAGCGGCAGCACCGGCGGTCCAGGTATACTTTTCAGCTTCTTATAAGCATCGGTATTGCGAAACCAAATATCATATAATACTAAAGCCAGCAATGCACCGATCAAACTGACATATAAAGGACTCGACAGGATGTGCTGCTTTGATACTGTAATATATTGTTGTTCAGGTCTGGTTGTGTTTATTAAATCCATTGTGTTTATGACAACTGCACTTCTGGCGCTACTGCAAAGCACTGTTTGTCTAATCTAAATGTCCGAGCATTTTTAATGCAAGTAGTAGCTTTCCACTTGCCTCGAAAGCGTGCCGAGCCATGCGTCATGCCTACATAAATGCATATTGAATTGCTTTAGTGAACCTTCTTCACCTATTTTTAGCCTATGTTATAATAAAAGTTTTGCAAAAACAAATATATATATACATTGTAGTTCAATTTTGTAACCAACGATTTTTGCATAGCCACTCCGAATGACGTATTCATTCCATTTGAAATGTTTGCATTGTTTAATAATTATATTATAAGGTTAGTGACTTTTGGGCTAGCTCACGTCCAGTCGTCGTGGCATAGTGGTGGCCAGAGGCGCGGATTTCCACAGTTACTAGGTTCGTATCCAGTTTTATAACTTGGAAGCACCTCAATTTGTCGAACAACAGATCCCTTTTATATGTTTAGAAAGATATTTCTTTCCCGTCTCTTCATTGTGAATTTTTTCCTACTATAATTCTTTTTATTGATGTATGGATGCCTTGCTTTATTTTCCTAATCGTGATCCAATCTAATTTGTTTTCCTAATCGGGAGCCATTGAATCAGACTCTTTAGTTTCAATCAGGTGTCCAATGTTAGGTTACGTTGAATGGCTGTCGCCCAGTGTTACATACAGTCTTTGTGAAGTCAGAATCCTCCTAGATTAGGTATTAGGATTCGACAAAGCGCCATGAACCTATTAAGAATTTGCAGATATTTTTAACATCCATATCCACTATTTTCTTGATCTCACAAAGGCGGGATATTTCAGAAGAATATTCCACCTCATCGTCCTCCAGGCAGCTTCTACAGCTCGATATCTGGTAAGATTTTTTACCTTGCAGCGTGGATTCCGATGGGACAGTGACCAGGGGTCTCATGTACTTTACAGTCATCCAAAGTAGACGTATGTACTCATCCTGCAAGGTTCTCTCTCCGATTACCCTTTTAACTTCGAAGTCGATAGGTACTGACTACGTAGAAACCTCACGTATATAGTATTAATGAAATCATTTCAGTCTTCTTCAAGATCGTGACACTAAATTCGATATTATATAAATGAACGATGAACAAAGTCTGAGAATAAATTCCCTTAGAATCTAAAATATCTTGATACTATTAATAGTTATACATTTTTGAAAGTGAAAGTAAATTCTCACCTGAATATAATAGTTTCAGTATATCCTCTATAACTCGTCTGTTCAATGAATATTACTTATGCTAAAAAAGAAAAGTACTTTATATTTTATAACGCCTTAAACTGCGCTACATATGTTTGCCTGAAGACTCCCTCTGTTAAATTTAACATTTAATTTAGAATTCGCCTCAGTCGGGAACAATATTGTCGGGCAGTCAATATTTAACTAGATCAGTTACATCGATCGATGAGCCGAAAATTCGTATTTTTATTTTTTAGAAGCCTCTAATGACCTTTTAGTCCAGTCCTGCTTCTTATCCTTATCCTGCTTCCTTATTAATAATTTTAATATATGTAGGTCATTATAGAGTTGAAGATTACGCTGACTTCCGAGTGGTTGATGAATTAAGAAAAATATTTCTATTTCAAAAATGAAATCGCCAAAATGATAACTAATAACTAATAATTATAAAATAGTGACAAATTCTTTCCTCTTAAAATTTTACGCTTTTGCGCCATCTACTTGTGATATCTGATAATTGTTTAATTGAGTTTACATTAATAGGGTAGTTCAGATACAATATCTATTGATGTTTGACACCAAAATAAACAATAAAATTCGTATGACAAAATCAGTGTTGACCATTATTAATACCTTAAAAAACATCAAAAAAATTTTGTAACCACTCCAAAAGAAATACGTAAAAAACCGACCAAATGAAAAAATCGCATCACAATAAAAGTTATAAAAGGCTTTATATGTATATAATATCTTTTGGCTCCGCGGGGGAGCAAAGGCCACAATGAGAACCATTTGTAACGATCTTGCGCTGTCTCTTGATTTGCCTGCAACTTTTTTGGACCTTATATATTTCGATGTCCAAATTTCTTCTTCTTCAGAATAGAGCGAGTCAGCCTTTTCTTTGGCTACCTTGTGGTTTCCAGTTGATAGGGAACCAACCAAGAAATTGTATTTGGATCTCGTCTCAGAACATGTCAGAGCCAGCCCCATTTTCTTTTGACATAGAATATATAATACTCTATATAAAGTGTCTCACCGATTTCCAATTTTTGGCCGATGCCGATTAATCGGCCAGCTGGCAAAGAATTGCCCGATACCGATGCTGAATTTTTAGGCCGATAATATAGACTAGCTAATAATGAAGAGTACTGAAGAGAAGATTAAATAAATTTTAGTATTTATTTTTAGAGACTTGAAGCATATCTGAGAGTTCGAATCTATTTTTTTCCGAAAGTAACTGAATTTTTACCCCCTTTAGGTCAAGAAGATATTCAGTTAAGGCTTAGTGAAGGGACCTAAGCCAGTCAGTCAATATGACAATTTTATACTGTTATTATAGTCAAGAAACCTATAAATTATTGAAGAAAGCGAAGGTAATAGGAATGATTTATTTTCCTTATTACCTTCGGTTTCTTCAAGCCAAATAAAGCGTCTGATCAGACACAATTTTCTTGCTAACGCCAGTTCTCTTCCCTATCAAAAAGTACTTCATTTTGAATTTTTATTAAACACATTCGAGTAATGAGAGTCATTAAATTGTATAATCAATGTATTAGAGGCGACCTATGAGACTTATGGGTTCTCGGCGCCACACAAGGTAAATGAATATGCGATTGCTTTATATTTTATTCATTAAGTGGTCTGATTCCAATCACTAATTCATGCGAAACTTTGTCCACGTCGCAAATGTAAATGAAACTCGGCATAAATTTCCATTTTTTCAGCTTTCTACTGCGCTTGCTCTTTATTATACTAATTGTTTTTTGGTTAGTTTTGACACTCCACACTTAACACTAGGGTTAGTTGATTTGTTAATTGGTTCTTGGATTAAAAATAGTATTTGCAAATTAGATAAGCCATCTACCGCCCAAAAAAAATCGTTGAATTTCGCTGATCACAATTGGCTTCGTTTCCTAACATTTCCTAACACGGCCCCGTCTCTATGTACGTCCTCAAAAAGTGTGGCTTATCTGACAATATGTTTTACGCGGAAGGTGTGCTACTTAAAATAATAAGAGTGCATTCTTATAAAGCTAATTATAATTTAATTCGTCATAGGTATTAGATCAAAAATTAAGAAGAAAGAGGAAAGTAGATTATAATTCTTCAACACCCATTTACGCCACAACCGGTTGTCGCTTCTGCAGCACCACATTGAAACCGTTCTCCAATTTCAAAATAATATCAGCCTGTAGCTTCCAATCCGCCTCGGTCTCATTGCAGTGAATCGTGTAATTACGAATGATGGTGGAGAGCAGCACCTTCAGCTTCAACATGGCGTACTTACGTCCGACGCAACTACGTGGACCAGCGCTGAACGGAATGAAACTGTAGTAATGGCGATTGGCCATGCGCTCGGGCAAGAAGTTGTCGGGATCGAACTTATCAGGGTTGGCATAAATGTCGGGGCGTCGGTGTACGCGATACTGCAGTACCACCACAGTGGTGCCTTTCGGCACAACATAAGGGCCTGAAGCCAATTTCACATCGCTATCGACGCGACGTGCAATCAACGGTACTGGTGGGTACATACGCAGTGTCTCCATAATGACACGTTCCAAATATTTCATTTCCATAGTATCGTTGAAGGTACAGTCACGCATCAAATTATCACCAAAGATAGCCTTCTGTTCGGCAAAGACCTTCTCTTGCACATCCTTATGCATGCCCATCATGCACAGTGCAAAGCTGGAACCAGCCGATGTAGTGTCATGACCCTAAAGCGGTAAAGGCAAAACTTTAATTGAATCGTGTTTTAAGCAGCTTAAGTCTTATTTTACCTCAAACATAATGGTGTTAACCTCATCCATAATATCCTTCTCGCTCCACTCGATCTCGGGGTTCTTAGCCATATCCACCATAGCGTCCAACAACGCCAGACGACGTTTAGCGCCCACATCATTCTCATCGATATCATCCAAATCGTCACGCAGTCCACCGACCTTTTTGGCAGCCGCTTTCTTTGCCGTCTCGTCGACCTCCTCAACAATACCATTACCTTCCGCGCTGTAGTTCGCTTTGCGTTCCATAACCACACGCTTGGTCATGCCCAAGATGATGTCCATCATTTTATCACCCTTTTGACGCATTTTAGTCATATTGTAAATGGCATCCAAACGGTACATGACTTTCACTTGACGCTTGTGTATGATGTCACACATATCCACAACAGCCTTGGCATATTCGAAACTCTTGTTACCCTCCGGTATCTTCTTCACACCCATAGCGGTGCTGAGCAAGATCTCCACAGTGGTTTGTGACATATAATCGTGAATATCGAACTCCTTACCCAATTCCTTAGCCATACGTTCCACAACATTTTTGGAATGTTGCACAAAAGTCGGTACGAAACTCTTCAAAATGCTCTGATGGAAGGTGGGTGCAATCATTTTGCGATGATGACGCCAGTGATTACCGCTGCTAATGAGCAGACCATCACCGAACCATGGTTTGAAGTAACGGTACTCTTCAGATTTATTCAAGTGATTGTTGCTGCTCAAGATAATCTCAATATCGTTGGGATTAGTGAGGAATACGATGAGCACATGACCCAATGTGGCACGCAACGTTTCACCATACTTCTCCAGATAGGTATTACCCTTGGCGACAACCTCTGCAAAGACGTGAGATAAAAGAAAATAATAGTTGAATTTGCTTAAGCTTATCTATAGTCACTCACCCGCATTCGAACAGCCGAGCACCAAATGCGCATTACCCAAAACGGGCACCTCCGGTGGACTCGGTATATTCTTGGTCATACGATATTCACGTGAGCTACGTCGCCAGTACTCGTACAAGGCCGCAATCACCACCACACCGATCAAAGCTGTCCACAAGGCACCCAAGCCACCGCTGGCCGAGGCCTGTGTGATCGCCTCTTGCACGGTCTCCGTTGCAGCTGACATTTCGTCTTCTTTTGCTTCGCACAATTATCCTTTTGCACCGTTAATCCCAATCGGTTATATGGAATTCCTTATTCCGATATAACTGTGTGTAAACACCTGTCTTCTGTCTGGTTTCTTAAAACAAAATTCGCCGTTCCGTAGCACGGCTAACACTGAACTGATTGGAACAATGGTCGTGTATGCAATTTTATGGTTTCGAAATTAAATAATGATTTTCCAATATACAAAAATGTTAATCAATTCATTGAGTCGCTTTTAATTAGGAAGACAGTTTTTCGAAATCGTTTTGCATTTATAATGCGTAGACAGGCAAATGGGGAATAGTATTTCTAAGCGTTTAAACTTCAACTTTTGTTCTTATGCAAACCATATAATTTTATACGAATTCTTATATACTAAAGCTCTTATATACTAAACATAGATTATATGTATGATTCAAAATGCGAAATGCAAACTAGTGCAAGTTCTTTGTAGAATAATCCGAACACTGACCGTTTTAAAACTCTGTATTAGGGATGCTTGGACTACACCTGAAAGCTCCAGAAAGCTGATAATATTGAAATCAAATTCAGTTCTTCAGTCCAAATTCCGTCTACGAAGAAATACCATACATGTAAAAGAGAGATGTGAAAGAGAATTTTGAGCCACAGTTTCTTCTTTGCAAAAATCTATTTTGAAAAATTCATCGGAAACGCTCGAAACTCGTTACTCGGGGGTTTTCGGAGTCTCTGATTACAAATCCCATGTCGGTTGTTCAAAATTCCATTTTGAATTTTTTAAAAGTAACGTCAAATTCGTAATTCGCGATCCCAAGAACCCCCGCGTAGCGAAGTTTCAAGCAAATCCGATGAAGTTTTGAAAACGCTGTCTGCCATATTGGTTTTCTGGGTCATGACCAAAATTTTTTTGTGTCGCTGTATAATTATTCTCGAACATTTTACTTTGGAAACAAAAATTCATGCACCAAAGCGTATTATTTTCTTATTGTTGTAACAATGAACATTCCCTAGAAAAATTTGAGTTTAAATTCTTCAGTCGGATAAAAAACGAGATACATTCCAGTTACCTAGACCCAACTGTCGAGGAAGCAGGCTAATTGTTTTCTTGCTGCTCTTAGATTACTTCTTCGGAATCGTTGATCCATTATTGCGGATTAATTAATCGACTATAAATCGAAAGTCTTTTCAAAAAGAACCTATAAGTCTATCCATGAAGCCATTAGATGTCAAAAATTGGTCGAGACTTTTTGCTGTTTTGCTCTATTCTGAACACAGAAAGGATATCTGCAGCTTTTAAGTATCATACCATGTAGATCCTGTTCCAACACCTATAAAAGAACATCAAAATTGGACAAACTGAAGTAAGAGGTGTTTTCAGAAT
The DNA here is from genome assembly GCA_031772095.1 of Zeugodacus tau. Classification (NCBI taxonomy): domain Eukaryota; kingdom Metazoa; phylum Arthropoda; class Insecta; order Diptera; family Tephritidae; genus Zeugodacus; species Zeugodacus tau. Next base: position 48,249,763 of record CM062650.1, read on the forward strand.
TATAGGTAAATCTTTTGCATCTATTATAAATCCAGAGGTTTTACAAATAATCGATTATCAATAACTCACAACATTTCGAATATATGATTCCAACATTACACAGTTTTTTAGTGTAAAAACAGAAGTAGGGCTTCTTCTCGGACCCGATGAATTAAAATATGGTTTCCTGTAATTGTGCAATTGTTTATTTTGTTGCTTTTATTATTGTATTATTTTACATTACTAATAAATCCAGTGATGACAAGCGATTTTCAGAAACCCACCATTGTAAACAAATGTTATTTTTTGCACATTGGAACCGACCTTGCATTATAGTGCAATAATTTATTTTGCATTACACATAAATGTACATTGTCTATATTTACTATATAGACTGGTATTGAACATTTGTCTGCTTGTACATAGTTTACATACATATGTATATAAATACTTTCGAACTAGTATTTCATCAAAGAACTCATACGTACGTGATACATGCCACACACAGAGTTGTAGTTGACTTTAACTGGTTGAATAAAGTATATAAATATATGATATAAGTATAGTATATATTGGACTAATATATTCCGAATTTACCAAAATTTTCGGTGAAAAATTACCATGGGGCACTGAATTCTTCATATTCGATATTCGGGGCTTTGAAAAGTTATAGTCCGATTTCGACAATTTTTTCACAAGTGATGCCGCATATCATATACAGTATTTGTGTAAAGTTTTATTTCGCTATCTTCATTGGTTCCTTATGTATATATTAGCTGTCATCGATTGGCTAACTGCTATAGACAAGCCAATCGAACAAACTTTCCAAATTTCCATACAAACTGGCAGCACTGAAATCGAATTGTATATACTTGGTCGCACTGAACTCTTCAACCACCGTCTACGTCTAACGTTTTCTGCAACAAATTTAATTTTTATTAAAGTTTTTTATTCAATAAATTCAATACAAATATACTAACGATTTATCTTCGCCTGCCCTTTTCAATTTCAAATTTGTGTATAACAATTTTTATTATTTTGACCGTAATTTGTCCTTTGAGCCGTTCACAATAGTAAAATGGTTCTAAAATAAGTAAAACAAAACTTGGTAGCACCCAGCAAGCGACTATTGAAATTTTAATGAGGTATTCGCATACTCTCTAGCACGAATTCAACTAGATATCTTTGTTGTTGCTTTCACATGTAAAATTTTTGACAGGCGAGCAGCGCCCAAAGATAGCGAGCAGAGAAGTGACCAATCGATGGCAGCTATTATAAAGTAAAGAAATAAGATGGAATTCAAAAATGAGTTACATGGAAAGTTGTCGTGGTTGTGAACCGATTCAATCCATTCTCCACACGTGTCATCAGGGTGTCAAGAAAATATTATATACCGAATTTCATTCGAATCGGTCGAGTAGTTCCTGAGATAAGGTTTTTAACACGTGGGCGATGCCACGCCACGGTTTTTAACACGTGGGCGATGCCACGCCCATTTTCCATTTTGTAAAAAATCTGAGTGCAACTTCCATCTGCCATTTCTTATGTGAAATTTAGTGTTTCTGACATTTTTCGTTAGTGAGATAATCCACTTTTAGTAACTTTCAACCTAACCTTTGTATGGGAGGTGGGCGTGGTTATTATCCGATTTCAACTAATTTCATGGTGTGTGGTGGGGTACGAAAGAGAACCGACTACAGAAAGTTTGGTTTATATAGCTTTATTGGTTTGCGAGATATATACAAATGACCGATTTGAGGGCGGGGCTACGCCCACTTTCCCAAAAAAATTACATCTAAATATGCCCCTTCCTAGTGCGATCCTTTGTTCCAAATTTTACTGTTATAACTTCATTTATGGCTTAGTTATGACACTTTATGTGTTTTCGGTTTTCGCCATTTTGTGGACGTGGCAGTGGTCCGATTTTGCCCATTTTCGAAAGCAACCCTCTCACGGTCCCAAGAAACATGTGTTCCAAGTTTCATCGAGATATCTCAATTTTTACTCAAGTTATCCGTTGCACGGACGGACGGACGGACGGACGGACAGACAGACATTCGGATTTTGACTCGTCTCGTCACCCTGATCATTTTGATATATATAACCCTATATCTAACTCGTTTAGTTTTATGACTTAGAAACAACCGTTATGTGGACAAAACTAAAATACTCTCTTAGCAACTTTTGTTGCGAGAGTATAAAAATTGCGGCGTATTGATCTGGAAGCTAAAATGCATAGAATGGACTATTACATATTAAATATGAATATACCACAATTTGGACTTTTGGTAGACATTTGAAAATTTTGGGAATTTTAAGTGTACCCTACACATTTCAAGTCATTCGATCAAGCCGTTTTTGAGATACGATAGAAGAAAGTTTGAAAAACATAGTTCTGAGAAAAACGCGTTCAATGCTTTCAACTGTCAACTTAATGCTTCCTTCTTCGTTTAACTGCTGTGTCTTTAAAACGACTTCGAATTTTCCAAAATCACTTTACTGCCGTATTCTAGAGAGGTTAAGAAAGTAATTTATGGAAAAAAATCGTTTTTTTAGAATTCTCTCACTTTTGGTAGAAGACATATAGTACAACGAAATTGATTGGAATCACGTGATTATTAAAGAAATTCAAATTGCAGTCAAATATATCTGAAAATTAATAATATTTTTCGACAGTTAGTCGAACATGGCTGCATCAATCCAATAAATATTGAATTCTCTTCTCTTACAGATACTTACAAAGATACATCATTCTGTTTCAGAAAGAAACTACATATTCTCCATGACTCTCCTTAGGCTTTGATCTCACTGATAACACTCAATAAGCCTTTAAACAAAAGGTTCAAATCTGGAGTTTTCTTACATGTCAACTAGTATCAATCGGTTTTAGTTGTGCTCTGAGAGAATTTTAGATCTTAGACTTAATTAGATAAGTTATGTAAATGTTAGGTTTAGCTCGAAACGGAGATGAGGGATTCGTTCTATAGAACTACACTACCGGATTGGATCCGAACTCTATTATATTTATGAATATTTTTATAATTTTTTTTTTTATAAATTTTAATACCATACATTATTGTTGTTGTAGATACTATTTCTGACTATTCCAAAAGTCAATTTTAAGCGTGTTCTACTGTATATGCTAACGAAAGCAACGTAATATATTCGAAAAATATGTGTGAATACACATTGCCCTCTAATTTGTTAGTAGAGGTCATTGGTGGAACGGACGTTCCTATCTAGAATCTATGTTAATGTATGCAAAACAATCGAGTATAATTTCGTGAAATTACCTAAAATGTAAAAAAAACGAAATTTCGGAAGCGCTTTTACTTCAAAAAGAAATTTTCGGCCAAATTTCCGAATTCGGCAATGTCACAAACTGCTTTGATTTGAAAGGTTTAAGTGGCGCGCAGAATACAAAAGAGGTTTCAAGTGTTTATTTAGCGCTAAGAACATGTTGTTTTTGTTTTTGTTATTTTAATTTTATTTTTGTATTTGAAGTACTTAACTAATGTGTCATGCAAGAAAGTGACATCTTAAACAAACCAAATTCACGCATTATTGCATGGGACGCCTGAGTGCGGGATTGTCTTGCCGATTTAGTCTACAAGTGCCCACACACATGCGCATACTCGTCTACTAGTGTACTAAGATTAGAACACGTGGAATGCGAAAGCAGGATATGTGCGGCTAAATGAAGCATTGCGGCTTGAGGATACTTCCTGTGTAGCACGCGCAAGTGAAGCATATCCTTAGAGAGGAATCCAACGCGCGCGTCATTTCAACTTCAAGCACCGACTTGAAGGCTTGTATAAACTAGAGGACGGCACTCGTTTGTGATCTTTGCGGAGAAGGGCCGCACGGGCGCTTCTAAATCAAAACAACAGAAGATCACATGCAAAAAAATCAAAAAAAATTTATAATAATAAATTGCAGCACTTAACGCAATGAAATTGAAAACTAAACGACTTGGACTTGAGCTCACGAAAACAAAAACAATAAAAACACAAGTGCTCGCAAAGGTCGCCTGACAGAAAAGTGAAAACAATGGAAATTTGAAAGACAAAGACAAGAAATCACACAGAAGACATACATACATACAGACACAACTATAAATAATATATGCGCGCCACAATACTATACACTATAATGAAATTGAGAGCAATATCCTTCCGGCTCCGCGAAGGTACGTCTACCTTTGACAGTGAACGGCGCGCAACAGGATATGCGCGATCGCGCATAAAAAGCGTCAAGAACAAGTGTTATCCGGACTCACCGTTGGCTCACAATCGAAATGTTAAATGCATTCATACGCAAAATTTAACAAAGCCCTCCTCTTTTGTGTAGTACAATGACGAGTGCGGGAAAGAATTGTGAAAACAAAAAAAAAACACAGAATGCAAAACTGACATGAAAAGCGAAAACCAAACGCGCTCTACAAGGGGAAGTCCAGTCACTGTCAGCGGCGAAGAAAAGCCAAAAAATCCATAACAATAGGCTAGACGGTGCATAAATTTATTTTTGTTTTAAATTTTTACTTTTTAATTTTGAATTTTGTTTGCTCCACAAGCATTCATTCATTCATTGACGAGCACTTGCAGTCACACCGGAAGTGGGTGATTTTTTCTTCCTTGCCATTCATATATATATATATAATATACTTTTACTTGTTCTTCTCATTCTTCGCAATTACTTTTGTTGTGCGCTGATTTCTTGCGCTTCCTTGCTTTTGCTTTTCATTATACTTTACTTATTGTTATTATAATTTTTTGTGGTTAAATATATGGTTCGGTTCGGTTTGGTAGGCTGACTGTTTTTTGTTGTTTTTTTATGTTTTAAGAGTGCGTGGTGTTCCATTTATATTAACTGCAGGATTACAAAAATATATATTTGCACATGTCATGTGTACATATAAAAACAGGACAGCTTTACAGGGTTTTCAGAGATATACGACCGTACCTACAATTAAAGGTAGTAAAAAGGGCAACTATTGTGTTTACAGCCATAGACTTCAAAATTATCTATTTAGTATCCATTTTTGTTCTGTCGTTTTCGACATATCCTAATATATCGGTGTTCGATTCTCGACATTACGATAACCGATTAAACTATTATAACCAGAAGGTGATTAAAATTTTAACTGATATTCTTTTTTATTCTAAACTAGCATACCCGGCCACACGTTTTTGTGGCTAAGGTATACGTTAAATTAGTAAATCTTTCAATGCAGAGAAATAATTCTTACGCATAAAGACGAAAACGTTATAGCCGATAAATTTTAAAATGATTGATATACATTATTATAGATCTGTGTTAAGCGTAAATCATCTTAATTTGTAAAACTTTGATTTTTTTAAATCGTATATTGGAGAAAGTAACAAATGACCAAATTTCATAGTTGGCTTTATCTTGGCTTTGGTGACGATATTGATTACCTTCTTCACAGCCAGTCTTGTTCTTTTGCAAAGTTTGATGTTGATTTATGTCATCCTGGTTTGTAGCTGTGTCAACTCTCCTTTAAAGAAATTCTAAATTGTCGCATTAAGATCAAAAAGATCCTTGTTTTTTACCACCAATATAGGTCATTCAATCAGCCATTTATGTTTATTATATTATGGTTTCATGTCAGGAAAAACACGATGAATAAGCTCCTCTTTCGAGGCCATGAAGTGACAGAAACCCGTTAAAAATGTTATTAATCCATCGAGGTGTCAACTGCGTCGCTACCATTTTCAACAATTTCTACAATCGCAGTATGATATGGTTGGAAAAACACTCGTATGTTATTTGTTAATTGGCGATTCCTTATGTGTCGCCACAAATTAGACGATTTTAGGAATGTGATTAGTTCGTCAGCAACAGTTGATCCAGGAATAGTCAGGCGAAAATTACCTGCCAACAGAATCATGGCTTCACCAAAAATATTTTCGTTGTCGCGTAAATCTTTTAAAGTCCTGTGCAGTACCTCCAGCGACTTGAATATCTATATTCAAGTCTAATATCTGGAAAATCTTCTTTATAGCTCCTTTTTTGGCGATTTTTCAGATTGGTGTTTCGTTGATTTGCAATTTAGGAGTAATTTCAAGGCCGAATTGCCGTTTGTCTGCCTACTAACAGGTGCCAAGTTGCCTCTATTCCCATTATAACTGGGCGTTGAAAATGAGTGAAATCGGTTCAGGAATTACCTCAACCCTCATGTACTATATATGCTGATTTTCGTTATTCTATTGGACTTTATGCCGAATATATAGGTCAAATTGTGTGTTATCTTAATAAAATTACATCAATAAATTGCGAGAGTATAAAATGTTCGGTTGCCTTTCCCTACTTGTTACAAATTGTTTTGGGCTATCGACACAGCCTTATACAATTGAACAATGATAAAAATATTTTAACAAAGCAACAATGTCAACTTTCAAAATATTATTATTTTTTGTTTTTTATAATTTTGTTGTCAATTCAATCAAAATCATCTTCTTGTTATCTTCCTCACAATTTTTCGATATATACTTACTTTCTAATCCTTCCCTGGCCTTCCATAAATATTTCAAAACTAAAATTAGCCAGATCGGTTGGGCCCTTCTCGACTTTTTTCAAGACTTACGACACAAATTGTTTGTATGGGTGATTAGAAAATTGTGGATTTAAGACTTTCAGGCAATTTTTCTAATTTTTCTCTCCGTAAGAACCATCCCGGTACCTCTAAAAACATTCTAAACAAAAAATTCAGCGGTTCTCGAGTTATGCGCTTAGCAACACATTTTGCGATTCATTTTTATATTATAATATATATACTTACACGTATGTATGTATGTATATTTGGTTTATTAACACGTGTCTTCGTAACTTACAATACATATCCATATATGTACATATATCTCATATTTTTTAGCAATCTTTCACAGTTTTAGTTTCGATTCTATAAATATTGTTGAGTGTTTTGTATAAGAGCGTTACTGGTTAGTTAATAACCTCAATGTCTAATGAGAATCTCTTGTTTTAAACCTTTCATTTAGCAGGATAGCAGATAAAAAATGTCGTACTAAATATTTTTTCAAGACAGTTTGACTCAGTATGGTTTGAGCATGCGTCAAAAATGGATACTAGAACAAGGAAATATGTCGTATTTTAGGGTTATTCTTCGATGAAGGCGAAAACAAAAGACTGCATTTGCATTTGCGAATCGCTGCTGAATTATAATAAAATCGATCCGTTTTAAAAGCGGATGGTTACAATTGATGCCGACATCAAGCGAAAACAATGTTGATCGAAACCCGGTGGGCCAGTGAACAAGCCTGGATTTGCGGTCAGAAAGGTTTGGTCAGAATGTGTTTGGTGGAATTAGAAGAAAACTCATAATAGAAGCTCTACTACCAACGATTGGAGCGTCTAATCGAGGCGTCCAACTTTTGCAAATAGGAGAGGAACTATGTTTTATCAGATCATTGTCAAACCTCACAAATCGTAATGACTTGCCAGAAGCTTCGAGAGCATGTTTGACAGGTTCTATATGCATTCACCTTACAGTCCGGACCTTGCATTGATACCTTTTTCTACCAATGACAAATGTTTTGTCTGGTGAAATTTGTCCTCAAGAGAAGCTTGTGAAAATCGACTGTTCCATTGGGAAATCGCAATGTCTATGAGAATGGCAATATAAAAATTGCTTCAAATGACAATTTGTCTATCCAAACGGTGGATATTTTTCCTGAATCGGATCATAACTATGCTAAATAAAATCTTCAATTTAATTATAAAATAATAAATTTCTATGTACTAGATCTAGATAGTTCAATTCTGAAACCTGAAGATTGTGCTGAAAGGAATGATTATCTTTGTAATTGACTTAACTTAAACACGAAAAACCTGCGTCTTCAGATATCAAACATATATATATATTGAGGGAATTCAGAATCGAGTTTTTACATAAATTTATGTATGTGTGTGTCAGTTCAAGGCTGCATTAAGAATTAGTTTGTGAATACAATCTATGAAAATGTATCTACTACATAAGAACTACTCACAGACATTACTATATTTCGAAGGAAAAGATAGTTTGAAGTTGGCATCCATTGTATGGACTAAAACACGAATCGAAATCGTCTTTAAATATGATCGATTAGTCCGGGATGACATATTTATAAATATATATTAACAGATCTTTATCAATTGGATCGTATTTTAGAACTTGTAGAGAAACCAGCAATACTTAAATACATTAGAATAATTTGAATTGGATTGCTAAGAAGCGTTGAACAACAGATAGAGCAATGAAATGTAATATCTAAACCGTTTTAACAGATTCTTGTAGTGGTCACTGGCAACTAGGTTAGCTATAATAATAATATTAGGTTGGCAAATATTTCCCTTCCGCTTTTTCGCTCTTTTTGACTTAGTTCAAATATGCGCCGTTTTGTTCGATAAACTGTTTCCATCTAGACGGCTACTCGTACACCCCCCTCGACGATGCCCCTCCTTATTTGCGAAGAACTCGGACAGATATCTTTCACAAGCCTCAACTTTACAACTCAACTTTACAACACCAAGGCGTTCGCCATGGACAGGAACAGGTGGCAATCACTTGGCGCTATGTCCGAGCTATATGGTGGATGCGATAAAACCTCCCATCCGAGCTCCCGTAGCTTCTGACGAGTCATCAACGAAGTGTGTTGTCTGGCGTTCTCCTGGTGGAACACTACCCTTCCTGTTGGCCAATTCTGGACGCTTCTGGTCGATCGCCTGCGTCAAGCGGTCCAGTTGTTCACAGTAGATGGTAGAATAAAGCGTCTGGCTCATAGTGGATGATTCCTTACCAATTCCAGCAAACACACTAAAACCTTCATGGCCGTCAATCCCGGCTTGGCCACTGTTTGGGTCTATTCACCTGCCTTAAAAAATGTCAACATTTAAATGAAATTATCTTCAAAAAGTAAATGTCATGAACCAATCTAACGTTTCAAATAAAGAACCGTTTTTTTAAAAAAAAAAGTTATCAAGCTCTTAAAAAATCACCCTTTAAATTTTTCTTAAAATTAGACTATTGTTATTTGTCTCTCCATTTGATTATTTTCGGCAAGAAACTCGAGTAATTTGTTTCTGATTTTGAGTGTATTACTTAATGCTGTATTAACTTTGCTCATTTAAGTTTCTAGAAAAGTTAGCGACAGGAGGTTGTACACCACCATACTCGACACCCATTGTTCAGGTTATATTGAGGGCATATTGAGATGACTTTCGAGGGTCCTTTTATGATCATACATAGGAGCCTTTTGACATCACAATGAACCACCGCCTTTATCTGTCCAAGTGGATTTCTTCACGACACTTGTTGCGAGTATAAGCCTCTGAATCTGAATCTAACCTAATTATGTCCGATGTTTTGGTATAATAGATTCTCAAATTCGCAGAAAGGACGACTTGGGGAACGTGCTAATTTGTCTCTCGTTGATTGATAAATAGCAGACTAATTATTGCTACCCTATACAGAAGATTGTCAATTCATTTAATAGTAAATGCACAGAACAGAACAACATGGACAATTAGCTGATGAGATGAATGGAAAACCTATCAATAGCGATGGACAGACGAACCGGTTAAAAGGTTGCTTTTAGTTGAGTTAGTCTAAGATTATTGCAGTTATTGGTTTTGCCTGAATCAAAGACAAATATTATTCTACGGTATCCAAGATCTCAAAAAGTATAAAGTCACGTCTAAAAGGTTGAGGAGATTCGTATGATACATTATTCCATTTTTCTGAATTTTTACATATTCTCGATCTTCTGTCCTAATAGAGCATTCTATGAAGTCCTTCACGCCTGGTTTCGAAGTGTTCTGTGTAAAAAACAAAATGCTTATGTCCTATCCTTGTGGTATATGAGAATTCGAAGAGATGTTGACAATTGTTGGCTTTAATGACAAGCAGGTCGTGGGAAGACAGTGGTTATGATCAGTGCAATTAAGGAATCTCGGCTCCGACAACTTTAACAATAACTGCTGTTAGGTTAGGTTACGTTAGTAGGCAGATCTCTGTGTATGTAGAAATATAACACTTAGACAGTTTTGAGCGCTGTTCTTTGTGACCGGTGACCGGGTACCCACACGAGTTAGATAGCAAAATAGCTAGAAGGTATTGATAAAGATCTAAGACACTCCTTAACTAGCCTAACTAGCGTACTGTAATCAATTTCAACGCTAGTATTGCCGATCTGCTGCCGGAGTGAATACACACCTCCTACAACTGCTGTTAACTTCATGGTGGATTTAATATCAAAATATCGTTTCAAAATCGTTGTTGTTATTGTTGTAACGGTTACCCAAACCTACCTCAACAGGCAAGGCTAAATCAATTGTCATCGAGGTCTTTTAACGGTCCCAGTCCCAGGAAACGAGCTGTCGGACTAAAGGGAAAGGGATGTTAGATGAGTGGGGTGTAGGGAGCAATCCCAATTTCCAACCGTAGTAATTACCAGTGTACAGAGACATAGATCCGTTTAAAAACTCAAATTCATTTAAATCTACATTCTTACGTAAAATTTTCATATGCATATGGGTCTTATATAATTTCATCAATTTTATTCTCATCCCCTTATTACGTTTTGGCCTATTTGGATGTCATGTCTATGCATAATTAATTGTGGTAGTCATATTATATTTGGGAATTAACATATGTCATTAAATGTTTCCATACATATATACATAATATTAACACATTTGTTAACTAATTGCCAGCAATGTGTTGAACAGTTTCATTCACCTTCGAGTGTTTAGCCTTGAGCCAAATCGATACAATGACTCATCCAAAGGTAAATAATATCCAGTTACAATAGATTTTTGTCTATTACATATTAATAGATGTTTTACTACATGTGTTGTCTAAATTGAATTAATTGTAAAAAAAAGTATACAATTCAATTGCTGCTGATCAAAAGATAATCCATAAATTTTCCATTCAGTTCCAAAAATAAATCAAAAATAGAAAGACATCTCATTTCACTGTGTTACACATAAAAATTTATTATGAGCCTTTTAACTGTAATGTTTAAACAGTCTTCAAGGTGATGTAGAGCAAAAATACATTTATAAATAGTTATTGAAATACAGTTAAATATAAATACAAATATATATTTTTTAATTAACTATCTTTTCGTTTACTGATACATGCATTCGTTTACTTGATGATGCAGCAATGATGATTACTATGCACATTTATAAATATTTAACTAACTGTCTTTTACTAAACGCAGTGGTACTGCTCCATTAAATGGTGCCATCATTTTAGTAAGCGCTAATTTTGTATTATAAACTGTGACTCTCAATAATTAATTGCATTCTTTTAGCTCTTACGCTAATGAACTACGTTTGATACGTCTTTTCTGTTACAAAATTTATTATTTTGCTTTTGCGCTTAGAACATTTTTTTCTTAACTGCCGTATAGCGTTCCATGTACACTTCATAACCTTCTAAATCGGTAAACTGTTTGGAATTGAAGAGATTGCCATCAACAGACAAATTGCAGATTTTCGATTCCTTTAATATGCGTGGTGTGAATGCATTCGCCTGTAGACAATTCTCTTCTAGACGCAAAACTTTTAGTTTGGGACACGCTGCAATCTCTTCGGAAAGTGTTGAAATTTGATTTTGATTTAAATTCAGCTCAGTCGTATAAAGTGTGCCAACTTCAGCAGGTACAGATGTGATTCTATTGCGTGACAAATCCAATACATCAAGATGTTTGAGGCCACACAACATGATGGGGAATTCTTTAATTTGATTATTGCACAGATTTACAGTTTTCAAATTATTGCAGTTCGATAGTGTTTTTGGTATTTTCGTAAGATAATTGTTCATCACAAGCAGCACCTCCAGTTTCGTTAATTCGCCTAACACATCGGGTAGTTCGATAAGTTTATTACCACTCAGGTTCAAATGTTTGACCAGCGTGAAATGGCCCAGCTCATCGGGTAAACGTTCAAAGCGATTTTCGGAAAGATCTGCAGTTTATGTGAAGTGTGTTAAACTCAAACAAATGACAAAAGGTTAATTTATTTTGTACTTACCAAGCGTTTTCAGCACATTAGGATAGTTTTTCAGTTGCGGTGGAAATTCTTGTAAGCGCTGCAGTGAAATCTTTAGTATACCAGTTTTCTGCGCAGTTTCCAGGTGTTGGCGCACTTGTTTGTTACCCATTATGTCTAATAGTTGAAAATATTCGTCACAAAAGCAATTAAAACTTTAAATATTTAATTAATTTAAGTAATTTACACTCCGACGATGTATTTGCATCCAATTGTTGAGTGAAATTTTTTGTTTTGTGCTCTGCAAACAGCTGTTGCTGACATTTCTGCGCAGCGGCTGCGACGGCAGCAGTGTAGCCATGCCAAAAGTAATTAAGTGAGTTCTTTGCAGACTTACTAGCATTTTGCTGCATAAGAAATATAAATTACAATTAATTTATGTTTGTAAAATCATATATTATTATTAATTAAACTTAATTATTGAAACACTTGCATTATTTGTTTTATTGTAATGCATTTCGGCAATTGCTCGTTCAAACTGATAGATGGCGCTGTAATCGACGCGTATGGCAACGCAATTTCTGCACAGCTGTTTACAGGTGCAAGCTCTTGTTCTTCCTTTTGTGTTTTTAGCACAGTGTTGGCATTTTATTATTACTTGTAAAATTTTTGCATAAAAACAAATTTTGAAAATAATATTTTGTGTGTGTATAAAGTGAAATGATACACAGCCTATTTATAGTAAACAACAGCGGGTGAGTTATATCGCAATCAAGTTTCTTTTCTTTTCCAAAAATGTATTGTAACATATTTGCTGTTGCCGAAACAAACTTTCGCTCCATACCGAAAACTACCATCCTTTTATACGTTTTTTATCATATCTCCATCTGTTTATACGCTTTTTATGATTTCATTAAAAAAATACCACGGCAATAAAGCGTTAATCGCTTTGCGTTAAATATTATATTCTTATTTTCTATAGCGATGTTTTTCTTGAAAAACATTGGCGTTCGGTTGTTTCCCGTTCAGTGTGCGATTACTTCCTTGATGCCCAACGCAATGCGCCATTGGTAAGTACAAACAACAATTACATATTAAAGTATCAATTAATGACTTCTCTTCTCTATTAGGACGTTCCACCTGTGATTGCCACGCCTCACTACTACCTCATCACAGTGCAACGCAATGGCATATCGCTTGTGGCCGCTTGCAAGCAGGAAGTGCCACCGTTATTCGTTATTGAATTCCTACACCGTGTAATGGACACATTTCAGGATTACTTTAGTGATTGTTCCGAGTCAATTATTAAAGAGAATTATGTAGTCGTTTATGAGTTGCTCGATGAAATGTTAGATAATGGTTTTCCACTGTCCACGGAGAGTAACATACTTAAAGAGCTTATTAAGCCACCAAATATTTTGCGCACTATCGCAAATACAGTCACAGGCAAAAGCAAGTAAGTCACAAATAAATATGTTTCATTGTTCCCGTTACTCACAATTATTTGCAGCGTCAGCACTACTCTCCCCTCCGGTCAATTATCGGCTATACCATGGCGTCGTAGTGGTGTGCGTTATAATAATAATGAAGCTTATTTCGATGTTATTGAGGAGGTCGATGCAATTATTGATAAGTCTGGCTCCACAGTTTTCGCCGAGATACAGGGTCATGTGTGTATCGAATATTTTTGAAATACTTAATTTTTATGTTGTAATACAACTTCAAACTTTTTACAGATTGACTGCTGCTGCAAGCTCTCGGGCATGCCTGATCTCACGCTCTCCTTCATGAATCCACGTCTCTTCGATGACGTTTCATTCCATCCATGCGTGCGCTTCAAGCGTTGGGAGTCCGAACGTTTACTCTCGTTTATACCGCCAGATGGCAATTTCCGTTTAATGTCCTATCATATTAGTTCACAATCCGTTGTGGCAATACCTGTTTATATAAGACATAATTTCTCCATAAAAACCGGTGAACAGGGACGCTTAGATTTGACTGTCGGTCCGCGTACAACACTCGGTCGCACGGTGGATAAAGTGAAATTAGAGATTACAATGCCGAAATGTGTATTAAATTGCATTTTAACACCAAATCAAGGCAAATATACATTCGACTCGGTCACTAAGACCTTATCGTGGGAGGTGGGTCGCATTGATGTGTCCAAATTGCCAAATATTAGGGGCACTGTAAGTATAAACTTCTTATAATAATCAAAGCCTTGGTATTTTATTACATTCTCGTTCATTTAGGTCTCAATTACACCGGGCAGCACAAATATCGATGCCAATCCCTCCATTAATGTGCAATTTACAATCTCACAGTTGGCTGTTTCCGGTCTGAAGGTCAATCGTCTCGATATGTATGGCGAAAAATATAAACCATTCAAGGGTGTCAAGTATATAACTAAGGCGGGCAAATTTCAAGTGCGCATGTAAGGCGCTTTCTTGCATAATCTAATTTAAATAGTACATTTATCGCAAATGATTTTATAGTATATAATTGTATTAGCTTTTGAAAGTGTAACAGTTAATTATACAGATTTGATTCCAACTCATGTAAGTGCTCTGACTCTCTCGCTCAGAGTTACTTGTATGCATGAATTATAAGACTTTAAAGAATAAATATATGTATACAGTTATAATTATATAATGCATATGTAGTTTTAAAATGTTTTTTAAGCCATTTCAACTATGTCAAAATTATTTAATCTAAATTAAAAAGAAAATTATTAATTATTAACTAGTAAGGAAGGGCTGAGTTCGGTTGTGACCGAACATTTTTTACTCTCGCAATTTATTTATTTAATATTATATAATACACAATTTGCCCACATATTCGACCTATATATAGTATAAAGATATTGAAAGTTGGAAACCCTAATATTAGGTATATGAGAGCTAGGTGAAGTTATGACCCGATTTCACCCATTTTTGGCACGGAGACATATTAGAAGAAAAATATTCCCTATTAATTTCATCAAAATATCTGAGAGACTTGCCTATATTTTCGGTAAAAAAAGATTAGAACCACTGAGATCCTCATGTTCGATGTATGGGGCCTTGAAAACCTATAGTCCGATTACGTCGATTTTTGGAAGGGCGATGCCACTCTTTAAATGCAGTATTTTTTCAAAGTTCTGTTTCGATATCTTCACTAGTGCTTTCTTTATATAGTGTAAAGTAAACGATTCAGATCGTCTTCAAAGTTCTTTTATATAGGAAGTAGGCGTGGTTGTGAACGGATTTGGCCTATTTTCACAGCATATCATTGTAATGCAAAAAAAATGAACAGAATTTCATTGAAATTGGTCGAGTTGTTTCGGATATATGGTTTTTGACCCTTAAGTGGGCGGAGCCACACCCATTTCAAATTTTATATACCAATTTGAGTGCAGCCCTTCCATACCTTCTTACCTTCTCTGTAATGAAATTTAAGGTTTCAGGTGTTTTTCCTTACTGAATTAAAGCATTTTTAGCAATTTTCAACATAACCTTTGGTGGGTGTGGTTATAATCCGATTTCCTCCATTTTAGGACTGAATAAGGTAGTACCTAACAGAAACGACTCTAGAAAGTTTACGAGATATATACAAAAAACTTAGTACAGTGGTTCGACTTCGCTCATCTTCGAAGGCAAGACGTGTACCAAATTTCATCAAGATATCTTAATTCTTACTCAAGTTACAGCTTGCACAGACGGAAGGACAGACAGACATCCGGATTTGAACTCCACTCGTCACCCTTCATTCTTCAAATCATTTTGAGGACTGATTCTGAGTATGTATAGAAATCTTGATCCCTTTTATTTACATATACCCGACTGTCGTGGGAAAGAACTCGTTCCTCAACCCATCTTTGGTCAGAATATCGGGATTGTATTTTACCCTACAACAACAACAAAAATTACAACGGTCCTGAATAATTTATTTTCACGCTCTTACATTTTTATGCAAACTCATTCTTATAAGACACACATGAAGCGGCATAATGCATTATTTCATAAGACACACTGCACTCAGCAGTGTGAGATATTCGCTGTTGTTGCTATGCCGTAGCTACTCTGTTGCAACCCACTGTTTGTTGAACCAAAGCAAATCAATAGGAATTTGTGAGTTGTTCAAAATGCAAAACTTGATTTTACGCGTAGACAAATGTACATACATACTACATACTCATATAATATATATATGCACCTATATGTATGTATGAATATGCACAACGTGCAAGAGCCACACATTAAAGTATAAAGTCAGCGGGTTATTGCAACTGCATTTGAGTTGGCAACAAGTTGCAGTGTTGGTGGCGGCGACGACTCTTGTTGTGTCTTCTATAGTTAGTTGGTTGCACTGGTGCTGGCAGCATTTTTGCATTTTAAAAATGCTTCGTCGTTCAAGCTTTGTCGCGATAGACATCGTTGCAGCGCGCTTGGATGCTGCGCGAAACCTGTTTCAAGCCATAAGTGGCAAAAGCTATTTTTCAGTTTATTTTATTTTATTTTATTTAAATAATAAAAATAAATTTTAGTACCCTTTTTCGTCTAATGGCATACTGAGTGAAATTGGCAGAGATATATAAATGTTTACCACTTCATATTTTATAATAAAATATTGTAATGAATCGTTAATGCATACAGTAAAAACCTTCAATGTCCAACTGCAATCTAAAATCGATTGTACTTTAGTTTCTAAACTTTAATCATTTGCTTTCCAAGATAGTCTTGTCAAATGACTGGTATAATCGAATTTTAGTCCTGTCATGAATAGTCAGTCTCCTTAGAAAATTTAAACTAATGGATTTTTTGCCATTAAAATTTCTTTTTGGAAGTTAAAGTAGTCGAGGGCTAGGGCTCTGAAATGTTTTTTACTACAAGAGTAATTTATTAGAGAATTTTTGAGAGCAAAGGGAACCAAATCAACAATTTATGGAATTTTCGGCTAGCAAATAATGGTGCTTCGAAGTTAAACTCTTCCAAAGTTAGGCAATGAGCTAGACCTTAAAGGAAAACATGCCTTCCTCTTGGTTTGAAACTAATGTACCTGTCCCAAAGGTTTTCATATATCTCATATTTTTAATTTCCTGCGATTTTCGATTTAAAATTAAATGGTTGCAATTTTCCGTGAGTCCATGTATATTTCGATATGGTCATCAAAAAATTGCAAAGTTAAGCGCGTACGCCGATGATATCGATATCATTGGAAACAACACCCGCGCCGTTAGTTCTGCTTTTTCCCGCCTGGATAAGGAAGCGAAGCGAATGGGTCTGGTGGTGAACGAGGACAAGACGAAATATCTCCTGTCATCAAACAAACAGTCAGCGCATTCGCGTCTTGGCTCCCACGTCACTGTTGACAGTCATAACTTTGAAGTTGTAGATAATTTCGTATACCTAGGGACCAACATTAACACCGATAATAATGTCAGCCTTGAAATCCAACGCAGAATCACTCTTGCCAACAGGTGCTACTATGGACTAAGTAGGCAACTGAAAAGTAAAGTCCTCTCTCGACGAACAAAAACCAAACTCTGCAAGTCCCTCATCATTCCCGTCCTACTTTATGGTGCAGAAGCGTGGACGATGTCAACATCCGATGAGACGGCACTAGGAGTTTTCGAGAGAAAGGTTTTGCGGAAGATTTACGGTCCCTTAAACATTGGCAACGGCGAATACCGCAGAAGATGGAATGATGAGCTGTATGTGTTGTTCGACGACATAGACATAGTCCAGCGAATAAAAAGACAGCGGCTACGCTGGCTGGGTCATGTTGTTCGAATGGATGAAAGTGCCCCAGCTCTGAAAGTTTTCGATGCAGTACCCGCTGGTGGAAGCCGAGGAAGAGGGAGACCTCCACTCCGGTGGAAGGACCAGGTGGAGAAGGACCTGTCTTCACTTGGTATTACCAATTGGCGCCAAAACGCCAAAAGGAGAGATGCGTGGCGCACTGTTGTGGACTCGGCTATAACCGCGTAAGCGGTTTCTACGCCAGTTAAGAAGAAGAAGAAGCGCTTTGAGAATCCGTGTCGGTCTAAAGTAGAACCGCTGTTCCTCCTTCGCTGTTAACCGTAGATAAATATTATGACTTACACCTCCAATCAGGTTCAGATCCGCCATTGATCGGATAAAATAAGAGTCAATTACGGTACCTACGCGGCCTTTATGCCGCGATGTCTGAATTTGGTATCCCCGCAAAACTAATACGGCTGTGTAAGCTGATGTTGAGCAACACCAAAAGCTCCGTCAAGACGAAGACAAGACGAAATATCTCCTGTCGTCAAACAAACAGTCAGCGCATTCGCGTCTTGGCTCCCACGTCACTGTTGACAGTCATAACTTTGAAGTTGTAGATAATTTCGTTTACCTGGGAACCAGCATTAACAGCAATAACAATGTCAGCCTGGAAATCCAACGCAGAATCACTCTTGCCAACAGGTGCTACTATGGACTAAGTAGGCAATTGAAAAGTAAAGTCCTCTCTCGACGAACAAAAACCAAACTCTACAAGTCTCTCATCATTCCCGTCCTACTTTACGGTGCAGAAGCGTGGACGGTGAATTACGGTACCGCAGAACCGATTGTTGTGGGAATTGTAGAACTGCCATTCACAGCGGAGCAGTTGACATCTTCCTTGACTTCCTACACGTAAATGGTGTAATTAGAATCAAATCAGGAGTCAATGCAAACACTGAGCTCGAGTATCCGAATCTTCGTTCTGGATACTGTAGTAGATGAAACTCCTACCTACCCAAACTGGACTGGAGCTCGGTGTCTACTATGACTCAAATTACGCCATTATATGTTATGCATGCAAAGAGTCCCCACATGACACAAACCACCTCTTTGCATGCTTAATTAACCATACCCATCTAACATGCCTTTCCCTTTGGTCAGACCGAGCGTTGAAACAGCTCGTTCCCTGGGCTTCGCGTCAAGCCATCTACTTCGAAGACAATCGACTTGATTTAGTTAACCGTTACAACAACAACAGGACCCTGCTGTTGCTTTCATCGTCTCCATGATGGTCGAGTTTACGAATTTGGAATGGACCTGGATTTTTATCCGGCGATAGATTGCCATCATTTTTTTTTTTTTTGCTATAATAAAATCATAATCATAAGCTCTCAAATCTGTTGCCAAACGAATCCTTGACCTTTGGATATTAAGTAGAGTTCGCAAAGGTCATCCAACAAAATCCGTACCAACGATATAGTTCAGTTACTTTCTACGCCAGTTTTATAGCGTTTTTAGACAGGAACTAATTGATCAATTAACCGGCCTCTGCTCGATTAAAACGCTTATTAAGATCGATTTACCATACATTTCTTTTTGATTGAATTTTGATCGACTTGAAAATCAAATGCAACTCTGCGACAAATACTTACGATATAACTACGTTCTCTCTCTGTGATTGGTTGAATTTTTTGATAAAAAAAGCTACGGTAGATGTCGCTGCTAAAAATAGCAATCAGCTGATGAAACTTACCAACTTCTTATGAAAAGCAAGAACAAAAATGTATAACAGCTGATCAGTTATCGAGTAGCCGGCAGTATAAAATGCAAAAAAGGGTTTCTCTATAAAAATTTTAATTGATCAATTAATTTGGCTGTGTGAAAAGGCTATTTATAGCTTTCTGTATCTGTTTCTTTTCTCTTCAACTACAAATATTCGCCTCTTGAAAAGCGTAATTCGCAAATTGATTTTTTTTAAGAAGTTTTCTCACACATTCAACCTGTTCAGTTCAGTCCCATTAGTCCGATTCCTTCGAAAAAATAACGAATCTGTAGATTTTCCCCCATTTACATATAAATATAAATATGGATATATATAAATATTTGCAATATTCTTAATTAATATTTAATTACAGCAGTTAATTTAAAAGTTAAATAATAATATGTTTGTGTTTACGTTATCAAAATCGTTTTTATTGCTAAATTACAGTGCAAGCGTGCCCACTTTTCTACAATATTTACTTCATCCAGCGCCATTATTTAGCGTGATTTGCATATTTTACTTAGAGATTACTTAACTCTTAATCCATTTGAATTCTACTTCATGAATGTTCTTAACGTCATGACTTGGACTTTGCTTTGTTGAATTGCCTACGGGGGGAAAACAACAAAATAAAACCAAACAAAACAAATGAAAGCAAAACAAAAGACTTAAGTAACGAACTCATATATCATACAAACTTATATGAGTAATATATGTACGAGTAAATGTGTTTAAATATTGCGCGTGTACATTTTGATTTAATTACTACTGAGCGGACACAACGTTTTGTAAGCTTACACAGCAATTTGTGACGTGTTTGCCCAACAACATTTTGCCGGAATGAATCAGTTCACAACTATTTCCGGCAAAGCAGTTCGCAAATTCTTTTTTATCGCCAAAAAGGCAATATTTTATGCCACACCACGCTTCTTTGTGGTTTAATTCGGAAAATTGGATTGAAAGACATTTGATACGTAAGATTATTTGGTTTTTGTACGAGATACGCGTACTTCACACTGACTAATTCATATTTTTTGGAAATTTTGATTTTTTTTGGGGACAGTGAAGAAAACAAGTTTCACGAAATAAATCATGTATTGATTAATGTAAACAAGTTACAATACTACTAACGAATTATTGTTTATAATTAATTAAAGCATATTTAAATACCTAATATTATTCATACAATTAACAACTGATCCAAAATTCATTATAAATTTTTTGGTCGTCCTTAAGCCCTTAGTGTTACCCATATTTTTGAAAATTACACTATTTCGCTAACGACACATCCACTCTGACAGGAAAATGTTAAGATTACCCTTTGACCATTTCTCTTTCACCTATGGGGTTTTTTAATGGTTTTATGGATCAAAAACTACTCGAATAATTTCAATGAAATTCGGTGGTATTCTTTTTCTTCTTGACTGGCGTAGAAACCGTTTAGCCGGTTATAGCCGAGTCCACAACATCGCGCCACGCATCTCTCCTTTTGGCAGTTTGGCGCCAATTGGTAATACCAAGTGAAGACAGGTCCTTCTCCACCTGGTCCTTCCATCGGAGTGGAGGCTTCCCTCTTCCTCGGCTTTTACCAGCGGGTACTGCATCGAAAACTTTCAGAGCTGTGGCACTTTCGTCCATTCGAACAACATGACCTAGCCAACTTAGCCGCTGTCTTTTTATTCGCTGGACTATGTCTATGTCGTCGAATAACACATACAGCTCATCATTCCATCGTCTGCGGTATTCGCCGTTGCCAATATTTTGAGGACCACAAATCTTGCGCAAAATTTTCCTCTAGAAAACTGATAGTGTCGTCTCATCGGATGTTGACATCGTCCACGCTTCTGTACCATACATCAGGACGGGAATGATAAGCGACTTGTAGAGTTTGATTTTGGTTCATCGAGAGAGGACTTTACTTTTCAATTGCCTACTCAGTCCAAAGTAGCACCTGTTGGCAAGAGTGATCCTGCGCTGGATTTCGAGGCTGACATTGTTGGTGTTGTTGATACTGGTTCCCAGGTATACGAAATTATCTACAACTTCAAAGTTATGACTGTCAACAGTGACTTGGGAGCCAAGACGCGAGTGCACTGACTGTTTGTTTGATGACAGGAGATATTTCGTCTTGTCCTCGTTCACTACCAGACCCATTCGCTTCGCTTCCCTATCCAGGCGGGAAAAAGCAGAACTAACGGCGCGGGTGTAATAAATAAATCCCGATGTTTGTATACATCCGAATTTAACCCTTTTTTACTTGTTTAATATGGTTAGAATGATACAATATGCATCCTTCGGTTCGAAAACTGGTTGTCATTTTGAAGGAGATATCAAAATGCCACTCTCTTAGAAATCGTCGCTTTTGGAATAGTCGGTTTTCATAACGGTAACACAGGGAGAGTTAACAATCAATTGTTGCCAGTTCCGGACTATAAGATGGATGCATAAAAACCTCTCAGCTAAGCTCTTCGGAGCCTGCCTGTTGTTCTGTTGGAGCACAATTGCTCTCCTATTAGCAAAAGTTGTTTTAAGAACAGCTCATAATAGAGGAGTTCCTGTAAATTCCTCAAAAACACATTTCAAAACCTTCCTGATCGTCAATCCACGCTTAGTCACCGTTTGCGGCTCACCGCGATTCGATTACGACCGTCTTTGTTTGACGTTTTCGTACTTTCCCGCTTTTTATCATTATATATTTTATTTATTATTAATTTTATTTTATAATTTTTTTACAGATATTTCACCGCTCCACATTCAATCTACGCAACATAAAATCGTTCAACAAAAAACGAACAGTTTAATTAGCAAAAATCATCAGCTCAAGTGAGTACTCGTTTAACCATATTAAATGTTACAAATTAATAACTATAATGCTAAAGGCCACTATAATGCTGTATGCACATTAACTTAAGCAAGTGGCAAGCGACAAAAGTTCTACGGCACGCGCTCACGCGATGCACGCAACGCTTGTCAGCTTAGCCCCCACGTAAATGTGTGTAAACGCAACGCTGCGCAGTCAACTGACGTGAAAAGTCAGCAGCTTTACTGTTAAGTTGGCAGGCAAATGTGTGGCGAATGACAAGTCAATGCTTTTATATTTAAATATTGATAAACAAAAACAAAAAAATCATGACTTTAGTGACTGACCCTGATGAATGTCTCAAGTTGCTTGTTCTCCCTCTTTAGCGCAATCACTCGATTAGCTAGATCATCAACAGCTTGCTCAATTTGTCAGCAGTCGAACTTCTTCCATTACCCGCAATTAGTTGTAAATCATTGCGTTAATATTTAATTTAATAATTTTTAATTGCGTTTACCTACCGGCGTAAACTGAGGCGCACATGCAAACATAAACCGCGTTCAACCGTTTTTTCTAACAATGTGTTAATGGTGATTAGAAAAATATGTGTTTTGACAATGCCACATTGCATTTATCAGCCGCAGCGATTTCAACTTTGACATTGACCGCAATCACGACATTGCCTGGCCGGGCCGTTCATTGCAATGCCAAATCGGAATGCATTTTAGCACAGCTTGTGCATTCTCAATGCCAGCAGCTGCGCTAAGTGACAGTGATGCTCAACGGCAGCCAAAAGTCGCCGCCGACAGGGTAACACTGATCGGTCAGCAATGACTGAGCTCAGGGGCTATTATTTGGTGTTTTGAATGTCCCTGCGGGAAATACTTCTCTTGCTTTTTCCATATATATTTAATTATTAGAACTTCTCGTTAAATGTTAGGTTATTAAACTCTTAAATCTATTAAAAATTCTTCTTTACTATATCAAGATCAGTTTTTTGGTCTCGTTAATATTTATTCGCCAGTTGGCTAGTCGAGGATGGAGTTGTATGTTGGAGGATGGAGTCATATGTAGAAGTTCACGCAAGTGAGGAAAGTTTCTGACTGCCATTCACTTGGGAGTGGCCAGGAACGATTCTTTTACATGTGGCTCAAGCAGCTCACGACTTCCGGTCTTAGACCAAGTATCCTCTGGGTAGCTAACAAACATCCGTTTGAAGGCGAGCTAAAGTGAGAAGGCGAAACCCGCTTATGCGGTTGTACGTAGGGTTTGGGACCCACCACATAAAAACACCCCCCAATGAAAAGAACAAAACAGCCTCGGATGAGAGACCCCAATTTTGATGACGACCACTGCAAACGTTTAAAGGACTACGAAATAAGGGCATGCACCTGGAATGTCCGGACCCTTAATTGGGAAGGTGCCTCTGCCCAGCTGGTTGATGTCCTCGTAAGAGTAAAGGCTGACATCACCGCAATCCAAGAAATGCGATGGACGGGACAAGGACGGAAGAAGGTGGGTCCTTGTGACATCTACTACAGCGGCCATATAAAGGAGCGCAAATTCGGTGTGGGATTCGTGGTGGGAGAGAGACTCCGTCGTCGAGTCCTGGCATTCACTCCGGTGGATGAACGTCTAGCCACAATCCGCATCAAAGCGAGGTTCTTCAACATATCGCTGATTTGCGCCCACGCCCCGACGGAAGAGAAGGACGAAGTGATCAAAGATACCTTCTATGAGCGCCTAGAACGTACCTATGAGCGCTGCCCCCGCCACGATGTAAAAATCGTGCTTGGCGATTTCAACGCTAGGGTGGGTAAAGAAGGTGTCTTTGGCACAACAGTCGGAAAATTCAGCCTCCATGACGAAACATCACCAAACGGTCTGAGGCTGATCGACTTCGCCGGAGCCCGAAATATGGTCGTCTGTAGTACTAGATTCCAGCATAAGAAAATCCATCAAGCTACTTGGCTGTCCCCTGATCGAATTACTCGCAACCAGATCGATCATGTTGTGATAGATGGACGACATGTCTCCAGTGTTTCTGATGTGCGTACGCTTCGTGGTCCCAACATCGACTCGGACCACTATCTTGTAGCAGCTAAAATACGCACCCGCCTCTGTGCAGAAAAAGCGCACACGTCAACAAACACAAGGAAGGTTCGACATCGAGAAGCTGCAATCACAACCGACAGCCGAACGATTTTCTACTCGACTTGCACTCCTGCTCTCTGAGAGCACTCATCAGGATCTCGGTATAAGGGAGCTGTGGGACGGCATATCAAACTCCTTACGTACAGCTGCAACCGAAACCATTGGTTTTCGGAAAAGCAAAAACAGCTGGTATGACGAGGATTGTCGTCTCGCAGTGGAGAAAACAGACTGCCTACCTCGCAATGTTGCGATCGACCGCAACACGAGCGGGATGGGAAAGATACCGAGAGCTGAAGAGGGACGCGAGACGCATTTGCAGACAAAAAATGAAAGAGGCCGAAATGCGTGAGTATGAAGAGCTTGACAAGCTGGCCGACAGGGGTAATGCTCGAAAATTTTACGAAAAGATCCGTCGACTAACTGAAGGTTTCAATACCGGAGCACACTCATGTAGAACCCCCAGAGCTGATCTAGTTATTGATGACCAGAGTATACTGAGTTTGTGGAGGAACACTTCTCCAGCCTGCTGAATGGCAGTGAAAGTACAACAACAGGAGATGGCGAACCCGATTCCCCAATCGACGACGATGGAGCAGATGTTCCATTGCCCGACCGTGAAGAAATTCGAATAGCAATTACCCGCCTAAAGAACAATAAGGCGGCGGGGGCCGACGGATTACCGGCCGAGCTATTCAAATACGGCGGCGAAGAGCTGATAAGGCGCTTGCATCAGCTTCTTTGCAGAATATGGTCGGAAGAAAGCATGCCTGACGATTGGAATCTCAGTGTACTCTGCCCAATACACAAAAAGGGAGACCCCACAATTTGCGCCAATTACCGTGGGATAAGCCTCCTCAACATCGCGTATAAGGTTCTGTCGAGCGTATTGTGTGAAAGACTAAAGCCCACCGTCAACAAACTGATTGGACCTTATCAGTGTGGCTTTAGACCTGGAAAATCAACAACAGACCAGATATTCACCATGCGCCAAATTTTGGAGAAGACCCGTGAAAATAGGATCGACACACACCATCTCTTTGTCGACTTTAAAGCTGCTTTCGACAGCACGAAAAGGAGCTGCCTTTATGCCGCGATGTCTGAATTTGGTATCCCCGCAAAACTAATACGGCTGTGTAAGCTGACGTTGAGCAACACCAAAAGCTCCGTCAGGATCGGGAAGGACCTCTCCGAGCCGTTCGATACCAGACGAGGTTTCAGACAAGGCGACTCACTCTCGTGTGATTTCTTTAACCTGATGCTGGAGAAAATAATACGAGCTGCAGAGCTAAATCGAGAAGGTACAATCTTCTATAAGAGTGTACAGCTACTGGCGTACGCCGATGATATCGATATCATCGGAAACAACACCCGCGCCGTTAGTTCTGCTTTCTCCAGACTGGATAAGGAAGCGAAGCGTATGGGTCTGGTGGTGAACGAGGACAAGACGAAATATCTCCTGTCGTCAAACAAACAGTCAGCGCATTCGCGTCTTGGCTCCCACGTCACTGTCGACAGTCATAACTTTGAAGTTGTAGATAATTTCGTCTACCTGGGAACCAGCATTAACACCAATAACAATGTCAGCCTGGAAATCCAACGCAGAATCACTCTTGCCAACAGGTGCTACTATGGACTAAGTAGGCAATTGAAAAGTAAAGTCCTCTCTCGACGAACAAAAACCAAACTCTACAAGTCTCTCATCATTCCCGTCCTACTTTACGGTGCAGAAGCGTGGACGATGTCAACATCCGATGAGACGGCACTAGGAGTTTTCGAGAGAAAGGTTTTGCGGAAGATTTATGGTCCCTTAAGAATTGGCAACGGCGAATACCGCAGACGATGGAACGATGAGCTGTATGTGTTATTCGACGACATAGACATAGTCCAGCGAATAAAAAAACAGCGGCTACGCTGGCTAGGTCATGTTGTTCGAATGGATGAAAGTGCTCCAGCTCTGAAAGTATTCGATGCAGTACCCGCTGGTGGAAGCAGAGGAAGAGGGAGACCTCCACTCCGATGGAAGGACCAGGTGGAGAGGGACCTGGCTTCGCTTGGAATAACGAATTGGCGCCAAACTGCCAGAAGGCGGGATACGTGGCGCGCTGTTTTGGACTCGGCTATAACCGCGTAAGCGGTGTCTACGCCAGTCAAGAAGAAGAAGTTGGCTAGTCATTCTTCGAGAGAAGTTAAGTGCTCCTCTAATACCTTTGATGCTTGGATGTGGCATTTATTGTAGATGTAAGCTTTGTCATCCGCAAAAGTGGATATCATGTATAAAGTTGGGCCAGCACACTACCCTGATGTAGACCAGCCCATATCGGTTCGTCTGCTGATATGAAATCGGGTATTTTAACTATAAGTTTCCTGTTTTTATCTTAGTTGAAGAGTTCCCTAATCTGGATGGCAATATATCGCCTATTTTCTTTGAGAAATGACATTAAATAACAAAAGATACTACATAGTTTTCTTAGTTTCACACTTTTGGACGAAAGATTAACATTATTTACATTTATCGAATTAAATTATATTATTACATCATAGTCTCATAGAAGTTTGTCTCATTATAACATCATCGTTCAAATGTACTATTAGAAATCTTCTGTTAGGCAATTTGGTTTTTAAATCGTCTTTATGGAACAAATTGAAACAAAATAGAGCAATTGATTTCAGCTGTGCTCATGTGACCATAGGATCTGTAATCCCTAGCAAATATTTAAACTCTTTATTTCATTATCTCATAATGTGTCTTCTTCATTTGATTAATGATAAACCTCGTTATGTTTCACAGGGGTGATATCAATTCTAAAACAAAGTTAAGGTCTCTGCCAATAGCAACATTATAAAGCCTTTGTTCGAAATCTATTACGTGAAAAATTATTACTTCATATTTTCTTGACAATTATAGATACACCAAAATTTTTTCTTCAATCTAAAGAATTTTTAGATTCTAAAGAATTTATACTCTCCGAAGATTTTTCGGTATCCTAAAACATTCTCTTAATTCAACATCAAACTAATCTAGTTCTGCATAAATATTAGAAAATCAGGGTTCTTTTAGTTTAAGGAGAAAAATAAATTTCATCCATCGTCTGTGACTATATTCCTATCCATAAGAAGTGCTTTTGATTTTCAAACTGTAAATACTTAGAGAGATTTATTTTTGGTATGCTCTATTTAACATTAGATGATTAATTTCATTGTATTCTTCTGACATTTCATTCTTTTACTACTTCAGTGGTTTAAGCATTTCATTAGAATTTGTTCATAACATCTATATCACCACAGAATATTAACTCAGTGTACGTGCTCTTCTCATTTTTGTTATACAAATTTTCCTCTTTCCTTTTCCTTTGGACTCGCATCATAGTATTATTTTTCTTTTAATCATCCCGGTCCTTTAGATTAGATAATATTATGAGATGTGCACTGAGACCCATTGTCTATTGGGCCCTCCCACTTATCGAATCACAACATATAACCCTATCGCGTTAAGGAATCTTAACAGCTCACGTGGGATGATAGGCTGATAGATGTGATATGCTATCTCGTAAGAACAGTTGTTCCGAGAGTTTGACTTCCTGCTCTGGTGTTTCCGCTTCGAACTCACAAAATCTGCAGAGTTCTGTCGCACATCCAGTGCTTAGGAAGATATTTGTCTACTTATAAGAGAGTTTAGAAATCATTTTAAATTTTGAATTCATCCCAGTTATCCTGGTGTTTGAAGATGACTATCCAAAAAATACTGCAGATTACTAAATACTTTACGTTTAAGCTCGTCTAGTCTTTTCGGTATTCAACCACTTAAACATACTTAGTTCTCTTAATTAATTAAATATCGCTTTTCTCGTCGAAGAATGAAATTTGGTTCATGTAAACTGTACAGAAAAATATTGTCTTTCAAGTAGTTCATAAACCGAACGAATCAGATCTTCTCAAATCTTATTTCTCAATATCAGTTCTCAAAACTATGTATGTACATACATATATATATTTTATGCTGCTACAACAACAAAAACTTAAATATCGAAATGAAACGTATAACGGATCAGAGTTCAGTGGAATTATCGTAGATGGCAGAAGGATATGGAACTATTTTTGTAGTTGATTTGAGGAATGCTTCTGAGTAGGATGTCATATACAGAAAATAGATTTAGAGAATCTCTGACAAATGAAGAAGAACTGCTCGAAACATATTGAATTCGTGTTATTTGCGGGTTTACTCTTATTTTCTAATTCCATAATGTATGTATGTGATTGGCGTTGCAACCGTTTAGCCGGTTATAGCCGAATCGACGATAGTGCGCCTCTTGTCTCTCCCTTCGATAATTTTACACTGCATCGGTACTTCCATCACATACACTATTTCCTAATGGGTCGTTAAATGACACAGACGTTCAATTCTTCGGCGCTATAGCGCTTACAAGCTATCTATGTTTGATGCTATGCAAGTGTGCGCATGCGCTGAAGCACAGTAAGCCCAGTGGCTACGCGCGCAGCTACTAGTTTTAGCCATGCCAGACCAAATAGAACAATAAATGAATATATGTATATATATACCCGTATAAGTGAGTAATACAGCAGAAGCTTAAGAGAAACGAACGATGGAAGAAAGCCTCAAATGAAACATTGAATTGGAATTTTTCACTAAAGCGCTGCGCAGCTTGGCGCTCAGCAGGCAAAAACGCTTAAGATTAATGCGAATATAATCGTTGTAGTAGAGTTGTTGGCCAACTAAAAGTGTGTGGCAAGGTAAAATTAATGTGGTAGAACCGAAGATTTGTATGGCTATGTGGTTTATATGTAGATCTGTAGGTTTCTTTGTATATATGTATCGAGATATTTTTGTATTTATATATGTAAGCTTTTATGCTGTAGCAGCGCCGCAATAAAGCTATTTATACCATGCTGCGCCTTTTGTTGGCGCCCCACAATGAAAGCGCGCTCAGCACTCAACTCCACTTCTTTTTCAATAGGCCGCATTTTTTTCTAGCCAGTTTTCTTTGCACAGCCTTTGTAGAATACGATTTTCATGCTTATTAGATGACCGAACATGCCGCAACGAATCGTGAGAAAACTATATTTTCCTTGTAGCAAGCAATTGTTGGCTTGTTAAGGCTTCACTACAGGTATACATACATACATATATATTTATTTACTTATATATGTATATGTCTTTTCAGATATGTAGTTGCTCCGGCGCACTTGAATATTTGGGTTGGGCTTAGAAAAAAAACTCCAAAACTCCACTTGAAGAAACGCCTTCACTTTGTATGTGTTTCGCTGCCCGTAATGAAAGGGGTTTTAAGTGGCCTCTTCAAGTTTTTACGTGTATGTTGTCTTTCTGTAAGTTCAGCCGCATGTGGGTGTTCGTGCTGCTGCGCAGGCGCAACTAACATTACTATGTAAGAAAAAAGTAGTAACGACAGCGCGTTGGCGTTGGGTAATAAAGGTGAACCGCCGCCGCCACTCAACTCAACTCAACATGTGATCAATGATCATTACAATGCGGTGAACAGACATAAAATAGGCTATGAAAAATCGAAGAATTACATTAAAGTGGAGAATAGAAGAAAAAGTGGGTGCGTTCACATTAAAAAAAAAAACAAAACATACATACATACATGTGTGACCAAGTCTGTGCCTATGTGAAAGCATGCTTCTTTTTATATGCATTTATATGTAAAATGAAGCTAGAGAAACTCTGCTGCACTACTTGAGTTCACTTCTTGACTTTACGTTACTGTCTTTTCTTGTTCTTCTCCATCTTCTTAGTCTTCTTCTTGCGTTGCATGTTCGCTGTGTGGCACATCAAAGTTCGATTTTTATAGCTTCAAGTTGAATGCACTACCAACGCACACCACCGGACTGGTTGTGTTCTCAGCTTGGCTTGTGAGTGCAGCCATAACCAAAGCATTATCTATTTTATAGCCGCGTCCACGTTTGGCTTTGTTGGCTTTGTTTGGGGCTCTAAGTGTTGTAGCTTAGTTGTGGCACAAAAGATGCACAGCGACATGATCTTGCTGCTGCTGCAGGCATGCTGCAGTTGAGTTGAGTTGTTGCAGTTGCAGCGTTTCAGCATTTGGTGTTGGTGCTGCTGGCCAGCGCTGAAAACCAGTCAAGCGACTTTTTTTTTACTTATGACACCGATAGTGAACATACAGACACACGTCTGACAAGGCACACCCATACAAGTAAATGCTTAACATTCTAGTGTTGTAGTTTTTGTTGTTGTTTTTTGTTAGTTTTTTATTTTTTTGTGTTCGCGCACTTAACAGCTTTGCCTCTATATTTCATGCCTATAAAATATGGTCGAAAGCAGACACACTCACATATATATCCATATACATACATTTTCACCCAAGTATAAAGGTAAACCAAATGTATTTGCCTCTTTTGGCCTAACTGCCGTTGCGCTATTGCTGTCATCCAAGCACCACACATATATACATATACATTTGTTCCTTTTGTTTTTCTCTTTTTCCCCCGCTTTTTGCGCGTGGTCACAACTTATCGGCAGAATTTTAAGTAACTAACTGCAAGTGACTTGCATGTCTGCTTTTTTTTTGTGTAATGCGCCCGTCGCTTGCTCTTAACCACTTTTGCCACTTTTATGCAGTTTTTTTGCCAGTTATCTTTAGTATTTGCTTCCTATGGTTTTCCTTATTTTTTCCCTTTTGTTAATTTGTAATTTCGCCTCGCCGCATATTATGACCGCAGAATTCACTTTTATGGCGCTTGAAGCATTGCTAACTAATATTGAATGCAAAGAAATATTGTATTGTAAATTTGTATGTGGGTTTGCGGTAGTTTTTAATTACTTTTGCAAATATTTATAAAAAAATCAACATACACAAATTATTTCTTACTTAGTGCGATGATATTTGATATTTGTTAAAATATTTAAACTTAAAACCTGTCTTTTGGTACATTCCACAGTATTTTAATTCATAAGTTTTTTTCCAATAAATGCATTTAGTAGTTATAAGAATTTTTGAAAAATTAAAAATTTAGTACCAAGTTTTTAGATAGCCCCTCACTTCGTTCATATATAAATAAAATATATAGAAAGTAACTAACAAGTTTCATATCCTCCTAACATCGTTCTTCAAATAGTTTGTGGATTGTGCTTATATGCAGGCACATAGCTTTGATTTCAATATGGCAAGTCACCACTAGTTGATTCCATAATATCTGGTATATCTCATCTGCCACCCAGTAGTCAGCGTGTATTTCTGTTCACTGTGCAGGCCTTGAGTCTTTCATCTCGCAAGGTAGCTCAACTTTCTGAGTACAAAGGTGCTCTTACACTGACAAATCGGTATTTTTCGCTTCAAAGGTGACAGGAGAGTTTACAGTCTCTCAAAAGATTGGTACCAGTCCCGATATTCGTCGATAGGTGTAATGACCTAACCTAACCAACGCCCTTAATTCTTAAAATCACCCTAGGGTATTCCTGAAGTTCCCTAAGTGTCTATCTAATCGGATTTTGTCATCATCCTTACTACCATATCTTCATTGGCTTTGATTTATATATTCAAAAAAGCAGAAGATTCAAATGAAATTTAAAAATATGTTATATGAGCAGTAGGCTTGATTCTAAATCGATTTCGCCCATTTCCCATCCGTAACATCGGGGCACCAAGATAATATTAAGTACCAAATTTTTTTGAAATCGGTCGAGTAATTCCTGAGATATGGTTTTATACATAAAAGTGGGCAAAGCCACGCACATTTTTCATTTTTTTTATACCAATCTGAATTTAGTGCTTCTATATTTTCTATGAAATTTAGTATTCCTTATTTATTTCATTAGGGATTTTTTTAGTATAATAGTATGCAACATGAACCTTGTATGGGCGGTGGGCATGGTTATTGCCCTATTTAATTTTTTTATTAAGTTTTGGTAGTTTACAATATATAGAAGACCTCTTGGGGCGGAGTTACGCCAATAAATATCTAATAGATGTGTATCTTTCGTAAAATGTCTTGAAAAACCCGAAAATTTTAATATTATCGAATGTAATTTGTATATTCCTCTTCTATATAATTGGAGAATTTAGTTTATTTATGTAAGATTTTATCTGATCATCTTACGGGACTATTAGAACGTTATCTAGCAATATTTTTAGTCCCAATCTTATAAAGTGACATTTCGAATATCTCTTATGAAATATAAAATAGCAGTCAGTAACCTGCCGAAGGTGAATTAGACAGGTTCTCTTCCTATTTTTCTTAGCCCATGTTTTTGAACTTTGTAGTCTAAAATATTGTGAATTGTAATACATAGATCAGGTCTGTCATTTAGGGCTGCTATACATGATTTCTAAGTAATTTAAAAGTCTCCATCCAAGTATAATAAGTTTCTAGAAGCTCAAACGTGATATGTCAATTTAAAAAATATCGTTCTGACCTCGCCTTTCCGACCCGTAAACCATTTATTGCATTATTCTTGGTTTGAAAATCTAAAATTATTTATTATTTTATATATTTAACAGGAGCAATTTTGAATACGATTTTTTGCCCAATCTTTAATAAGTTATTAACAAAAAACCTTGTATAAATTAGCTGGCAAATATCTCCTTTCCGCTTTTTTACTCCTTATTCAATGCTTTATAAAAAGTGTTACAGTGATCGGATTTAGTTCAAATATGCGTCTTTCGTTCGATAATCTCCCCCCTTATTTGCGAAGAACTCGGACAGACACCTTTTCACAAGCCTCTTTTGAGTTCAACTTTACACCACCAAGGGGGTTCGCAAGGGGGGAACCGGGCTATATGGTCCGGTAAAACCTCCCATCCGAGATCCCGTAGCTTCTGATGAGTCATCAACGAATTGTGTGGTCTGGCGTTGTCCTGGGGGAACACTGCACCCTTCCTGTTGGCCAATTCTGGACGCTTCTGATCGATCGCCTGCTTCAAACGGTCCAGTTGTTCGCAGTAGATAGTAGAATTAAGCGTCTTGCCATATGGGAGCAGCTCCCTTCCAATCCCACCACACACGCAGCAAAACCTTCCTGGCCATCAATCCTGGCTTGTCCACTGTTTGGGATGATTCACAGGGCTTCGACCACGACCGTTTTCGCTTGATATTGTCGTATGTGTTCCATTTTTCGTCGCTAGTCACCATCCGCTTCAAAAATGTGTCGAATACGTTCCGTTTCAGCAGCATATCGCTGGCGTTGATTCGGTCAAGAAGGTTTTTTTGCGTCAAATCGTGCGGCACCCAAACATCAAACTTTTTTGTGTATCCAGCCCACTGTAGATGGTTTAAAATGGTTTGGTGACTAACTCCCATCTCCTGGACGATGTCGGGAGATGCCATATGCCGGTCTAACTCAATGTTTTCCATAATTTGACCGGTATTCGTCGTCAGAGGTCTTCTGTCGGCAGGCTTATCCATGGTGTCGTTTTCACCCGCTCTGAATCGTCGAAACCATTCCTCCGCAGTTCGAAGTGATAGAGTACCATCCCCCAAAACACCATTAATCTCACGGAACGTTTCTCTAGCAGATTTGCCTTTAACGTGGAAAACTTTAAAATAGTGCAGATTTCGACATTCGTGAACTCCGTGTTTACACGTCTATTTCGTTGAATGCAATATTCAAACTAATCATGCATAGCGTTGTTTTGTAGGTTATGTCTAGACCTTTCAAGGATGTATAGTCTTGCCAGATACGAGCTCTGTAGCGCTTAATACTTAGCCGCGAAATTTAAAAGGCGTAAAGGATCTCCTTAATGTCAACCTAATATTTAAAAGAGAATCTCACTAGACAGCATTTCTCCTCTACTTACAGTCGCTTAAAACGCTTTATAGAGTTTTAAACTACTAAACTTGTATACCATAGGTTAACCCAAGCAATTTAAATCCAATTTCATTAATATCTTTGATATCTAAAAAAAAACACTTGTAATACACACAAAATATTAAAACTCAAAAACCGTTCATTTCGTTTAACGCAAGCTTAACAACTCAATGCAATTTTGCGCTCAAATTCCCCTTTTATTAAAGTTAATATTTCAAGATTTAAGTTGCCATAACTACGCCTCCTTTTCAGTTTACTGTCGTTTTGTTGGCGCCTCTGTGGTCGTCGCCGCCATCACTAACACAAACACACTCACGCGCTTCCCTTTTCGCATTAAAGTTACCTCAAGTAAAGTATGAAAGCAAGTTCGTTGCTTAAGTCTTTTGTACGACCAATCCAACATAGCTTTTGCAACATATTTAGTCCTTTCGCAGAAAAATAACGATAAAGCAAATAAGAATAAAGTAATAATGCAAAATGTTGAACTGTGCGAAGAAGCAGCTGCAGCAGCATATGAAGTAAAAAATATCACATTTTTAATTAAATGTTAACGCCAGTCTCGTCATAATGGCGCATGAGTAGCAACCGAGTGCAGTGTTAAAACAGCAACAACAAACCGACAGTCATCAGCACTAAACTAAGTTGACTAATGAAGCGCGCAGCATAAGTAATAGCAACGGAGGAGTATCCGCAGCAGCAGTGGCGGCAGTTGCTGTGGAGGCTGGCTAGTGTGGCGAAGTGCGCCAACTAAAACTCGTTGAGCATTGTGAATTATTGAGTTTTAAAGGCGTTTAATTAATTCCAATTCTAACAGCAGCAGCCCAAGCTTGGCAGTAGTCTGTAGTCTGCCGGAGAGGTGTAGCATAGTCCAGTGGCAACACAGCGTACACAGTTAAGTAAGCAACTAGCGAGGAGTCAGTCACACAATTAGTAGGCTGAATAAGTGTAAGCAGTAAGATTGGTAGCAGTTGAAACAAGTTAACACCAGAGTATATGCTACAACAACAACAAGAACAAGAGCAAAAGCAACAGCAGTTAGCAAGTGATTGAAAAATCGAAAAAAGAAAGAAAACCAAGCGTTGTAGAGCAGTCAGAGAAACATACACACAAACACTCATATAGATATATACACTTATACTTATATATAAAAGTCTCGAAATCCGTAATGTTGGTAGCCATCAGACGGCAATTGGAGTTTTGGAGTTCGAGTAGCCGGCACACAGCAGCCGTTAAGCAGCTAAACTAGCAACAGCAACATTGCCACTGCCACTGCCACTGTGACTCTGTGACTGTGACTGCGACTGTGCTATGCCATGCTATGCTGTGCGCTTATTATGCTTCTTGTATTCACCACACACCTTTTTTTTTTTGATCTCAACGTTTTAATTTTTATCTTTTCATTCCACACTTTTTTTTGTTTTTTTTTCTCTACTTTTTCTCAATTCCGCTTCGGTTTTCGGTTCTCTGTGTGGTGCTTTAACTAACGCGCCATCAAGTAATTTATTTAGTTTTTAATGATTTTCGATTTTCAGTTTTGTTGCCAATACAAATATACACATAATACATATTATTCTTGTGTGTCTTATACACTTTATATATGATACATCTGTATGTATGTATATTGCATAGTTTAGTGGCTGTTGAAGGTCCACAGGTTAACCCGTGCTTATTGCTTCATCAAGAACGCGTTTGTATTTCGAAAGGAATTGCGGTGCACACATTTTTGTATATCTATAAATGCTTATACTTGGGATACTAAATTAAAATAATATTTTATAAAGTATAAACTAAATTTATTTTCTTTAGTAATCCAAAACATTTTTTTAGTAACTAAAACTATAACAAAAAATGTAAATTATTATCATTCAATATATTTAAAAGAAATCCCATACAAGCTCTTACGCCAGAAACATTTCAAAATCATGGACACTTTTCTTCAAAACTCGATCATTTTTATTTATTCTGATATAGATTTTGTACATTTTATTCGAAATAAATTCTATATACACCATCCACTTGTACCGTTTAGCCGGTTATAGCCGAATCGATGATAGCGCATCCTGTCTTTCCCTAGCAGTTCGACGCCAGTTGGAGATCCCAAGTGTAACCAGGTCACTCTCCATCTGGTCGCTCCAACGGAGTGGAGGCCTTCGCCTTTCTCGTCTTCCTCCGGCGGGTACTGCATCGAACACTTTCAGAGCTGGTGCACTTTCATCCATTCGGACAACATGACCTAGCCAGCGTAGCAGCTGTCTTTTTATTCGCTGAGCATGTAAATGTCATCCATTGTCTGTGGTATTCGCCGTTGCCAATGTTCTGAGGACCATAAATCTTGCGCAAAAGTTTCCTCTCGAAACTCCTAGTGTCGTCTCATTGGATGTTGACATCGTCCAAGCGGCAATAATAAGCGACTTGTAGAGTTTGATTTTGGTTCGTCGAGAGAGGACTTTACTTTTCAATTGCCTACTCAGTCCAAAGTAGCACCTATTGACAAGAGTGGTTCTGCGTACGTCTTCAAAGTTATGACTGTCAACAGTGACTTGGTATATTTCGTCTTGTCCTCATTAACCTCCAGACCCATTCACTTCGCTTCCTTATCAAGGCGGGAAAAAGTCGAACTAACTGCGCGGTTGTTCGTAAAAAATTTACCATGTGGAAAAACATGGGTTATAGGATTGCTAAATATTTATAATTTTCGTTTCTTTTCATAACATCATTACACACATTATTTGTCTGATAATTAAAAACAGAAGGAAGGAAATTTGTATGAAAGTTGCACTCTATTGCCTCTTCAAGAGTTCGAGTTATGAAGAACTTCGAGTTATAATTCGAGTTAGGGAAGGAAATTTGTATGAAATTTGGCTTCTAAACGCTATTGCCAATTCAACTGTTCGAGTTATGGAGATCTTCGAGTTATGGAAGTTCCACTGTATTTTTTATTTTTTTTAATGAAGTAAATACATTTAACCTCATAACTCCTCGTCATTCCAAATAATTTCTTTGCATTTCCGCTAACTATTTAGCACATTTTTTTATAACTTATTCCTCCTTTTTTATAATTCCCTCTTTTCAATTATCGTGCGCTAAATCAGAGTAATTTCATACTTTTTAATGCGCTGATTAATTTAATTATAACACAATTTTAATGATCATAATAAAAAAGGTGTTGACATCTCTGGTTCCTGTTGACAATTCATATATTTAATTTTTGAATGGAATTTTACCGATTACGTACTTTTGGGTTCAATACTTTCTTCTTTTATTTGTCAATAATTATAGAGGTAAACAAGTTTATTATTTTTTATATGAGAATATTTTAAGATCAATTAAATCCAAGATTCGGAACGGTAGGTCATATAAGTACAGATCCTTCAAATGTTTTTATTAGAAAGCCTTACAACCCTGACTATCAATTTTGATTGATGTCTTCCACACAACGAACAATTATTTTCACAATCTTTTCTTAACTGTTCGAGAAATCGTGTCCACCCACTTAATAAAATTAAGTTTTGAGATAAGCTTTCATTTAAAGTTTTATATTGAAATTAACGTAGTCTGATGGGCAGAACTTCTGAAAGGTCTATAAAGTTGACCCATCTGGCAACGCTGTAACTTTTAACAGCGCTGACAAATCGGCTAATGTCATACCGCGTTAGAAGCGTCATTCGAAGACAATTTATACCATGGAACAGTACACTCCAAAAGAACGCGCTGAAATGTTTCAGCTTTATATTCAAAATAACTTTTCAATTGTGTTAACTCAACGTGGCACATTTCTCGTTGAATGGAGGCGTAAACAAGCAAAATTGCCGATTTTATGCCACCGAAAATCCTCAATTAATTGAAGAACAGCCTCTTTACGACCAAAAAGTAACAGTTTGGTGCGGTGTTTGCGCGAATATGATCATCGGACCGTATTTTTTCGAAGACGATGATGGAGCCACCACAACAGTCAATGGTGAGCGTTATCGAGCCATGATAACGGATTTTGTGATACCCATTATTCGCGAAAATGACATGGATAACTTCTGGTTTCAACAGGACGGGGCTACATGCCATACAGCTCGACCAACAATCAATTTATTGCGACCATTTTTCCCCGGGCGATTGATATCGAAAAATGGTGATGTTGACTGGCCACCGAGATCCCCAGATTTGACGCCACCAGACTTTTATTTGTGGGGTTATTTGAAATCCAAGGTATACGCTAATAAGCCAAAGACCTTAGCTCAACTGAAAGCCAACATTCGACGTGAAACAGCCGCCATATCATCCGAAACATTGGCCAAAGTCATGGAAAATGTCGAAAAAAGAGTGCATTTAGCTGTCAAAGCTAAAGGTGCCCATTTACGCGATCTAATTTTTAAATATTAGCTGAAACAAATCTCCTTGGACCAAAATAAATTATTTTTGAAATGAACAAAAAACATTGTTTTCTTTTGTTCTTTTTTTTTAGAAACAAATGGGTCAACTTTAAATGGCTGTATTAGGATTTTACTCGGATAGATTTGAAAGTTTTGGAGAATATATTAATCATTTTATACTATTTAGTAAGATAAACATTTTTTCCAATTTTGAAAATTTCAAACCCACCAACTGAATACCGATATATAAACAATTGTTATAACGGGTGATTTTTTTGAGGTTAGGATTTTCATGCATTAGTATTTGACAGATCACGTGGGATTTCAGACATGGTGTCAAAGAGAAAGATGCTCAGTATGCTTTGACATTTCATCATGAATAGACTTACTAACGAGCAACGCTTGCAAATCATTGAATTTTATTACCAAAAAAAAATTCCGTTCGAAAATTTTTTATCGACAAATTTTGTTCAGCGATGAGGCTCATTTCTGGTTGAATGGCTACGTAAATAAGCAAAATTGCCGCATTTGGGGTGAAGAGCAACCAGAAGCCGTTCAAGAACTGCCCATGCATCCCGAAAAATGCACTGTTTGGTGTGGTTTGTACGCTGGTGGAATCATTGGACCGTATTTTTTCAAAGATGCTGTTGGACGCAACGTTACGGTGAATGGCGATCGCTATCGTTCGATGCTAACAAACTTTTTGTTGCCAAAAATGGAAGAACTGAACTTGGTTGACATGTGGTTTCAACAAGATGGCGCTACATGCCACACAGCTCGCGATTCTATGGCCATTTTGAGGGAAAACTTCGGAGAACAATTCATCTCAAGAAATAGACCCGTAAGTTGGCCACCAAGATCATGCGATTTAACGCCTTTAGACTATTTTTTGTGG
This sequence comes from Zeugodacus tau, assembly GCA_031772095.1. Classification (NCBI taxonomy): domain Eukaryota; kingdom Metazoa; phylum Arthropoda; class Insecta; order Diptera; family Tephritidae; genus Zeugodacus; species Zeugodacus tau. The sequence goes on from CM062650.1 coordinate 48,289,263, forward strand.
GGCTACGTCAATTCTAAAGTCTACAGAAATAAGCCAGCAACTATTCCAGCTTTGGAAGACAACATTTCCGAAGAAATTCGGGCTATTCCGGCCGAAATGCTCGAAAAAGTTCCCCAAAATTGGACTTTCCGAATGGACCACCTAAGACGCAGCCGCGGTCAACATTTAAATGAAATTATCTTCAAAAAGTAAATGTCATGAACCAATCTAACGTTTCTAATAAAGAACCGATGAGATTTTGCAAATTTTGCAAATCACCCTTTATCTATCGTTTATGTATCAGAGAACAAAGATTTTCTTCTTCAAATAAAGTATATTCTAGTGGTAACATCAACGTATTGATTGATTCTTAAGAAAAGATATCAGTAATACACTCCATATTTTACTTCAAATCGCCACCTTCGGATTCTGTTTTCATTACAAATTCCACTTTCCTTTAATTGGCACTATTAACACTTAAGAGTTTCAATTCTTATTCACCTAAAAAGTCTTGGGTATTAAAAGTTTATCTTTGGTCAGACGTTTTTCGTACTATTCTGGATTTTTTCTATATAATATATTATTTCTTCTCCACCCAAGCTAAATATTTCCCTCAAACTTCCCTCTTATCCTCTCCATTTTCTATAAATCATTTATAAATTATCAAATAGCTCATTAATATTTATTGAATAAATAAATATGTTTAATTATATTCACTTTCATGAAGATATAAACTTCGTAAGTTTTTTTTTACTCTAAAGTGTTTACACATCACACTTCAGAATTCATTGCACAATTTTCTAACACCTAGGTTCAAATTGTTTTAATAAGCTCAAACTATTACTAAATGTTTGTTCGTAAATTGAATTAGCCAATTTTTGAAGTTGAATTTTTTTACTTCGAAGTGAATAATATCAAAATTTTTAAAAGGCAATGGATACAATTTATTGATTATTTCTAATTTTTTATTTTGTTTAAATCACATAAAACGTTGCTGAATTAGAAAATACTGCCGAGTATAAATAGTCCTTAGCCTTTCATAATTGATTTCATAATGAAGGACCAGACCTTGAACAACCTCCAATATTTCTCGAAATGAGAGCCGCTCGAAAAATATCATGTCCGGGACAGACGTTTTAAATAACATTTTTCGAAGGCTTTTGCACCAAATTTAAGGGTATACAAAAAATCAATTGAGTTTAAGGGGCACACCTAGTGTAAAGGCCTAAAAAATACTTTATCAATTATTTCAAAATTTTAAGAATATATTCATACATGTTTCAAGAATATACAGTGAAATTTTTGAAGAAAAAAATTAAATATTTTTTAAGTTATAGTCGATCTCTAACGGCGCGAAAAAAAGGTCCGTCACTGCTGCAGTGATTCCGGCGTTCTCCGTGGATGAAATCTAAAAAAAATGCTCGTTAAACTAGATAATATTGTCTGTACAATGACCTACGGTAAAAAAATCAAAAATTGACAATATGGCGGCGTTTTAAAAAAAAATAGTCGAATTTTACCCAAAATTTTAGTCGTTTTTGGCCTGCGATTCGATTTTTTGATCAGATCAAAAATCGATAGGTCATTGGATAGGTCAAATTCGGAAAATACTGTTTCAAGAAAAACGTGTTTAAAGATAAAATGATCGAAAAAACTCAAATAGTAGTACAATGAAATCGGTCGAGTAGTTCCTGAGGTATTATTTATTTTGACCCCAATTTAACTATCATAAATTTATTTAGGGATTAGTTATAGCTCTTTATAGGTTTTACGTTATTATTTTGTAGGAGTGGCATTGGTCCGATTTCGCCCATCCCACCCACAATATCAAATAAAAGTATAGTATGTTGGAGAGAAATTCAAATATAAAGAACCTCACATTTAATCAGACAATTTACCTTCTTCTTAAAAAAGTATTTACTACAAAGCCAATTCATATTTACAATCGAATATGTGCTGAAACTAATCGATTTTATGTGTGCTAACAGTACTTTTACACTTTAACAAACACATTTGCATTTAAATTTTCGGATTTTATTTCGAAACAGGTCAGCCAAATCGACGAACTACGTTTATTCTTTAGCCATTTGCATATGATCATTAATTAAAAGCCATTTTAATGCCACATAAAAAGCAACAAGTTGAGCGCCCAGTTTTTTTGGTAGAAAGAACAACAACAACAAGCTAAGCATAGCTAGTAGTGATCTTTGCATTCATATGCAAATGCAGGTATATAAATTAACGGCAAACTTTTCAATATTCTCTGTATTCATATACATATATTTCTCTTCTTTAACTATATATATGTATAAGTGTGTGTTTGTATGGAAATGTGTGGAGGATTAAGAATCAAATACAAATATTTAAATTGAATTCGATTAATATCGGCATTAGCGCGCTTTAACATTTGTATATTTATGAATGCAGGTGCCACAATACAAGTTTGTAAATATGTTTGCATATGAAATTCATATAACAAGTTGTTCAAACAACGCTTTGTATTGGCTCACTTGCTGCGTCTGTTGTATAGTAATACAACGCAGGCGTTTAATCGCCTCATTAGCGCGTTTTTTGTTGTCGCTTTTGCTTATTCAAGTTTTGTAAAATTGTTCCTTTTTTCCTTTTATTTCGCATTTCGATTTTTGTACAAATTTGTTTAGTACAGGTGTTGTAAGGTGCCAACAATTCGTTGTGTCGGTTTAAACACCGCTGATCGTTATTTGTTTAGCGCAAGCGAGTTGTAATTCGCATGTAAATGCATACAAAAGCACTTATTTCTTGCATTTCTTACACCGAACGTGTTTCTATTATTAGCACACAAATGTTGCACGTTGCACGTTGGTAGGCGAAAAGCATTTTCATTTGCATTTGTTTGTGGCTATTTGACCGGCGTTTGTGGCTATTAGCACTTTGGCAATTGCTTGTGCCGCCGCAATTGTCATTGCGTATGTGCTCATCAATTAGTGTTTGTGTACTCGTACTCGTACTCGTCTTAGTCACTCAAATGCACGCTCATTTATGTAAATGTTGTTGTACGCGGCTTGTTTAAGTTGTTAGTGGTGAAAGCTAGTCAACTAGCGTTGCAATGCAAAATGGCGCAAGTTCGTAAAGATTTTTTATTGGCAAATAAAATGTACTGCAGCACCGCAGCCCAGGTTAACATAAGCAACGAAAATTTCTTGCAATTTAGAAGAGAAAAAAAATATCAAGACCTCCGTTATCCAATTTTAAATTAAAAAAAATGACGAAATTTAAAATAATCCTTTCAATCGACTTATGGCTGTAAACCTTCAAACCTCGTTTCGATATTTACCAAATTTTGTGTATAAGAGAAGACGTTAACAGACCTCTCCCTTAGCAGATAAGTCCATTTTGGATAGCTAAGCGGTAATAGATTCATTGGAGTCATCGGAAAGTCTCATGACATATGAGAACTCTAACTTCATCATCATGAATTTGGCAGTAAAACCGGGTGTCGGTTTTGGCCGCGTTCATTAGCCTTCGCCAGTCGTATCTACATTGCGCCCGATGGCGCCAGTTGGGAATTTCAAGGATCAAGTGGAACATATCCATTTGATCCTTCCACCTGAGTTTCGGTCGTCCTTTTCTTCCATACGGGCTATATGCCCAAGACCAAGATTTCATGACTGACGTCGTTGTTGGATTTTATGCTTGACCCTAGTTAGACGAAGTCATTTACTACCTCGTAGTAGTAATCGTCAACAGTGACGTGGTCTCCTGACCGCTGAGACCATTTGCATGGTGACAGGTGGTACTTCGTTTTGCACTCGTTCACTACTAGACCCATTTGCTTCGCTTCTTTTTCCTTGAAAATGCTGCACACACGGCTCTGTTGTTGCAGCCGATATCTTCGGCATAGGCCAATAACTGGGGACTCCTGAAAAAAAATAGTGCCAGTACGATTAAGATCTGCAGCAAGAATTATGTTCTTAAGTATTAGGTTAAAGAGACCTCTAAATGACTTTGGGATATTATACTCCTATCTTAGGCAAAAGTGAATTCATCTCGATTGAGTAATTTTGTTTAACCTTAATATCACATCCCAAAAAACTAGGCATACAGAAAGGATGGTATTCAAAGCATGCACTCATGTTGAAAAACGGTGGAACCTTACCATCGCTCTTCCTTCATTCTCTTCCGGTTGAAATGGGACATTTTGCACGACGAATAATCTCCAATCTAAGGAGAAGAATCAGTTAATTGCGAGCACTTCCTCCAGACATTTTTTGTGCAGTTCAAAGTGGTTATATCTTAAAAGTGAGGTTAAAGTTCCATTTTTTAGATATGTTTGTGCTTCAAGTAAATCTTTTTTTAGCAAAAGCTATTTGTATTGAAAATCTTGTACCTAGGTTAGATTAGGTTAGGTTCAATGGCTGTTCATCATCGAAGGAAACACACTTAGACTAATAAGAACAGTACCCTGTGATGCCAAAAATTTACGCCCTCATTTAAAATTAAAGAATCGACAAAGCGCCTAGAACCTACCACAAATCTACAGAGATTATTTTACTCCTATATCGGCTAATTCGCGAGGATGCACAAAAAAGTGAGATCCAATAAACATTTGCCTAGTTTTCGCAAAGACGGGGCATTGCAAAAATAAATGTTGGGAATATTCTACCTCATCCTCCTCCAAGCAGCTTCTGCAGCTAGCGTCCGGCGTTTAGTTTGACCGCGTGAATCCTTATGGGACAATGTCCAGTTAGAACCCCTATGACTAGGGAAAGATTGAGCTTACTGAGGTTGAAGAGTTCCCCAGAGCTCTTGCGATTTACATTTTGCACCTAAGGTGCTTTTAATCTTTAGTTTTACCCAATATAATTCTATCACATCCTGGCGAAATTTCATTATATTGATCGAGGTAACTATTCTATTACTTGATGTCATCTCAATATCAAAAATCAAATATTCGAATTAGGGTTTTCACCATCTATCATATCTGCTTTCCAAACTAATAATTTTTTCAAGAGAACCAAAACCTTCAAAAAGCTACGTCTGTCAAAACTACTAACTGTATATCCAGAAGTCTAAACTGTGTCACGTGTGCTTTTCAATATATGTGTTCATCTGAAGCCATATTCGTAGAAGTAAAGACTATAATGTTGGTTCGAGATCCCAGCGAATATCCAAACATTGCTCACTACAGTTAGCACTTCACTTCACTCTCTCATCTACTGATATCCAGTTGAAAAAGATATATAGCAACACGTCCTCCTTTAGTATTTTTAAAAACTTATTCATGTCCAAACACATCAGTTAAGCTCTAAACGGCTGCTTTACCACATATGTATGTACATATGAGTATTCCTGTGTGGCGAATTGCCACTCTTTTATTGCTTGCAACACCAAATTAGCTGCAACATGCCAACGACACAACGGCGAGTACCAGTTTGCAATTCTACCATAAACTAATTTAAATTAAGAGCGAGCGAGTAAAATTGCAAAGTCAAAAGTTGCCGCGAAGTTGTTAAAAACGAAATATACAAATCAAAGTGGAAAGCCAATATTGTACAATATGTAGACCGTCGAATTTTTTAAATACATTTTTTTTAGCAACAAAAAAGTAATTAGACAAGTTGAAGGTTGATTACTTTTACGAATATTTAACTCGAAAACTTTTTTAACTCAAGCTTAAATGCGTTCAAATCATAAATAAATTTGCATATAGTCATTAGGGTGGGCAATATTGTAATAGACTAAATACTCTATTGAAATTTGAATTTTAGAATCACATTATCAATAACATTTTGTAATGATTTCATGGAAAAGTACAGTTCCTTCTAAAGCCAAATTCATATTTAATCTTTACTTGCTTATCCTGACCGTTGTGACTTAAGCTAGTTGCTTGTTCGATTCGCCACGCTCCAAATTTTTACGCAACAGAAGTTGGTTCTTTGCGAAGCTCATTCTACCATAGTCTGCAGTCCATTTACAATGGCAACATCACATTTTTAATGGATTTATGAACAAGTGGAACGGCCGGTGAAACACTCAGATCCTTCCACACTATAATAAATATGTTAATTAATATATGAGCTGTCCTAATGCACCATACCGATACCGACTTGTATTCACAACGAGTATATGTCTATATATGCATATTCTTCTCATATCTTTCATATATATATTGTTTCATGCGACATTTACCGGCGGCTGCTGAGTGTCTGCTTTTAGTATTGTTGCCATTTCAGCTTCCATGCCGAGAGATTTGCACTTTGTGGCTTCAAGTTGCCGGGCTGCGCTTGCTTGCTCTTGTGTCTCTGCGGCTTTTGTTGCTGGTATTTTGTAGCGCTATCGCTTCTTTCTTTCAAACTTTTTACAACTTTTTGTCTCCAACTGGCATTTTATTTTGAGCTTTTTGCTTTGTGATGTGATGCTGCTGCTGCTGGTGGTGGTTAGTAGATACTCGACTCGTTCAGCATAATTCATGTCCACATGCGGTGAAGTGTCGTTGTTGCTGTTGTCGCCGTGGCGTTGTCGCAAGTCATCCAGAGTTTCAAGTCACTAAACCGAGTTCGGGTCGTAACCGCAGCGGCAAGAAGTCCAAAGCAGCCGCAGACTTGACTTGGCTTACGACTTTTTCTCGTATAAATTTCCAGCTTTGTTCTAACACAAACTCATCTACTATATATATGAGAATACCACAGCATTTAATGCTTTTTTGCTCGATCTGCGGCATTCCATATCTGCTGCATTTGCGTTGCCATCCATAAAAGCCGCCACAGCGACTTGACGCTCTTGTATGGCTGCGCCTCTTTCAAGATCAACAATCCGCATTAGCAACAATGCTGTGCAGTGTTCGGTGCTCCTGTCCCTCCTCGACGTGCTCCTCGCGCTGCCACAAACGTTTTCGTATTCATCTCAAATCGCGCTTGGATGATTCAGTGTGTTCTTGCGTTGTGGCACGCTATGCTGTTGCTGCGATCAATTTGAATAACAGTCATTCTTGTTGTATGCTGCACGAAATATTTCTCTTTCTTTCTTTATTTGCTTTTATAGCTGCTGCTGCTGTTGTTGTTGTTGTTAATGCGGCTTGTATAATTCCACTTTTCGCGTGTCTTAATCTGATTGCTTCTCATTAAAGCTGGCAACCAAAAAAAGCACAAAAACAACATAGAGAATCTGCAGAAACAAGCAGTTTGTATCGACAAATGCGTAAGATTGTGAAATACTTGACTTTTCGAAGCTCGTTGCTGTCTTTCGTTTTATTTCTTTTATTTTTATTTTTTGATGATCTTGGTTTAAATCCGAGTTCACATGCCACTTGGGGGGTAAAAATTTGCGAAAAGAATTTGCATCGATTTATTTTAATTCCTTGGCTGTACAGCAAGTTGTTGTGGTATAATTAGTTCGTTTGGAATTTGAGTAGAGACTAAGGTATATGTATTAAAAATCAATTAAATGTTTTTAAGAAACAAACATTCTTCCTAATTTTTCAGATTTTTTGTTTCTGATTTGAAACAAAATCTGTCCGATCGACCGCGATCCAACTAGTCCAATAACATACAAGTGGTAATTAACGGATCTTATTCAACTAAATTAATCACTGTTGTTATATTCGATTACGAAGATAGTCATTACCGGGGAACTCACTATAAGTAGGTCCCTCCAAGGGATTTTTCATGAATTGCTAATATAGACTCAAATTTCTTCGAGATCGTGCCATGTTGTGTTAGACCTTGGACGAAATGCGGCTAAATTTCCAGTGTAAAGCATAATTGGAAGGACTTAACTACCTCTTAATTTTTCACGAGATAATCCGATATTATTGTAAGTGGTCATTGGACTTCATGAAGATCCTTGAATTTTGGCGGACTGATTTCTTCCTACTGTTTTTCATACCATTTCCCTATTTCATATAGCTTAAAACAGGCCAATACTCCATTGTCCTCTTGCTTTCCAGCCCTGGTTCTATGAACTGCTCGAGAGCACGGTAGGCGTTAGTAAAAAAGCAAGCTCCTGCAAAACTATGATATCCTTCTCTCTTAGAGTTGTGTTATACGGGCAAATACTCTAAGGCAAGTAGTGCTCTACGTTTGATTCTGGACCAGAACCAGAAGTTCATCTTACCGCACTAGTTGGTATTCATACTGGACTCATTGCCCAATGGGCATACATGCGGTGAGGCTAAACATCCTGTCGGACGCAAATTGCCAAAATTGTATGGAGAAAGGTGAATAGAAAGCATCTAGTTACTTTATCCCTCACTGTATATGTTTCGCAAGGCTTAGGTACAAATATCTCGCCTCAACAATTTGTGACGGACTAAAAACTCTCCGTCGATGTATAAAGGATATTTCACGATCCATATTTAGGAGTTCTAACCTAATTCAAAATGGGCCTAATAATGGCCTAAGTACGGCAGCTTGCGGTCAGGCTCTCTTCGCCTCCCTTTTCAACCAACCAACCTAATGCTATTGACTTCTAATACGATGTAAATAAAAAAACTGTAAATTGCTCTTTGATCAGTAAATTTTTATGAAAGAGACACTCTGAATGAATGAAACTTTATAGTAAAATTTTACAAAAACAACATTTTCATTCACTTATTTTTTTAATTGCATAGCTCATTAGAGACTGCCAACTAAAACTAACACATACAACATGCTTATACACCTTATGTTTTTTCGTAAGTTTTTATTTTTTCACATAATTTCTGTTGTGTTTTTTTTTTCATTCGAGGAGACGTTGAAAGTGTAGATATTATCTCTTAAATTTATGGTCTCCAGTAAACTAATTTTTTAAATTTATTTTATGCTTTAAATTCGTACTTTTTTCGAAAAGCTTGGAGCATGGCTTTATACTGAATTCTCAGACAATTCTCTGTGCTTTAATGTGTTGCAAGGCTAATAAATCATTACGAAAGCAAAGTAGATAGAAGTGAAATACAGTTTCTTGTGGTATGATATGTAGATGCACAGTTGCGTGAGAGTATTCGTTTCTGTGATATATCGGAAGGTAGATAAATGTCAAACGAGAGATAGTGAGAGAGTGAGAATGTAATTCCGATTAGGAAAATGCAAAAAACAACAATGACACATCTACAATTATAATTCAATTATTTTATTGCTTCTAAAAGGATAACTATGAATATTCAATATAATATAAATGACAGAATTAGCCTTCTGGTTTTTTATTATATATTTTTTAATGTCAGTATCTTTTCTGTTGTTACACTGATTCTCAGTTCAAACATATAGTCGTCTGTGAGTGACTACTCAGCCATATTGTATCCTCAGATAGTGTACAGACAGTGTGTTGAAGTCGCCCAAATTTTTGTATTTGTTGGGTTTCAAATATTTCAAAAATATTGACCTTTTTTGGTGAATTCCTCAAAATATTTCTTATCAAGTAGCCCAGCAGCCGTAGGATTGTGAACTAAGCAAATTATATTTCTAGTTATTTTTCGCGCTAATGTATTCTCTATAAACCGTACAAACACGCTAAGAGCTATTTTTGAACAATGTTCCGAACTTAGATCTAATCAGAATTTATTATCGATTTCGACAAAAAACAAAAATCAGATCGATAGTATGCGCAGAGGGTTACACATTATAATAAGATAAGATACTCTACCAGATATCGTCTGCGGTTACTTCCATGAGTTCATTTACTCTTAAACTGATCAATCCACAGTACTATTATCTTCAATATGACTAATATTCTAAGTGATTTCCTGTCAGATTCTAAAATCGAAACTGATTTACTTATACAATTTCGAAGTAAATATAATCGGCTTCAAATGGTTCTTGATTTGACTTTCACCTGGGCTTATACACCCTTTCAAATCAAAAGAGCAGTTTCACGATATAGTACTCAAGATAAAGGTAGAGTGATACGATTATGTTGTTGTTGTAGCTTTAGAAAACATTCTCAAATAGTTTTGGGTATAAAACTGCGGATCCATTTTGGTTACGTAAACCAGACTGTCATGGAACGACATAGCATGTAATAATAAATTGAAGTCTCTCATCAAAATCCTCAAAACTCACAGACGGACAACTAACCTCTAAATCTTAACCACCCGTAATAACAGATATTAGTGACATATAGATCCATCCGATCAGTGTTGATTTCAAATATCGGATATGCAGAATGTTTCGTTCACGAGAAGGACCAATAAAAACTTACGTAGATTTTGTTCACTGGGTATACAAAATAACGCACACCAATATACCAATACTATATATTCAACGGAGAGCGTAAATTGTTAATCAATCAGGTGTTTAAATGTTCTTATAATTAACATAATTACGTCAATGTTTCAGTTTATTATTTATACACTCTTTTAGTTCTCCGATTTCTCTCTTGTAATCAATTTTATAAACGCGTATCAGTAACACAATTTATACTAGCTATATAATACGTAAGTCGATAACGGCTTTCAAGTGGCTTACCTGAGCGGTATTCAGTCACAATTATATATGATATTCATATACATATATGTATATATAAACACATCAATATAAAATTGTTTGCTTTCGAAATAATACAAAATCATATTACCATGTGTGTCGTTAAAAACAATTTAATAAATTTCGCATTGTTTGCACAAATTGCCTGCGCGTCCCCACGCAAGAATGCTGAAACAATAAATACAGCTAAAAATACTTAAGTACAAGCGTTTATATAGAGGAAATACATAAATATTTATTCTATTGTATTAACGCAAATATTCATTGTAAACATGTACGTAAGCTCGTAATGTAAACTAACTGCAATCAGTCAGTTGAGACACCGGCTAGCACTGAGCTCAGCTGCTGGTAACGTGGCTTCATGTCTGCGGCTTTGGTTGTATGCGCGATTATGTCGCAATGTTGGCTATAGAATTTTCCCACGTGTGAATTTGGTCTCTTTTTCACCAGCAACATATCGAATAACAACGAACAATTAAAATAAACACGAGTTGCTGGTGCTTGTCACATTTTTTTTTTCGTGAAGACTAATTATAAATACATATACACTTAGTATATGAAGACTTATATCACTTATAGACTCATAAATCCATTGGTTCCATTTTAAAAACAGCTTGGAAATCACAATGTCGATGAAACTCTCTTATACCCATATATTTAAAGTATTAGTGTAATTATTTTGGCCCTGAGATAAAATTTAGAACCCCTAAAAGAGGTCGTACACTGTCTATATATTCTGGAAGTAAGGACAGTTAATCGAATATTTCTCTTTCAGGCTTTTTTAAAAATGCACTTGATGTATACAAATTTTTTTGTTTTGACATTTTAATACAAAATAGCGGCTAATGAGGCAATATTCGCAGTTATGTTTTTCAAGAGGCTTTCAAGTTCTAGAAACTCGAGATACATAGTTTCTCGAGTTCGTGAAAGAAAATAAATGACAGAGTCTTAATCTACACAAGATTGCTAAGAAAGTAAGTTGTTTTCATATAATGGTGGGGTAAATTAAATTTGGTGTCGACAGATTTTTTGCAACCAATTTCATTAACCCTCGGGGGATTTTTTTGCTCTAAAAAGTATAACCACCTGAACGAGAATTGTATAGTCAATTGTGAAAAAGTACTAAAGTACTACCGAGTTTCCGTAGCTTCTGACGATTCATCAACGAAGTGTGTGGTCTAGCGTTGTCCTGGTGGAACACTACACCCTTCCTGTTGGCCAATTCTGGACGCTTCTGGTCGATCGCCTGCTTCAAGCGGTCCGTCGAGGTCGTTCCGTTTTAGCAGCATATCGCAGGCGTTGATTCGGTCCAGAAGGTTTTTTTGCGTCAAATCATGCGGCACTCAAACATCAAGCTTCTTTTGTGTATCCAGCCTTTTGCAGATGGTTTAAAATGGTTTGGTGACTAACTCCCATCTCCTGGACGATGTCACGAGATGTCATATGCCGGTCTAACTTGATGTTTTCCATGATTTGATCGGTATTTCGCCGGCTGGCTCATCCATGGTGGCATTTCACCCGCTCCGAATCGTCGAAACCATTTCCCTCGCAGTTCGAAGTGATAGAGTACCATCCCCCAAAACACCATTAATCTCACGGAACGTTTCTCTAGCGGATCTGCCCTAAACGAAGGAAAACTTTAAAATAGCGTGAATTTCGGCGTTAGTGAACTCCATGTTTACACATCTATAACTGTTGAACGCAATATCCAAACTAATCATGCATTGCGTCGTTTTGTAGGTTATGTCAAGACCTTTCAAAGATGTATAGTATTGCCAGATACGAGCTCTGCAGCGTTTTATACATAGCCGGGAAATTCAAAAGACAAAAAGGCGGAAGGATATCTGCCAACCTAATATCAATATTAGAAGAAATGTGTACGGTCTCGATACACAAACAATTGCTCATCAACTGTTATTTGGGTATTTGGAACATATCGACGCTCCAAGTTGTCCATGAGTATGTTCCAGACGTCTTCGATTTACTTTTTATTAGTCGATCGAATCTCGTGCTGTTGTTGTAAAGTCAAATGTACTTCAGAATTTGATTATATCGGTTAGCAGTCATTACTGGTTGCACCAATAACTCGGGAGCAGACTGACTGTTTCTGTCACAGATTCGTCCAAGTTATATGCTCAGAATCCTGCTCTGATTTTTAACGACATATTTCCTGGGTCTTACGATTTGTATCAAGAACAATTGTGTTAACGATATCTGGTGTTAAATAGTGCCTAGAACGACCCATAGTTATGAGCATGAGGTCTACCAGTGGCCGGCGAATATTTGACGAATGCTTACACTTAAACTAACAGATCAAGTTAATCTCTTTTAAGGGGCTATATTAGAGTGACATTTTCAAAAAATCAATTTTTTTTATTTTTTGCTTATTCGATAGTTTATACTTTCATAGTAAGGTAGTATCTTGAATAGTTTATGAATGGCAACGTTTTAAAGAGCCACCGCTCGCAAGTTTAAGCCTATAGTCGGAACTTTAAACGCGTTTTTCTTGAAACGACTTTTCTCAAAATTGCTGACATCTTAACTCAACGATACATTGACCGATCGACAAATTTAATACTGAGTATTCTTGAATATATTTACTATACAATGAACTACGATTTTTTTACTACTTTACTACTTTACGATATTTTTACTACTACTTTAACTTACTGTTCTTCAAAATAAGACACAGATGTTTAGGTTTGAAATTCTGTTGATGCACTAATATTTTCATTTAACATGTACATCTTATATAACGGCTTAAATAAACTGCCCATCTCTTCCATTTTGTCCACAATATGTATTTTCATTAATACAGTTCATTATTCGCCTTTTTATATATGTTTGACTGGGCCTGAGGCCGCATAGTATAGTGAGAATGCTGGTCCAAGGTGTAGGATAGAGATTTTTAAATTTTAACTTTCGTGGTTGTTTTTTTATGCAGTCTTCTTAAGTATTTAGTAATTAAAGATAAGTTATGTGAAATCCATAAAATCCAATTGTAAATATAACTTTTTCCCATATTCGCAATTTTGTAATCCATAAACTAAAATAAAATGTTTGTTTTAAAATTAAATATTTATAAAATGCAACAACAATGGTTGTAGTAAAGTTCTACATATGTATGTAAGCTAATACTCTATATATGCATCTATGTAAATTACATGCACCAAAACATTGTATAATCAAACTATTTCAATGTTACTAAGCTGAACTAAATGCAATTCTGATTTCAGTTTTATTTTAATAAAAAACTCAAAATAGTTTTTTTTTATATTTTTGTACGCGCTCAATTCTAAAGTGTTTTGTAAAACATTGCAAATACAGTGAGTGCGACGCATTATGCAAGTATGTATTATACATGCAACAAAGTAAAAATTGTGATAAATCGCTGGACCCAACTACTATATATAGTATAGTCTACAGAACCCATATTCATGTTGTGCTTGTATGTGTATGTGTATGTGACTGCATGCATTTAGTATATGGCTGAGTGGCGCGCTATTTTGCCACATTGACCTTGGCTGTTGAAATATTCACATGCCACGCATTTGACCCAAACGAATCGTGTCGGGGACCATATCAAATGACAATACGAAACACTGAACTGTCATTTTTGGTTTATTCTATTTATTTATTTTGTTGTTGTGTGTTGTGCTGTTTTGGTTGCCGCGTCTGCTGCCTCTCTGTTGGCTTTGTTGTCTTTGTTCGAGCCGCTGCGTTGTGTTGCAATTGCAAAATTTTGTATATATGTATGTATGTTATATAATATATACATACATTTAAATATTTTCGCAACCAAATTAAATTCAATAAAAATCAGCGCAAATTCGAAAGGTTCATGAGCAGTTATGAGCATTCAAGCGATTAAATTGTTGTCGCTCAATTTGATAATATGGGTTTTATTATATATACTATATATCTGTACAGATATTTATGAATTCTATAGCAGTGCATAACACTATTTAATAATTATGGTTAATAATATGTATATCAGCGAACTGATAAGGGTTTATCAATAAGAGTTTTATTTTAATAAAAAAAAGATAAAACACATTCGATGCCATTATGTATGGAACTCGATTGCTTGACCACCACGGGCACGCTTGCAGAAGTCCAGACGCTGAATCCAAATTTTCGTGAGATAACACGTTCACCAAACGTGGTTTTCAATAAATCGTTTGTGACATTCGCTGTGTGGCTTGTGGCGCCGTTCTGTGGGAACCACATATTGTCCAAATCCATATCATCCAATTCGGGCTAAAAATATTCGGTTATCATTGAGCAGTCAGACCAGACGGGACGATTATGACGACCATATATTGAGCGTTGAGGCCGCAGACTCCGAATTTCGATAGTAAATTTTAATAATTTCGACTCGTTGTCCTTACGAGCATTCATTCTGAAGAAAAATGTCAAAAGAGCGGAAAAGCTATGGCGTCGTTTGCTGTCACTATCGGTCTACTTTGTAGCGTCCCTTTTGAAAAAGTCTTTATATGATGACAAAATTCATTAAATAAGTTATATACGCTAAAACTCTGTAGCTCATTTAGAAATCGCTAATAATTTTAGCAATGAAATGAAATTCAGAAATTTCTTTCTCACAATCCCTAGAACTACTGATATAACCTCAAAAAACGAGAAAAGATGAATTTGCATTAAGTTTTTACAAAGCAACACTGGTATTTTGCTTAAATGATTTTCGATCAATGGTATTGCAAACAGTAACTTTACATTAATTGCTTAATTGCAGAAGCAGGAAAAAGAAGAAAATGGGAAGAAAAGTGGTCGAAAGATAAGAGATCATACTTAGTGCTATGATCCTGAATATCATCTGTAGATCTTAATGGGCTTGATCTCATATCTCTCTTATTGTCGTTTTCATTGGTTATGGTACTATAGTATATCTGACTTCCACTACATAACCTAAAAAGCATTTGACTTTTCAATAAACTAACGTTGTGGGTCTTTGGATGGAAATATGGATTTATTCGTATTTTATATGAATTCGTTTCCATTTTTACATCCTTTTCTAGCAAGCAACTTTTTGAGTTTTGGAAAGAAAAAAGATCGTTTGGAACAACGAAATTTTTCTATCAGTTCATCCAACCAGACCTTGGAATATACTTTGGCAGATTTGCCGTAACATTTATAAAACACATGCTTTACATCAACGATTTATCTTTCTATATGAAAAAAGTATTTTGTCAAATTTTGGTAGAGTATCTTAAATACAAAAATTCTTGGATGTGTTATAAAACTTTAAAAATACTCTACATACATGTTGGTGCTTTAAACCAATGCTAGCGATTTTTTTTTGTGGCATGATCTCTCGGTCATTCCAAGGAGTTCACTATCCCTTCTAGTATCATGAAGATATTCGATTTTAATAGCTAAAGTTATTTGTTAATATTTCTTGAACTCATTGGATGTTGAATAATGTTGCCGCTTCAAGCTAGGCTCAGAAGCAAAATACAAAAAGAAAAAAATCGTCAATCGCTTTATCGGAACACCCACATTGAATAAGATAAATATATCACCTATATTAATTGCTATATCAACCATCTGTTCATATCTTTCTTTACCTGCCAATTTGTATTTAATCTGATAATTATGAGTTTGATATACTACACTAAGTGTCTAATAATTATTAAGTAATAACTTGTAATTTTATTTATTGTCTCATAAGAGTCGTAACTTACTTAACTCACTTACATGCATGCATAAATAAGTACATACACACAAATAATTGCAGCTTATCACCGCTCATGCAAAGAAAAAACAAGCTAACTAAGTAACATACGCAATGGCATAATTGTGCCAGTGTCACAGATTTGCTTGCATATCATAAAATATACTACAATTAAAAAAGTTGAAACCTAGTTTAGAATAGCTTAGCAGCCGGCATATCTCCCTCGTAATACGATGACGTGCACAACTGCATGTGGGCAGTTTTATTCTCATTTCTGTTTCTTATCGAAATTCATTCAATATAAGTCTAGCCGGTTGGGACAGAGAAGTAGTAGAGGCTAGGCGCTTGTGCGTTGACTAATTTATTCAGTGGGACATTTTTCGTCTTGTTCACTTTCAACATTAAAGACATTACTTTGTCCAATCTAGATCTAGCTATTCTTGTTTTTTTGAGTATTTTCTGATATGTAGCATTTATTCACTTTTTCATTTATTTATTCCCCAAACCTTAAGACGCTCCGAGAACTATATAAAGTGTAGTATTGTAGTGTATCTTAGTATTGTTGATGGCCGTTCTATAATGATTTGCTTAATAAGTTTCTTCGATAATAATAAGCAGGACTTGGATATATTATTTTTAAGAATTCTACTTTGGCTCAAATTTTATCATATTTAGTTGTTGTAGCGTTAGAAAAATATTCCCGAATTATTAGGTCTACAACTTCCGCTTTTTTTTAAATTTAAGGTTTTTTTTGTATAAAAACGGTTACAAATGTCGATGACCCTCAGCCGCACTTTTCTTGGAATTAAAAAATAAAAGCAAGATTTCCCGCAAATGTCGAGAATTCGGCTCAAAAAGTGACATTTTCAGTTGAGAATAAGTTTGGGATACAAACAGATCTCTACAAATATTTTGTTGAGTTAATGTTGACACAAATGTCCAAGATCGATATAAAAAAATCGATTTAATCGACCAGTGCTTGACTCTAGAGACATCTATTGGACATTTTGAGAAATGCTGTCAAGGTGAGAGTCTCTAGTCAAATGAAAGTCCTGAACCTTTCCAGTCATCATAGTCAAGTAATGGAATATTATTTCTATTAGATGATTATTTTTCTAATTTGGAGTTTTATGTTTATCGCCTTCATTATGTATTAACATGATTATTAAGCCCTTGGTCGTTCGATCCGGAGGCAGACAAGCTTGTATTTCCAATCCTGAAATCATAGTCTCTAAATCGTGGTTATCATCTAGGAAGGGCATCTGAAATAAAAAAAAAGTGAACTTCCAATTAAGCAGTAAAGCATACATGTTAATGATTTCATTAAACAAGAGTGAAGATCATCAAGATCGGTTTGCTAGAACTATACCTCCCACACAGCGATTAATTCATAAAATTTGCTTTTACTCGGCTAGCGAATTTTCTTCTCTTCTTCCATATCACTTTTTCACTTTTTACCGCATCTGCTTGTGACTTGACACTAGCCATATAAAGGGTGATTTTTTAAGAGCTTGATAACTTTTTTTTTAAATTTGCAAAATCTCATCGGTTCTTTATTTGAAACGTTAGATTGGTTCATGACATTTACTTTTTGAAGATAATTTCATTTAAATGTTGACCGCGGCTGCGTCTTTGGTGGTCCATTCGGAAAGTCCAATTTTGGGCAACTTTTTCGAGCATTTCGGCCGGAATAGCCCGAATTTCTTCGGAAATGTTGTCTTCCAAAGCTGGAATAGTTGCTGGCTTATTTCTGTAGACTTTAGACTTGACGTAGCCCCACAAAAAATAGTCTAAAGGCGTTAAATCGCATGATCTTGGTGGCCAACTTACGGGTCCATTTCTTGAGATGAATTGTTCTCCGAAGTTTTCCCTCAAAATGGCCATAGAATCGCGAGCTGTGTGGCATGTAGCGCCATCTTGTTGAAACCACATGTCAACCAAGTTCAGTTCTTCCATTTTTGGCAACAAAAAGTTTGTTAGCATCGAACGATAGCGATCGCCATTCACCGTAACGTTGTGTCCAACAGCATCTTTGAAAAAATACGGTCCAATGATTCCACCAGCGTACAAACCACACCAAACAGTGCATTTTTCGGGATGCATGGGCAGTTCTTGAACGGCTTCTGGTTGCTCTTCACCCCAAATGCGGCAATTTTGCTTATTTACGTAGCCATTCAACCAGAAATGAGCCTCATCGCTGAACAAAATTTGTCGATAAAAAAGCGGATTTTCTGCCAACTTTTCTAGGGCCCATTCACTGAAAATTCGACGTTGTGGCAGATCGTTCGGCTTCAGTTCTTGCACGAGCTGTATTTTATACGGTTTTACACCAAGATCTTTGCGTAAAATCTTCCATGTGGTCGAATAACACAAACCCAATTGCTGCGAACGGCGACGAATCGACATTTCACGGTCTTCAGCCACACTCTCAGAAACAGACGCAATATTCTCTTCTGTACGCACTGTACGCATTCGTGTGGTTGGTTTAATGTCCAATAAAGTAAACTGAGTGCGAAACTTGGTCACAATCGCATTAATTGTTTGCTCACTTGGTCGATTATGTAGACCATAAATCGGACGTAAAGCGCGAAACACATTTCGAACCGAACACTGATTTTGGTAATAAAATTCAATGATTTGCAAGCGTTGCTCGTTAGTAAGTCTATTCATGATGAAATGTCAAAGCATACTGAGCATCTTTCTCTTTGACACCATGTCTGAAATCCCACGTGATCTGTCAAATACTAATGCATGAAAATCCTAACCTCAAAAAAATCACCCGTTATTTCGAACAATTTAGAATTCATTTTTGCTGCACTTTTTGTGAGCATTTCACTTTCCGCTCATATGATCTTATTATTGAGGGCAATGCTATCTACTGTTTGTGTATCTTCTTCGTAATTTTTTTCTTACATAGCATCATTGAGTTTAATTCAATTTGTTACGTATATGCTCCGCTACAATTTGCATATTGTAAGTTCAGAAAAACTTGCAAAAAAGGCAAGAAGTAAACGCACGAAAACAACCTAAGTATGAATGAAGATGCAAATGGCAGGAGTGAACGCACTCAAGCAAGAGAATGACTCTATCATGACAATCATTGTTGTTGCAATAAAATTTAATTGTTATGAGAATTGTAAAAAGGCTTATAAACATTTAACTGAGAGTATGTATTTAGAGGGTGTTATTTTTTCAGGAATAGCTTTCAAACCGGTTGTTAAGGAAAATAAAACATTTGTGTCAAGTATACTTTGGAAATTGAAATTTATCATGATAAATCTCGGTACTTTGCTTCCTCACCTCGGTATTACATCCTTATCCGAAGCATAAATGGTCGACACCCAACGATGAAACAAGCTATAAGGGGTGTGAAATTATTACTTTCGTAGTGTAAATTTCTGGTAACCGTCCCAGTTCAAGAAATTAAGAAATTATTTAAATATTTAACACTTGTGCTATTTTTGGTGGGACTCCTTAAGTATGTATTAGGCCTAGTTAAAGGAAATCTATTATTTTTACATCGAACTGAAGTGGTTATTTATCATAGATCAAAAGACATTGTTTTGTTCGTTGACCTGTTGTTCATAATGATATTCTCACCCATCTACATCCTGGTCCCTATTAGCAAAAACCTGGAACAATCAATTCTTACAAGCTTTTCTTGTGGCGATTTTTTCAGCTTCTGACTATCGATGTGTGTGGCTTGGTATTGCCCTGATAGAACACAGCTCTACTCATATTGGCCGCTACTGTGAAATTGCTTTCTACAGGCGGTCTAACTGTAGACAGTACTGGTCCGAATTAGGAGTTTGACCGTAAGTTAGCGGCTGATAGTAGATGATTCCCTCCCGTCAGTTTTGGTTGGGTATCGTTTACGTCGGCTCAACGCGAAGCCACTGCAACCGTTTTCGTTTGATATTGTCTTAGTTCTCACTCATTATTACTAACCATCCACTTCAGTAATGTATCGATTTTGCACCGATTCCATAACTCGAGTTTCTTTTTCGATCCAACCTTATTTAAATTGTTTCAAAGCCTGTTTTGGGTAATGCTGAGCTCCTGGGTAAACGAAACATTGCTTACTTGACCGTCCGAACTCGACGATTAATGTACTTACAACTTCTATAACTCTTAAAAGAACACCCTTTATTTGAAGAAATTAAACTTTAGATTCATAAAATTTAAATTTTTTGATAATTGTATAAAAATACAAATTACTTTGATAAAATTATTTTGATTTTTTGTAATTTAATAATATTCATTGTTTCCCAGCCGTTTATTTGCATTGTCGAGCCGTTTTGTTTAATCACGTACTTATCGGTTTTATGGTCCATGAATCAAAACTGTGTGAAATCACCATAATTCTCACATATTTCTGCACCGCAAGTAATTCACTGCAAACAATGAACTTAGCGTTGGTGAATTAAGTCACATAGGCATTAAAGCTCTCTTCGAAGAATATGTCTTATATTTGTCTTTCAATAAAATGCATTTTTATACGTAAATTGTATATCTTTTTTCCATAAAAGAATCACAATTAAAGTGAAAACTTGCTATTTTATATAATCCCACACAGAGTCACAACATTTCATATGCATTTACTGTAATGCACCACTCTTTATGATAAATTTGCTGCGTCATATATTATTTGCTGGATTTTTTCTGATTCATGCTCCAATAAAATAAACCATGTCACTGCATTTAAAGAGTAACACTGATTCACTGATAATGCATATACTAAATGTAAGTTTATTACGCATACATACTAATACACGTATATACTTATTAAATACAATTTACAATAAGTTTATCTCAAAATTAATAATATAAAAATGTTTAATAACAATAATAATGACTAGTGACATAATGGTTTACTAAAATGTTGTTTGACGCGCAAAGAAGAATATTTCCACTAAAAAAAGAGCAGAGGATTGTACCACAAATGTTTCTCATTTTATATGAACAACTGATATAGTTTGCTCAATTCACAGGCAAAGATGACATGATACGAAACTCTTTATTCTGAGAGAGCGCTGTAAAAATCCACATTTTTTATAACATTTGACAATGATCCCACTATGTAAAAAAATTAATTGGGCATTTTAGAAATAACTTTTGGGTATTTTAACTTTTAGATATTATTTTTAAATGCTCTGTTCCCAATTAGACCTATATCATATATATACTAACTTAAATATACTTATATACTAATTATAAATAATTAAGAAAATAAAAACATGATTTTTTATAAATTCATGCAACAAAATATATTAATTTATTAACATAAAATATATAATATATTAAATATAATGATGTCATTTTATATATTAGATGTCATTTGTAACAAATAATAGCAAAAAAAATAGTTTCACACAGTTTAATATTATCAGTGTATTTCCGTAAAATTATATTTCGCACTGATTTTGTCATATACTTTTACCGGTATTACTTCTGGCATCCCGCCTTTTCTGTCAAAAATTCCTTCAACTCGCATTGCTACCAACTTAAAATGAGAGATCAGGGAATTCGGTTTGAGGGAAAATGAGAGAGTTTCGTATCATGTCATCTTTGTCACAGGTCAACAAATTAGTAAACAAAAGGTCAATGTCTTACTCTGTATAACTAAATTCTATTAATGGCTTAAGAAATATTCATATGATTCGAAATGTATGGGTATTTCCCTTGTTAAACGGTATATTTATCTTGTATTTTCGAATAATTAAGGAAATTGGTAGTAAATATCTGATAGCGTTTTTAGACAGTAGCTAATTGATCAATTAACCGGCCTCTGCTCAATTGAACGCTTATTAAGGGGGTATTCTGGTGTAGAAGCGTAAATTTAAAATTAAAAATAAAAAAAGCGTAACATTCAAAGAATAAAGAAAAAAATTAAAAACTAAAAACAGTGAAAAATTGAATAAATTATGAGCTGACGGAGTGGGGGCTTTTGAAAAATTTTCACGTGACCGTACCCATGATTTCGACCCTCCTAGCAATCTGAAACCAAAAAAAAAATTATTAATCAAGAATAATGTCGCAATATCCGGAACTAGGGAAAAGAGTGAAAAAAATTTTATAACAAAATGGCGACTGTTTAAAAAAAAATTTTTTTTCGACCACTTTTTTTGACTGTTTTGAATTTTTTAAAAATAGTAAAAATGAAAATTTGGGGATGGGCCTAGTTCCAATTCTAGAAAAGCCAATAAAGAAGAGTCCATAAAAATTTCAAGTAAATCGGTCCAGTAGAACCTGAAAAATCGTGGCTATCGTACCGAAAAACACAGTTTTGAGAAAAACGCGTTTAAAGTTTCGGGTAAACCGGCGAACCAGTTTATGCCAGGTCAGAAAAATGCTTATATCTCCGAAAATAATTTAAATTTTGAAAAATCCTCTCGTATACATACATATTCTTGAATAGTTAAACTTTGAAAATATGAAAAAAAATTTTTTTCGATTTTTTGGAATTTCTAGACCAGAATACCCCCTTAAGATCGATTAATCATACAAAATAAATTCTAAATTTATTTTTAATTCAATTTTAATTGACTTGAAAATCAAATGCAACTCTGCGACAAAAACGTACGATATACATTCTTTGTCTGCGATTGGCTGAACTTGTTGATAAAAATAAAGCTACGGTATACGTTATAACAACTGATCTGTTATTGAGTATCCGGCAATATAAAAGGCAAAAAAGTGTTCCTCAATAAAAATTTTAAGTTGGCTGTCTAAAAACGCTATTTTTTTATTGAATACTAACAACAATTCAATTCTAATAAGTTAAAAATAATAATTAAAAGCTAAATGTTAGAGGAGTTCATTTCCTGATACAGTTGCCTTGCTAAGTCTGAAGGCCTCTTACGTTTTAGACGGTTTTATCGTTCAGCAGTTCCGATGAGTCTGGATGCCTCTTCATTTACATGCTGTATAAGCGTCATTTTGTGAGTCTTTGCAAGTTTGGTAATTTCGTCTACTACTGAATTCACACCAAGACCACGGTGAAGGTCAACAGATCTAACATACCAAGGAGCATTAACTATACTTCTTAGTATGACTTGAGCAACCCCATAGTTGAGCTCCATAGGCCCAAATTGGCTTTAGTAATTGATTATATATAAACAGCTTGATTTCGATTGAAAGCGTGAATCTCCTACCGACTAAATGGTAAAACTTAGCAATTTTTAAATCAAGCTCACCCCTTTTTTCTAAAAACGCTATGACACACGAAATTCTTATTATCAATAGCTTATTTGACTATATCTTTGTAAGACGGCCTTAAGACACTGTAAGTCGTGTACATTGTAGAGAATTATCAACGTCAAAATCAATATTTTTTTCAGATTTGATCTCTTCCGCAGATTTTTGAATACTAGTGTTCGCTGCAACTTTCCAAATATTAGCTGAGTCATTAAATTAATATTTCTCTCGTTTACTAATATCAGATATGAGAAACAGTCGCATGGGTCAGTTGCAAAAGTTAGTCCAAAGGATTGTTTAGAGCCAAGTTTGGTTTCTTTTATATAAAATTTGTTTTTGTTTTCAATAAAGCATCAAAAATATCGGTCATATTTATAAAAGAACCCTCGACATAATAGACATTTATTTATTCAAGAGATATATTTTAAAAAATTAAATTAAGAAAACAATCGGCAACTCTCACTGAGAAAAGTTCATTTATCCCTCTTCACAATAATCGGTAATAAAATTCCACTCATGTAGCTACACTCTAAATAATGTGCTGTTAATTTGAGTTGCATAAGTGTGCCTTGAATATATTATAGTAAACACTCGAGAATAATAATACAAAAGTAATTGACGACATCTGAAATTTTTGAATGACTTATACATGAGGGACCCAAAAGTAGAAATGGAGCAATGACATTATTAATTAGAATTATAATTTCGATTTTTATTCATTTGAATGAAATATAAGGCAATATATGGGATACCGTTCTAGATTATTTCATTCGAAATTCGCATATTTATTAAACTATCGAACTACTTTAATTCAGTTTTCATCTCTTCCGAATCGTCGAGAAATCAATCATCAAGCACTTGTCAAATATAAATACAAACAAAAACAAGAAAGTAAACATCGTTAAATATTTCAATTAAAATTTTGTCGCGCGAAAAAGAAAATTTACAGCTGATGAAGCGTAAATTTCTAGAGCTTCATCAGACACGTACATAATTCTTCAGCGATCGCCATTTATGGTCGCCAGCGCTAAACCAAATTTACCGCGTCCCCATGCATGTACATAATTTGTATATTTTGTATAGTGTGAATTTATATATCCGGGTACAAATCTTCATACCTCATACCCGCTTGTGAACGAACAAGTAAATAGCTTTTAGCGCAGTTCATGGGGCAAACAGCGTCAACGAACCGTTTTGTGCAAATCGTCGCACACTCGTGTATCCATCAAAATTAAGGCAATAAAGTCGTCACTTAATAGTTAGAATTGTTCCGCTGTTGAGTTTTGTTTGGACGGATTAGTTGCGGATCGTTAGGGGAGGGGTTAGTGCTTTAGCTGGTGCAAAGTGAGCAAGCTCGGTATAGAGTGTATACGAAGTGTGCTGAAAAAGTTTGATGACTATTCAATTATTTATGTTGGAAAGTCGAGACAACGCAGATGACAAGCTTTGATCTTGGCTTCTCCAGACATCAACTTTTATGAGGGAAAATCTTGTAGAAGTGGAGAAAATAAAGTTGAGGGAATTCTTTGTGATATTTTTGGATGATCGAATCCCAACAAAATATCCAACCTTGATTTGTTTTGTCTTCATGAGAAGACGGTTAACGTTTTGGGAAAATTTTTCCAATAGTCTTCAAGTTATTGGTCTGAATATTACGCTATCATTGATGAATAAATAGTGAAAATGAAAAAACTTTTTGAGCATACCTCGTATATGTAGTAGCTGCGTGTGCCACCCATGCAAACGCCTCAATTAATACATTCTTAATTTTTATACTCTCGCAACAAAAGTTGCTAAAGAGAGTATTATAGTTTTGTTCACCTAACGGTTGTTTGTAAGTCATAAAACTAAACGAGTTAGATATAGGGTTATATATATCAAAATGATCAGGGTGACGAGACGAGTCAAAATCCGAATGTCTGTCCGTCCGTCCGTCCGTCCGGACGATGAAATGATGAAACTTGAAACACACGTTCCTTGGGACCGTGAGAGGGTTGCTTTCGAAAATGGGCAAAATCGGACCACTACCACGCCCACAAAATGGCGAAAACCGAAAACACATAAAGTGCCATAACTAAGCCATAAATAAAGTTATTAAAGTAAAATTTGGAATAGAGGATCGCACTAGGAAGGGGCATATTTGGATGTATTTTTTTTGGGAAAGTGGGCGTGGCCCCGCCCCCAAATCGGTTATTTGTATATAACTCGCAAACCAATAAAGCTATATAAACCAAACTTTCTGCAGTCAGTTCTCTTACGTACCCCACCACACACCACGAAAATAGTTGAAATCGGATAATAACCACGCCCACCTCCCATACAAAGGTTAGGTTGAAACTTACTAAAAGTGAGTTAACTCAGTAACGAAAAACGCCAGAAACACTAAATTTCACATAAGAAATGGCAGATAGAAGCTGCACTCAGATTTTTTTACAAAATGGAAAATGGGCGTGGCATCGCCCACTTATGGGTCAAAAACCATATCTCAGGAACTACTCGACCAATTTCAATGAAACTTGGTTTGTAATAGTTTTCTTACATCCCAATGATATGTTGTGAAAATAGGCCAAATCGCTTCACAACCACGCCTACTTCATATATACCTGAACTTTGAAGACGATCTGAATCGTTACCTTTACAATATATAAAGGTAGCACTAGTGAAGATATCGATGCAGAACTTTGCACAAATACTACCTTTATAGTGTGGAAGCCCCATTCTAAAAATCGCCGAAATCGGACCATAGGTTTTCAAGGCCCCATGTATCGAACATGAGGACCTCGGTGCTTCTAACCTAATATTAGGGTTTCCAACTTTCAATGGACTTTATACAATATATATGATGAATATGTGGGTCAAATTGTGTATTATATAATATAAATAAAGTTAAATAAATAAATTGCGAGAGTATAAAATGTTCGGTTACACCCGAACTTAACCTTTCCTTACTTGTTTATTTTTATTTTTTACTTTTTGTTGCTTTTTCACACTATTCGTACATTTTCTTAATGAATGTGCACTTGCCTGTAAATATAAGTATGATCATAAGTACATATCTACGTAATATTTCATTTAATCCATTTATCTTACCTTTATTTGCATGTTACTAATGACAGCTGGAATACAGAGTCTTAGAGTTTAGCAAACTTTATATTATCTTTATCACTAAGAGCCTTATGATACGACAAAGGGCTTGGACTCTGTGATAAAGTTCTTAAGCCAGTCCATTCACTTCACTGTTATTCATTTTATGTGTGTCCACCCGGAAGGTACCCGCTTTCAATGGTCCCAAGGTTGTCTCTGCTAAGAGGACAAGGTGAGAATTTTATGAAGCAGTGCGTTCAGAGACGACCAACGTAAAAAGGGAGTCTCTCAACCGACACCTACCACATCAACTTAATGATAACGGGAGGAGAACGTACTCTAAGGCCTGCCAGGGTTTTAACAGGATGGAGACAGTCTCGGCACTTCTAAAGGGTTTCACCCCACCATACGCAAGTGGCGGAATACGTCGACCAACAGCCCAAGTTGCAACCACATCCAAAAAATAGTAAACTTAAATCGGTGTCAATGTCAGGCCCGGGTCCGTAAGGAGTTTTAAAGGCCATGAAGGCCGAAAAGGTCGTAGGTCATTTACCGTTAGTCGACCTACCTTACATCCCCATCTAGATCCTTATACCAGAGTAAAGAATTTGTTCGCCATCAGTATGTTTTCAGAACATCCAAAATGGCCTAAGAACTTGTTTTGATTTCAAACTGCTGAAAAGAATCAGAAATAATTATGTTGAACTCTCCAACCGTTTAAAACTCGAGCATGATTTCGAGATCTTTATAACATTAATACACATTTCTTTATATGACAATAGATTCTCATTGTAATAATATTCTAGATCATATAGAAAATTGACTGCCGAGAGAAAGCGAATGACCAACTACGTTATAGTCACTGCCCACATTTTTTTTAGCCTGTTTTATAAAATGGTTCTCCAATATAAGCTTTAAACCTTGTAAATTCTTGAATCTTTATAAATTTATACTACAAACTATTTTTATACTTAATACATATAATGAACATTGACACCATAGCTTTATAAAAATATTATTTATATAATATATATTATGATTTGTTCAGCAAAACTTCATACATTTTGTAAATATTAACATTTCGTGACTTTTCCCAAAATTGAAAATTCGCTGGAAATAAACGAAAGAACTATTTTCAGATAGTGAATTCTTACAAAGCACTGTTGTACATATATACATATATGTACTTTCATTGCTGACTCGTATTTTACTATTTATTTACTTTTTCAGTTTTATCTATTTTTTTCATCCAAAAGACATGTTTATACGCATGCGCAACTTCAGACAACTTAATCAGCGAATACCTACATGTTCACTGAACACTGTCAGTAATTTTAAAGGAAAGTTAAAAGACAAATAAGTAAATAAATATTGAAATTCATAAAGTTCAACACACTTTGCAATGAAAATGAAAAAACATTTTTATGAGCATTAGGGATGCTCGTTTATATTCAAATATTTACAAAGATCTTAAGGGGATAGGTAGGTTTCAGAGGCTAAAAACACGGGTATTTTTACACACATTTGTTTTAATTATACAATCAAAATCAAAAGACTGTAGACACCAGTTTTGTTATAACTGAATTTAGGATAAGAAAAGCGTGTAAGTACTTTCCCAGTAGTGTCAGCACTATTGTGATATACCACCAAAATGTCCACAAGATTTACGAAATCAGTACTACTCTGGTAGTCCTTACTCTCTGTAGTGTCAGCACTATTGTGATATACCTTACTCTCTGTAGTGTCAGCACTATTGTGATATACCTTACTCTCTGTAGTGTCAGCACTATTGTGATATACCTTACTCTCTGTAGTGTCAGCACTATTGTGATATTCCTTACTCTCTGTAGTGTCAGCACTATTGTGATATACCTTACTCTCTGTAGTGTCAGCACTATTGTGATATACCTTACTCTCTGTAGTGTCAGCACTATTTTGGTATACCAAAACGTCCACAAGATTTACGAAATCAGTACTACTATGACTATGATCAGTACTACTCTGGTAGTCCTTACTCTCTGTAGTGTCAGCACTATTGTGATATTCCTTACTCTCTGTAGTGTCAGCACTATTTTGGTATACCAAAACGTCCACAAGATTTACGAAATCAGTACTACTATGACTATGATCAGTACTACTCTGGTAGTCCTTACTCTCTGTAGTGTCAGCACTATTGTGATATACCTTACTCTCTGTAGTGTCAGCACTATTGTGATATTCCTTACTCTCTGTAGTGTCAGCACTATTGTGATATACCTTACTCTCTGTAGTGTCAGCACTATTGTGATATACCTTACTCTCTGTAGTGTCAGCACTATTTTGGTATACCAAAACGTCCACAAGATTTACGAAATCAGTACTACTATGACTATGATCAGTACTATTGTGATATTCCTTACTCTCTGTAGTGTCAGCACTATTGTGATATACCTTACTCTCTGTAGTGTCAGCACTATTTTGGTATACCAAAACGTCCACAAGATTTACGAAATCAGTACTACTATGACTATGATCAGTACTACTCTGGTAGTCCTTACTCTCTGTAGTGTCAGCACTATTGTGATATACCTTACTCTCTGTAGTGTCAGCACTATTGTGATATACCTTACTCTCTGTAGTGTCAGCACTATTGTGATATACCTTACTCTCTGTAGTGTCAGCACTATTGTGATATACCTTACTCTCTGTAGTGTCAGCACTATTGTGATATACTAAAACGTCTACAAGATTTACGAAATCAGTACTACTATGACTATGATCAGTACTACTCTGGTAGTCCTTACTCTCTGTAGTGTCAGCACTATTGTGATATACCTTACTCTCTGTAGTGTCAGCACTATTGTGATATACCTTACTCTCTGTAGTGTCAGCACTATAGTGATATACCTTACTCTCTGTAGTGTCAGCACTATTTTGGTATACCAAAACGTCCACAAGATTTACGAAATCAGTACTACTATGACTATGATCAGTACTACTCTGGTAGTCCTTACTCTCTGTAGTGTCAGCACTATTGTGATATACCTTACTCTCTGTAGTGTCAGCACTATTGTGATATACCTTACTCTCTGTAGTGTCAGCACTATTGTGATATACCTTACTCTCTGTAGTGTCAGCACTATAGTGATATACCTTACTCTCTGTAGTGTCAGCACTATTTTGGTATACCAAAACGTCCACAAGATTTACGAAATCAGTACTACTATGACTATGATCAGTACTACTCTGGTAGTCCTTACTCTCTGTAGTGTCAGCACTATTGTGATATACCTTACTCTCTGTAGTGTCAGCACTATTGTGATATACCTTACTCTCTGTAGTGTCAGCACTATTGTGATATTCCTTACTCTCTGTAGTGTCAGCACTATTTTGGTATACTATAACGTCCACAAGATTTACGAAATCAGTACTACTATGACTATGATCTGTACTACTCTGGTAGTCCTTACTCTCTGTAGTGTCAGCACTATTGTGATATACCTTACTCTCTGTAGTGTCAGCACTATTGTGATATTCCTTACTCTCTGTAGTGTCAGCACTATTTTGGTATACTATAACGTCCACAAGATTTACGAAATCAGTACTACTATGACTATGATCTGTACTACTCTGGTAGTCCTTACTCTCTGTAGTGTCAGCACTATTTTGGTATACTATAACCTCCACAAGAAAACATTGAATTAGTCAACTATCGATAGTTTTGCAACTCTATGGATGAAATAATATGCTTATTAAAGGAGGATATCCATTGAGGATAATTTTAGATTTTTTTCTCAAAAAGTATACACAAATATGATTTTTAACCCTCATTTTGAAACCCACCCCTAAAGCTAGGTTAGTTCAGGTTAAGTGTCTGTCAATCGACGCACCTAGGCCTTTGGGAGGACCATTGTGACACCACCTGGACTGGGATCCCCTCACACTATTAAGCCATCTTTGAACCGTCCTGTGGTCTTGATAAAGTGAAATAATTCACATAATTTGATATTTGCAACTTCGCCCACATCATCTATGAAACCGCGTCCAATAGTTGCGATTATTTTCCTATACAGAGCCTTACATCCGCATATAAGGTGTGTTATCGTTTCTTATTCTTCTACTTCTTGGCAGCTTCTGCCAAGGTATTCTGAAAGGTATCCCAAGTCTGCTAACGTGACTCTCAATCGCCTACTAGGGTTCTTATGTCATTCCTCTTAAATTATATATAATTTTATTCGCATAACGTTTGTTTGTAAGTCATAAAATTAAACGAGAGAGATATAGGGTTATATATATCAAAATGATCAGGTTGACGAGACGAGTAGAAATCTGGATGTCTGTCTGTCCCTCCGTCTGTTCAACGGATAACTTGAGTAAAAATTGAGATATCTTAACTCGAAATGGGCGAAATCGGACCATTGCCACGCCCACAAAATGGCGAACACCAAAAACACATAAACATAACTAAGCTAAAAATATAGTTATAAAAGTAAAATTTTAAACAAAGGATCGCACTAGGAAGGGTCATATTTGGATGTAATTTTTTTGGGGAAGTGGGTGTGGCCCCGCCCACAAATCGGTTATTTGCATATATCTAGCAAACCAATGAAGCTATATAAACCAAACTTTCTGCAGTCGGTTCCCTTACGTACACCGCCACACACGATGAAAATAATAAAATCGGATAATAACCACGGCCACATCCCATACAAAGGTTAGATTGAAAATTACTAAAAGTGCGTTAACTCACTAACGAAAAACGCCAGAAACACTAAATTTTACAGAAGAAATTTCAGAAGGAAGATGCACTCAGATTTTTTTACAAAATGGAAAATGGGCAATGCATCGCCCACTTATGCGTCAAAAACCATATCTCAGAAAGTACCGGAGCGGTATATAATATTTTCTTGACACCCTGATAACATGGGCGAAATCGTAAGCCCCGTTATGCCGAATTTATGGGTAATTTTGTGTGTTATCTTAAGAAAATTTCTTCAATAAATTGCGAGAGTATAAAATGTTGCACCCGAACTTAGCCTTTCCTTACTTGTTCTTATTAAAATTTTAATTTTTTTTTTTGTTTTTTCATTAACACTTGTCTAAAGAATATTTATGGGTTCAAGTAGATGATCTCTTTGTGGTCATGCGCAGAAACCTAACATTGATATTGATGTGATCCGTTGTGAAAAAATAGTTGCAAAAGAAAAAAATATCTAACGGAAGTAATTGATATTCGAAATGTCGTAAGCTTGCCGAGAGATTTCAAAGCTTAGCAAAATTATTTCAAACTTAATCTTCCATTTAGTAGTCAAAGCGGGGTTTCCAGGAACTTTTATTTATTTAAAATATACATGACTAATTAAAGTCTGTGATAATAACTAAATTAATGTTAGATCCATTAGAAATGATAATGTTCATCAAATCGTGAACCAATTCTTTAGAAACTCTTTGAAACAAAATATGCTCTTGCAGCTAGAAAATTAAGCACTAAATTTCAATTATAAAAATGAAATTATTTTGGTGGATCAACCTATGGTTGTCAAATATCTCAATGCGGCTATGTATAAAGCGCTACAGAGCTCGTATCTGGCAATACTAATGTCTTTGAAAGGTCTTGATATAACCTAGAAAACTACGCTATGCATGATTAGTTTGGATATTGCGTTCAACAGTTATAGATGTGTAAACATGGAGTTCACTAACTCTTAAATCTGCTCTATTTTAAAGATTTCCTTCATTAAAGGCAAATCCGCTAGAGAAACGTTCTGTGAGATTAATTGTGTTTGGAGGGCTGGACTCTATCACTACGAACTGTGGAGGAATGGTTTCGACGATTCAGAGCGGGTGAAAACGACACCCTGGATAAGCCAGCCGGCGGAAGACCTGTGACGACGAATATCGATCAAATCATGGAAAACATTGAGCTGTGTGTTTGGTGGGATTGGAAGAGAATCATCCACTATGAGCTGCTCCCATATGGCTAG
Organism: Zeugodacus tau; assembly: GCA_031772095.1. Lineage (NCBI taxonomy): Eukaryota > Metazoa > Arthropoda > Insecta > Diptera > Tephritidae > Zeugodacus > Zeugodacus tau. The sequence continues at coordinate 48,321,614 of CM062650.1, forward strand.
ACGATTAATTCTACTATCTACTGCGAAAAACTGGACCGCTTGAAGCAGGCGATCGACCAAAAGCGTCCAGAATTGGCCACCAGGAAGAGTGTAGTGTTCCACCAGGACAACGCCAGACTACACACTTCGTTGATGACTCGCCAGAAGCTACGTGAGCTCGGAAGGGACGTTTTATCGCATCCATTTCCACCTGTTCCTGTCCATGGCGAACGCCCTTGGTGTAAAGTTGAACTCAAAAGAGGCTTGTGAAAAGTGGCTGTTCGAGTTCTTCGCAAATAAGAAGGGGGTATTATGAAGTTGCATATTTGAACCAAATTCGATCACTGTAGCACTTTTTATAAAGCATTGGATAAAGAGCAAAAAACGGAAGGGAGATATTTGTCAACCTAATATATTATCAATATTTTAATTTTCAATTTAGAACATCCCTAACGCCACATAAATCATTAAATGTTTACTTAAAAACTTTGTTTACTTTACTAAAAGAATAAAACATATAAATGCAGCCCAAAAATAAAAGAAAAAAACCGGCACACAAATTAAAAAGTCATAAAGATAAATAAACACAAAAAAGTCAAAATTTTTAACATATTCTTCTCTTTTCTACAACTACTTATCGCAACACGTGGACACCTACAAATGTCATAAGGAGAACGTCGTCGCCCAGTGCTCGGCGATACGACTCCACGTTATTGGATTGGATTATGAATTTCGATATGGATTACGTGCCGTCGCCAGGAAGATGAAACGCCAAGTCAACATGACCGCAAGCAAATAAACACACAACGAGACTTCAGTCATATGTACTATATATGTGAGTACACAAACACACAAACAATCAAATATTTCAATTTCTAAAATACTTTCAATGAATATATAATCAGCTGTATTGAGATATATTTGTGTAAGTGTACACTTGCTAGGTGATACCAATATGTTTGAGGAGCACTCTCTCTACTCTTCTCCTTCTGCACTTGGTTTCTTGATAGTATGAGTATGAGATGCAAAGATCAGATATCACATTGTGATGCATTGCCGCACGTTGTGGCGAGATAAAATCGCATATCTACACACATTTGCGTTTGCTTTTGCTTTTGTATTTGTAGCGCTTTGCTCGCGCTGCCCGCACCCATTTTTATACTCTCGCAACAAATGTTGCTAAAGAGAGTATTATAGTTTTGTTCACATAACGGTTGTTTGTAACACCCAAAACTAAACGAGTTGGATATAGGGTTATATATACCAAAGTGATCAGGGTGAAGAGTGGAGTTCAAATCCGAATGTCTGTCTGTCCGTCCGTCCGTCCGTCTGTGCAAGCTGTAACTTGAGTAAAAATTAAGATATCTTGATGAAACTTGGCACACTTATTTCTTGGCACCATAGGAAGATTGCTTTCGAAAATGAGCAAAATCGGACCACTGCCACGCCCACAAAATGGCGAAAACCGAAAACACATAAAGTGCCATAACTAAGCCATAAATAAAGCTATGGAAATAAAATTTGGTACGAAGGATCGTACTATGAAGGGGCATATTTGGATGTAATTTTTTTGGGGAGGTGGGCGTGGCCCCGCCCCCTACTAAGTTTTTTGTACATATCTCGCAAACCAATAGAGCTATATAAACCAAACTTTCTGCAGTCGTTTTTTTTTAGTCATTTCCTAATACAGTCCAAAAATGAAAGAAATCGGATCATAACCACGCCCACCTCCCATACAAAAGTTAGGTTGAAAATTACTAAAAGTGGGTTAACTCATTAACAAACAAGTAAGGAAGGGCTAAGTTCGGGTGTAACCGAACATTTTATACTCTCGCAATTTATTGATGTACAATTCGACCCATATATTGGGTATAAAGTTCAATGGAATAACGAAAATCATCATAAATAGTATATGGGGACTGAGGTAATTCCTAAACCGATTTCACTCGTTTTCACCACCAAGATACAATGTATCGAAGACTATACACTCACTTAATTTAATATTACTTATAATTAGGTATATGGGATCTGGGGGAAGTTATGACCCGATTTTTAGCATTTCAGGTACAGAGAGAAACTGTTATAAGAAAAAAATTCGGAGGGAATGAATTACATTAAAATATCTGAGCGATTTACCTAAGTATATTTTCGGGGAAAAATTGCCCTTAGGCACTGAGTTCTTCATGTTCGATATCAGGGGCCTTGAAAAGTCTTGGTTCGATTTTGACAATTTTTTCACAAGTGATGCAACAGATCATATACAGTGTTTGTGTAAAGTTTTATTTCGCTATCTTCATTGGTTCCTAATGTATATATTATAAAGTGAAGGAATAAGATGGAATTCAAAAATGAGTTATATGGAAAGTTGTCGTGGTTGTGAACCAATTACGTCCATTTTTCACACGTGTCATCAGGGTGTCAAGAAAATATTATATACCGAATTTCATTGAAATCGGTCGAGTAGTTCCTGAGATATGGTTTTTGACCCATAAGTGGGCGACGCCACGCCCATTTTCCATTTTGTAAAAAAATCTCAGTGCCACTTCCTTCTGCCATTTCTTATGTAAAATTTGGTGTTTCTGTCGTTTTTCGTTAGTGAGTTAACCCACTTTTAGTAATTTTCAACCTAACCTTTGTATGGGAGGTGGGCGTGGTTATTATCCGATGTCTTTCATTTTTGGACTGTATTAGGAAATGGCTAAAATAAACGACTGCAGAAAGTTTGGTTTATATAGCTCTATTGGTTTGCGAGTTATATACAAAACACCTATTTGGGGGCGGGGTCACGCCCACTTTTCCAAAAAAATTACATCCAATTGTGCCCTTCCCTAATGGGATCCTATGTTCCAAATTTCATTTTCATAACTTTATTTATGGCTTAGTTATGACACTGTATAGGTTTTCGGTTTACGCCATTTTGTGGGCGTGGCAGTGGACCGATTTTGCCCATTTTCGAAAGCAACCTCCTCAGGGTGCCAAGGAACATATGTTCCAAGTTTCATTAAGATATCTTAATTTTTACTCAAGTTATCGCTTGCACGGACAGACGGACGGACAGACATCCGGATTTCAAATCCACTCGTCATCCTGATCATTTATGTATATATAACCCCATATCTAACTCTTATATTTCTTGGTGACACAAACAACCGTTAGGTGAACAAAACTATTATACTCTGTGCAACAGGTTGCGAGAGTATAAAAACGTCAGAAACACTAAATTTCACATAAGAAATGGCAGATGAAAGCTACACTCAGATTTTTTTACAAAATGGAAAATGGGCGTGGCGTCGCCCACTTATGGGTCAAAAACCATATCTCAGGAACTACTCGACCGATTTCAATGAAACTTGGTTTGTAATAGTTTCCTTACATCCCAATGATATGTTGTGAAAATAGGCCAAATCGCTTCATAATCACGCCTACTTCCTATATACCAGAACTTTGAAGTCGAGCCGAATAGTTTACTTTACAATATATACTAGTAAGTAAGTACTAGTGAAGATATCGGTGCAGCAAATACTATGTTAATAGGGTGGCCCATTCTAAAAATCTCCGAAATCGGACCATAGGTTTTTAAGGCCCCATATAACGAGAACGAGGACCTCGGTGCTTCTAACCTAATATTATGGTTTCCAACTTTCAATGGACTTTATACAATATATATGACGAATATGTGGGTCAAATTGTGTATTATATAATATAAATAAAGTTAAATAAATAAATTGCGAGAGTATAAAATGTTCGGTTACACCCGAACTTAGCCCTTCCTTACTTGTTTTTAATATTTTTGATATTTATTATTGTTGTCTGTTTTTTTTTATTTTGACAGAATGAGTGACGGCGCATGCTTTATGCCGCCAATGTTGCAACATTTATTTGTTTTTGTTTGCTTTTGTCGGGTTTTTGTCTATATTGGAGATAACGCTCTGAATGCACTAATTTGCTGCAATGCGTGCTTAGGCACATGCGATACAAAAGTAAACAAAATATTTGATTACACAATGCACATGAGGACTTCCATCAAAGCTATTATAGTACCAATTCAGCATATGGGTAGGAAATTGGTGGGTAAAAAATGTTTTCTGATAAAAAGTGATTTTGATTGTTTGGAGCTCAGCGATTAATTTCATTCAATTTTATATCAATATACCACATCTAAATTGATCACTATCAAGCTGCTGCTGAATAACTGAATTCAAATTTTCACCAAAGACCTTAGTGTGAAGTCCGTCTTTACAACTTAAACACACAATTTTTAAAGAGTCTCTTCTACTGCCTGTCTATTTTTGTATGTAAAGTGCTTACACTCTTCTTCTTTAGTTAAATTTCGGGGTAAGGAAGAGGACTGGGGTTTTCAAAAATATTTCATAATTAAGCTGATCACATGGGGTATTCACCCATATATATATTCAGATTTGAAATTCGGCAATTCTGGTATTCAGTGAAGCTCGATTTAAGAGAAATCGAATTTTAACGCTGTTGAATAGCTGAATTCCAAATTTGTTATTGATATGGTAGCTAGGGGAAGTTATGACCCGATTATAACCATTTTTTGTACAGAGACACACTATTAGAAGAAAAAGATTCTGTTTGAATTAAATTAAAATATCTGAGAGATTTAACGATATTTTCGGTGAAAAATTATCCGAAGGCACCGAGTTCTTCATGTTCGATATCCGGGGTCTTGAAAAGTCATAGTCCGATTTCGACAGTTTTTCATAAGTGATGCCAGAGATGCTATGCACTATTTGTTTTTTTTTTATAAAGTTTTATTCCGCTACCTTTATTAGTTCCTTAGCTATATATTATAAAGTGATGGAATAAAATGGAGTTCAAAATTGAGTTACGTGGGAAGTTGTCGTGGTTGTGAACGGATTTCATTCCATTCCATTTTCCACACGTGTCATCAGGGTGTCAAGAAAATATTATATACCGAATTTCATTCGAATCGGTCGAGTAGTTCCTGAGATATGGCGACGCCACACCCATTTTCCATTTTGTAAAAAAATCTGAGTGCAGCTCTCCTCTGCCATTGCTTCTGTAAAATTTTAGTATTTCTAACGTCTTTCGTTAGTGAGTTAACTCATTTTTAGTAATTTTCAACAAAATAGTGTGGCAGTGGTCCCAAGGAAAATGTGTACCAAGTTTCGTTGAAACATTTTAATTTTTACTCAAGTTATCCGTTGCACGAACGGACAGACAGACATCCGGATTTCAACTCGTTTCGTCATCCTGATTATTCTGTGCATATTTTTGTTCGATAATTTCATAATAAATGTGAAATGAAGCTTCGCACACAATTCTAAGATTTCTGCTAAAGGGATTGTTTCTTAACTTGAATAAGTTGGTTGGCAACACTGTATTTATTATGTTTATACTCATTGCATAAATAGCTTACCTTTTTTCCAAAACATGTTTTCTTTGTACCATTTAAAGTTCTAATATGAACTGTGCAACCTGGCAACCCTATAGTTTTTATACTCATATTCTATTGGTTTATAGATACAATAGTAACAACAACTAAAAATTGCCTGCCATTTCACCTTTGAATAGAAAAAAGGTTCGTAGACCTCAGAGAGGGCAATTGGGGTTAGTAAAGCGCCGCTTTCCTTCAATTTGATAATTTCCCAAATATTGATTTTATTTATTTAAATTTTTTTTGTTTTTCTTGTAATATGCTTGTTTACACCTTTTCATTGCAGAGAGCCACGGGCGGCGCTACCATTCGCTGAACTCATCCATTTATTTTATTCACCGTTCACACGCGAAAATGGATTAGAAATTTGCTTTTTGCACCCAGTGAAGTGGAGAGCTCAATAGGAAAACTAGAGCAGTTATGTACGTATGTGTTGTTGTTGTATTTATTGTAAATTTAAATTAGTAAATATCATTTTGTTCGCTGGGGTCTGTTGACAACACACCAGGTTACGACACCTGTTTTGTGGGCGCTTCGGAAGTGGTGTGTTTTTACTGCCAAGAGCAGTACGACTTCCTGCCCCAGCCATTTTGCTTCAGCTGTTCATTGCGCATTTCTGTGCTGCCCTTATACATTGTAAATTAACGCCAGATATTGTGTAAAATGCAAAAAAATGCATATAAAAGCTGCAAATAAAAAATATGAAAATTTTCAATAAAAAAATTGTTTTATTGAAAAAGTAAGGTAGCAACGCAAAGCTTTATTGGCGGTAGTAAGTATAAACAACATTTTTTTAAACTAATTTGCTGAAATACATACATTTTGGTGGATATTTCCCTAAAAATACAAGATTTGAAATACATTTTTAATTTTAAAAAATTACTGGTAACACCTACATTACGGTTTCTTAGATAGGATTGTAGCACATGCGATTCTGCAGATTTCGAAATTTTTAGATTTTCCCTAGGACCAGCGGTTCAAAAGTTATTCGCATTTTTGTGTTTCGCAGCTACCTACTGCCTGCTCCTGGTCGCCTGGTAGAAATCCTGGATTTTCGCAAAAATTTGAAATGCACTTTTAGGGCAGCGGCGCCGGCAGAGCCCCGGAACTGCGCGCAGGTGTTGCATATGCAAAGGGGCATATGTGGCAACCGGAAGGCGGATATGGTGGGACCGGAAGTTGCCCCGGCCGGAAACCGGAAACGTAAATTAACGGTTCCTACTTCCGGGTGCGAAGTGAACCGGAAGTGAAAAACCGGAACCGGAAATGTGCGACCGGAAGTGCCACCTCATAACCGGAAGTAGCTCCCATTTCCGGTTATGAGGTGGCACTTCCGGTATTCTACTTCCGGTTGCGATGCGAACCGGAAATGAAAAACCGGAACCGGAAATGAAAAACCGGAACCGGAAATGTGTCACCGGAAGTGCCACCTCATAACCGGAAATGGGAGCTGCTTCCGGTTATGAGGTGGCACTTCCGGTCGCCCATTTCCGGTTCCGGTTTTCCACTTCCGGTTCACTTCGCACCCGGAAGTAGGGACCGTTAATTTACGTTTCCGGTTTCCGGCCGGCGACAACTTCCGGTCCCGCCATATCCGCCATCCGGTTGCCACATATGCCCCTTTGTATATGCAACACCTGCGCGTAGTTCCGGGGCTCTGCCGGCGCCGCAGCCATAAAAATGCATTTCAATTTGCAGCGAAAATCCAGGATTTCTACCAGGCGACCAGGAGCAGGCAGTAGGTAGCTGCGAAACACAAAAATGCGAATAACTTTTGAACCGCTGGTCCTAGGGAAAATCTAAAAATTTCGAAATCTGCAGAATCGCATGCGCTACAATCCTATCTAAGAAACTGTAATGTAGATGTTACCAATGATTTTTAAAAATTAAAAATGTATTGCAAATTGCGTGTTTTTTACAAAATGCTTGTTAAAATGACCTTTTCTTTTACGTTAGGGTCTTGAAATTTGATGAGGCAACATTTCCAAGTATTCTACATTTATTCCATAGCAAAAATTTTCAAATTTGCCCCAAAATTTTAATAAATATGCAGTATTTAGTATACAGTTTGCATACCAACTTACCAGCACACTGCAGCGTTTTCTCAATCCAGAGTCTAAAGAGTAGAGCAGGAGTAGCTTTAAGCTTTTATTGTACGCTAAAATTATCGTCAAATGTTTTTTTGTTTTCAGAAAATTCTTTAAATAATTACGCATTTGTTTAGTATTGAAATTCAGTTGTTCTTCTTTATTCAAATGTTCGTCTTTCATAATAATTAACTTAATTATTATCTAAAAAAAATATATATATATGTATGTGTATATATAAAATGTATTTATTATCGTGCTACTAACAAAAAAATAGCATAACTCAAAACTGCTTACTACACAGTGTAGTTGGCATGCTGCACACACATTTTTTGTTATATATCAACGCCTTTTATACATTCTTATACAGCTATATATAGATTTACCGTTATTGCTTCTGAGTCTTTATTTTTATATGTATATATTTAATTTAAATGTCAAATAATTAAAATTATTACTAAAAAAAGTAGCATAATATTTTTAAAAGTAAATACATATATATATATATTATTTTAAAAGCGCTTACGGACTAATTACGGAAAAAAATCATATTTTTCTGTGCTTACATCATAATTTAGTATGTATGAGAAATTTCTATAAAAAAATAATAATTCAAATCGCTTTTTTATAAAAAAAAATATTAAAAAAAATCAAAAAATTGCGCTAAAATTAAATATGAAACTATTTTCGTTTTTTTTTTGCTTTAAATTATAAAAAAGGATTTTGTAAATATAATCGCTTACATTTACGAAAAATAATTTCAAAATAAAAAAATAAAAAATTTTAAATAAAAAAATTTTAGATAAAATTAAAAAAATTAAAATTTCAAAAAAAAAATAAAATTTTAAATAAAAAAAGTTTTCAAAACAAAAAAATTTTAAAATAAAATAATTAAATTAATTTTAATGTAAATAATTTTCAATAAGCAGTTTTTGTTGTTGGTTTGTTTGTTGGTAGAAGCAGTATGCGTTTCTTCGTCAAAGTATTCGTCTCCTCACTGTTCTCTTTACTTTGCTTAGTAGTTTGATTTTTGTTTTTATATAGAATTGTTGTTATGTTGATGATTACTATCATGTATGTGTGTGTGTGTGTGTGTTTGCAAATGTCTTTATAAGCATTGTAACTGTCCTCACTCTAACCACTCGCCACAGTGGCGTGTGTTAATCGCTAGCAGTATCAGTAATAGATAATATTATAAATTTCTTAATCAATGATCACAACTCTTATTTTAATATGTATGTATATATGTATAAAAGAAAAAAATTGAATGCTTCATTTAGTATTTTCAATTTTTTTGTTTATATTTTTATATTTATTTCTTTCCTTTTTTTGTAATTGTATATGAAAATGTCTAGTTTTTAGTGCTTTCCTCTTCGTACTCTCTCTCTCATTAGCAAAAAACTAATAGATTTGAAATTCTTCTTAAGCTACTCAACTCCTGTATAAAAAACGTTTTTAATATTTTTTTTTTTAATTAAAAAAATCGTTTTTTGTTTTTGTTTTTTAGAATGTTAACTTTACGCATTTCGATTTGTAGGCATTTTGCTTTAAATGGAGTGTTTTTGTTGTATTTGTAATTTTTTACTTTCTTTCGATATTTTGTAGACTTTGCGTTTTTTTCTTGTTTCTCCCATTTTCAGTTACCGCTATGTTGTTTATGTATAATTATTGCTTAACCGTTAAAACATCTGTATACATACATACTAGAGGTGTAAAATATGTAAAATTCGCGTCTTTTTTATCGAAATTAATTTTTATTTTATTTTATTCTATTTTGTTTTAGGCATGTCACAGCTGATCTCTACACCACCTACACTACAAAGCTTTTACAAGCCGGTAGGCAGTGTGTAGTGTCACGCTGTGACATACGCTAATGTGGCTGTAACGCAAAGGAATCTCATCTCAAGTCTGTTTGTCTGTGTCTGTTTGTGTTTGTGTATACAAATGACTGAGCGGTGTATAAGTCTGTGTTCGTGTCTTTCGTGTAAAAACTATTTAATTTTTTACTTTTTATGTGCGTTCTGTATATTTGTGTGTGTGTCGTTCTCTTGCAATTGCTTACAGATATGTATGTGTGTTGCTTGTAGATTTTGTATATGGTGCTGGAGGATGTTGAAGCATCTTAGTTTAGTATTCAGTGGCACTCACGTTGCTATTCGCACAAAAGAAGGGGCTGTAATGAGAGAGAAAAATAAATAAATAATTAAAACTTATTATAGCTTCAGAGTATTCTCTAAAATATTTAAAAATTTTCAAAAAAAAATTTATAATTTGTAGAAATTTTCGAATAAAAATTGAAATTTTCGAGAAAAATATTTAAAATTTTTAAATTAATAATTTTAATTTTCGAGAAATAAATTTTAAAGTTTTGAAAACAAAATATTTTAGATTTTATTAAAATATTTAAAATTTTCGAAAAAAAATTTAAATTTCTAGAAATATTCAAATAAAAATTGAAATTTAAAAAAAAAATTATTAAAATTAAAAAAAAATAATTTAAAATTTCAGAAAAAAATTTATAATTTGTAGAAATATTCAAATAAAAATTGAAATTTTAAAGAAAAATATTTAAAATTTTCAAAAAAAATAATTTAAAATTTTCGACTAAAATCTTTTAATTTAAATTAATTTTAATTTTCGAGAAATAAATTCTTAATTTCTGAAAAGAAAATATTTTAGATTTTTTAAAAATACATATTTAAAATTTCCGATATAAAAATTTATAAATTTGAAGAAATTTTCGAAAAAAAATTGAAATTTTCGAGAAAAATATTTAAAAATAAAAAAAAATTTAATTTATAAAAATTAATTTTAAATTTCGAATAATAAATTCTAAATTTTTAAAAACAAAATATTTTAGATTTTTTAAAAATATTTAAAATTTCCGAAAAAAATAATTTATAATTAGTAGAAATTTTCGAATAAAATTTTTAAATTAAAAAAATTAATTTTAATTTTCCAAAGATAAATTCTAAATTTTTGAAAACAAAATATTTTAGATTTTTTCAAATATTTAAAATTTTAGAAAAAAAATTTATAGTTTAATTTCAAATAAAAATTGAAATTTTAAAGAAAAATATTTAAAATTTTCAAAAAAAATAATTTAAAATTTTCGACTAAAATCTTTTAATTTAAATTAATTTTAATTTTCGAGAAATAAATTCTTAATTTTTAAAAACAAAATATTTTAGATTTTTTTTAAATATTTAAAATTTCCGAAAAAAATAATGTATAATTAGTAGAAATTTTAGAATAAATAATTTCGAAGTAAAAATTTATAAATTTGTAGATATTTTCGAAAAAAAATTGAAATTTTCGAGAAAAATAATTAAAATTTTCAAAAAAAAAAATTTAATTTATAAAAATTAATTTTAATTTTCGAAAAATAAATTCTAAATTTTCGAAAACAAAATAATTTAGATTTTTTTCAAATATTTAAAATTTCCGAAAAAAATAATGTATAATTAGTAGAAATTTTAGAATAAAATTTTTAAATTAAAAAAATTTATTTTAATTTTCCAAAAATAAATTCTAAATTTTTGAAAACAAAATATTTTAGATTTTTTTCAAATATTTATAATTTCCGAAAAAATATATAAAATTTCCAAAAAAAAAATTTTTAATTTTCGAATTTATAAAAATTAATTTTAATTTTCGAAAAAATTTAAATGATTTTTTTTTCTAAAAATTTGCGCAAAACTATTTTATTTATTAAATATTTCATTACTTAAAGTAACGGGTGATTTTTTTGAGGTTAGGATTTTCATGCATTAGTATTTGACAGATCACGTGGGATTTCAGACATGGTGTCAAAGAGAAAGATGCTCAGTATGCTTTGACATTTCATCATGAATAGACTTACTAACGAGCAACGCTTGCAAATCATTGAATTTTATTACCAAAATCAGTGTTCGGTTCGAAATTTTTTTATCGACAAATTTTGTTCAGCGATGAGGCTCATTTCTGGTTGAATGGCTACGTAAATAAGCAAAATTGCCGCATTTGGGGTGAAGAGCAACCAGAAGCCGTTCAAGAACTGCCCATGCATCCCGAAAAATGCACTGTTTGGTGTGGTTTGTACGCTGGTGGAATCATTGGACCGTATTTTTTCAAAGATGCTGTTGGACGCAACGTTACGGTGAATGGCGATCGCTATCGTTCGATGCTAACAAACTTTTTGTTGCCAAAAATGGAAGAACTGAACTTGGTTGACATGTGGTTTCAACAAGATGGCGCTACATGCCACACAGCTCGCGATTCTATGGCCATTTTGAGGGAAAACTTCGGAGAACAATTCATCTCAAGAAATGGACCCGTAAGTTGGCCACCAAGATCATGCGATTTAACGCCTTTAGACTATTTTTTGTGGGGCTACGTCAAGTCTAAAGTCTACAGAAATAAGCCAGCAACTATTCCAGCTTTGGAAGACAACATTTCCGAAGAAATTCGGGCTATTCCGGCCGAAATGCTCGAAAAAGTTGCCCAAAATTGGACTTTCCGAATGGACCACCTAAGACGCAGCCGCGGTCAACATTTAAATGAAATTATCTTCAAAAAGTAAATGTCATGAACCAATCTAACGTTTCAAATAAAGAACCGATGAGATTTTGCAAATTTTATGCGTTTTTTTTTTAAAAAAAGTTATCAAGCTCTTAAAAAATCACCCTTTATTAAAGCCAGTATATTGCTAAGCCATTCATTAATTAACGCCTATTATAATTATTTAAGCTCAAATATCTTACAGTTTGTGGTCGTGCTTGACCTATTGAAAGTGCGTTATGAAATTCTCAAAAATTCTCAATTCACCCATTAAGCTCAGTATTTGAATATAAACAAAATATTTCACAGCAGATCTGTTTTTTATTTGGATAGCTTACAATTACTGTCGCGCTTAAGTGTAGAATTATGTGGCGCCTACAAAATCGAGAACGCCAATTGGGGCGCTAATAAATATGTAAGCGTTGAATTCAAGAGTAGAACGTACATATTATTTATTGTTGTATATATTAATTATTTACATATATGTACATATTTACATTTTTATATTCAGTTATACTGCAATTATCTATTTGTTAATATTTTTCTTTATTATATAGTGCATTGTTTTAATTTTTCTACGCTGCTGAATAGCTGAATTCCAATTTTGTACCAAAATGAGTATAGCGCATGCGTGAGACTAAAATACAAATTTTTTTAAAACTTTCTTCCACCATTCTTTCCCCTTAAATTTCAACAAACTTCCTACTCCTTATTTCTAGGTACTTGGTAGAATGCCAAAAATTTGTTTCAAATGCTGAAGCGCAAATCAGCAAAATTAGTCTTTGTAGCAAGTAAATTACATTCTACCAGGCACACAGAAGTAAGTAAGTTTTTTGAGAAATTTCAGAAAACGGGGTAGGACAGCGACCTTTTCTATTATATTATATTTCAGCTAATCGCGTGGGCTATATACCCAAATATTCAGATTAGAAATTCAGCCATGCAGGGGCGCAGTTAAATTCGTTTTCAGAAACAACGGTGCTCTTTCGCCCACGAATGGTGTATTAGATGAGTAAAATCTTAAACATATATTTTATTTACATTTGATTCTTTCCTATTGCAGGAAGAATGAATGGAAGAAATTTTCTATTTTAGTCTCATGAATGTGCTGTATTCCTTTTAGTAAAAAATTTAATTCTGCCATTCAACAGCGTAGGAAAATATCAATTCCTCGACCAGTGGTATAAACGTAACAAGTAATCGCCGGTAAATTAGCTATTAACTATCAATTATGCTATATGCACGTAAGTATTTATGTATCAAATACAGTACGACCCTCTATCTGCACACTCATTGCAGTCGGACATGTCGTATAATTAACATTTAATTGATTAAATTAAAAACGCAGACAACCCAGCAACAATCAATGCGAGAGAGAGCTTGCAATGGTGTGACACATTTGTCACTTGCGCTTTCATGCAACACAACAAAAATTTTTCAGCGCGTCTCATTCATAATTTTTCACATCATTTAATGAGCTGTTCTTCCGTTTTTTGAGCAGCTCATTCATTAAACGGAAGTTGACTGGCGGATTATAGGTTTATAGAAAAGTGTATATGTAAGTATGTGCGAAATGTATAGTGTGAATGAGCGCTTGTGCCTAATTTCCGCGCTGTCACTAATTAACGAATATTTAGCAAACAAAGTAAACAAACAAGTGGACCAAAAACAACAAAAACAACAGCAATAAAACAAACCGCAACAAAATTGTAGAACTGTGCAATATATCAAGTATGTCACTATGCTGCTTTGGCGCGCTCATTGAGCTAAATTTGCTGATAATGAATGAAAGGCACGCAAGCGCAACATTTGGCACACAGCGACACACACACTCATACGCACAAACACTCCCATTCACTTGTGATAAATTAATCTACACTTAGCGCGTGTGATTCATGCAATCAACAGCGAGTGGAATGAAAACAGCACAGCAACAAATAAATTCATAAATACATTTATGATTGTGTACAAAAACAAAAAATATGCCAGCAAGTGCTCACAGCTTTACTTGTATGACTTTTGTTTGAGATCAAGCGCAATCTAGAGCCCACTGCTCTATATAACATTTATTATTAATATTATTTCTAAGCACAGTGCCAGAAATTACTAAACCGAGTGCTATAAATAAATAAATGTTATCAAAAAATAAAATATTTTTTTTATTTAAAAAAACAAAAAAGAATAGAAAAAGCACACACATTTCCCAGACTCTAAGCAGTCGCTCATCACTTTCCGATAATGAAAACGGCGCTTGTAATTAAAAGTGTACGCTTTGTCAGCTTTTCAGCTGATAAACAGAGCACAAGATGTATGTGGAGTTGAAAAAAAAAATAGAAACAACAATAAAAACAAAAAACCAACTGTATTTCCTCATAGGAAAAAATTGAAATAATTTCAACAACGGAACGAAAAAGACTGTTTCCTACTATTTATGTCGCTGGAATTATAATTTTTTTTCCTTTTATATAAGAATAAAAAAAAATATTTTTATTTTTGTTGAAAGCAGCCGCCAACGCGCTTACACACACACATACTCATATCAAGAAATACATATATATATATACAATATATGCCGCTCGTTGATTGCCACAGATGCGCAGCGTACCAACTGGCATTGAGAAAAACTAACAGCCATAAGTCATTTGGCAAGAATTTTGTCAAGTGTTTTGTAATTGAAATTGAAATTGAAATGGAAATGTCACAGTGCCGACGACGACGACGACTACAATAAAATGATCTCAGCGAATTAGTTTTTTTCTGTTCAACACATGTGTTTCTTGTTGTTGCTAGAGTCACTATTAAATATTTATAATGTGTGCATGAACATAAAGTACACGCTACAAGTACTCATTTAAGTGTTGATAAGATAGAGTAAATAAACAAATTTTACATCACTAATATGCAGATGTATATATGCATGTAAATAAATTTGTATATAGAGACATAAATACATATATACTGTATATAATAAATACCGCCAAGGTTCACAGAAGGTTTGCAAAGAGGTTAATTGAAATAGGCAGTTGCTGCTTTTTATTCCCTTATCGTGACCGCCACTTCTTGAAGTCGCAAGAAGTTGAAAGCTTTAGGCTGTGTGCAGAGTGAAAGACAATGAAGAAATTTTGATGAGTATTGCAGTACTTATATTCATATTAACTAATTACTTTTTATAGTAACTTCCACTTTACTGTGAATTTATTCATATTATTTTCGCACAAAATTAATTCCAAAAGTTAAAAAAAAAATGAATATTATTTTCAAGAGTATCTAATAATGAAAATTTTACGAATTTCATTGACATACATATTTTTAATCAAATTTCAGATGACATCTGTGAGCACGAGGAAGGAAGCAATCCAATTTTGGGAAAATTGGGAGCCACTTATGGCATTGATTTTGAAGCAATACTGATATACAAATATTAAATTTTTATTTTATCAAACTGTGACTATACATTTATTAAATTTGACTCGTCGGAAAAAAATAAATTAATTAGAAATAAAATGTATTTTAATATTTATGACAAATTCAAAAATTTTACCGAGAAATCCACAATTTTCGAGAAATTGGTGATACAAGATTTATAGATTGTATTTCGGTGACAGCGAAATATTATGTATTGTATACGGATGTGGTGTGGTTTTTAGGAAAAAGTCATATTTATACAAATCTAAAATTTTTAAGAAACATTTTAATGTCAACTAAAGCCAAATATTTTGATATCCAACTTTGGAACTTTCAAAATATATAGTAATTCTGAGAAACATTAAAGAGATTGTATATTATATGTATTACTATCATTAAAGTACGAGTAATCAACATAAGTTGCTGCGGCTAACGTCTATAGCAAACAAATGCAAAATACAAAAAAAAAAAAAAAACAAATTAAAATAAATAAACAATAATTATAAAAAAAACAGAAACAAGAAACAAAAAAAAAATGTTGGAACAATTTTGCAAGTGAAATACCGATTAAGAGCCGTATTGTGTGTGTACACAACTTAGCTTATCACTGCTGTTGTGTTTTGTTAGTGCTTAGTACTTTAGCTGTATATGTACTTTTAAATATTTTGAAAGCTTTTCAATGTTATAACTGCATACTAACTGATATGAGAAATGAGTTAAAAAACAAAATTAAAAAGCAAATTATACTTGATACTTACATATGTACATGCATTTATAAATAATTATATATGTATGAAAAAATTAAATATGATTATTGAAATATATGTATAATATAATAGTATTTATATATATATTTAAATAATGTGTTTTCTCTAGGAATTGTGAACAAATTAATATAAAAAAAATTAAAAATAAAAACAAATTAATTTTGAAACGAAAAATTTATAATGTTACATTAAGGGGTTATATACAGTTAGACGGCCGAAAAAAAGTGAATTTTCCAGAATTTTTTCTGAGAAAACTTTTTAATTTATTGATCCAAAAATTTAAACACATATTATGGTATCTTTTAACTGTATTTTAAGACTTAGTACTAGTAAAAATATTTATTTGAAAAAGAGCTACAGCTGATCTCCAGGAGCTCCTCTCAAAAAAGACGTTTTGCGGTGACCACTATATCTCGGAACTGGATCATCCGAAATTAAAAAACCAAACAGATTTCGTTAAAATAATGTTAAATCTAGTAATTAATCGAAGGAATAAGCAAAATAAAATTTTTTGACAAAATGGCGGTTTCTCAAAAAAAAAATCGTTTTTTCACCGAAATTTCGGCCTTAAATTGTTTATAAAAAAAAAATATTTATCGGAGAGAAAAAATCTACGATTAATTACTAAAAAATATATTTAAGAAGGTCGTGTTCAAATTTGAGACTAATCGGTCTAGCCGTTTTCGAGTAATGTTGGTCACCGACTTTGAAAACACCATTTTGAGAAAAACGAGTTTAAAGTTTGGACCTTGTACTTAAAAGCACTCTGAAACGCCTTTTCAAATTTTTCATTTGCTTGTAACTTTGAAAATATTCACCGGAACGATATGAATATCTGTGTGTATTCTTAAATATATGTACATTAAGAAAATTAAATAAAAAAAAATCGATTTTTTGAAAATTCTAACTGTATATAACCCCTTAAACCTCTAGTAAATTTGATATGTATTGAATTAAATTCGTTAAAATGATAATTGTAGTCACATACAATTTTGTCCAAAAATTTATAAATTGTAGGCGACGAATATAAATTTCATAAATATATAGAGATTTCTATACAATTATAATACTATTCCTACTGAAACTATTTATTTTAGAAATATTATATAGACACCTTAAACCATTTGATTCGCAATATGCACCACTTAGCGCTAACAATTAATCGTAGAACCACTATTTGCAATATTCGCACCTCTATAATATTAATTCTACAACGCAGTTCATTGAACGTTTGGTGAAAGCAAATTGAAACATTTTATGATGCAAATTTATGGCGTAGAAAACACAAACGCCTACACAAAACTAAGAAATAAATTAACTACAAAAACACTTAAAGAACCTGTTGCCTAAAACTTTAAGATATGTAAGTTTATAGCGACTAAAACATAATAAAAATTAAAAACATAAAATAAAAATTGTAAAAAGAATATTCAAAAAATAACACAAATATAATATAAAATTTGTTACAGTCTCACACCTTCGCATATAAATGACACTTCGACAATACGAAGATGAAGCATGTAAGCGAGTATTACAAAAAAGGTAAAGTCCATAAGGCGTCAATGGTGATGTTGAAGAATTTGGCGCTGCTACAAGGGCTACCTAAAGACGAATTGGTTTGGCTGCGCAATACAGGTAGCCGAACACTTGATATCCAACGTATACTGTTTACATATATTGCTGGAAATATATACAGAACTACATATATATGTAATTGCAGAAACAGTCTGACCAAAAAAAACCTGATATATGTATAAGAACAACTGAGTATGTATTGTATATGTACATATGTATTTCAGACGAAGCTAAGAAGTTGCTGGCCACTCCGACAGGTTTGCTTTAAGTAGTTAGCTGCATTTACATTTCTGTATATCTGTATATATACAAATATAACGACTTAAGACCTGTCTGCTGCGCGTCTTCTACACTTTTTTGTACGTGTCGAACCCTTTATACCCACATATAATGTGAGCTGGTAAAATTTGCATAAGAAAATGTTCATGTTTTTTATTGCCTGCCACTTGCATTATTTATTTATTTCTATTTTTTGTTTCTTTCATTCTTCAGAGCGCTTTCTGGTTCGATAATGTTGCGGACTGACACAACGTAAAGCCATGAACTTGTTGCTACAAATTCTTTTTTACGCTTTTTTGAATATTTGTTACTGGTTTGTGCCATGAACAGAAAATTGATCAAACAAAAAACGAAATAAATAAATAAAAAATTTAAACGAGCCTGTAAAACCAGTTTCAAACACACATACATATGTATATACATACATATAAAAGACTAAAGGTATGTATGTAAAGGTGAAGAGCAGAGCGCAACTCGAATTTCACATGGAAACAGAATATTTCAGCAGTCGCTGGTAGTAGGAACATGTAGAAGAAGCAGAAGAAGAAGAAGTGGAAGGAGCGTACCAGCCGACAAACCAACGAACCAGCAAACCATCGAATCAGTGAAGCACTTCACTTAACTGCTCAAACGATACACGAATGCATGGCGAAGACAAAAGACAGTCAAAGCGAATATGTATAATGCATGCATACACATATACATATACATATATATTTCTAAATGTAGATGAGCTTGCAACGCAGCTACAGCTACATATATGCATATTTAAGTGCCACCAATAAAGCCAAATTGCTTGGCGTAATTTGGGCAGCCATTGGTGAGCTAGCGAGCGTGCGGTAGTTTGAAACTAAAAGTTGCAGTTGCAACAAACCATCAACCAAGGCGACGCGTAGCAAGCTGCTGCTGGTATTTGCAACAACAACAACAACAACTTTATGCATACTGGTGCAGAGGTGCGCAGCGCATGAGTAACTCGGGTGGATAATAGCACGATAGGGTTCACTGCGCCAAAAACACACACCGGCACTCACTGGCCGCCACTATAGCGACCGAAGAAAAGCCAACGCTATTATGCGCATGCGCGCCGGCGATTATTGCAGCGCATTAGTGCTTGCAGCTTTTGCAATAAACACCACAAGCAGGCGGCAGCAGCAGCAGCAGCTGTCAGCTGAGCAAACGCATTGTAGTTGTTGTTGTTGTAGACATGAGTGTTTGTTGGTGGTGGATAGGTAGCACAGCAGGAAACACGTATGCACTGACGTGAGAGGCCAAAGTGCATAAAAGCTTACACAAAAATTGCAGCGTTGGACAATAAGAAAATACAAAAAATAGAAAAAATAATAAAAAATTTAAGAAAATCATGAATGCAACGAAGAATATAAAAATAAAAGAAAAAAAGCGAAAAGTAATTTTTTTTTTTTAAATTCAGCAAACACAACTCACAAGTTGTTGCTTGAGTGAAGCTCAAAAAGTGTAAAAAGTGAAATAAAAGCACTCAAGCACATTGGGAGCACCGTACGCACACACAATCCAACCCACTCAATATGAAATTTGCCGCTTGCTTGCTGGAGTTGCCCAGCTGTTGTTGTTGACTGGAGCGTAGTCAACGCTGCCGCCTTTTGCGTAACACCAGGGGTGACTCTTTTGTCTCTGCAATTATGGTGTTGCGCCGGTGTGCGTGAAACGGTTCATGCTGCGCCTGTATTGGTGTCGCATGAAATGATGGCGCTGGTATTTGTGTATATCGCTCTCTTTAATATTGAAATTAATTGAGTGCAAAATTTTTTGGGAGACTTTTCTTTTTTCGGAAAGGAATTGTACGTTGTTTGACCGCGAAATAGATTAGTACTAAAAATACCCACTTGTGGATAAGTAGTATGGCACGGTAAGCATAAAGTGAATGGCGAGTTGTGGTGGGGTTTCAAGCTTAAATTAATAATTCGAATTTAAGCTTAGAACTACAAGAAGTTAGGAAAGGAATAAGAAGTTACAATAAAGCCCACTCACCACCAATGTGGATCCCTAAATCATGTTTACATAATTTTTACTCAAAAAAATCTCAAAACAAGCCATGCTTTATTTTTGGGTTTGTTTACATTAGAATTAATACTTTTAAGACAGACTGTATAGATTTATTTGGTCTTTATTAGAAGGCTCCAAATTCGAAGATGAAATATTCACCCAAAAAAAAGCGCAAAAAATAGTATTCAAATATATATTCACATAAATATGGGTCATTATAGTCCCTTTAAATATTATCCCACAAATAGAGGGTCAGACAAATTATTCTTATTTGAAGTTTTCTTCATTTCAAAAATAGACATTATGATTTCACATCATTTATCAAGAAGAACCCGGCCTTAAAAAATACCCTTTCTTTATTTTCAACATTACCGATGGAATTTGAACCTTCAACCTAACAAAATCAAACCCCGCTACCCGTCCGGAAGCTAGCAAACCACGAAGCGCACCCAATAGTTGATAAGCCGACGGTTACTAAACCACATATAATGCATAAATACTGATAATTATGCAACTACTTATAAATATACTCATAATTGAAATACTTATAGAATAAAAAAATTGAAATGTCATCATACACATAAAAATAAAAAAAATACTATTACTCCCACCCATAATTTGAAAGCCTAAACTAATTCAAGTACATACCCATTTGCGGCCACTAAGCGGCGAATTGTTCTTTGCTGCTCGAATGTTCGCCAATTTCACGCGCCAAATCCGCCATCACCTCCTTATAGATCAATGGATCGATATTTTTGCCCAACTGATACAGCAGGAACCAATCACCGATATTACATTTATTTGCCACAGCTTCGACCTCCTCACTCTCGGCCAAACGGGAACGGGCACGCAACAAAAGTTGACGTAGTTTGGGTCCCATAATAACAGCCATACGATACACCAATGAAATGCCCGACAATATGCTCAAAATGATGAACCAGAACCATAAGAAAACGTAGATTTTCTCATTGACAATATTCAGTGGCAACACACAGAGACCGTCGAACTTTTGCACCGAACCAGATGGACCGTATTTGTGGAATGTACATTTGGTGACTTTGGGAAAGACACGCGCCATCGGATCGATACGTTCATCCGGTTCCATTTCGGTGAATTTCAATACATCACTGCCGTATGTAGAGAATTCACCATCCAAAAAGAAGTCCACAAAGAAGATCTGTCCAATCACATTGATAAAGTTCAATGCCTCACAAACGAAGAAACGGAATGCATAGAAATTGTGACGATTCAAATTGTTGGAGAAATATTCGACCAAAATCTTCTTACGATCATTCTTGCACTCCTCATTCACAATGGGACTATTCAGATCCATAACCAACATTTTGAGACGACCACCTTCCCATGACTTCCACAAATAACGTGGTACATAGAACATAATCGCCTGGAAGAAGAGCACGAAACATACCCACTGATAGTACTTGTGATATTTCACCTCGTCCACACCGTCTATATGCGAACCGACGCCCGGTTGTACAACATCATGGCCCGTATGGCCGGTCAAACGTTCCGGCACGGTGAATGTCGAGTAAATCCAACAATAGGTATCCATAACGCCGAGTGGTATCTCATCGACAATACAATCGATCGGATCACCGATATATTGACGCGAGGTGACGAGCAGCGAGAAGGCGATCAATATGATCACCGTCGCCTTGTAGTGCATGCGGAAGACATTGTTATCGATGCAGACTTGATCGATCTTCAGCAGCCCCTTGACGGAGCCGAATACATCAAACATTTTGACGGTTTACTGTTTACTAAATTAAAAAAATCGGGAAAAAACCGTTGTACCGTTATGTACGGGAATGTTGCGCGTAGTATTATTACGTAAAAAAGGCAGTAGAGTTTGGTGGTGCTATGGTAATACTAATTTCGTTGCAGTGTTGTTTTTGTTGTTGTTTTATTTTTTACTTTTCTTTCCACACAATTGTGGCTCGTTGCGTTTATGGCAGTGACGATCAGTTTTGGTTAATTACGGAATTTCCTAGTTTTCACGCGCATAACACACAGTTCTTTTTTGTTTTTTTTTTTTGTTGTTGTTTAGAGTTTCTTCAGCCTACATTTGCCCTAAAGAATTCGCAAAACATTTTCGCTTACGCACAACACAGAATTGTTTACTTCACGTTAAATTGCATGGCTTTTTGTTGTTTTCTTTTTTTCGTGTTATTTTTCCGCTTTATTTAACCTCGCGAATTTCCTTTCGACGGTGCGATATCGTGACACGCACAGCGTTTTGTTTAGTTAATTCACTGAATATTATTGAAACTCTTTCGTCGGGGTTCTATAAACATTTGCACACTTGCACTGAAGTATCGGCGGGGGGCCTGTCTGTCTGTCTGCTATAACGACGCTTGTTGTTGCTCTGTTGTGCTTGATTGGTCCAAGCGCGTCTGTCCGTTGTACGTTGGAACACACTTTCTGTATATTTTGTGTTTTGTAATTACGCCGTTGCACCGCGGCACAAAGCGTACACTTCGAATAGAAAATTAAAACTGTTTAGTAGATGGCGAACACCAGCGGACGCTGATAGAAAGACACATCGAAAAAAGATGTATGTAAAAGTACCCACACACACACACACTCATATGTACCATATAAGCAGCATAAAGCAGCGTCGCATTCGTGGAGTTTTGAGTTGTTTGCCAGCCGCAATTGAGTGGTTTGTGGCGGTGGTGTGCGTTGGTAGTAGTGTGAGTAGCTTGCGCTGGTGTGTGTAAAGCCACAGCTGATGGCACTCACTAATACACAAGCAAGTAACTGTGTATCTGTGTATGCTTGTGTGCGTTTCGCGGTTTGCTACCGTGCTCCGCTCTGTCGCTCTGCATTCAAGCCAGTTTTTTTTGATTTTGGTTTTGATGTCAAAAGAGCAGGCTGCGCTTAAACGAGTGGATTACTTATTTGCTCTGCGTGCTCTATCTCACGTTTTATGTATTGTATCTGTATCTATCTATGATTTGGCTTAAAAATGTTCGCTGGAGCATTGTATCTCGCAGTTGTAAACTCGTTTTTATACCAGTTTTTGAGTTGAGTGCTTATTAAGCAAGGGTTTTTCTGGATGTTATTGAGTGCGCTGTAACATCCCTGCTTAGCTGCTGCATGCTACTTCGCTCTATGTAGCATACATCTTCTTTGTATTATACTAATATGTATGCATGTATGTAGGTATGTTGGTGTAGCTTTATTTCAAGCAGTACCTGCGTCGCGAAGGTGTTGCAAGAACAGGATTTATTTGGAGTGGAGCACACATATGTGATTTTAAAACTACAGTGTTGCCATATATATATGTTAAGGAGTAATTTAAAAAAATTTCAAGTAAATATCCAAGGATTCAATTAGAAAACAAATTTTTAATCAAACAACTGGAGAAAGGATAACATATTAAAGTTAGAAATGAGAAATATTTTTTTAACAAAATTAGTTAAGACATTTTTAATATATATATGCAATTCTATGATTTTTAATATTTTCGGCTCAAGAGGTAGTCAGAATTTTCAAAAAAATCATTTTTTTTTAGTTTTTGCATTTTCGTTAAGTGAACATATTAACCCTGGAAAGTCATGCCTCGTCGTTTCGACGACGCAAGTGTTTATTTTGTACAAAAGCCGAATGAATATTTAATAAAAGATTTAAGAAAAACTGTTTGATATTGTTTTATTTAGAAGATATATAAACCAGGTAATGTGAATATATAGATTTTAGTAGGTTTTGATAGGTAGGATAATATATTAAGGACTTTGAGGAATGCCGTCGTCGAATCGACGAGGGATGACCTCTACTTTTTAAAAATAGCGATGACCTTCCAGGGTTAAAAACATATTCTATGAAAAATGGAAGTTGATCCAATTTTTACTTTTCGAGATATTCGACAAATAACAAAGAGCGCTCGGGAACTCCAAAATGCTAGTGTGAAATTTTAAATGCGATTTTCTCAAAACTTCGTTTTTTGGTATAACTGGAACTGGTGACAACTGGAACTCGAAAATCGCTCAGTAGATTTTTATGAAATTAATACAGCGTTTAGAATACATAATAACAACAATAATAAATAACTATTGATTTTTTCCCGAAAATATAGAATAAAATTTCCTGAGGCCAACATTTTGTTAATTTTTTAAGAAAAAAAAACAAAAAAGCTTCGATCAGTTCCAAGATTATCTATTTATAAAACTAATTTGTCTAATCCGATTGATTTTGGATGAATCTCCAAGGACTTTTGATTGTCACCGCAAGGACCTTTTTTCGGAACTGGGTCAATACAAAAAGCTGTAACTGGGAAATTATAATAAGTGTCGTTTTCGGATAAATATGATTTCGAGATAATCGCGTTTAAAGTTTCAAGCACACTTTTGTACAGTTTAAATTTATATAAGGTTTTGAGGTAACAATCTTAAGAGCTAATACTTTAAGATAAAAGAATAAAAAAATTTAGATTTTTTGACCAACTTCAATACATACATATAACCGCTTAACGAAAGATCTTAAAACCGATCTTCCCTACTGATCCATCACATCGTTGCAAATGTTGCAAAACACATTTAGATGCCTTTAAAACCATCTTACGTAGATAAAAGAAGAAGAAGAGAGAAGCTAATGAAATTAACTGACCGGCAACTCTGATTTTAAAGAATAAGCACCTGGTTTACGCTAATTACAATATCAGTCTGCTAAATACATTAAATAATGTGGAGCTACATACATACGTTCTGAAACTGGAAAGGATCATCGAAAACATTATCTAACATACCATAGCTATCTATAAGGTTGGAGTTAATCCTTGTTCGGAGTTGGAATATCCCCTGATCTAGGTCTCAATTATTAGACAACTGCTACATACTTCATGTGGCGCAATTTTACCGAACTTCTTTACTTATGGGTAATGCTGATTAACCTCAAGGAATGAATTATTGAAGAGTAAAATGTAAAAGTTTTAAACTAACTCAAAATATTTTATGAGTTTGAAAAAAATGGCGTTTTTATCCTCAAATTATTCTCAGGGGTTTGACAAAGCGACCCTTATTAAGAAAAAAAATACTATTTTATAACAATTCAATAAATTCATGAGATGATCTATGTGTTAAATCTACTTTTTTGGTTGAACATATAATGAAAGTAGCTTTAATTTGAAGAAAATTTGAACCGGTTGAAAACTCTTTCTACAATCCAAGTCACCGCAACGACGTTTTTTTTTCATATTTTCCTGACTTCAAGTCAAAATATTGTGTGTAATAATGCCATATTATAGTTTTGTAAAATAACATGTTTTAATATCAAATAAAAACTACTGAAAATTCTCATTTCTTCGTGTCTTTGACTACCACTAACCCCTTAAGGAAACTGTTTTACTAAATCAGTAGAAAGAATAATGATTTGATATATTATAATTGTAATGAGCTAATAAAATATAGTTTTCTGCAGAGAATGAGGAAAAAGGGTCAATTAAATTTTAAAGTCTTTGGCAACTGATTTTCTCAATAATGCATTTTTAAACCAATTTTGCATTTAATAAGGGCTTACTTACTTAAAATAACATCCAAAAAAAGAGTGGCAACCATTGAAACCCCATCTTGCTTATCTAAATTTTTATATATTTTCTTCCATCTCACTAGCCACTTTACTGACATGTCAGACAGAAAGAACTCATCGCCAAAGAGTTCTACTGGTTGTAGCTTATCTTTATGTATACATACACATCGGCCTATATATATGTATATGAGTATGTATGCAGGTATTCATGTGGAAATATCTGTGATGCATTGAGTTGAAAAAATTCCTGGAAGTATGTTGCACGAACAGCAACAACAATGGTAACATTGTGGTACAGATACATACATATATAGTTATAAAACATATATTTTTCTTATATCAGTGAGTTTTTTATGTGAACCACTGTACTGGAATTGCATTTTGCACATCGATCACTTGGTTTAAATAAAACTTAACCTAGAATTTTTCTGGTTATTCATTTTACCGTCAAACGAAGCTTATAAAAAGAAATTTATTAAAGAACATCCATTCTATGAAGCGAAATAAATCTTAATTTTTGTTCTTGAAGACTTCAGTAATATTTATAAATATTATTTAAGTATTTTTGTGAGAGCAAACATTAGAAAATGTTAAGATAAGTAAGTACTTGCAAACGAAAACAGCATTTTCAATGATAAATATTAAGGGTTTCGTAACAATTGTGAATGATACTCGCGCTGTGTTATTATTCTCAGCTAGTCTATGCATCATACCTGTCTACTTTCCAGCCAAACTATGCTAAGACACAAAACTGTCTATAAAAGTAAATATTTTTGGGGGAAAAATCAAGGTAGCCAAGCATTAGCTATAGCCATATCTGCTGGCCAACAATGCTTTCACCGGGATATCAGTAGACGCATTATGTGTAGACATTTGCTATTCTCTATAGCTTGCTATCTACTTCTATTTGTTGTAGTTGTTGCCAATGGCCGATCTACCTGAGAGACAACTGATAAAATTCACGTTTCACCTCGAAAGAAAGAAAACTGAAAATATTTATGTTTTTTCTTCTTTCTTGTTACAAGTAGGTATAGCTACATATGTATGTGTAAAAATACCTGTAAAGGTACGTGTAAGAACAGACTCGTTTACTTGCATTGTTGCAATCTATCTTTACAGGGCACTGCATACCCTGTAGGAAATTTGAAGTTGATAAACATTTGAAAGCCAGTGTAGTACAGTGGATCGCAAACTTATAGTACTTGTTTTAAGGACCATATGTATGGCTTTAATTCAATGTTCGAAAATGAAAATATCATTGCCAGGAAGATAGCATTGATCGAAATAGTATTAGTTTAAGGATATCATGAATTCTAGTATACGAATTAGAATTTCAGAGAATTAGTTTATGATGTAGAATAAAAAAGTTTTGGATGAAGGCACCACTTGACGAAACTTTATATTTTAGCTACCAAATTAACTAGTTTTCATCCTAAATACCTCCTAAAGGACTAAATAACTATTCCTCCTCTTCATATACTTATCATATAGTATATTCCAAAGCCAAAAAATTCAATTCCGGAAACTCCAAAAAAACATATTCTGCTATAATTTACTTATTTGAGCTCCACTAGGGTGTCAGCCTTGAATGATTTTACTTGTTTTTCTTGCATTGTTTCATTATGCAATCCATTTGACACAAAAGGAGTACCGAGGCGATTAGATAGATACATTTTGACAAGCTGAAGGGAATTTTAAATGTTTATATGGCCGGCGGCAGAACAAATTTAAAGTCAAAATACCCCTGAATATCACTTTTACAAGCAACTTTCTTCAATATTTATATTTACTAAAAACTCTCTAGTATGGCGCTGAAGCGTGGACGATGACAACATCCGATGAGACGACTCTTGGGGCTTTCGAGAGAAAGGTTTTGCGCAAGATTTATGGTTCTCTAAACATTGGCAACGGCGACTACCGCAGACGATGGAACGATGCAGTACCCGCTGGAGGAAGCCGCGGAAGAGGACGACGATGGAAGGATCAAGTGGAAAGTGACCTGGCTTCACTTGGTGTTTCCAGTTGGCGCCAAAAAGCAAAAAGGAGAAACGAGTGGTAATCGAAACGAGTAATCGTTTAAAACGGTTCCCACGCCAAATATATATATATATATATATATATATATATATAAACTCTCTAGTACCTTTTCAAAAACCTACTATAATGTAGGATCAAATCCGACATTCAACAAATAAATCCAGTATTTTAAGCAATTCAATAAACTAAACAATCGATTTTCGAGTAAGATGAACCAAATCTATGAAAAGTCGCTGTATACTCTGATTATAGGATTTCTGATCAAATCTATACTACTATTATAAAGAGGAAAGATTTGTATGTATGTTTGTAATGAATAAACTCAAAAACTACTGTGCCGATTTCAAAAATTCTTTCACCATTAGAAACTACATTACATTGTTTGCTAGAATTTCAACTTTCTGCAAATAGTTCCCAGGTAAGGGTATCAAAACAACTCCGTGAATCTTAATCTGAAACTTGTGCCCGAGAGTCGAGTAAAGAGCGCTCGCAGCTGCTTGTTGAATAAAATTTCAAAACCTCCAAAGTACGCGCTTGAGAGTCGAGTACGGCAGCGGCTTGAAGAACAAAATATTAGAAATATATAAGCTCGCACTATGGCGTCGAACTCTGAGCGTTCCCAACGCCTTGATAAGCAGAGAGAAAGTCATCGGACACCAAAGACTAGAGGTCTTAATCATTGTATTTTAGCTCATTGTAAATATAATATAATTTCATGTTCGAAATTTCCTAATTTTAGTTTTTTAAAATGAACCCACGCAAGACACAGGAAAGTACATACAAATGTATATAAGTATGTAAAAACTTATAACTTTTGAAATGTTTGTTTAAACCCGTGCGAAGCCGTCTGCTAGTAATATATAAAATAGTGGACGATTTTCGACTTGGGAGAAATGCCATTCACTGGAATTGGAGAAAATGCTGGTTTAAATGCAGACCGTTTTGAAAAAAACTATATATACATATTAGTGAAACTAGTGAAAAAACAATCATAATTAATAATATTAATTTTCATATTTTACATTTTTACTTTAATCAGTAATTAATTCAAGTCTTCTACATGAACGTATCACATTTCAGATCACCGCAGATCAGAACGAATCTCTTGAACTTTCCTATAGGGTCACTTAGCATATACATATATGTATGCATACGAGAAAGTATGTATTTGTATAGGGCATAGCATGAACGTGCAACTTTTGTATTTAGAGCCACGTTTAGACATTACAAAAGCCTATTTCAATATTTATTATTCCACAGTAAATATGTATGTATGTAAGTGGCGAACGATTTATCTGTATCTTTAACTGCACGACTATCTTTAGAAATACGAGTGAATATGTCAGTATGCATGATCATTGGTGCGTACGCCAATGTGATATGATAATTTACAAACATTCAATGGCAACTTGCTATCAGGCGATGGCTGCATGGCAGCATATATACAAACACACGTGAAAATATGTGCATACATACATACAAAAAATAAGAACCCACAATGGACTGCCGCTAAGCATTACACCTTCAATTCTACCTTACTTACATACAGACATACGAATATATATAACGATACAAAGTCACATGCATACATAAAGAAAGAAATATGTATGGATTTCGAAATATTCATTATAGTCGCGTCATTACAACAATTGTCATGCAACTGTGTGACTGATCAGTTTACGATATGAAATAAGTAATATGAATGCAACGACCCTATTCGTTATTGTAATTGTTTTTTTTTTAATTTTTTCATTTTTTTCTACACTTCACTCGAGTAAACATACGTACATTACAGGTATGCATGTGGGTACTCGTAGGTATCGCCGTACCTTTGTCGCATAAAAAGCAATAAGTGTGTGATTTGTTGTAATGTAAGGAGGTCAGCAGCATTCTTCAAATTACATACAAATACTTATATACATGTGTATATATATGAATACATAAATATATATGCTGACTTTTCGATTTTTATGCGCTGATGAAAGGCACGTAAACCTTACACCTCACTCATGTAACAACAACAAATAGGCATAGAAATTTTATCTGATACCGTGTTGTGTTGTAAGACGCTTAGAAATGTGCATGCGATCGACTTTTCTTGACTTGTAAATTGTGACAATAGAGTACTTATAGGTTTGTATGTATGTATGCGTGTATATATATAAAATATTTGGTAATATCTTTATTGATAAGTATGTGGTGTGTGTGGCAGGCATTGCTTGGCACTTGGACTTAATCAAATACCATTTTATGATTTATAGCTATTGGCCAAAGTTGCAAGCAATAATTATGTATATAGCTTTTTAGTTACTAGTACAGTTACTACTGTTTACAACTTGCTCTTTAAAAGTAATAAGAATTTTTTGAGAACATATACTATACACATACATTTTTAATTAGCTTACCTTTACCTCTTTACATTATTAAATCAAAATGATTTTAAATTATTATATAAAAACAAGAAAAAACTTTAACTTCGGCTGTACCGAAGCTAATATACCCTTCACAGGTGCATTTCTTTTAGTAACTATGTGTTTAAACAAATCTAAAGACGTAAGAAAAAGTAAGTAAAAAAGAAGAAAACATTTTACTAATTCTTTTTAGCCGGGTTGTTTGCTAGAAACATTAAGGTTATATAGTTAACCGATCTGAACAATTTCTTCGGATATTATATTATTACCTTAAGCAGTAATCCATGTCAAATTTCGTGAAGATACCACGTCAAATGCGAACATTTTCCATACAAGTCATTGATTCCGATCGTTCAGTTTGTATGGCAGCTATATGCTATAGTGAACCGATCTGGGGGCAATAACTCTATGGGCAATAACTCACACCAAATTTCGTGAAGATATGTAGTAAAATGCGGAAGTTTTCCATACAAGCCCTTGATTCCGATCGTTCAGTTTGTATGGCAGCTATATGATATAGTGGTGCGATATCGGCAGTTCCGACAAATGAGCAGCTTCTTGAAGAGAAAATAACATCTGCAAAATTTCAAAACGATATCTTAAAAACTGACTAGTTCGTATATATACAGACAGACGGACATTGCTAAATCGACTCAGTTCAACATACTGATCATTTATATTGTAAACTTAATATACCCTGTTCAGGGTATAATAAATCTTATCTATATCTTAATCTAAACCAAAATGAACATCATCTTCAAAAAGTTTGGGTAAAGCTGTTTTTATGCCAAATCTACTTTTTGATCGAACCTATAATGAAAGTAGCTTTAATTTGAAAAAAAAAAAAAATTGAAATCAATGGAAAACTCTTTCGGCAATCCTAGTCTCCACAATGTCGTTTTCGGATAAATATGATTTCGGGATAATCGCGTTTAAAGTTTTAAATACACTTTTGTCTAGCGTAGCGGAGTAAGATGCAAAACGCTATAACTTTGCTTGTAATGCTTAAATTTCTATAAAATTTTGAGGTAACAATACTTATGAGCTTATAATTTAAAATAAAAGAATAAAAAAATAAATTTTTTAAGGACTTCAATATATACAACTAATGAAAAAATGAAATATAAAACTAATGAAATTAACGAAGTAAAGATACTTATGGGTTATGCTGATTAGAATCAAGGAATCAATTACTGGAGAGTAAAATTCACATGTTTTAAACTACCTCAATATGGTTTATGAGTTGTATATGATTGGCGTTTGTAACTCCAAATCATTCTTGAAGATTTGACAAAGCGATCATTATTCGAAAAAATTACTATTTTATAACAATTCACCATTTTCATGAGTTATATGTTCTAATATGTATGTTCATATCAATTAATCGTAGTTTAACCGTTTATTTATTTTCTACAACAGACCTCATAACCAATTTAAGAATTACAGCTTTATCTAAAATCAGATTCGACATTGTATCCCAGTAATTAACATAAATTTTACAAAAAAAAGAAAAATAACTATGACGGAAAAAGATACACATTCTATCTATCTACCTTCGTAAAAGAAACACTAACTTCTACGAAAGTGTAGCCTAAATACCTGTCAATTATTAAGAATCAAAGTCTAACAAGAAAACAAAATACAACAATAAAATATAAAACAGCAAAAATCTTAACTCGATTAACACTTCATTCAACAAATTTATCAGAATCAGAATAGCAGAAATAATTTCACGTGTTTAAGCCAATCAATGAAGAAGCCACAAAGAGACAATTATTAAAATGTTAAAAAACCTGACACATTATGCCATTATGACAAGTAAATACTAATTAATGCAAAAAGGTTGGCCAATCCACTTCAATTGACATGACATGCCTTGATAAGAGATTCAATAAGTAATTGATGGGTATTAGCGAAAAGATAGAACAACCAATTGACAGCGGGGATCTTCGGAGCTATAAAAACGTCGAATTTATGATAATGAAATATAAATATTATGAGCGGAGTATAGTATGTACATACATATATATTTAGGTATATTTTTGCATATGAAAATATGTATATCTAAATAAAAAGTGGTAAGCGACTAAAAACCATGAATTTAATTACCAGACTAAAACAACCACAAACGATTTTTGTTGACCGCAATTTAGGGGTTAGGTGTCATTCTAAAAATATCAATGAAACGACTTTGAAATACCAGAAAGCTTTGTGGTGACCGCGCGTGATCTGGAGACACCGGGTCTCAAATCAATGAAAGAGCTTAGAGATTGATTCCGCAGCTATTATATTCTCCAGTTCCGAACCCCAACGACTATTTCCTGCTTTTAGACTTCAGGAAAATGAAAGAAAAAAGTATGGCTTTGTAAAGAGAAAATTGCCAAGGCTGATACCCATATGAAAGCAAATCAATATTTTACTACAAAAATTGTATTTCACGCTGGATGATCATTTGATAATCAGTGTATCGCTCTCCAAAACAATAAATAAAATATCTCGATAAAAATAAATAGAAAATTGCAACACGCTCGCTAATAATTCTCATTTGATATTGTCAAAAAAAAATTTACATCCAAAGACTTTATCAATATATAAAAACACAACTTGACGCAAAAAGCATGCAGTCAACTTTTTATGAGAATAATGAGGCACAACAAAAAGATTAGCACTTTCTTGCAGTTGACATTATGGCTCATTTGCTAAATTTACGCACTGAGAAATCACAAATTTCATGGAAATCACCATGAAGGCAGCCACAACAAGAGCTTATATTTACACACATACATACACACTAACATATGTATGAATATATATTAGTTGAATGACGAGGTAAAGCTTACATTCATACAATGCCAGTCAATCTTATCAACCGGTCGACTATTGTACATTTATATTTGTATGTCTACTGTCTATTTGGTATGTTTGTTGTTTATCATTATTTGGCACATTTTTAATTTAAGTTAGCCAATTGTTCGGCTCCACTACTGAGTCATGCAGCATTCGTGCGAAAACCGTTAAGTTTACCTTGATTGTAATCCGTCACATGTCCGGAATTCAAAAAGAAATAGTGAAACAAAAGAGTAGATAAAGGTTTTTCGTCACAAATCTCGAGTAAAAAGAAGTAAAACAAAAAGCAGGAATGTTAGTCACTAAGTGCGAATATCGAGGAAGCTAATGCCCTTGAACAAAGAAATTGAAACACGTGCTGTTATATTAATCTATGAATATGTACTAAAGAATTTCCGTTAATGGGTTAGATTGCGTCTCGAAATTACACCGTTATTATGGCAATTAATACATAGCACTAACTAAGTTGGGGTTTTTGCGAGAGTCAAAAAATACTCAAATTTTCTATTCTAATAAGGTACAATCTTCTACAAGAGTGTACAGCTCCTGGCGTACGCCGATGATATTGATATCATTGGAAACAACACCCGCGCCGTTAGTTCTGCTTTTTCCCGCATGGATAAGGAGGCGAAGCGAATGGGTCTGGTGGTGAATGAGGACAAGACGAAATATCTCCTGTCATCAAGCAAACAGTCGGTGCATTCGCGTCTTGGCTCCCATTTCACTGTTAACAGTCATAACTTCGAAGTCGTAGATAATTTCGTATACCTGGGAACCAGTATCAACAACACGAACAATGTCAGCCTCGAAATCCAGCGCAGAATCACTCTTGCCAACAGGTGCTACTTTGGACTGAGTAGGCAATTGAACAGTAAAGTCCTCTCTCGACGAACCAAAATTAAACTCTACAAGTCGCTTATTATTGCCGCTTGGGCGGTGTCAACATCAGATGAGACGACACTAGGAGTTTTCGAGAGGAAAATTTTGCGCAAGATTTATAGTCCTCAGAACATTAGCAACGGCGACTACCGCAGACGATGGAACGATAAGCTGTACGAGTTATACGACGACATTGACATAGTTCAGAGAATAAAAATACAGCGGCTACGCTGACTAGATCATGTTGTCCGAATGGACGAAAACACTCCAGCCCTGAAAGTGTTCGATGCAGTACCCGCCGGAGGAAGCCGAGGAAGGGGAAGGCCTCCACTCCGTTGGAGGGACCAGGTGGAGAGCGACCTGGTTACACTTGGGATCTCCAACTGGCGCCGAACTGCGAAGGAGAGAGAGAGAAGTGGCGCACTATCGTCGATTCGGCTATAACCGGCTAAACGGTTGCAACGCCAATCACATACATACATACAATAATTATATACTATATATAGCTTGTAATAAACTTGATCTTTCGGAGAAGACTCACAAATGAAAAGATCCAACAATTAAGGAATAAAAAAGGAATGAGTAGCTGATTGTCAAACGAAAAATAGTGGTTGGAATCCGTGCGAGAGGCAGAACTGAACCACTGGCTGACGTACGACCTTCGTATACAAAAGTTTACTAATATGACAGAAACTTACGGAAAGTTAGTATCAGTTCGTGGCTTCAAACGTGGAACGTAAACAATTGGCCAAATATTGAAAAATTCACATGATAAACAGATCAAGAATAATATATGTGTCATAAATAAAGTCGCTTTCCTTAGCACTTAAAGTATAGTATTTATCCAGGTTACCTCTAAAAGTTTACCAGAATTAGTAAGGAATCCAAATTGTTTCATACCAAATAAGGTTTCAAATAAGACCTTTCGTTGTGTTTCTTTAGTATCGGAACTAAGCTAGTCTTACATGGAAATATTACAACCCGACCCGTAATTAAAAGAACATCAGCGGTCTCAGCAAGATCATGTTGAAGATTAAAAGACAGAAGGAGACAAATTTATCTACAACAAGTTTCAACAGCAAAAACGAAGACAGTCTAGAAATCAAAATTGGATCTATTAAAAATATTATTTTACACAAAATGGGTGAATGAAAGATCTTCATCGACAGACACTACTATAGCCACCTCGACATATAGGAATGTTTAACAGAGATGTTCTGCGTAATATTTATAGTATACTATACGGATTTATACGAGCTAATTAAACTAATCAAGGACCTGAAAACGTTGCACAACAAATAAAACACAGCTAAGCTGGTTACATAATGTCAACGAAATCCAGAAATAATTCATGCTGTTCCCAGAAATTTCAAGAGTTCCCTTAGTAAAGATCCTTGTAGTAAATAACTTTTTTTCGAATTAAAAAACAAAGAAAAGTCTGACGCCCCATTTTGAAAAGGGCCAAAATCACTTTCGGAGATGCTTATAGTCTAAGGTACACAAATCAGATATTTGAGAGTAAATCGGAGACATATCAAATAAAGAGAAAGTTTTCTCCGAATACACTTTGGGAGTTAAAAAATCAATATTTCTAAAAAACTAGTGAAAATTTTTAAGAATGAAGTTTTGTTCTAGATTTCACTAGCATTGGAATTGTAAAAATTCTAAGTAGGTTTTACAATTTCTAGAATGACAATTTTTAATTAAAATATTAAAACTGTAATGAGTGAGCAATTGAATTTTGTTTAAAAAATTCTTCCACTGCAATGCTCTGCAATTAATGTACGTTCTAGTTTGCATATATGTAAGTACATTTCTTTATCAACAGGTGTCGTATATTTCAACTTTTGCTTATCAGCAAAATTGTTTTCCTACTTATCACAATCGCATCAGTAATTGTTTTGTTTTTTTTAGTTTATTTGCAAAGCATTTTACTAAAGAATGATTGGCTTTTTACAATCACAATTAAGTATATGCAAACACACGACTATGCACACGAACATAAGTATGTAATATACATAAGTATACTAGGTTTCTAGTGTAACACCGTTGACAACTTTCATTTTCATAAAATATGAGTTTGAGGTTATGTCTTTACACGAGTATACCGAAAATATTTTTTTATCGCAAAACTTTTAAGATAGCGACCCTCAGCATCCCTGACATACTTTTTGAACAAGCACGCTTTGATTTACAGCACCAACACTATACATATCACTGTAAAAACGACAAAATATGGTTGACTAAACATTGTACTACTCAATTTTGCTTTTAAGCAAATTGCTGCCATTATCTGCCGACTACAGTAAAACACAAACTATGTATGCTTCTGATTTTTTCATCACATCAAACAATGCTTATCTTAAGAAATGCAGGTGATAATTTTAAAGTGACGCAATGTTGATGGAACGAAGTGTTCTAAGTTTTCCAAAAATTTACAATATGCAATTAAATATTACTCATTGTTAGTGAAACTACATAAAATTATGAAAAATTATTTCGTCGTTAAAAAAAATAACCATTGATATGAAAAACGCTTTTCTGATACAGTTATGAGTCAAAAACATGGCCTAACTTGTGAAAAAATTGTCGAAATCGGCCCCGAATATCGAACATGAAAAACTCAGTGCCTTAGGGTAATTTTCGACAGAAAATATCGGTAAATCTCTCAGATATTTTAATGAAATTCATAGGAAGTCCTTTCCTTTGTAATAGTGTGTCTCTGTACCAAAAATTGATAATATCGGGTCATAACTTCCCCTAGCTCCCATTTACCTAATTGGGATTTAAAAAATCTTCTAAAAATGTCAAATAGCTTAATGAGCGCATAATCTAGGATATAGTGTATATTGGTGGTGAAAATGAATGAAAGCGGTTAAGGGATTGCCTCAGCCCTCATATACTATAAATGATGATTTTCAAGATTTTAATGAAATTACTGGCGCATGAGGTTACTCAAAACCTATTAATCCAATCGGTTCCAAATTGTAATAAGTTATTCTATACATATATAGCTATGGTATGAACTAGGATAAATCAAATCGGTGAAGATCTTCTCTACTTTTCAACTTCATTTGTGGCTGAAAAAAAGCGATTTTCAAAAAAAAAGTTCAAATGTCCGCCATTTTGTTAATTTTTGTGCGAAATTAATAATCCTAGAGTTCATACCAGAGCCAAACATGTACTCTTTCTAATCCCGTTGGAATTTTTGGTTTCAGATGTTTCAGTGAGCGGAAATCTCATGCGCCGTCGAAAAGAAGAATTTTTGTTTGATCACAAAAAACAACAACAACGAAAAAAATTAAGTATGTCAAATTTGTTTCTTCTTTTTTAAAGTCTTCAAATAAATGTATGCAAAGTTGCAACCCTCAAAAATAATTTATGATCATTTACCAGCCCATTGAAAATCGTCAAAATTTGAAATCTAGTAGAGTGGGGTCCCTTTAATAAACTTATATCAATAAATTGCTAGAGTATATTCGGTTACAACCCCGAACTTAAACCTTCCTTACTTGTTTTTGATACGAATATCGCAAAATTCGTTTTAGAAAAATTTAGTGCTTCAACCGATTAAATTATAGACCACATATTCTGGAATATCCACATTACTGCCGAAAAGAAAAATTAAAATCGGTATAATCTCGTATGAGAACTAGCCTATATTCAGAACCGATATCATTAAATTTTTTATACTAGTTATTAATTTAGGTTTAACTCTGAACATACAGAATAAAATTCACCTGAAGAACGAACATTGAAAATAGTTGTTAGAATGTTTAATAATTATTCCCTTATTATAAGAAAATTCAAATATTATATATTCTATATAAAAGCGGACGGATAAATTTGGGTTTCGAGAGTTAATTGGAAAAAGAGTAGGACACTTTTTTGTATTTCTTCAAGATTCAATATAACTAAATTTTTCCCAAGTAGGCGCCTGCATAAGTACTCAGACGGACGTAGAGACTAACATCATGAAATCGATGCTATCGACATTTTAATCACGTGTTTTTTCAAATAAGAATATGCCAATCAAATTTATGTAAATAATATACTTTACTGCCTTGTTCTATTCTCATTTATACCAATAAACTACTGATAGAGAAATTATTGTGTTTTGAAGTTATGATTTCTTATAGGAGTTATCTTTGAAGTGAACATATGTACGTACATACATATATGCTTTAGTAGATAGCACTGTAAAATCTGGCATGAACAAGCCTTCTGATGATGGTCTGAATTCTAAAACAGTCTAATTTATAATGCATGACTATGCGAAATACTGTGTTCAACGCTATAATTACTACAGTTAAACTAAAGGTACAATCAATGACCACTTAAGATATCACTAGAACAAGTTAAATGAATAGTATAGTATACAGACATAATTATTAAATATTATACTAGACTATTATACTATACTATTATTAACAATTTGTGAAATTATATTTTATTTAAATAACAATAGTTTCGAGCGAAAAACAAATTCTAGATCCAGACCATATAATGCCACTGTAACGTTAGGTAGTTAGTATGAAACATTTTACACAAAAATTTCAATAATTCGTCACATACAGCAAAGTTAATTGGAAGAGAAAAAAAATTAACATAAATGCGAATTATACCCATCACCTTAAGTAAATAAAATGAGCTCATTATTCGCGGATTTGATAACAAATTATTTAATTAAACCATTTGTCACAACTTTCATTTCATTTCTACATGCTCAGAAGCAGAATCCCTATCAGCATACTGCTACCGTTTTCAATCGAAACCTGTTGTTTTTGTGACTTTATATAATTCACTTTAAATTTATTCTTTGTTAAAGATTTTTAACACGAACAAAGTTTTATCATTTCCATACGACTTTTTGTGGTTAAAGTGCTCTTTTAAATTAAATGAAGCTGATATTTCATGAAAGTGGAACTTGAAAATACATTGCGGTTAGGTTATAAAATATCGGTGACCAAACTTTAATGTTTCTTATTAAAAAGTAACATAATGGTTTTGATGAACACGTGGTGTACGTGAACTTTAGAGAATACGTAAATGTGGGTTAATTAAATATTTGGATCATTATTTTAATTAAATACTATTTCTCATTTAGCATCATAAAGATATCTCACATATTTTTGGTATGTAAAAACTCACAACATTAGCACAACTATAGATCATGTATGAGTAACATTTCATGATATGGTGCTAAGTAATCACTGTAACAGTGGTAATTATTTTATTTAGCAGATCTTTAAGACGTTATAAATTTATGTGTTAAGATTGGATTACTGGCATTTAACACATATTAACATTATAACCTGGTCATATTTAATAACTGGTTCATAATTTAAACTATATACGAGAAAAGCTACTGGACAAACAAAATTTTTACAGAAGATTGATCATAAGTAAAAAAAATTGTATTATCCGATTTTCGAAGTTGATCTCCGAAATCGAAATATTTGTATTCGAAGTTCGAAAAAAGGACTATAAAAACGATTATTAATTACGGGATGCAGTTAATAAAAAATAAAAATCTACATTTTCCCCTTAATTCAATGCTGTATAAAACTTTTCGGTTAAGCTTATATGGCAGATGCTATGAAGGGTCAAAATTTGATCTTCGAATGAAATGAAAAAAATTATTAACAAAAATACTGTACCCCTTATAAAATCTGTCATATAAGCTTAACCGAAAAAGTTTTATATACCATTGAATTAAGAGGAACATTTAGATTATATCTATATTATGACTTGTTTAGTACCTATATACTGTAATTACCAATATTTTTAAAGTCCTTTTTTTCGAACTTCTAATCATATTATTTCAATTTTGGAGGCTAACTTAGAAAATCAAAGAATACCCTCTTTTACTTATAACATAATCTCCCGGTAAAAATTAGTTTGGTCCAATACCCAGCCGAGTGTTATACAT
This sequence comes from Zeugodacus tau, assembly GCA_031772095.1. Lineage (NCBI taxonomy): Eukaryota > Metazoa > Arthropoda > Insecta > Diptera > Tephritidae > Zeugodacus > Zeugodacus tau. The sequence continues at coordinate 48,361,339 of CM062650.1, forward strand.
TGTTATTATTGCTCGACACTGGAGTGATGTTCTGAAGAAGTTCTTTTTTTATTCCATAAAAATGGACATATTATTAGTTAGTTTGAAAAAAAATAGATAATAGATTTAATAAGAGAAAGACTTAAAATTTAATATAGTAACTAAAATAAATAATAATTAAACATTGACATTGTGTCAGAATAAAAGAAGTATTTAAAAAACGAATAAGACTTAAAATTTTGTTTTTAAAGTAGAACGAAGATTCTGTGATCGTCTATGGTCAATACAGAGAAATGCTCGGTTTAGTTTGGCCCCCGTTGTTAATTTATTGGAAACTGCAAATGCTTATCCATTAAAATACCCACTTTAATTCTCAAAATCTGTTCTTTTTTAAGGAATTTCGAACTAAAATCAATCATTAATCATCCTTAGCAAACTAAACATTATTGAACCTCCATATGTTGGGAAATCATTAAGTGGAATTAATCTTAGAAATATGTGATATTATATACTGTAACTTTAAGATACTGCGACCAATGTACTATTCAATACCACACAAGCATATAACATTAATTTGTGAATATGTCACAATCCCGTCGATTTGCAAAACAGGCCTACTGAGAATATTCAGGAACGCGTGAGGAACATTAGGAGAAGGGTTTGGTAGATTGGACAAACAGAAGGCGCAACCAAATGCACCATATATGTAATGCAGATTTCATTTAAATGAAATTCTATTAAATACTGAGCTAAATAAAAATTACAAATGTGTCGCCAATCTGTTCGCAAGAAGGCAAATTACTAGGTTTTTACAGACAGTGTCTACTGGTAAATTGTGCCACATGTATCTCTTTAAAACACCCAAAGATATTGGAACCAAAAAAGATATAATTAATCATCTGTTGTTGTAGTTGTGAAGACCGCAGAAAAAAATTCTCAAACAACTTTCAGGGATGCTATCGAGTTATCTGTCATCGGTCCTTGGCCTTAGATAAAAATAACCAAGCTACGCAAACACATTTTAAACATGGCGAACCGGCATAAGTGCGAAGCATCAAAGTAAAATTGACAAGATTTTAGTAAATTATATAGAAATTATACAAAATTTCTAGTGCATGCATTTTCAATTTTTTGGTTTTCTTACTTTTGTACAGTTAGTTTCAAATTATGTTAACAGTATATATGCTATTACAAAAAACTAACGACGCATCGTTCTTGTCTTATCAAATTTTAGAAGACAAAAAACATTAAAATGGAGAAATGTTTTAGGTTTTCTTTTTTATCAACTTGACAGTGCGCTGTTGTTTTGTTAGTCATAAAACGATTGAAGTGCACCGCAAATGACTTCCTTTGATAACCAGAATAGACACTTTGATGTCAGCACTTGGCCGACGACTGGTGAAACAGATTTTTATCAACGAATGATTACGAACCGGCTGAATTGGCATTTAAATAAAAACAAAATTAGAGCTTTACAAAAATAAAGCTGGCTTTTTGGCCAAATTCGATTATATTTGCAGAGGCTTGTGTGTAAACTAATCATAGAAATGCGTTTTAAGGCAATAAGCCGTTACACTTAACGGCGATTTGGGGTTTTAAAAATGTATATGTGTATGTAAACAGTGCATATGGGTTTATACCTAAGGAATATCTGGTCAATCATAGCATATTTGCGAATATGTACTAGCTATCTATAGATATGAATAATATATAATATAAAAAGCAAATAACCGTAAATGTTAGCATTTATATTAATTTCGAATTTTGCCCGAAAGCACCGTGCATTAGTCAAACTAAGGCAATTAGGTTTTAACTTTTTTTTTCAATTCTTCACTCAAGCACACACACACATGTGTCCATGTGTAATGCCAAATATGTATATAGTATTTGGTGTGACTAAACCTCAAAATTAATTTTAATTTTACCCTGAACCATGTGTAAATTGGAAATAATACCAGGCTTAATGGCGTGACTGATGAAGAGGAGCCAACAGTGTCGTCCGTTCACCATATGTATGTATATCTATGTATGTAGTAATGTACTAATATGTATATATATCTATGTAGTAATGTACTAATTCCTGATTAAATATTTTCTACTTAAATTTATTTGTCTTTTAGTTGACATTGATGACGTGCAAACCAATTTACTGTTATGTAAACACCAGTTTACTGAGACTGACCATATTTGTGTAAAAAAATTTTCGGCAATAATGACGTGTCACGAAACAACAATGACGAAGCGCCGATATTTTTAGTTAAAACCGCTTTATTATTAACGATTATTGCATCATTCGTATTTGAATACATTTATAGAATATTTCATACATAATTATTTGAGCTCTCTCAAAGAAAGTGTAGATTATTTATTGACTTATGAATTCTCTCCTCTTTGAATTTATACCCTAATGGTTATAAATAACAGGTTTATGCTTTTTAAACGCTGACAAATATTTAAACTTTCTCCACACACCATGAAAATAGTTGAAATCGGATAATAACCACGCCCACCTCCCATACAAAGGTTCGGTTGAAAATTACTAAAAGTGGGTTAACTCACTAACGAAAAACGTCAGAAACACTAAATTTTATAGAAAAAATAGAAGAAGGAAGCAGCACTCAGATTTTATTACAAAATGGAAAATGGGCGTGGCATCACCCACTTATGGGTCAAAAACCATATCTCAGGAACTACTCTACCGATTCGAATGAAATTCGGTATATAATATTTTCTTGTCACCCTGATAACACGAATAAAAAATTGGCGAAATTGGTTCACAACCACGACTACTTTCCTTATAACTCAATTTTGAATTCCATCTGATTCCTTCACTTTATAATGTAAACATAAGGAACCAATAAAGATAGCGGAATACAACTTCACACAAATAGTACATATCATCTCTGGCTTCACTTATGAAAAAATTGTCGAAAACGGACTATAACTTCTCAAGACCCCAGATATCGAACATGTTGAACTCAGCGCCTAAGGGTAAACTTTAACCGAAAATAAGGGTAAATCTCTCAGATAATTTAATGCAATTCAGAGGAAATTGTTTTCTTCTAATAGTCTCTGTTCTAAAAATTATTAAAATCGGATAATAACATCTCCTAGCTTCCATATACCTAATATAGATTTTTCAATAATACGGTGGGCTTTATTCCACATATATTTATTGGTTAATATGTGAGATGTCTTAGATAACCTTGCTGGTGAAAATGAATAAAATCGGTTCAGAAATTTCTTCAATAAATTGCGAGAGTATATAATGTTCGGTCACAACCGAACTTAGCCCTTAGCGAAACAAATGGGTTTAGTAGTGAATGAGGGCAAGACGAAGTACCTCCTGTCATCATGCAAAAGACCTCAGTGATTAGGAGACCACGATACTGTTGGCAGCTTCGAAATACTAAAAACTTCGTATATCTTGGTTCCAGCATAAACACCAACAATGACATCAGCCACGAAATCAATCGGAGGATCACTCTCACCAACAGGTCACGTAGGCAATTGACAAGCAGAGCTCTCTCTCGTAAAACCAAAATAGCGCTCAATAAGTCACTCATCATACCCGTCTGATATATGGTGCGAAAGCAAGGACAGTGACAAACAAAGATGAACACTTCTTAGGAGCGTTCGAGAGAAAAGTTCTCCGAAGTATTTATGGCCCGCTACGTGTGGGCGTTAGTGAGTATCGGATTTGTTGAAATGACGAGTTGTATCAATGCGCAGGCTTAGCATATCGTCCGAATGCAAGGAAATATGTACTTCAGCGCGTAAAATATACGATTCAGTACCCACAGGTGGCCGACGAAGAAAAATACGACCTAAACTCAGGTTGATGTAGACCTGGCGAAGCTTGCAATACCCAACTGGCGCCATCGTGTGCAAAGCAGAAACGGCTGGCGAAAACTTACTGATGTGGTCAAAACCGGCACCCGGTTGTAGTGCCAAATTGATGATTATCAAGCTCGATGACAGACGGTACGAGGTACAAGTATTGTTAAAATTGTTTGCTAATAGTGGTTGTTCCTCCGTAGCGTCTAATTTTTCGAACAATATTTAACTATAATTTAATACAAGTATGAGATCGGTTAAGCCTGTAGCAGAGAGATGAGATCACATTTTATATATAATACCTATATTCACTGACCGATTATTTCTGTGACTGATTATTTCTATTAATGTGAGAAGCCGACGTGTTCCTTTCATATATTTAATTATAATGAATACTCAAGATTGGTATTTATCGCTATGGTGTGTTGACACATAGTGTTGTAACTCACGTTCGTTCTAAATTTTCAACCCTTTTTATCAACTACAAAAAAACATTACATTTATGAGGAATTCACACTGTTTGTATATTGGTATTCTAATAATTTAAATTTTTTTCTAAAATTTTCTATTGAATTGATAAAAAGCCACTTGAATGCTAACAAAGACACGATGACTTTAGTTAATGCAAAAGTCAATAAATGTTTACAACGTTTTATTTTATATTCAAGTGTCATTACAAATACAGTATATTTGTTTAAAACTACAGTCAGGTGAAGTAAATTATTTGTTGATGGAAGGTCACCGAACCATCGCCTATACGTTTTTATGAGGAGCTTATGTTAAGGATATCTCAGTGGTTAATTTTTATTGATATACATCGATACAGCGATCGATCATCGATACAAGTGAAAGAGTACCACAAACCCGATCGCCAGTGAAACAAGCGACTATAAAGTTATAAGAACCACATTTCTCACACGAAGACATGGTTTAAACGAATATTGTCACGATTATAAAAAAAATATAAAATTTCTTCAGATTTCTAAAATAAAAACAGAATTGAAGCAGAAATCTACAAGTTCTTCTTCGAACTGAAAAAATCAGCATAATTGAATAATTTCCTTCATTATGGAAAAAATTATTAGTAAGCTTACATTGTAAATGTTAGAATAACTTTTCCCAGTATTCTGTTATTCTGTATAGCAACTCAACTGATTATGTCATACGATTTTTTTTTCGAATGAAACCTGCACAGAACGCACACTATACGGCAAAATCGACTTTCTTCTCGGTTATTGTAGGCTAAATTTTTAGTTGTTCCAAATATTTGGTTTCGAAGTTCGAAAAAAAAAGCTTTTGTAAAATAATTATTAATAATTACTGGATATGGTCACTAAAAAATCTAAAATATGGAAATAATCTACAACTTCTTCTTAATACCGGGGTTTATAAATTTGTTCCACCAAGGTTATATGACAGATGTTAAAAGATGTGCAGTATTTTCGATATATAGAATTTGTATTTTTTCGAAGATCAAACTTTGACCTATCACATCTTCCGTTATACATATATGCTTGACTGACAAATGTTATACACCATTGAATTAAGAGGAAAAAGTAGTTTGTATGCATATTTTATATTTAGTAACTTTATCCTGTAATTAGTAATTATTTTTTTAAAAAGATTTTTCGAGATTAGTATGAAATTTGACATCTATTACCAATTCAAGAGTTCAAGTTATGGAGAACTTCGAGTTAAAGAAATTTGAGTTATGGAAGGAACATTGTATGAAATATTATTTCTAAACGCTATTGCCAATACAAAAGTTGGAGTTATAGAGATCCTCGAGTTATAGAAGTTCTAGTTATGGAAGTAGTATTTCAATTTTGGAGATTAACTTCAATGAGAATGCAACTTTTTTACTTATGTCTCAATCTGCCTGTTCAATACCCAACCAATACATATTAGACCTATGGAATAAATCAAAATTTTGCTAATAAAAAATCTGAGAAAAAATTCACATCGATCTTACATCTAATGGGAATTCTAATAAAGACGTCAAACCCTGACAGAGACGTTAATTAAATAATTAAATAATATGTCAGTTAATAAATGTCTCAATTAGGATCACTCATCATTTATATGCGTATTTCGTAAATATTTCCCGCAAACGTAATTCTTCAGAAATATCTTAATTTATTTATAAATTTGGCAGCACATGATGGCAAATTGCTAAAAAAAATGCGCTAACACCGTTGGCAAATACAACGAAATATATCAATTCACCGCAATTAGCACCTTTGTGCCATTTTTCAACTCAAACGCTCATCAACTGGCCTGGCTAGCGTTTAATTGGGACTGATTTACCACTCAATTTTATCTTATCGCATTTACTGTAAGAATGAAATGTGCAGCAGAATGAAAACAGCATTGATAACATGTACACAATTCGACTCACAGCCAAAGCAGAGTGCTGTTGATAAGGTGTGATTTCTTGGTAGTAAACAGCGAAAAAAATATGGCTAGAAAAGCTGAGCATTCTCGATATTGCTGCATAAGTCTTCAGTATAACATTGGCAATAATATAATGTGGTTTGCGCGCATTGTAGTATTCTTCGAAACAGAAACGAGCGCAAAAAACGAAACGAAATACGCGAGTGTATTGTTATATTAAAGGGCTCCGCAAAACGACGAACTGTGTGTGTTTTCATGCGAGCGAACTTATGAAACATAACGGTTTCAAATGCAAGCGCATTAAAGTCTACATCGGCAAAACGGGAGTTTAGTAACATTATATACGCAATTTGATGCTGATTTCTTGCTTTTGAACGCCGTGCAAAAAGTAGAAAACGAAAATGTTGAACGCGTTCAGTGCGGTTGCGCCATACTTGAAATTCAATCCGGCCTATGTGGTAGTCGACAATTTTGTATTTAAATTACATTACCGTTGGACATTCATAATTTTGTTGATCGCCACTATTTTGGTGACTTTGCGTCAATATTTTGGTGAACACATCAAGTGTATATCGGACACCATACCGGCGCATGTCATAAACACATATTGCTTCTTTACGCCCACCTTCACACTGGTGAGTTCTACTACTATGATTTGTTGGTGAATGAAATTGAAATGGTTAACTGTGTTCTTGCTTATCAGGTGCGTCATCTGAATAATAGCGCTTTGGAGAAAGGTGTCATATTTCAACCTGGCATCGGTCCCGAACAGACGCAACATGAGGAAGTCAAACGGCATGCTTACTATCAGTGGGTACCGTTTGTACTCTTCGGTCAAGCATTGCTCTTCTACATTCCACACTTTGTATGGAAAAGTTTTGAAGGTAAGCAATTGTATGAAATATTATGAGGTCCACTCATTTCTTGTGTACTAATAAGTGTAAGGCTACTCAAATATTTAGTAAATAGTGTATCAGAAAAAATCGTTTGATGAAACCGTAAACTGTTTAGTGATCCGAGGTGGTGGTTTCTGAGTATATAGTTTTGTAGACATATCGTGTCTTTTGAAACTGACTCAAGTTCATGTTGGAGAGCTTTTATTAGTAACAATGGGGAACATCGGTGCTCTAGTTTAAGCCAATAGCTAGCCCATTCAAACACTGATAACTACATAAAATATTCAGGAAATTCTCTTTCTTTAACTCCAATGACTCAGGTTTACACACTACTGTACAATTATGAGTGTTAGATAAGGGGCTATGGATATCAGCGAGGTACATATATATATACAAAAACATATCATCCAAACATTCATCCAAATATCTCTCTACTATGACGCTCGAATAAATAGTTTACGAGATAAATACATACAAAGAAACTATTCGGAGGCCCACTTTACTAAAAAAAAATCATCGAAATACGTCCCTCCCTAGTATGATTCTCTGTATCAAACTTTTATAGCTTTATTTATGGCTTAGCTTTATCACTTTATAGCTGAGGTTAACGACATTTTGTGGGTGTGGCAATGATCCGATTTCGGATCGGCAACATTTTTTATTGAAGTTATCGCTTGGATAGACAGAATACTCGAATTTCAACTCAACTCGTCATCCTAACCACTTTGGTATGTATAACTCTAAATCCATTAGGTGCACAAGATTATTTATTCTGTGCAAGATGTTGCGAGAGCATAAATATCCATTGTTGATTTTTATCATAATATCTGAACAATTTTAAGTGAATTGGACAATTACAATTTGTATTATGAAAAATAATTTAAATCGCAGTCATACGCTCGAACAATATTACCCGCATGTACCCAAAACTATAAGACTTATTTGCAAAGTAGGTTGTAGGTGTACTCGTATGTCGTTTCCAGTGAGGGATCAACACTATCCTTGAGCTTACACAATGCTTCCAACAATTCGACCATAGCCTTACTCGCACCCCAGGTGATAAAAGCACCACCAATACCACTACCAACAGATCTTCCAATCTTGGTAGTAATTGATGGCACGGGCTTAGCTGCAATAATCCAACGAAGAGCAAGTCGTTACACACAATAGTTAAAAAGTTGTTTCAATTACCTTGAGTAAGCAATCCTTGAAAAATCAGGAATACCAAAAAATATACCATTTTAAATTGCATTTTCACGGGAAACATTTCGAACACTTTACACGATTTATGTAACTTCTATAATGATTGAAAATGAAAATTTAGTCCGCTTAAATACGTTCCGGATCATTTATCAATTGAGCTTGACTATAAGGCACGTTTCGGATAATAAATTTGACAACACTAGGGTTTTCATCAAATTTATAAAAATATATTATTTTGTTTGCCTATGCCTAGCATGTCAGGTGTGTTCAAAAAATAAGGTTATTTTTTTCTTGAAAAAATATATAGTCATTCATGTACATTAATGCTTAAAATCTTTAAAATAGTCCCCATTCGATATTATGAGCTTAGGCAAGCGTTTCTTCCAAACGTCGAAACACTTCACAAAATAGACTTTTAGGCTAATCTTTGACTCCTTCAGCGACGACGACCCTTTAAAGTTCTATTTATTTTTGGAAATAGGAAAAATCATACGGAGCTATGACTGGCGAATATGGAAGCTGGGTCATCGTGTAACCACTAAATACAGCTGAATGAATTGCAATGAAATTGTATCATACTTCAGGGACCTGTACATCCAGATAGTAAAAAAAATTACAATTCGAGTCTACAATTCCCGTTATTTTTTGAACACACCACATATGGTATAAAACGGCGATTTATACCTTCTTATCAATTGCGTTTCATAAATGCTGACTTCAGAAAAAATTCGCGAAACTGCGCGTGAGTCACATTCAAATATAATATATATATATTATAATACTAAGTCGAGATTAAAGTAATCTCAGAACAGTAACAGAAAAATGTAAGCCACAGTGGCAGTGAAATATTGTTGTTTTTATATTCTCGCAAAATGTTGCACAAAGAATAATAGTTGTGTTCACCTAACGGTTGTTTGTAACACCTAAAACTAAACGAATTAGATATGGATTTATAAAGTATACATATGTGTATCAAATCAAATATGATCATGATGACGAGCCGAGTTGAAATCCGGATGTCTGTCCGTCCATCCGACCATAGGACACCGTGCAAGCGATCACTTAAGTAACCTTGACACCCTGAGGAGGTATTATTGTAGATGGACAAAATGTAGATGGTGAAAAAATCGGTGAAAAATAGTCCCGTCCCAAAATCGATTTTTTGTATATATCTCACAAGCTACTAAAGTTATATAGACCATGCTTACTTGAATGGCTGCATTCATATTGGTGTAAAAACTTTAAAATTGGGGTGGCCACTCCACTCTTTCATCAAACACCCACCACTCCTCAAGAAGTACTAGAGAAAACTTCCATCAGATTTTGAACATAGTATATTCTTGACACCCGGATGTTACGTATGAAAATGGGTGAAATCAGTTTACAACCTTTATACCGTATATATAAGCTATTCTAGTGGACTTGCCGTATAAATGGTTGAAATTTGTTGTTATCTTAGAAAATGAATAATGCTTTCAAGCTCTTAAATGTCAGAAATACACTAGAGTTTAGGATTTCCGAAAATACTAATTCTCATTCCAGCACATACATATCTTCTTCTATATGTATGTTATAGAGATTTATCATCTTCAAGAGTAAATCTATTTAAGCAACTAGTCAAATCAGTTTACATTATACATTCTATTCATTAATATTTTTATAGGTGGTCGCATTAAGACACTCGTCTTGGGACTGCGTATGGTCGGTCTCTCGCGGTATTTAAAAGAGCAAAGTCTTAAAATCGGAAAATTAAATGTACCATCGTTGGAGGAGGCTGAGTCACGTGTGAAGATTATTCGTCGCGCCATGATCGATCGTATGCGCATTAATCAGTCGTGGGGTGCACATCTCGCTTTGACGGAATTCATGAACTTGTTAAATATTTTATTGCAAATTTATTTGACAAATCGTTTTCTCGCCGGTGCCTTCTACAGCTTGGGCGTTAAAATATGGCGAGAGCGTTGGACCGATCAAATGGATGCACTCGATGTGGTCTTTCCGAAAATCACCAAGTGTCATTTCCGTAAATTCGGTCCGAGTGGCTCAATCCAACTGCACGATACACTCTGTGTTATGGCATTAAATATTATCAACGAAAAGATTTACGCGGTACTATGGTTTTGGTATCTATTCGTTTTGATCATGACGATATTGGGACTGATTTGGCGTTTGTGCACATTTTTCTTCTATAGGAAGTAAGTATATAAGCGATTTATTTCATAACGCTCAACACTATTTCTTTAAAATTAAATAATAATCATTTCTTTCCTCTTTGTTTCAGCGTTCGCTTTACCAAATTCACTTTTGCCTACTTCGCAAAGCCTGGACGCATCGATGAACAAGAATTGGCCGCCGTGGTGGAGAAGTGTAATTTTTCGAATTGGATGTTCTTGTTCTTTTTACGCAGCAATATTTCTGAGTTTCTCTTCAAGCGCGTGATTTTCCATTTGGCCAGCGAGTTGCCCGATCCCGAGAAGGACAACAGTATTAACGCATTCTTGGATAGAGAGCATACGGCGGCTAAGGCAGCACCAAGTGGAGGGACTCATAAAACACAACTTGATGAAGTCGATACACCGCTACTGAGCGAGAAAGATGGTGCCAAAATGGATTAAAAGTTTATATGTTATGGTGGTATTTTTCATACCTATTTATATACGATTTAGAGTTCGACTCATTTTTTATAAAGTGTACCACTTAAGATTTTAATGTTTATTCATTATTAATAAGTTATTGTTATTTTCTAAAACATAAATCTAGACAAATGAATCCAAATTAAATAATAAAATTCAATGGATTAGTAATTGCTGATCAGAGGTTGGAACTTGGGCCTGAAACATTACTCAGAGATTATCAAGAAAAATTCTGAATACAATGAAGTCAAGAGAAGTTATCGTAACCTTTTGGAAGAGTAAATGGCAATTGGACGTGGCGTCACCCACTTATTGGTCAAAAACCATATCTCAGGAACTGCTCCACCGGTTCTGAAATTCTGTATGTAATATTTTTTTGACACCCTTACGACATCGGTTCACAATCGCGACTACTTCCCATATAACTCAATTATGAATTCCATCTCACTCCTTCACTCTATAATATATACATAAGGAACCAATGAAGATAGCGGAATAAAACTTTACACAAATACTGTATACATATGATCTGTGGCACACTTGTAAAAAAAAATTGAGGAAATCAGACTATAACTTTTCAAGGCCCCGGATATTGAACATGAAGAACTCAGTGGCTGATGTAATTCTCACCGAAAATATCGGTAAATCCCTCAGATATTTATATGTAATTCAGACGACTTTTTTCTTCTAAAAGAATGTCTTTGTTCCAAAAATTATTAAAATCGAGTTATAACTTCCCCTAGCTCCCATATAACTATTTATAGTTTTTTCAAAAATACGATGGGGGGTTAATTGAATCGGTTAATATGTTAAATATCTTAGCCAAATTAAATGAGCATCTTGGATATAGTGTATGTTGGTGGTGAAAATGAGTGGAATTCGTTCAGGAATTACATCAGCCTATATACTATATATGATGATTTTCGTTATTCTATTGGACTTTATCTCGAATATATAGGTCAAATTGTGTGTTATATTAATAAAATTACATCAATAAATTGCAAGAGTATAAAATGTTCCGTTGCACCCGTACTTAGCGTTTCCTTACTTGTTAATAATATTAAAAAAAATCAATTTGGGAAGATAACGGGTGATTTTTTTGAGGTTAGGATTTTCATGCATTAGTATTTGACAGATCACGTGGGATTTCAGACATGGTGTCAAAGAGAAAGATGCTCAGTATGCTTTGACATTTCATCATGAATAGACTTACTAACGAGCAACGCTTGCAAATCATTGAATTTTATTACCAAAATCAGTGTTCGGTTCGAAATTTTTTTATCGACAAATTTTGTTCAGCGATGAGGCTCATTTCTGGTTGAATGGCTACGTAAATAAGCAAAATTGCCGCATTTGGGGTGAAGAGCAACCAGAAGCCGTTCAAGAACTGCCCATGCATCCCGAAAAATGCACTGTTTGGTGTGGTTTGTACGCTGGTGGAATCATTGGACCGTATTTTTTCAAAGATGCTGTTGGACGCAACGTTACGGTGAATGGCGATCGCTATCGTTCGATGCTAACAAACTTTTTGTTGCCAAAAATGGAAGAACTGAACTTGGTTGACATGTGGTTTCAACAAGATGGCGCTACATGCCACACAGCTCGCGATTCTATGGCCATTTTGAGGGAAAACTTCGGAGAACAATTCATCTCAAGAAATGGACCCGTAAGTTGGCCACCAAGATCATGCGATTTAACGCCTTTAGACTATTTTTTGTGGGGCTACGTCAAGTCTAAAGTCTACAGAAATAAGCCAGCAACTATTCCAGCTTTGGAAGACAACATTTCCGAAGAAATTCGGGCTATTCCGGCCGAAATGCTCGAAAAAGTTGCCCAAAATTGGACTTTCCGAATGGACCACCTAAGACGCAGCCGCGGTCAACATTTAAATGAAATTATCTTCAAAAAGTAAATGTCATGAACCAATCTAACGTTTCAAATAAAGAACCGATGAGATTTTGCAAATTTTATGCGTTTTTTTTTTTTAAAAAGTTATCAAGCTCTTTAAAAATCACCCTTTATATAGGCACACTTGGAGTGCTATAAAATTTCTTATGACACCCACCCATTTTGCTCCAGGATTATACTTAGAATGCTCAAAAAGTTTTAAGGGCACACGGAGCAAAATATATTATTTATTTTATTTAATCCAATTTGATTTATGAATTCAAACCAGTAAAAACAGGCTTTGAAAATGAAACTCTGATACCCAAGCAAACAAAAAGCCAGACGAAATCTTTACTAAACACAGTTTATATCAAGCAAGTAAAGTAAGACATGTGTTAATTTTTTTTTCTGTCGATCAACTAACTGTCACAGATGAAATCAGCTCACAGAAATAAAACGGTTCATCCAGATGGTGACATGATCAAAACCCTTCAATTTAGTATAAAAAATTGCATGACTAAATGATTTAAAAATCGCAACATTGTCGCGAAAACTATGGGATAGATCACGATACAATTGTGTATTGAATACAATTATTATATTCTGTGCAACATGTTGCGAGAGCATAAATATCCTTTGTGGTTTTGTTATCATAATATTTAAGCTATATTATAAGAATTTATTTCATAGAATACAATTGTTATTATGAAAAATAATTTTAAACGCAGTCATATCCTCGAAGTAATTCACGTTAGTAACAGTATTGGATGGTTGTTACTATCCCTTGGTATGTTGGATGCAGTAAGTCTATCTGGAGCGTTCATATCAACGATAAAGGGGATAAAAATACTACCAAAAGTATACCCAATATTGAGCAATGATCCTAGTGAAATAGGCTTAGCTGCAATAATCCAAGGGGTTACACACAATAGTTAAGAAATTATTTCATTTACCTTGCGTAAGCGATCCTTGGAAGAGCAGGAATGCCAAGAAGTATACTATTTTAAATTGCATTTTCACTGAACAAATTTCCTCCAATAAATTCTGAACACTTTACACGATTTGTGTAACTAGAATGATTGAAAATGAAAATTTGGTCCACTTAAATACATTCCGGATATTGATAAATGAGCTTGACTATAAGGCACGTTCCGGATAATACATTTAACAACACTCGGGTTTTCATAAAATTTATAAAAATATATTCTTTTGTTTGCCTATGTCTAGCATACCAGGTGTGTTCAAAAAATAAGGTTATTTTTTTCTTGAAAACAAGATTTACTCATTCATGTACATTAATAATCTTTAAAACAGTCCCCATTCGATACTATGAACTTCATCCAAACGTCGGAAACACTTCACAAGTTTAAAGTTCTCTTTATTTTTGGAAATGAGAAAAAGTCACACGGAGTCAAGACTGGTGAATATGGAGACTGGGTCATCGTTACAGTATTATGTAAGCACTGAATACAGCTGAATGAAATGCAATTAAATTGTATCGAACTTGGAGACTGGAGACTCCATGCCAGTAATAATTCAATTTTACAATTCCCGTTATTTTTTGAACACCTTATGGTATAAAGCGGCAATTTATACTTTCTTATCAATCCGATACATAAATGCTGATATCAGTGAAAATTCGAGAAACTGCGCGTGAGTCACATTCAAATATTCATAAGTCGAGATTAAAGTAATCTCAGAACTGTAACAGAAAAATATAAGCCACGGTGGCAATGATATGGATTTATAAATTTATATATCAAATCAAATCAAATAAGATCATGATGACGAGACGAGATGCATTCCGGATGTCTGTCCGCACGAAATTGAAATTGGGGTGGCCGCTCCACTCTTTCATCAAAAACCACTCCTCAAGAAGTACTAGAAAAAACTTCCATCAGATTTTGTACATAATACAGTGGAACTTCTCTAACTCGTATCACCATAATCCACAAAAAAACTTCGAGTTAGAGAGACTTCCGAGTTACAGAAGGTAATTTGAATGAATTTAGACTTATGTATATTGCCTTAAAGACTTATATTGAACTTTGAGTTAGAGCAGTTCAAGTTATGGAAGTTCAACTGTACATTCTTGACACCCGGATGTTACGGATGGAAAATAGGTGAAATCAGTGTACAACCTTTATATCGTATATATAAGTTATTCTAGTGGACTTTATACCGTATATATGGTGAAATTGGTTGTTATCTTAATAAAATTAAATACAAAATTGAGAGAATATAAAATTATCGGGTACACCTGAACTTAGCAATTCCTTACTTGTTCTAATGGAGTATTTTCCTGGCAGAATTGTCAGCAATTCGTTAGTACATGGATTATTCCGCTGTTAATGCAAACTGGCAAGTCAGAATATCTAAACTAAATTCTAAATAATTTAGAAAATGAATAATGCTTTCAAATTCTTGAATGTCAGAAATACACTAGAGTATAGCATTTCCGAAAATACTATTTCTAATTCCAGCACATTTTTCTTCTGGTACTCTATCACTTCGAACTACGGAGGAATGGTTTCGACGATTCAGAGAGGGTGAAAATGACACCATGGATAAGCCAGCCGGTGCGAGACCTGTGACGACGAATACAAAAACATGGAAAACATCGAGTTAGACCAGCATGTGGCATCAAGTGACATCGCCCAAGAGATGGGAGTTAGTCATTCAACCATTTTAAACCAACTGCAGAAGGCTGGGTACATAAAAAAGCTTGATGTTTGGGTGCCGCATGATATGACGCAAAAAAACCTTCTGGACCGAATCGACGCCTGCGATAGCTGCTGAAACGGAACGAACTTGACCCGTTTTTGAAGCGGATGGTGACTGGCGACGAAAAATTAATCACATACGACAATATCAAGTGAAAAAGGTCGTGGCCGAAGGTCGGTGAATCGTCCCAAACAGTGGCCAAGGCAGGATTGACGGCCAGAAAGGTTTTGCTGTGTATTTGGTGGGATTGGAAGGGAATCATCCACTATGAGCTGCTCCCAAATGGTCAGACGCTTAATTCTACCATTTACTGCGAACAACTGGACCGCTTGAAGCAGGTGATCGACCAGAAGCTTCCAGAATTGAGCAACAGCAAGGGTATTTTGTTCCACCAGGACAACGCCAGACCACTTCGTTGATGACTCGTCAGAAGCTACGGGAGCTCGGATGGGAGGTTTTATCGCATCCACCATATAGCCCGGACATAGCGCCAAGTGATTACCACCTGTTCCTGTCCATGGCGAACGCCCTTGGTGGTATAAAGTTGAACTCAAAAGAGGCTTGTGAAAAGTGGCTGTCCGAGTTCTTCGCAAATAAGGAGGGGTCTTCTACGAGGGGGTATTATGAATTTGCCGTCTAGATGGAAACATATTATCAAAGGAAACGGCGCAGAAATTTGCATTCTCTGAATCACCCTGTACAAATTACAATTTACCAAAAAGTTCATAATAGACTTTGGCAGAAACGAGTTGCCTCGTACTTGAAGCCAGTTAATTTATTATTTACAGCAACTTGTTTTTTTATACTTAAATCTTGATTTATTTATTTATTTAAATACCTTTTCAGTATTACAGTTATATTGTATTTTGTTTTTATTTTTCTTAATTGTTGAATTTGTCTGTTTACCATTGCAAGCACGTTTCCAAGCTCTGAGTACCCGACTCAGCAATTCAGAGTGCTGTCTTTTTGACAGATCGCTTGAACGCGCGTGATTTGCATTTTTTGCACTATTTATTTTTGACTTTTTTATTATAATATTTAAAAGCTTTTTATGACTTGTAATTACATACGCGAAATTTTAATTGTTCATTTAAAGAAATCCCATTTGCAAATGAAACCGGTTTTTATCGCTTATTAATTTACGAAATTGTTGTTGATTTTGACCCCATAAATAAAAAGTAATTGGTGCCATAATAATATTTTTTACAATTTTAAAAGAAAAAAACAATTTTGGAAGATAACTGTATAGGCACACTACTAGTGCTCAAAAAATTCTTAGGACACCCATTTTGCTTCGGGATTATTATTGGAATGTTCAAAACGTTTTAAGGACACCCTGGAGCAAAACGTATTATTTATTTTATTTTATAAATTTTGATTTATGAAATTGAATCAGTAAAAGCGTCCAACGCAGGTTTTGATGATGAAACCCGGACACCATAGAAAACTGAAAACCAGACCAAATCTTTACTTAACACAGTCTATATCAAAAAATAATAAGTAAAAATAATATATTCCCAGATTTTTATGATTCATTTTCCCGCGAAAAGTATAGACGGAGACAGTTGTACTTTATCAAGAGGTATTTCCTGCCAGATTGAAAGCGCATTCAATGCTTTCAGCGTTGCTTAGAAACACATATGATTCATGAAATTGCATTTTATACAACAATTGAATTTAACTGACTGCCACTTCCTTCTTCGGGGTTCTAAACTATGCTGAGGAAACATTTCCAATTTTGAAAACTGAAAGAGTTAGGAATAAACCTAATTTAACATTTTTTTGGTGTTTCTTGAGGCGATTGAACAGATTACCAGGCAGGATTAAAAGTTGGTATCGTTTGTATGAAATTGAAAATATATGTTTTCTAGTTAGACTTAACCTTCAAGAGACATTTGAATAAATGTATTTTCTGTTTTTCTGTCGAACAACTAATCGACACAGATGAAAACAGCTAAAAATCCACAAAATTATTTTGGATAACTGTAAACTACAGTTAAACAAGAAAGTAGTATGATCAGTACCTATCAAACTAATAGAAAATATTTGCTGTCTCATGAAACACTTAGAAATCGTAAAACTTATATGGAATATATTATAAACCGCTACAAAATTTCATTTTACTAACATTCGTCATGAGTTCCACATCTATTGCTCTAAGCACACCTACGAACAGGAGATCACGTGTGTATATTAAAATCACCAATACGGTAAATGTCCATATGTCTTATGAAGACAACTATGTAGTCTATACCAGAAAATATATATGTGTTAGTTAAAAGTATCTGTCTGTGATTGCAATGAATTTTGAAAGCTGTTTTAAGTGCACACCAGCAACAGCTTTTGTAGGCGTTGTAAAAACAAGCTTTATCACACCTGAGAAATATACAGACTTTGGTTTGTCTTTTGACTGTCTTCTTTTTATTGATTTTTTTTTGTAATTTATGGCTAACTATATAGTATTCGTCTATTCAGCACTAAAATTTGCGGTCAATGGCAACTTGTTAAGCAACTTTTTATATCACTCAGGCGGTTTTGCTTTTCAAGTATAATAAAAATAAAAATCTGTGAAAGTAAAAATAAATAAACGCAGAAATATTGCAAATTAGTGGCATGGCAGCCATAACAAGACAAGCGCTTGACACAAAGCAAAATATTAAAATTTTACAGATACTCTGTAGCAATCTAATATTCAACTTGTTCCATTTTTGTTTCGCTTATTCAATAAATGCTAATACAAAATACAAAGTATTCTCAAATGACATATACTTTTGTCACAGTATTCAATTAGTATACAATGAGATAAATGTAGAACTAGTTTTAGGTGACGGAGAAAACTTGAAAGTTGGTTTTGTAGGAGGATGTAGAACTTCTGAGCCTGAAGCACCCACTCAAATACAAACAGAAAGTCAGACGAAATCTTCATGAAACACACCTTATATAGGCAAGGCAAGTAGAGAGTAACACTCATCAGCTATTCCACTATAAAGTCGAACATAAATTATAGACGGCAGTAGTTTCACCTTATTAAGTGGTATTTCCTGCTTAATAGAAGAAATATTCTACGATTTCAGCGCTTCTTTGAATCGCATATGATTAATGAAATCACATTGTAAACCATAATTGAATTCAATTGGCTGCAAAATGATTTCTTTACAATTTACAATTTTTTTAAAATATGCTTTTATTTTTCCCGGCTAGTAGTCATAAATAATTTTTCTTCGAACCCTTTACAAATTTGTTAAGACAGATAGTTCATCTGGACAAAATAAAGGGCTCTCAAGAAAGAAATGCTCAGACACACTTCCAGAGTATGGAACAAAGAAAATTTCACAAAACATTGTAAAATCATATAGTCCCATCCTTAGCCCTCTAGGAATCACACCATTTATACGCGATTATCGAGTCCTCACAAAGCATTTGCGCAGCTTAACCAAAGAAGAGTAGATATAGAGAAAACAATCGAGTTTCCATCCGTTAAGTGGTTCGGGGTAGTCAGGATTTTCAAAAAATCTATTTTTATCTTAAAAATATTCTCTAAATATTTGAAGTTGGTCCAATAATTACTTTTCGAGTTATTCGACAAATAACAAAGAGCGCTCGGGCACTCCAAAACGCTCGGGTGAAACTTTAAATGTGCTTTCCTCAGAACTATGTTTTTTGAACTGGTGACAACTGTAACTCGAAAACCGTAGATTTTAATGAAATTTATACAGATTTTATATAATAAACTTACGAAAACTAAAAAAAAACTCCTGCGGCCGGCATTTTGTTAATTAAAAAAAAATTAAATTTAAACAAGTAAGGAAGGGCTAAGTTCGAGTGTAACCGAACATTTTATACTCTCGCAATTTATTTATTTAACTTTATTTATATTATATAATACACAATTTGACCCACATATTCGTCATATATATTGTATAAAGTCCATTGAATTAGGTTAGAAGCAAGGTCCTCGTGTTCGATATATGGGGCCTTAACAACCTATGGTCCGATTTCGGTGATTTTTAGAATGGGGCTGCCACACTATAAACGTAGTATTTGTGCAAAGTTCTGCACCGATATCTTCACTAGTGCTTACTTTATATATTGTAAAGTAAATGATTCAGATCGTCTTAAAATTCTGGTATATGGGAAGTAGGAGTGGTTGTGGATTTGTGAATTTGACCTATTTCCACAACATATCATTGGGATGTAAGGAAACTATTACAAACCAAGTTTCATTGAAATCGGTCGAGTAGTTCCTGAGATATGGTTTTTGACCCATAAATGGGCGACGGCACGCCCATTTTTCATTTTGTAAAAAAATCTGAGTGCAGCTTTCATCTGTCATTTCTTATGTGAAATTTAGTGTTTCTGACGTTTTTCGTTAGTGAGTTAACCCACTTTTAGTAATTTTCAACCTAACTTTTGTATGGGAGGTGGGCGTGGTTATGATCCGATTTCTTTAATTTTTGGACTGTGTTAGGAAGTGGCTAAAAAAATGACTGCAGGAAGTTTGGTTTATATAGCTCTATTGGTTTGCGAGATATGTACAAAAAACTTAGTAGGGGGCGGGGCCACGCCCACTTCCACAAAAAAATTACATACAAATATGCCCCTTCATAGTGCGATCCTTCATACCAATTTTATTTATGGCTTAGTTATGGCACTTTAGGTGTTTTCGGTTTTCGCCATTTTGTGGGCGTGGCAGTGGTTCGATTTTGCTCATTTTCGAAAGCAACCTTCCTATGGTGCCAAGACATAAGTGTGCCAAGTTTCATCAAGATATCTTAATTTTTACTCAAGTTACAGCTTGCACAGACGGACGGACGGACGGACGGACGGACAGACAGACATTCGGATTTGAACTCCACTCTTCACCCTGATCACTTTGGTATATATAACCTTATATCTAACTCGTTTAGTTTTGGGTGTTACAAACAACCGTTATGTGAACAAAACTATAGTACTCTCTTTAGCAACATTTGTTGCGAGAGTATAAAAACTAATTTTTCTTATCCGATTGATTTTAGACGAATCTCCAAGAACTTATGATAGTTTTAACCTTTTTTTGGAACTGGGTCAAAACAAAACCAGCAATAACTTTGGAAATTATATTTTTTTTTCAAATTTTCGTAACTTCAAGTCAAAACATTATGTAATAACGCCATATTATTACTTTTGTAAAATAACATGATTTGAAAAATTACTGAAAATTATAATTTTTTCGTGTCTCTGACTACCTCTGACTTCTTAACAAACTGATAATAAATTCATGAGGGTCCGACCAAAAGAAGATAAATGACCGAATTGACGCATAATCATTAAACGAGGGTCTGAAGAATATACCGCAAGAGGACAAAGGAATTCCCTTCCGTTCTGAAATCGACAATAATGGCACGAATATTCCTTTCCTAAACAGATAATAATAATGATAATGACACGATGGTTCGAAGATTAGACCTCAAGAAGAGAAGGGTACTGCCACCAGCTCCGGTAAATATGACAGCAGTTGATTTTTTAGCTAACTTCAAAATAGTAAATTCAGCAAAATTCAACACCACATTTCTTCCAAATTGTTGTCGGCTTAAGTCACCGCAGCTCTAAGCCGCGTCACCTCCGCTGGTTTTGATAGAATTTGGCAAGCTTGAAGCGTGATTTTTGAACTTAAGCATTGCCAACTACATGCTTTACAACACGTAAAACCCATTTATATATTTTTACATTCCGCGCTTTACTTTTCTTGTTTTACTGCTGAAGTTGTTAGCGATTAGAAGTTTTCATGATTTCATCGACAAGTTTCATTCGGCTGAAAGCAGGCCAACACGAAAAAATAATAAAATTCACAAAAAAAAAAACGAGAAGAAAAAATTCACCAAAATTTGTCACATCATCAAAAAATGTAAAAGAATAAAAAAAATATTTTTTTTTAAGTTAAGCCGAGCTTTATATACCACCAACTACAAAGACACGCTACCAATGGCTTGGCTTATAAGCCGGCTATTTTTCTTTATATGCTGGGCATACAAATAAGGCACTTTAAAAGCACTGTTGTTGTTGTTGCTATATTATTTTGTAAAGCGCTTAAAAGTGGTAGCGGCTTTCTGGATTTTTTTTTATTTTTTCAATTTTGTTTTTTGTTTCACAAAGTGAATGACCGCGTTTCTGTCTAAAATAGTAAAACAAAGCACGAGCACATGGCACAAATATAATTTAAATACAGGTAGTTGTTTTGAAGCGTTTAGTATTTTGTGTCTTACAAACGAAGACTGCGGAGAATGTAGGCATGAGATTGAGCTCGTGCTGAATTCGAGCCTAGTAATTTATTTTAATTAGACACGAAGGAATTGCTAACCAACTGGCTAGACTAATTGGATGTGGGACTACTAATGCTATTCGTATGCTACATTTAATTTATAACATCAGCGTTCAAACTTTGAACTCTTTAAATTAGTGCTGGAAATTATGCAACAAAAACACGAACATATTAAATAAATATGTACATACATATATACTCGTGAACTGCGTCGATCTTGTGTTCGCAAAAATTAATTCATTTCTGCAGAAAGCACATCCGAGCTGTGGCGATCTTTTTGCTGTAGCATAACTAAATTAGCATTAGAAGAAGAGCTGTACAATGCCAATGCAAAGTGCAATTAATTGCTCCACTTTTCGATATAATATCGCGCACAAGCGAGAAAGGTGCATTCTCAGACCCACTTTTTCGAGTGGCGATCCTCAGTACGCCAGTGCTGGTCAGCTCATCTGTTCGAGAACATCTTACTACTTATACACTTGTGCCCTGTCTGCAGAGTTCTTATGCAAATCTAACGTTGCTACTTGACTCAATTAGCCATGTAGATTAGCTGCAGTCGTCTGCCATATGCGATAGTGGCTTGTAGCTGTGCAAAATTCTCGATTGGCTTTATTGTAATTTATTGCAATTTATTATCAATTTATATATGCATAAGAAAAAATTTGCTCAACTTGCAACATTTGCATAGCTAATTGTCCCCAATTACTCGAGATACTCAATTTGCATCCTAAATATACCTAATACCCAACATACATATGTAAATACACTTGTACAAGTCTCTTTAGAGGTCAGCAATTCATTTGGGGTTAATTCCTTCATTAACCTCTTGTAAAATGAGTGAAATGGTGAAAATAGTAATTAGTGGCGTTCGAATAACTAGACGAGTGTTTTGAATTGTAAATTGTTCACACTAGTCGTGGAATTTTCCATGGACTGCTAATGAACTCGATAATAAATGAATGTCTCTGGGCGTATGGAGGACACCAATATAAAAAGTTATGAAGTGAAGTAATGTATTCAATTATGATCACTTTAATAGTTTTAAAAACAAAATTTATGTATTCATAAATGAACGATCCTTTTACTTAAAGCCAAGAATCTTATCAGTAAGCCTGATAACTCCAGTGATTCGTTAAAGGATATACTCGTATATGTACATTTATACTATGGTAATTGTATACTATAATATATTTTCTCAGTTTCGCGTGAATGATAAGAGTAAAGACGCTGATCAACAAGTTTTTCAAAGAATGTTTATGGAGAGATGTGAGATCAAATCAGAAAATGTAAAAATTTTGTACTGCTGTGAAGACGTAATGGATAAATAATATTGATAACTGTTGAGGAATAATTTTCCTAACTACCATTATTAACCTAATGGAACTCCTTGGCATCGCATCTAAAAACACGGAGAGACATAAAGAAGTTAAGTGGGTAACCCTTTATGCAGTGAGTCCAGCCTTGATCAATTAATGAATTCGAGAAAAATAATAGATGGAGAGGAAAAGAAACTAGCTTAAAACTGTTGGCCAACGCTAAGGGAAATTACAACTCCGATTGAGTTACACCGAGAATATGTTAAAACTTAGAATTAACCTCACACAGTCAGAGGTTCCGGAATTCCTGATCATAAGTTAAGAAACACACGTAGACTAGGAACGACAGTACTTTGTGAAGCTAGCATATCCCCCAAGAGTTAGGTGTTAGGATTCGAAAAACCGCCCTGAACCCCCAACAAATCTGCAAGGATTTTTCACTTCTATTTTCGCTATTTCACGCTATTTTTATCATTACAGTGTGGAACCCGACAAGTGGGACAATGACAAGTTAGAACTCTTACGACTTCGGAGAGATGAACCTTACTAAGGGCTCGGTATACCTCCTGCGATTCACCTTAGGCCAGAAGGAACTGGCGACTGCGAAAATTCTAGTGACTGGCCAGTGTGGTCCAGCTCAGACGAGGCCCATCTGATCGGTACTCCTACATGTTCACATGCATAAAACGCTGCCCAACAGTATATGCATTGATATTTACTAAATCGCCACCTTCTGAAGAATCTATGTAAATGCGCAGAAGCTGTATGAAGTTCTGTGAAGAATGAAGATTTAATTTTAATCACTTTTAACAATAAAAGAGAAATCGTTATGATTTATTTATTTTGATATTTAAATTAGATAAACACCGTAGTTTCGCCGAGTTTAGTAGTGATCTCAACTGAGCAGAAGGAGATTCAAATAAAGCCCGAGCCAAACACCAAATTTGATGACACACTTTTGCTCGACTTTAAAATGCCATTTATATGTATTCTAAAAATTTAAAAAGCTTTAAAACATATTTAACCACAACATAACAATCTGAAAAATTGTTCGATTTTTATTGATAATGACCTTAAAATTTAGACCTAAACTAACGAATCTTTTATAACTGTTTAAACCAGTAGCCCCCAAAACTATGCTACAAATAATGTAACCGGAAGTATGTAAAGAGATTTATTCAGTAATAAACAAATATGAAAAACTTTAAAGAAGATTTTGAAACTCCATTATTATTCTACAACTAGCAGACCCAGCCACATGTTTTGTGGCTAAATTATTAACTAATTGATTATCTTCTTCACAGAATTTATGTTACGCAGTATGATGACAACTCACACTACTTTTAATTGCAAGTGAGTAGGGATAGTCCAGCAATTTAAAATAGTCTGTGGGATAATTGAATACGTCATCCTGGTTTGTAGCTGTGTCAACTCTCCTTTAACGAAATTCTAAATTGTCGCATTAAGATCAAAGTGATCCTTGTTTTTTTACCACCAATATATGTATGTCATTCAATCAGCCATTTATGTTTATTATATTATGGTTTCATGTCAGGAAAAACACGATGAATAAGCTCCTCTTTCGAGGCCATGAAGTGACAGAAACCCGTTAAAAATGGTATTAATCCATCGAGGTGTCAACTGCGTCGCTACCATTTTCAACTATTTCTACAATCGCAGTATGATATTGTTGGAAAAATACTCGTATGTTATTTGTTAATTGGCGATTCTTTATGTGTCGCCACAAATTAAATGATTTTAGGCATGTGATTAGTTTGTCAGCAACACTTGATCCAGGAATAGTCTGGCGAAAATCACCTGCCAACAGAATCATGGCTTCACCAAAAATATTTTCGTTGTCGCGTAAATCTTTTAAAGTCCTGTGCAGTACCTCCAGCGACTTGAATATCTGGAAAATCTTCTTTATAGCTCTTTTTTTTGGCGATTCCCTACTTGTTACAAATTGTTTTGGGCTATCGACACAGCCTTATACAATTGAAAAATGATAAAAATATTTTAACAAAGCAACAATGACAACTTTCAAAATATTATTATTTTTTGTTTTGATTTTTTTTTTATAATTTTGTTGTCAATTCAAATTATATCATATTCTTGTTATCTTCCTTACAATTTTTCGATATGTACTTACTTTCTAATCCTTCCCTGACCTTCCATAAATATTTCAAAACTAAAATTAGCCAGATCGGTTTGGCCATTATTGACTTTTTTCGAGACTAACGACACAAATTGTTTGTATGGGTGATTAGAAAATTGTGGATTTAAGACTTTTTCAAGCAATTTTTCCAATTTTTCTCTCCGTAAGAACCATCCGGGTACCTCTAAAAACAATCTAAACAAAGAATTTGCGAAATCGGTTCAGCGGTTCTCGAGTTATGCGCTTAGCAACACATTTTGCGATTCATTTTTATATTATAGATTACCAACAATGAAAATGGATTAAAACACACGTTACATATGTATGCACATACATATATGACCTCTAACCTTTTAATTATGACTAGAAATTCGGTGAAACTAAACCATAAACTATTAACTAATTGCGCAAGGATCTTATTTTATGCACATTCAAATTTGCTATATATATACGTAAGACATTAGTAAACGATCCTAGAAACCCAAACTACAAGGTAAACCCAACTGATCAAGAATAGAACAATAAATGCTACAGACAATTATAACACAATCAAAAATAGTTCCACTACAAGGATAATGGCTCAATAAACGTAAAAATACACAGCACTATTAAAGATGCATGTATGCCTGACCCAATTACGAATTCTAAGAAACTACATTCAAAGAAATATATTTAACTATTTTAACATAATGTTTTAATAGAGCACCAAATAGTCCATCACACCACTGTTGTGCTGTGCACATTTATCACGTAGGCATGAAGCAGTATTCTTTGAACAAACAAAACCAGCAGCATATCTAAGGAAATCTGTGTACATTGCATGCGCTCAAGGTCAGTGTCAGTACCGGAGCAGCGGCGAGAGAGCGCAGGCACAAAGCGGGTTGCTGGCAAACAGCCAAACAATCATGTTGGCATTTGAGTGCATTTTCCAACTACGGATACGTGCACGCTTCCCACTTGCAATGCAAGGAACACCTATTTATGTATATTTTAATGCATTTTATGTGTGTGTGTGTTGTGTAGATATGGAGCTTTCCCTAACCTTTTAAAAATAAATTGATGTATACAAACTCAAGGAACACACACACCTATAAACAAATGTTACAAATGTTGAAGTAGCAATTGTGCATACATAAAATGCTGGAAAACTGAAACCCCCATGCATTTAGAAATCATGCTGCCACCAGCATTCGGAACACCCTACAATTGTATGCTCAAAAGTAGATTCTGAGTCAAAAGTTCCTCGAAATTCAAAATTAAAATTAAAATGGAGATGAAGATCGTTTATAGGTTTCTAACAATTCACAATTAATATTTGAAAGCAAATTCGATTTCGATTTTCGAGAATACAGTTATTAAAAAAAAAATTTCAAGTTTTCAAAATTCTTCCAGAGGCTCTGTCATCTCCTTCTCATACGAGGTGTGTTAATACAAATATCTCTTTTTTTGTAAGAAATATTAATGTTGTCGCCTTCTTTCACCCCATTCTTTCAATCATCAAAACACTTCTCCAACTCAATTTTTGAAAATTCCCGTTATTTTTTGAACATACCTCGTATATCTCAAATTAGTAATACTTTGAGTACTGGAAAGAGGAAACAATCGGTCAGAAGCGTATTAAGGGTACTTTGGTCACATTTTGACATCAAGTGAGTGGCAACAACTCACAGAAATATGAGATTTTGTTCAAAATATCTCACAGATATCTCTGAAAGAGTATGAATGTCGAAAAATTCAAATTGAAATTCATGCGATCAGAATTTTCAGGAACTTTTTCAACAGAAACTTCGAACATTCATCAACATTTGTACGTATTTAGAAAATGTGCATCGTTCCTTTTACTCCATTTCTCCCTTGACATTGACGAGGAAAATGCGTCGCTATTTTCGTACTACAGAAAAACACATTCAACTTAAGCCGTCCCCGCACAAGAGACTAGACAAACATACATACAAATATATGTATGTGTGCAATACATTTTATGCTTTATTTATGCTGTCTGCCTGGTGGTAGCAGAAGTAGTGGCAATTGACACGGTGTGTACTAAATATGTTTCTACTTTGAAATGTAGGCATGCATTTGCCTCTGGCTGTAGAATACTAAGTAGAAATGCAGACGCATTAGCACATTTTCTACTTCCCATTTCCAGGAAAATGCGCGTCATTTCCCTCTACAAAGCGTCGAGTAATTGCTGCAGCGTTTGCTTGCCATTGAAGACGTGTCGATGTGACACAGAGCACACATATAGGGGATGTTTGGCATTTAACATCGTAAAGGTGAAGATAAAACGCAACCCTAAATCTAGCATAAAATAAAATGCGTTTTCAAAAAGAATGAAAATAATACTGCAAGTGCGACTGCGAACGCGCTCTCGACGGAAGTACAGAAATAGAAGCATCGTAATATATTTCGAGTTGACATGAGTGTTTCATGTTTTGAGTGAAATTGTCTTAAAGGAGTTTGGAGTTGATTTGTTGCTCTTTGTATATTCATATATTCATATGTAACCAACTGTAAAGTGCTCCATAAATCTGTTATTCCTGCTTCATGAACATTTTTAAAAACAAACAGTTTGAATAGTACTGTACTAATTTCATATATTATAATATTAAGTTGTATAAAATAGCAAGTGTCCTTTTATAGAATGATCAACAATAATTTGAAAATAGATGATAATATTGGTATCAAGGAGCCGGATTCAAGATACAAATTTGGTAAATGGAAAGTTATTTAACTGTCGGAAGCCCAAAAGTAGGACATATTCTAAATGTTCCTCGTCCAAAAGACATGAGACATGAGGCTTATGGTTCCGGCTTCAACTTAGTTCTCAAAAAAGTAGTTTAATAATAGATTGATTGGTTGATTAACAGGGGAAATCAAAGGTTGTCTGATCAAAAATGGTTCAACTTAAGTCATTATTGGGCTTACTATGTTCCTCAGTGGGTCCTAACCCATCAATATACAATTTAAGAGATACAAGTAGATGCTGTTTGGTCTGTCCATCATTGTAGATATCCCAAAATTATTGTGCTACATTTTGTATTGGTGCAGTTTCAAGATATAAATCCCCCCATTGCTTTTGGAGCAATTGAAAGATCTGATCGGGTTTTGACTGTACCTCTTCTAAATAAAAAATTTTTCAATACTCCATGCTATTTCAATATTGTCTTGATAACACAAGTTTACAAGTTCAGGTCAACTTTTGGATCTGAGCAGATAAGAACGATTCTTAACTATATTTGATATGCTGAATTCGAATATGCATTTAGTTTTTTAAGATTGACTCTAGTTTCCGAGTTCTCGCATGATAGCACCATTGTGCTGTTACAAGCACAGTTTGCAAGCACAGTAATTAAATACCGATTGAGGAAAATTCTCCCAATCTTAGTAATCACAAGTTACTGTATACAGAAACAAAAATCAGACACTTCGACCGTTCTTCAAAAAAGAAGACAACATAAGTTTCTGTAACGATATTAATGATTTATTTAATGAAAAGAATACACCGTACGATCGAAACGAATGGCGTTCATTCATTGATGGTTCCAAATACAGCCTAAAAGCTGCTCTTCTCCACAATGGAAATAAAAAACCATCTATTCCCATTGCTCATGCAGTACAAACGAAGGAATGCTACGAAACAATGCGGAAAATCCTGTGCTTCATCAAATACAATGATCATAAATGGAAAATATGTGGCGATCTAAAGGTTTAAACATTGATTCCAATTAAATCGAAAACACCTATTTTTTATATTATTTCAATTGGTATCTTAACTGGGATGCAATCTGGATTCACCAAATTTTGTTGCTTTTTATGCTTGTGGTATAGCCGCGCAGCTGAGCATCATTATGTGAGAAAAGAATGGCAAAGTCGTACTCAATATGAGCCTGGACAGCAAAACGTCTCCGCTGAACCACTTGTAAATCCACAAGACATTTTTTTGCCAAATGAATATTATTTGACAAAAATCATAAAAAATTAAATTCTTGATTAATTCAAAAACTAGAATCAATCTTAAAAAAAAGAAATGAAGATTCGGATTCAGTGTCATCAATTGTCATAGAAACCACATTTGGTTGCCCAGATCCAAAACCGTGTATACTTGTGTAATTAATAAAGTAATTGGACCTAAAGAGTGTAGCTGCAGAGTTCATAAATCTATTACGAATTACTTTTCAGTATCTCTTTTCAATTATAGGAAATTCTCGAAAACCAAATCCTAGTACATAGTCATAAAAATGTGTCTCCTCCGATTAGAGAATACCGCTTTTGGCCTATATATTTCTACTGGAGAAAGCCCAGACGATCGGCAGACGAGACATACATAGGTCGCTTAGAAGATTCTTCATTTAGAAACAAGAACTAAAAAGTAGGAGTCCTTAGTATAAGCCAGATGGTTTTGTGAAATAACACAGATCGTGTAAGCAATTAGGAAAATCACCTTCCACAAATATATAGATTTATATAAACAAAAATTAAAAAAAAAAATTTGTCAGCAAAAAACAAACACACTTAAGTTTGAACATAAAATCAACTAATTAATTCTTTGCTTTTAGTATTTGCATACGTCCACATTTTGGGTAAATAAACAAACATTTGTCTGATCATTTCGTTGTCTACTATCACATAATTTACATAAGTCAGTATTTACAGTTATAGTTTGTTGTGTTTTTAGTATTTTAATTAATTCCACGAAAAATTCTTGACCTTAACGGTCAAGTACAATTAGTTACGACAACACAACGTCAAATCGTTAATCAATCTAACACACACGCAATATACTTATGGCATATATGTACATATATATACGAGTACAAGGGCAGTCCGATAAGTACATAACCTTAAAATGATTGAAAATATTAGGTCTACAAGTTTGCTTCCGCCGTTTTCCAATAGATGTCTCTAGGGTCAAGCATTGGTCGATTAGATCGATTTTTTTATATCGATCTTGGACGTTTGTGTCAACATTAACCCAACAAAATATTTGTAGAGATCTGTTTGCATCCCAAACTTATTCTCAACTGAAAAAGTCACTTTTTGAGCCGAATTCTCGACATTTGCAAGAATTTTTGCTTTTCTTTTTTAATTCAAAGAGAAGTGCGGCTGAGGCTCATCGACATTGGTAACCGTTTTTATACAAAAAAAATCCTTAAATTTACAAAAAAAAAAAAATTGGATTAGATGCTATTTTGTGCATCTCAACCTAATTCGACTGTTCGACTGTTACTTGGTTTCTTGTACCAGTGTATCCATGATTCGTCGACGATCACGGACGGAGGCAGAAACTCCCTCGGATTGAGCTTCAGTGGTGTCAAACAATACTGTAAAGCCCACAGCTTTCCGATGCCCAAAAATACAATCTTTTGAGATGCATATTGTCCCAGCTATCTCGCGCGTGATCATCGGCGGTCTTCCGTTAGCCGTATTCAAGTCACATAGGCGTGGCTCGTGAAAAATCAACATGCGATCGATTTTCAACTGATTTGCAACCAATTTTTAACAAACAACCACCTTTGAAGAAGAAGACCTACTGAATACAGCAACCAATAGCTTCTGTATTTCACTACGGATTTCCCTTAGAACAACAAAAAGTGAATCACCGACCGATTTTGGTTTCCTTAAATTTTTCGAAAATCCGCTAAGCCGATCACTTCCATAAGCAGTTAAATTAAAATTATATTGTCAGTATCCACCTACGAAAATGTTTTAAACGATAGACAATTTCTTCTGCGATAGTGATGCCATCGGGTGCTCAATCTACATAAGTACTTATCGAACCGTCCTCGTATAAACAAATGTAGTACATACACAATTATTAGACAGATTATTATCAAAATAGGTCAAAAAGAGCATAGGTTTGGAATTTGCATTTATAGACAATATTTGAACAAAAAATGGTATTAATTACAGATAAGCCAATACTTATATTACAAAGTATTAAATGGGTGCTAACACCACTGATTTTGAGATAAAGCTGGCATTCAAACATTTAATTTTAATAAACAATTTAAATTGACAACTAAGCAAGAAACTCTTCGAAAGCAACATAATATTACACATTAGTTTAAACTTAAATAATTTTCTACAACAAAACAGCCACACATGTTGTGGGTCAAATCATACAATCTTAATTCAACCACACAAATAACAAGTGAGATCTTATTAAATTAGTTGAAAATCACGAGAATAATGACGCAAAAGCAAGTCGAACAATAAAGTCGTCACTAAACACCGCAAATAGGTACACCGGACAAGATCATCAACGGACATGTCCGTCCAGCCAGCCAGCACGGGCTCATATATCACATCCCACAATCACATAATCGTTAAATGCAATCAACATCGCAGACGCCGATGCTTGTGAGTGAGGAACAAGTGAATGTCAAGCTTTCGTAATTACATAGATTAAGCACAAAAAATATATATGTATGTTTGTTTGTTTTTATGTTTGCAGTGGGAATATTAATAATTTATTTAACAGTATGTGGTAGTTAAATTATAAAATATACTAGCAAGAGGGTATTGAGGGTGTTGATTATATTTCTGAATTTAACATAAATTTGTGAAAAAGAAATATATAAACAACTTTAAACTTATCCACTTAAAGTATTTTATTAGAAAAATGTGGTATAAAGTTAAAGTATCAAAAAAAAAATTATAATAACAGCAGCCTCGAAAAAGTTTAAATGCCAATTTGCAAATTTGAAAACTTAACTCGAAAATAGTAACGCTTCTACTTATTCAACAGATAAAAATTATAAGATCTAGTAAGTATAAATCCATAATTTTTGTATTAGATCGAAGGTTTTATTTAGCATAGTTAGAACGATCCGATTTAAATATGTCAAATATCATCCTTTTGTTCCATAGCCATTGTCATATTGCAGATAATTTTAAACCTTCCTCTTCATTTGATAGAAGAAATTTGCCTAGAGAGGAGCTTCTGAAAATGGACGGTATTTCACAAGCTCATCTCTAGGCAAATTTTCCACAGGTAAAGTCATTTGTCATAGGCAGGAACAGGAAATAGTCGCTTGGTGCTAGGACTACCAAGCTCTCGGGCTTTTTGCAAGTCACTATTGATGTACATATGTGGCCTGGCATTCTCCAGACGGAAGATAACTCCCCTCATATTGACCAAAGCTGACTCCTTCTAGGTGATTGCTTCCTTCAATTGTTGATAATCTCATCATAGACATGGCAAAACCTTCCTCATCGCTAATCCTCACAAGAACCCATTTTCAATCACTAGTAACCATCCGCTTCAGAAATTGATCAATTTTGTTGTGATTCAGCGGATGTACTCAGATGGAAATTCGGTCCACGTTGCACTCATACATCGTGCTTCTTTTTAGATCTAGCCTTATTTAGCTTCTTGAGAATCGAAACAGTGTTTACATAACGATCGAACTCGACAATTTTCACTATTTTATCGATGTTTTATTTAAGACAATTTCTCTTCGAGATCCCGATGGAATTTGACATAAAAATTACAGGAAATAAACGGAGAAACAAGAATATTAGAACCTTAAATAATAATCACATCTGTGGCCTGGAAAAACTCTAAAAAAGTCGTAAAGGTTCTTACTGTCCACTGCCCACCCTGGGATCCACCCTGTAAGGTTACAAATCTTACTGGATGCTGTATGGAGGAAGACGAGGTGGAATCATCTCATCACTTTCTTCTGTAATGTATCGCCTTTGCGAGATCAAGAAAAATAATTCTCGGATCTCTCTTTTTCGAACAAGCTCACGAAATTGAGAATATAGAAGTTGAAATCTCTTTAGATTTGTAGTAGGTTCATGGTGCTTTGTCGACTCCTAATTGCTAATCTAGGGTGGATCCAGTTTTCAGAAAGGACTGTCTTTTATAGTCTACGTGTGTTTCCCTTTTTGGAAACAGCCTTACAACCTAACTTAACCTATTTAACTTAAAGTCTTATAGAGTTTGATTTTATACGAGATATGGATTATTTTAGCCATGTATTGGAAAATAATATGATTTTTTTAAAACACATTTATTTATAACAAAAGATTTTTGTTCATAATTCAATGATCGCAGGCTGTATTCGAATAGGTAACTAAAGATGTAAAACAAACATATGTAAGTACATAAAAGTACATAAATATATATTCACATGTACGCTTTTACGTAACCCACATTGCGGCTTTTATATCGATTGTAATTTCTAATCCGATTGTTTAAAAATAGCTCAAGGCAATTTTATTTGATTGCAGATTTATTTTTTTATTACTTTTCAATTTGGTTTCAATTATCTTTTACGATTCTCTCTTTTCAATTTCTACACGAGAGTATGCAGGTACAAATACCTACAGAGCCATGTATGAGTTTTCACTAATCCGCTTGTTGTACGAGTATATGGATTTTACAGAAACGAATAGTATTAATTTTCGCTTTTAATGTTTATAGGTCACACATATGTATAATTGAAATATCTATCAAATTGAACTTGTCAAATTCGATATCTGCCCTCTGAGTGTAGTTGTTTGTTTATTCGTATATATAACTAAGTACTTAAGTGTGCATTCATGTAAATTTTTGCGAACTTTTCCGATTCAATTAACTCGAAGAGATTGAGTGCTTCAATTGTGCGGAAAATTGCCATTTATATAAATGAAGTGATAATTAACAAATTTAATTGATTATTTAAAGCACGAGCGGTTAATGAAAGAATATTTTATAAAGTATTGTCTGTTAAATATTGCCTGCTGGCCATAAAAATAATGAAAAGTTATAAATAAATTGCACGTTGAGCGATAAATCATAATTGACAACTTTATGAAGTGATAAATGAGTGTCGTAAGTAGCAATTTAAGTCGGCTAAACAGAACAGAACAGAACACCATGCGAATACAACAATGCCTATATATGATTGTTATATACGAACAAAATTTGCAAAATGCTTAAATGGCATGGATCAAGAGTAATCAATCAATTGTATCGACGACTCTATGGTTATATCAATATGTTGGAACTAATGTTATGAGATTTCAAAGCAAATTTAACTTTGAAATCTTAATATTATTGAAATTATCGGATAAGAGTTGTTTTATCTCTCAGCATTGTTCCAGAGTCGACCAGATCAGATCGTAACATTGGTAGTAAACTCGACTTATAGTAACACCCACATCATAAAGGGTAACACACCGCTCTCATTAGGCATACTCAAGAAACCGAAATAAGAAAGCTCACATCTAAATCGGTTTTTAATTACATAGTTGTCTCCGAGACCACAGGTACGTATAACCTGAATAAACTTTACTACAGTACATAGTTCCTAAAACACCAGAACCGAGTTTAAAATTTGGGTAGTTAAAACCAACTAGAAAGGCTAAGCTTTTCAAAATTTATGCGAGTCTAAAAAGTGTGAATTGTTTCGAAATGTAAAGGGTGATTTTTTAAGAGCTTGATAACTTTTTTTAAAAAAAAAACGCATAAAATTTGCAAAATCTCATCGGTTCTTTATTTGAAACGTTAGATTGGTTCATGACATTTACTTTTTGAAGATAATTTCATTTAAATGTTGACCGCGGCTGCGTCTTAGGTGGTCCATTCGGAAAGTCCAATTTTGGGCAACTTTTTCGAGCATTTCGGCCGGAATAGCCCGAATTTCTTCGGAAATGTTGTCTTCCAAAGCTGGAATAGTTGCTGGCTTATTTCTGTAGACTTTAGACTTGACGTAGCCCCACAAAAAATAGTCTAAAGGCGTTAAATCGCATGATCTTGGTGGCCAACTTACGGGTCCATTTCTTGAGATGAATTGTTCTCCGAAGTTTTCCCTCAAAATGGCCATAGAATCGCGAGCTGTGTGGCATGTAGCGCCATCTTGTTGAAACCACATGTCAACCAAGTTCAGTTCTTCCATTTTTGGCAACAAAAAGTTTGTTAGCATCGAACGATAGCGATCGCCATTCACCGTAACGTTGCGTCCAACAGCATCTTTGAAAAAATACGGTCCAATGATTCCACCAGCGTACAAACCACACCAAACAGTGCATTTTTCGGGATGCATGGGCAGTTCTTGAACGGCTTCTGGTTGCTCTTCACCCCAAATGCGGCAATTTTGCTTATTTACGTAGCCATTCAACCAGAAATGAGCCTCATCGCTGAACAAAATTTGTCGATAAAAAGCGGATTTTCTGCCAACTTTTCTAGGGCCCATTCACTGAAAATTCGACGTTGTGGCAGATCGTTCGGCTTCAGTTCTTGCACGAGCTGTATTTTATACGGTTTTACACCAAGATTTTTGCGTAAAATCTTCCATGTGGTCGAATAACACAAACCCAATTGCTGCGAACGGCGACGAATCGACATTTCACGGTCTTCAGCCACACTCTCAGAAACAGACGCAATATTCTCTTCTGTACGCACTGTACGCATTCGTGTGGTTGGTTTAATGTCCAATAAAGTAAACTGAGTGCGAAACTTGGTCACAATCGCATTAATTGTTTGCTCACTTGGTCGATTATGTAGACCATAAATCGGACGTAAAGCGCGAAACACATTTCGAACCGAACACTGATTTTGGTAATAAAATTCAATGATTTGCAAGCGTTGCTCGTTAGTAAGTCTATTCATGATGAAATGTCAAAGCATACTGAGCATCTTTCTCTTTGACACCATGTCTGAAATCCCACGTGATCTGTCAAATACTAATGCATGAAAATCCTAACCTCAAAAAAATCACCCGTTAGTACAAAGAATACCATATTAATGGCTTTAAGGCTCTTTTAATATTTTTCAATTAGATTAGTAGAATAATGATAGTTTTATTCATGTCAAATTCACTGCAGTTTGAAGAGTTCAGATCAGCATGCGATCTTGATAAATTTATGGTATTTTCTAAAAGCGTTAGAAAAACTACAGAATTACAGAGAGCATAAAAGCTATCAATTTAAAGACTATCAAAATGAAGTTATGAATTTATTAACTCTTAGCCACAATGATTTCATTTATTTTATTGATCTAAATTGAGACCATAATACAAGTATAAGAGTTATGAGGAATCCACTAGGAAGGCATGTTCTCTTTCTCAAAATATTTTAGTATTGATCCAGTGAAACTGATACGATTGAAAATCTTTATTGTATCGTAATCGAATTAGCTGCGGATTCAATGATTAGGCCCAATAATTAAAAATACCGACTTTTTATCAGGGAGAAAAAATTCAATGAACTACGACAGGACAAATTAAGCAGGGAACCCGAGACTCGAAAAGCATCGCTAACCATGAAATTTCAAAAATGAGTAATTTCGAAATTTTCAAAATATTTACACTTGATTTCAATAAATTTCAATGCTCCACCATATGAAACAATCAACATATTACAACAATATTTTCATAAGTAAGACAACAAGCCATTTGTTAGTGATTTCGAGTGGTGAAGCCCAACAAATGTCACAGCAGTGCAACATAGTATTTGTGTCACCTATGCTCGGACTTGATAACTTACACTTTTACCCACACTCATAAAACTCATGTGATCAAAAACAACAACACATAACTGTAGCAAACGATCAAAGCGATCAATATGTAGTAAAATTAAAATACCACATTTGTTGCAGCAGCCATCGCAATAGCTACAGCAGCAGTAGTAGCAGCAGCAGCAGCAACAATTTAGAGGCAGCAACCTAAATGCGAATTGGAGTGAATTGAAACGGAATGTCATTGTATGTACAAATGTATGAACGCTCGCTCGCACAGTTGATCAGCGCCGCCACCAACGATCGTTTTACATGATCGATTTTGCTGTGACAGTCAGTGCGACATGAAGCATTTGTTGTTTATTCATTTGTTGTGTATGTAGGTTATAATGGCAAATCGAAATTGTTACTGTTAGTTGCCGCTGCTGTGGCTGCTCACATTGTGGCAGTGGCGGCTGACAACTTTCAGTTCGAATCAACATCATACAACTTTCATACAACAATTGCACTTCAATGCGCCGTGATTTGCGCAAAGTTTTTGTTGTTTTCTGTGATTTATTTTATTGGTTTTTTTTTCAGTTTATTGTCTACTAAATTAGCGTCAAGTTTAATTAGCAAAATTCTTGTTTGAAAAAATCACAAATCAGCAAAAAACGTATTTGAATAGAGTGAGTTGTTGGTTGCTTTATTTTTGCTTAGTCGCCGGCTTTATGTTCGGCAGCTGTGATCTCGCTAAACCGTAAATTTACAGCTAACAAAAATAAAAATGACAGAAGTTGACAACAAAAGAGTTTTTGAAAGACACAAATGGTTAAGTTCATTGCTATAAAATTTTCCTATACTTAAACAATGATTTTTTAAAGCTGTCCCACACCCAATGTGAGTTTTTAGTGAGGAAATGTATTTAGAACTGAAGGCATCTTATATTATATTTAATTTCAAATATTAATGATAATAGTCTTATGCTATGCTTTGACTGTCCATTGGTCTCAACTTTTATGAAACAATAAAAAAAAACCTTCAGGGCTATTACTGAACATCGCTAAAGTAAATACTCCTTTGAAACAATACGTCCCTTACTGGTGCGGATATCGCGTTCATACCTTAATATATCTATAAAATATTCCCAAACCCTCAAGAAAAGTGCACATTTCGACAATCTGATCACTCGATAATTTGCGATTTTCGAATTTCCATAACCATAACAAATATCTTAATTGATTTTACTAGTTATTTCAAAGGAAATAAATCATTTTTTAGAAGGATTACAACGATTATTAAAAATTTTTATTATTTTTTGATATCTTCGAATAATAACTGTTGTCAGATATGTTTTTGAGAAATGTTGTTAGAAAAAAGCAATCAACCGACAAGTATTTTGGAAAGAAACCTAAATGTTTTCTGGAGGAAATATTTGCA
The DNA here is from genome assembly GCA_031772095.1 of Zeugodacus tau. NCBI lineage: Eukaryota > Metazoa > Arthropoda > Insecta > Diptera > Tephritidae > Zeugodacus > Zeugodacus tau. Next base: position 48,399,529 of record CM062650.1, read on the forward strand.
CTACTTATTAATAGGAACACAAGTGTATGGAGCTCAATTCAGTTATAGCGATTCACGTATGCTACCCTTTGGGTATGATAATTTAGAAACAAATACAAAATCCTATTATTTATGACTAATTTTATTTTTTTATTTTATAAATTATTTGTACAATACTTAATATTCTACAAATAAATATCTAGCAGCACTGGCAGTAGAGGCCTTGGGCTGTATTTATGACTAAACAATTTAATTTTATAACCGATTTAAAAAAAAAATAACCAATAAATCATTGCTTTGGAATCAGAAACCAAACCAAAATAACCTTTCGATTAGCCTTAGCTCCTGGTGCTACAGGACGTATGAGCATTATTAATATAAATATGTATGTATGTACTAGAGTCCAATCGATTCCTAATTTTGGTCGATGCCGATTCTTTCATGATTTTCACGATAAGTGCGATCGGTATTTTTGATGATGAAGCTCGAAGTATGGTTGTCACACAAGATTACGCAAAACTTCATCGACCGAATTTCCATTTCATACTTAAGTGAATGGTTACTGTTGATGAAAATTGGTTCAATAACGAAAACGTCAAGCGGAAACGATCGAAGTTGAATCGCGGTGAGACGGCGCAACATTGGTGAGACTCGAAAACGTCAAGCGAAAACGATCGAAGTTGAATCGTGGGGAGACGACGCAAACGATGTCCAAGCAAGGATTTACGGTCAGGAAAGGTTTGCTATTTCTTTGGTGGATAATGGGACAGTCTGAAGGAAGTAATTGCCCAGAATAGATATTGATTTGGTTTTTAGGAACTTTTACGAATTAACGACTATGCAGAGTAAAAATATTTCCAATAATGAATTACAGTTTAAAAACTAATTCCAAAACTATATTTTGATTAAACTTTGTAATGGAATTTGTAATAATAAAAGTGTATCAAAAATGAATAAATAAATACATACATATGTGGTGGAAATTAACTAAATGTACTGATTACAAATGATTCTAAGAAATTAAACTGTCACAAAAGACATTTCTAAAGATTAGCAGATTATAGACAATATTTAACACATAAGGCAAAGGGTGCTTTTTATATTTATTTGTAATCACATTTAAAATATTGCTGAATAGGCAAGAGTAAAGGCAAAATTGATAATGATATGTTATAGTGAAAAATTCAAAAATAACGATTAGAGAAGGCATATAACAGTAATTTAAAACAGTAATAAGAAGAAAGAAATGCGAAAAGCTTTAAATTCAAATATTTCATTTAAGGCCACATGTTCCCAAATATAGAATAAATACGTTCATGAGCACGCTGATCTAATTTATGTCGCCTGGTTACCTTTGTTTGCATTCCTGTTCATTAATGAGGTATATCCCATAGTATAGGATTATTAGGCAAAAAAAGGATATACTCTTAATATCCTGAACTTCGAACTATATAGTAAACATCGATCTATACTCATTTCGATTACAAGTTAAAAATGGTTTACCCTATATTGTAATATGAATGGAAAAATTATTTGCGATACAGTGTAAACCTAGCCTTATATAGAAAATATGTTTGTTTGCTCATCGTTGTTCTTCAAAAAATTTTATATAGAACAGCCCTATCATTATTTAACATATTTTTATAAAATAGTTAAACACCATTTTTTGCTATATTTTCAATATAAATTCTGAACTGACAGTACTTTTTTCTCTACAAACATTAAACAATCTTTATCAAACACTGCACCCTGTTTTCTGTAGAGAACATACAATAAAGGGCACAAGCTTGAGTCAATTAAAGCAGCAATCAGCAATCCGCTCGAGGTCAAACGTTCAAATAATTAAAGATTGCGCCAATTGAGAAACCTGAAGCAAACAAAAGCAACACTGAAATATTATAGTATTTTTATAAGAAATACTTTATAAGACAAGCACAAGTACAATTACGAAGATTTAGAAGTAACGAAGAGAGAGAGAGATTGAGAGCTACAACGAACAGCAAGCTGAGCTGGCTAAGAGAGTGAGCTGAAGAGCAGCACTGTAGTTGAGTGACTGAGTAAGCCTGGCTTAGGCCACAACGAACGCCCTTTATAGATCTGTACAAGCAATACGTAGACGTGACGTCACTGAGAGTACAAAAAAAAAGAGCAAATTAAAACTAGGCGTGTACAACGAGTAGTGAGGTATGATTAAGCTGAGATGTAGTGAAAACAAAACACAAAAATTTCCATAAGTAAACATTTTATTTCAAAAGGAAATTAAATATAATTTTGTTTTATGCATGTAAACTATTTGTACGTAGGACTTGTAGAATAGAAGGCACTTGCTTTTACAGACCAAAAGTTAATTATATATAGGAGATAATTACAGAGTGTTGGAACTTTAAGGCTTAAAATTAATATTTCGAGTTATTCAACTGCATCAAAGCTTGGTGACCACCTTACTCAACAACGCCAAAAGCTTGCCAAAAGTAAAGTTCCAACCACGACAGCTAACCATGGTCTCAAGCTGCCCGCTGCATTACAGCCATCTGTGTCGCAGGTAAAGATGCACGAGCGATAATCCATGCGATCACCTTTGTTCTTCACATAATCACAGTAGTTGCCCAAATCCTTGGAAGAACAGAAACGTTTCGCACCAATGCCACCCTCGTAACGTCCAATATGCTTGATGCAATACTTCGCCTCATGGACATTGGAGCAGTTCTGTGGCTGTATGTCGGGATCGTCGAAGCGCTCGAACCATTCGCCACACTGGAAGGGTGTTTTCGTGTCAGAGGCATCGCAGACATAGCAATTAATCGCCAACGTTGTGCCACTCAACGCGACACAGATTAGTAAAATTTGTAGCACCGTTTTAATTGAACACATTTTGTTTTTGTTGATTAATTTTCATGTAGCAACAGCGCTTAAAATAAAGCAAAGGTCAACAGCAGCACCAATAAATACAGACTTTAAGCTATTAACTATGCACTACACAACAATAAATAGTAAGACGAAAATGATTACGAAACGCTGGAATAAACAAAACAGCTCAGCTTGGTAAAGCAACACACACAGCTCACGCAAATGACGGACGATGACCGTAGAAAACGTCAAGAGTAAACCTCAAAACGTCAAAAGTGAATGAAAACACAAAGTAAAACAGACAAATGTCAATTGGAAACTGACATTTCTGGCCGTTTGCTTTTCACCCTCATTCATATGCTGGCTAAGCAACCAACCAAACAACCTCATCTTACCGACCGACTCCCTGCTGAACTCGCTCGCCCTCAGCCTGACTTAATACTTCGGCAGATTGGCTCAGTCATCATAGTTTGTGTAAGTGTGTGTGTATGCGCTTCACTTGACTTTACTCTCTTGCCTTGTCAAATACATACATGTGGGTCAATGTAAAACCGGGCTCTCTCTCTGGGCTTCGGTAGCACCACCAAACCACTCATCGCTTGCCCACTTCGCTCTGAGCCGTTCAGCGGTTTAAACGAATACGCTGCTCATTTGTGTGTATGTTTAGACAGTTAGAAACCGGCAAGCGCTCAATCTCCCTTACTAATTTCTAGTGTTTGGCATTAAATAGAGTTAGCTGGTCTAGTGGCACTAAAAACGGTGTCCATAACCAGTGTTGCCGTGGTTAGAGATTGCAACAAGATCTGAAACCAAGCGTTTTTATTATGAAATTACTGAGTTCTCATAGCCCTATTTCATGAACATTAGCATGAGCGTAACTGCCTTTTTTCTTTTCATCTGCACCTCAAGTTCAGAGTATCACAAATTCTACATTCGATTTCGAAACATTCATCACTGACATCAACTCTGTTTTCGAGTTGTCGACATTGAGTGTCTAAAGAAAAAGAAACTAAGCCCCTCTTTGACAAAGGAGTAGATAATTGTGTAAACAACTGCAATTATTTAAATTTAGTGATTGTTTAGAAACTGCCTACCAACAGATTAATTTAAACAACTCTAAACTCGACTTAAACCAATGAACTCTATGTAATGGGAAAAATAGTTGTCTTTATTTTCTAATTAGGAGCTTGAATAAATAGTGCCAAAAATTAAAAATGTTTGACAATTAAATGAGACACTTCGAGCGAATTGGCAACCCTTATTGATACAACCAAGTAGCCAAGACACGCTTAAGAACATCACATACCGCTTGTATAATCATTTCTAACATGCACACGGTCATCTTTACCATAATTGGCAGATAAATAGCTAAACATTGTGATGATCGAAAGAATAAATAATGATTTTATAAATTCGCAACAACTTCATTAAAAGCCAAATGCCAAGCCAACGACAGCAAAAGAATTCCAGTGTATGCTTAAAGCAATATACAAATGGCTTGGTTGGATAACATATGTTTGTCTTCAACTATTTGTACAATAAATTAATGTACTTTTAGATTGTAACTTATGAAAAAATATATTAAGCAAATCCAATATAATGTATTGTGACTCTAAAAAATGAAGGAAACTATACGGGACTAACTTCACGGACTAATCTCTTCTGGTAAAAATCTGTGAAGATCATCTAGCCACAGAACAGAAAGGTGCTTTCCGCTTTACCAACTTGAAAAAAACAGACCTCGAAGACCTTGACATTCTTGATAAAACCAAACTTCAGCCAAGTTCCTGATACATCTTGTAATCTTATTGACTTTTCAAGAAAATCTTTAGAGAATAACGCATTGTTTTTCTACCATGATAGCATAATTCAATATCTTGAGGTACATTAAGGGGTTTGGGGTAGTCAGGATTTTCAAAAATGCAATTTTTCTTTTTTCGTTAAGTGCAATATCTTAAAATTATCTGATGCAAATTTATCTGCAAATTTTAAGTTAATCCTATAATTACTTTTCGAGTTATTTGACAAATGAAAAAGAACGCTCGGGTACTCCCAAACGCTAGTGTGAAACTTTAAATGCGTTTTTCTCAAAACTATCTTGACAACTGTAGTCCAAAACCGCTCAATAGATTTTAATGAAATTTATAAAGCTTTTAGAATACACAATAATCCTGGGGTTGATCGAAGCTTTCTAATTAAAAAAAAATTTCGATTTTTGCAGATAAATGATTTCTTTTCCCAATGTTGATTTTTCACGGAAATCTTCCTGAGGCCGCCATTTTGCTAATTTTTGAAAGAACCAAAAAAAGCTTCGATGAGGCGCAAGATTATCTATTTATAAAACTAATTTTTCCTATGCTATTGATTTTAGATGAATCTCCAAGGACTTATGATTGTCACCGTAAATACCTTTTTTTGGAACTGGGCCAACACAAACAGCAATAACTTCGGAAATAATTTTTTTTTCAAAATTTCGTGACGTCATGTCAAAAAATTGTGTAATAATGTGATATTATTACTTTTGTAAAATAACGTGATTTCTTAGCGAAAAAAAATACTGAAAATTCTCATTTTTTCGTGTCTCTGACTCCCCAACCCTTTAAGTGGCATATCATACCACGACCATTCCATATCAGTCAGAATTTATACTCGGTCAGAGACTGCTTATATGCGATTCCAGAACTATGATTTGGGTGATTTTTGGTTGACAGCAATAGTTCCGCACTACGAGACCTAGGTGCGTTATGAATTTCCGACAAACTCGAAAATTAATCTAGGAAAGTTATATGATATAGAAATTTCTCTTCAAATACAATATATTTCCGTCCATGAGAAGCAGTGAATTACAATTGAATTCAATTTCGAAACCTCATCAAGTCTGCGAACCTTAGGACAGTGGTGTATACACCACTAGATGAAAATATGGGATACTTCGCCAAATTCATGTGCAACGAATGATTCTTTATGAAATCACCAAATCCAGTATTACCCTTACTTTTCTATGAAGCACAATTTTTATAAATTTTCGTCCAGAATTTTATTTCCGTCTAATAGAAGAGTAATGTTAGTTATCTACAGAGGTAGTCAAAATTATTTACACATCGGACGTTTTTTCCCAAGTTTCACACAAAAAGCTTTCGCTTGTTGTTGTTGTTGTCGCAGGGTAACAAAATGCTATGTTGTTGTAAACCTTGATCTATTCCCGAGCGAATGAAGTCGGTTTGGGAAGAATAGCTAGAAATATGGCGGAGAAATAAGCAAATGAACTGAAGACTCGCAGTAGTCAAAAGTATTTACACACATTTTTTTTGCGTCAAAAGTATTTACACACGGCGATTTAGCCTTTATCCTTGGATTTGGTTTGAGCAAAAGTAGTAATTTGATTCTATTGCATTCTTAACAACCTAACTCAGCCTTAAAATATAAAAATTGGTAAATAAAATATCGAAAACAAAGGAATTATCGATTATAACTAGTTTGGAGACTGTTACTAAGTTTAAGACTCGGGTTTAGGCTTAGGAGTTAGTTAAAATTTATAGAATTTGATGGAATACTGTTTATAATGTTATTAAAAAGAAGGAAACGAAGTATTGCAAGGACAATTTAAAGATAATTGGGCGGAAACCTGTGATAACTCAAAGAGATTGCAGAAGATTAGTAGGAACTGTCATACAAAATCCCACAATTAGTCCTTTTAATATTGCAGCATCATCGAATCAGCATATTGCATGAACAGCCAATGATGCTACACTGCTAAGGACATTTAAAAATAGTAACATTAATACCTACGTTGTGCATAAAGTTGACCACTTCCGAAACCAAAAAAGCTTTATTTTCGAAACCAAAAAAGCGATATGCCTCTCATTTGCCTTAAAATGCATCCTAAAGCCTGTCGTGGACAGATAAGGCTAAGTTTTTGTTCCAGGGCTTCTTTAGTAAACGCTTTATGCATTTACCACGTGAGAAGAAGAATAATGCAGCTTAGACGCTAAATAGAGTCGGGAGTGATGATTTTTGATTTTTTTTGATTCTTTGGGGAAATTTTCCTTACTTCTGTTTTGGAGATTTGGTACTGATTTAGTGACCCTAAATCATCCGGATATATCAGAATTCACATGACCATGCCATTGTAGTGGTCCGTCGGCCTTTTCCAACTATTGACTACATTTTACAACAGAACAATGCTCCATTTCATGAAGGATGTTTACCTTCAAAAGTTTTAAATGAAACAAATCAAGTTGACCTCCGCACAGCCCTGACCAAAACTTTAGTCAAAATGGTTGGTCTTTCGCTAAATATCAGAGGACAATTGATATAATAACCGAAAACGCCGAAATTACCGACATTTGGTCTAAATTAACTGTTAACTTAGCGCACAATTGTGTTGAATCAATTCGGACCATAAAACAGGCTGTTAATGCTGCCAAAGGCGGTGTAACCAATTATGAATTTATCGCTTTAGAATAGTAACTTAGACTAAACATTAAAACTAAAAAAATTATCGTTAAATAAGAACAGGATAATAGAGCTCAAGTTTTGTGTAAATACTTTTGACGCAAAAAAAATGTGTGTAAATACTTTTGACTACTGCGAGTCTTCAGTTCATTTGCTTATTTCTCCGCCATATTTCTAGCTATTCTTGCCAAACCGACTTCATTCGCTCGGGAATAGATCAAGGTTTACAACAACATATCATTTTGTTACCCTGTGACAACAACAACAACAAGCGAAAGCTTTTTGTGTGAAACTTGGGAAAAAACGTCCGATGTGTAAATAATTTTGACTACCTCTGTATATTGTATAGAACAAACCATGTTTTTCAAAAACATCTGTTCATTATTTTTAAGTGTCAAGAGTTTTGAAGAGTTAAAATAAAATAATAATTAATGACATTTGAAAACACGTGACCATACCAAATTGGCCAAAGTCGGCAAACAGTAGTCAAAGTTTTTTTTATTTATTACTCAATACTCTCCTTATAAGCAGATATGAGCAGCAACCTCAATAAATGTACTTTAATGAACAGTAAAAAAAAGTACAAAAACGTGTTTAACAACAAATACGAGTACATGTAATGTAAGAATACAGACAAAATTTAAGCAGGTTGTATGTATCTGCTGGTAGAACAACTACTCCACCAATTGTTGGCAATATTTGGCAACTTGTTGCTGCCACTTGCAAGCGATAGGCTTTTGGGACCTGTTGTACTTAAATGGTGGTTTTGACAAACACAAAAACAAACTAATACATACGAATATATGAATAAAAGACTTTGCAGACTACAGAACAGTTTATGTAAGTGTTGGTCTTAGCCAAAGGCACTCGGACGAGTATAGAGAAAAGTAAGGGAAAGACTTGCAACCGGTAAAACTACATTTTGCGCCCCCTCTTTTCCTCTCTAATTCTATGACTTTTTTATACAATTTCCAAACTACTCGTAGTACGTGACTGCAATGACATTCTTGGCAGAAGCGAAGTCCGAAAGAAGTAACAAAGCTAACACGACCAAAGACAACTGTTGAATGTTAATGGTTTTTGTCAACAAAAGAAACCAACATAAAGATTCTATACTTCAGTATAGTAAAAGAGTATTATTCTGTTTTGGTCGCTTATTTATTTATTACAACACATTTTTTGGGGTCGAAACAGACCGAAACAGACCGAAACAGTGAAGTTTTTATAATGCACGACTGTGTTTGTTTTGATATTGTATTTGTTGTAAAAAGAAAAAGTCACACAAATAAATTGTTGCATTTTAAAATACCAGCAGTTTTGTATTGTCAATATCTGCTTTGATACCGGGAAAATAGTAAAACATTTGCTTTTCAATTAGAGCTCAAAACTATACAACATTTAAGTCATATACTCAATAGCGCTACACTGAGAGAAAATTCTTGGACATAGTTGACGATAAATAAGCAGCTAAACTATACCAAGACGAAATTAAGTGCGACAAAAACTCGATTTTTCCTTTTTTTTTGCCTATTCGATAGTTTATACTTTAAAAAATATCTTGTAAAATAGGCTAGGTCGTATCTTGAGTAGTTTATGAATGGCAGCGTTCTAAAGAGCGACCGCTAGCAGATATAAACCTCTATAGTTGAAACTTTATATGCGTTTTTCTTGAAACGACATTTTTCAAAATTGCTGACATCACAACTCAACGATACATTAACCGATCAACTCAATTCAAATTTAAACTGAGTATTCTTGAATATATTTACTATACAATGACCTACGATTCTTTTCTTTAATTGAAAATTGTCAATTTGGCATCGGAGGTCATAGTATAGGACCTAACCCGGAATAAAATAATATTTATATTCCTTTTATCTATATTTTTAAGTGATTTTCATGAACCTTTAATAAAGATCGATATTAACAGCAATAAGAATATTGTAAAAGCAGAACTATTACTCTATATTTTGCGCAGATTAGTCAAGCGAATATAGACCATACGACCTCATAAAAATACACTGCGATATCAACTATTCAGTCATCGAGATCGTAATGTGTTATTTCCAAGTATTTCTATTATTACTAGTAATATTGAAACTATTCAATATGTAGTAAACTTCTGGAACACCCTTATATAAGCTGACAGTCGCCGTCGCCAGTATGTTACAAAGCAAACCACAAAGGCTGATTAAAGGCATTATTCAACCAAGTTTTTCCTTTTTCACTATTTTTATAATAAATATAATTCATAGAAAGTGATAAATATATGCGAACAAGTTGGAACTTTTCTCATCGCACAAAAATGAAATTATAATTATAAAGTTTACTGAATTTTTAAAAAGCCCCTGAATGTTTTACATTTATTTATTCTAGAGTCATACAATATAAACAAACTGCATCGAACAGAATTTGTAAAAGTTATCACTTCTTCAATTTCCAATCTTAGAAGACTCAGTCAACCACTACCTCCTAAGAATATTTTAAATACAGTAGGATTAAGTTTAGAAACTCTCAGTAATTTAGATTTAATTTGGAGGATTTTGAGCGAAAATTTTGTGTTCAAAAAATAACGGTAATTTTCGTTTTTGAAAAAAAAAATATTTATTCATTAGTCCACATAAATGCATTAAAGAAATCTCCATTCGATTTTATGCACTTAAGCCAGTGTTTCTTTCAATCGTCGAAAAACTTTTCAAACTCGATTTTTGGGATAGCATTTGGCTCTTTCAGCGATTTTATTTATGCTTGTAGAACGAAAGCCCTTTTTTTATTTTTATTTTTGAAAATAAGAAACAGTCACACGGAGGCATGTCTGGCGAATATGGAGGCTGGCTGAGGCATCGTTACAGTACTGTTTTTGACCAAGAATTGACGAACAAGCAACGAAGTGTGGAATTTTTAAACAAAATCTCATAAAAACACGTCTAACCTTAGCGGCTGTAATAGACATAGTCAGCAATGAATAAAAATTTTTGACAATTGAACTCCCCAAACCCGTGAAATTTTAAATTATACAAATCCCGTTATTTTTAAATCATACCTCGTACATACGACGAAAATCCGACCTCAAATCACAAATTTTATATTGACATAAAGCTAGAAAACTAGAATTTATTAAAGATGAAACTATTTTTATATTAATTTTTTCATGAGAGAGACCATAATGTCATACGCTTTTGTCCAATATTCTTCATCATATGGGAATCAAAACTCCACAATCGACAACAAATTTTGACACCAGTTTATATAAATTCACTATGAAGATCAACGTTTTCAGGGAGTTTAGAGATCTAACTGCACTACTATACAAATTTTGGCTGACATTGAGCCAAGATACTGTGCACTGATGATGAAAACCTGAAATATCTACACCACTTTAGTTATAAATCAAAAAATCTATATTTTTAGTATTGAAGAAATTTGGTATTTGAAAAAATTTTTCAAATATTAATTTCGAATAATTTCTTCTTTCACTGATCATCGCATGAAAGCTGCTGACAGCTTTTTCCACAAATTCAATGCAATTTATATTGCTCTTTTCTATACACGGGCACCGTCGACAGATCGTGCAGTCGTCACAGTACTTGAGTTCAATAAACTATATTAAAGAACAGTACGTACAAGTTTTCTCGGTTCGATTTTTTGAAGCATATACCCAAGAATATATTTATGTACACACGTATGTATGTATGTATATACGGCGAAAGCACTGGTATTTGAAGTCGCTTGTACGCATGCAGCAACTATCGCGCATAAGGATTTTTCCAAGAAAGGCAAACTTGCAACTTGAGAGTTCGGCGGGTGTCTGCAATTGGTGTGATGCACAGTTGTTGTTGTTGTTGCTGCTGCTGTCGGCTTGTGGTTGTTGCAATGGTGACCGTGGGTGCATCTCGTTTTTCCTGTTTTCCACTCAATGATTCTTGATTTGTTTTTCGATTTTTATTTTCAAATGTGTCCATGTGTGCTTTCGTGTGTGTGAGCTTATGTTGCAAGCACTCCATCTTTGCTGCTCACTATTTTTTAATAATTTAAAGTTGCTGAATGCCACGCCACTGTCTGCTGAGTTATGAATTTGAGTGTATATTTCTTATAATTGCTTTTATTATCGAATATATGAGATATTATGATTTTGACGGCGCGAAGCAGTTCAAATGCAGCTGGACACACAAGCCGACACATGCAGCACATGAACAAATACAGACATACATATGAGACTTCATACCAATATAGGGTCCACAGCAGCCGGTTTGTTCTTTCGCTTTGTACTTTTTTTTTTTGTTTTTGATGCCACGTCCTGTTCGTCTGTGCCTCTGTCTGGCTTTGCGTCTGCTTGTTGGGTATGTTGCGGCTGCTGCATTGCATGTGGCATGTTCATTAATAAATACTGTGTTTGTGTGTGTGTGTAAATTTACTTATAACATACTCATGCTTATATGCTCATGTGGGTCTACATACATATGTAGCCGGTTGCCCCCCACTTCCGCTGCCAGTATTTATTGCTACTAATGGTGTAATTGTTGTTGCACTTATAATTCATTTTATGCTCAATATGCTCATTCATGCATCGTTTTAATTCTTGATTACTGCATTTGCTGTGCGCACAGCAGACGATCACTCTTTTATTTTTTGTTTCCATTTTGCAGCTCTCTGGCAGCTGTCACTGAAGTTAGGGGCTTACTTGCATTGTAGCATAGTCGCAATGCCTGCAACTTTGTATGCAACATGCCTTGTAGGAAATTGGAGTGTGTTGTCAATTGTCTTTGAGTAATTTTTTGAGTGTTTTTTAATAAATTTCTTTTAAAATTGGCGATCGGAAAATTATCTTTGAAATACTCAAATAATAACAAAACCATTTTCTATAAATAAATTCTACTTAAAATTCCTATGATTTGGTGCATAGAGTTCGTTCATCTACAGAGTTGTATCCCTCCATGTTTCTTGACTTGCGTTCGAAACCGATTTTGTGTTTGACTCTTATACAATTTCAACCTTATTTATTTACTTAAAAAAGCCACGGATTTAAGACAGTTATTGGGACATTCTCGATGGTATTTAGATTTATATGGCTAAGGTGCTTCTTCAAAGTAATCTTAGCATAAAACATAACGTTAGAGATCTGAAAACTCATAAGTTTTGGAAAGAACGGCAGAGTGTAGCATATAGTAAATGAAGAGGGAATAAACAGGTGTTTATGGATACAATGGAAAACCAACCGAGAACTAAAAGTAAAGGATTTTTCAAGAAGGGCTAAAGCTTCGGCGCCATTATGTATTGAACTCGTTTTCTTTTGTATGGCAAAGTTCATCAATCGTCGCTGGTTTGTTGGCATAGACCATTGACTTGACGTAGCCCCACATGAAATAGTCTAACGGTGCCAAATCGCACCACCGAGGCGGCTAATTGATTGGGCCATTTCGAGAGATAACACCAAGTTCACCAAACTTGGTTTTCAATAAATCGACTATGGCGTTCGCTATGTGGCTTGTGGCGCCGTCCTGTTGGAACCGCATATTGTCCAAGCTCATATCATTCAATTCGGGGACAAATTCAGTTATGATTGAGCGGTAGCGATTCCCATTCACAGTAACGTGACGGTCTTGATCATCTCGGAGGAAGTACGACACAATGACGCCGCCGGTCCATAAACCGCACCAAAACGGAATTTTTGCAGTTGAGGCAACCGAATTTCGGTAGCAGATTTTAATAATTTCGACTCGTTGTTGGATCTTTCCATGATGAAATGGTAAGCCTTACTGAAGAGATATGTCAAAAGAGCGGGGGAAAATATGGGGTCGTTTGCTGGCCCTATCGGTATACTTTTCTAGCGTCCGTTTGCAAAACCCTTTACATGAACAGCGGTCCTCTTCAAGAAAGAAGGGCGGATGAAGTGATGAATTTTTTTGCTAAGAAACGGTGAAGATAGGTTAAGTATATAAAATCCCAGGGTAGTGCACGAAAGGTGTTCTAATTTTCCATTTATTTCTTAAGATTAAGGATCTATGGATAAATTGGACTTATGGATTGATTTGCAATTCCCTAAGGTTTCGGTGTAATGGACTGTCTTTGGAAATACAAAATGGCCTGGAAATGGTAATAAATTGCATTATGAGGCAAACTAAATATTGAAGTATTGAGTGCATTTCAGCCAATTTATCTGAACCAATGATGAACTATTCTCTACAAAAGCTAGTCACTTCCAAATCCATTTGTTTATATTAAAAGACGGAATTCAGTAATGATCGGCAATTAAAAGTTCCCAGAGGGACTACCAAGGATTCCCTTTTAGTTTCAAAATTGTCAACTCACATCCGGAAATTGTAGAACTGCTTCGTTTTAAAAGAAAATTGAAATGATTGATCGTAGCCTCCCTTCTAGGTACAGCAACCCCCTAAAAGAGATACAAGTATGTAAGCACGTAGTTGTCAACCAACAGCAGGCACAAGATCCTTTCCTCCTCAAAGGCATACGTGCGCCGCAACACGTCGACTCGACACGTGTGGATAAACCCAACCCACAAACAATGCTGAGTAATAGATAAATGCATATCGGATGCGATCACACGTGGTCTCCTCGCATGCAATAAAATGAGTTGAGTAGCTGGATTTTTGTAGCGGCGGCGCCTGAGTGTGATGCGTGCGTGTTTCGTGGCATGTAACGCTCGGCACTGCAACGAATGCAACTACAAGAGATACCGCCGCTGGTGTTAAAAGTCGAAGTGAAAGGCAAAATAATAAAGCAAAATAATGCGATGGCAACAACAAAGGACGATTGAGGAAAAAAAACGAAAAAACAAAACAAGAGATAAAAATACAATAAAAAGGCGGTAGTTTGTTCGAAGAAACAACAAAGCAGCAAATGCAAGTGAAGTCACAACCAAAACACACAAAAATATGTAACTTTTGACTTTACAAACATACAAAAATGTATGTACACTTGCATTTGCACGTCTGCATCGGCAAAATGTGTGGTCGTAAAACTGACACTGACTGCAACTTCAACTTCAACTTTGACATAACAGTAATTTGAAACCTGACTTTGAGCATTCCCAATGTATTATGTATGAATTGTTGTATTATTTGTTGTAGTAACTGCTGATAAAAAAATGTAAAAAAAAACTAAAACCAAAAAAAAAATAAAAAATGCAAGTAGTTATCAGCAGCATTGGCGTAGCGAATTGGGAAACGATAAATATGTCAACGAGCAAAAATATTGCAGGCAATTTCAGTTGAGTCAAGCGAATGCAATCGGCTTTCTTTCTTCACCGCAGTGAATTTTGTTTATGTGCTTGTATGTTGATAATGGGAATGTAAACGATTTAACTTGTAAACCTCCGAACAAGTCGTAAATCAAATATTTTAAGAGCTAACTATGTGGAGCTAATGCATTTAAATGTTAAAAATTTCAATTATTTGCTCTTTATTTAGACTCCAACAAATTGCTTTATTTATTTATATTTTTGAAAAAAATATTTTTAAAATTATTTTTTAAGTTATTGAATTCCAGATAGTTGTATTAATAAACAGTTAACTTAATTAATTTATTTTATTTTATTTGCACTGGTTAATATTTAATTTAAATCAATTCTGATGAAATAATTAATTTAAAATATATAAAATTCTTAAAAATATATATTTTATATTTTGAAATATTAAAATACTCAAAATTAGTAAAATTTTATTGTTAAAATTTAATTATCATTGCAATTTAATTTGTTTTTATCTATTTTGATTAAATTATTTTTATTATATAATATACAGTCATATCGATTATATTAGGGAGTATTTATAAAATTTGAAATAATTGTTTTTTTTTTATTTATTAAATTGTTTTTTTTTTATCTTATGCCGTTTATTATTAATAATTTATTACGTTTTATGTCCATATTTTCTATTTTATATTATCTATGCTATGCTTGTTATGTCATTTTACCTTATGTCTACTAAAGGGTTTTTCAATAGAAACAAAAGTAGATCGATGGGGACAGCAAACGCCATATTTTTCCCGCTCTTTTGACATTCCGCATCAGTGATGTTTGCCATTTCATCATTGAAAGATATACGATCCCACAACGAATCGAAATTATTAAAATTTACAACCGAAATTCGGAGCCAGTGGCCTCAACTTTAAGGGCGTTACGTCCAATTTATGGTCGCCATGATCGTCCTGTCAGATTAACAATTGAGCGTCTAGTGGAAAAAATTTGAACCACAGGCACAGTAAAAGATGTTCCCTTGCGAGTGAGACAAAGAAGTGGACGTAGTGTCGAAAATATTGTTGGCGCTAGCGCATCAATTGATGAAGACCCAAATCAGTCACACACACGACGTTCTCAAGTTTTGGGAATTTCTGTGCCGTCGTTGTGGCGAATTTTGCGAACAAATTTTGGCCGACATCTGAACAACAATTTGAAATTTCGAAGAAAAATCATCTTCAGCGATGAAGCTCATTTCTTAATAGTTTCGTCAATAAGCCAAATATGCGTTATTGGTCAGGCAGCAATTACGAAAAAATTATGGTTTGTTGCGGTTTATGGGCCTGCAGCGTCATTGAGCCGTACTTCTTCCGTGATTTCCGTAAGACCGGCACGTTACTATAAATGGAAATCACTACCGCTCAATCATTACGGAATATTTTTGGTCCGAATTGGATGATATGGACTTGGACAATATGTGGTTCCAATAGAACGGCGCCACAAGCCACACAGCAAATGTCACAATCGATTGATTGAAAACCAAGATTAGTGAGCGTGTTATCTCACGAAATGGCTCAGTCAATTGGCCGCCTCGGTCGAGCAATTTGACGCCGTTAGACTATTTCCTGCGGGGCTACGTCAAGTCTATGGTCTATGCCAACAATGCCCATGGAGGTCATGCAAAAGAAATCGAGTTCCCAAATCAAGTATCCCAAACCGTTTTTGTTTTATTAAAAAAAAAACAATTATTGAAAAACCCTTTATTAGGGATCATATAATTATAAATTGAGGTTAGTTTTGGAAATAAATGAATTGTTTTTTTTTTATTATTAAATAAATTATAACAAAAATTTTTTTTTTATTAAATAAATTAAATTAAATTATTTTATTATTAAATAAATTATAACAAAAATTGAGGAAACATATCAAAGTTAATTTTTTCAGTTAAAAATTATGTTTTTTTTTTAGTTTGTTTGAATGATTATAATAACAATATTCCATGCCTTGTTATTTTTTCGCGTTATATTTTATTGTTTACAACATATTTATTATATTTTGTTTCAACTATTTTTATTTTTTATTCTATGCTATATTATTTTATATTATGATCAATTATGTTCAGTTTACGCTTGTTAAGTTACTAACGTTATTTGCATTATATGATGTTGATTTATTTCATTTAATTTTATTTTTTCTTTATTCTGATTTTTTATTTTTTTCATATTTTTATAATAACCTTTTAATTTAAATTATATTTAATTTTCTATAATTAAATTTGATCTTAAACAGCTCTAGCATAAGACAGTTGATAATAATTAATTTTTTAACGAAATTTCCGTAGCGTGCAAGGAATTCAAAACGAATTTGTTGAGTAGCGGTTTTAGTGAAATCTCAAATTAATAAAAATCTAATAATTTAATCTAATTATATTTTTCATTATTTTATTTTAATTAATTTTTATTTTATTATAGGCTTGTTTTTATAAAAAAAAAATCCTTGCATTTCATTTCATTCCATTTTTACTTCACTTTATTTTAAATTTAATTTCATCTCACTCTCGACCGCCTCCCTCAAATAAAACACTCAGCGAGCGTGAGTGATTCGCGAGCCACTTTATGCGCTCAATATCAGCGCTGAGCGCAATTTCTCACCAAAGAGCGACTTAAAACGTTAGTTTGGGGTACCAATTCAATATTATTCTAAATCTCTGGGTACTTTTGTGTGCTAAAACTACACAAGAATGACAGATGTTATGCATATCTACATATGTGTGTGTGTAATTGCCTGCATATGTATGCCATGTGCGCCTGTTTGTATGTAACTCAGCTGATTGCACCCTCCATTGAGCGGCTTCTAATGCTGAAATATGCTTGTTTTGGTGATTTTGAGCGCTTTCCAGCGTATATGCATACATGCACCAACACTAACACTTGAAAACACACACACACGTATATATAGTACATGCATACAAATGTACCCTTATAAGAGACATTGTTGTACACACATTGTTGTTGTTCTACGTACAACATATAAAAACTGCGCTCAACTAAATCCAAAACAGAAAAATGTACACAAACAACAACACTGTTGCTGCTTTGTATGAATTTTCGAGTTTTTTACGTTTCAACTGCTCTTTCCGTCTCTTTGTTGATATGCACACATACATACATGCATATGCGACGTACATATATATATGTGTGTGTGTCTCGTTTTGGTGTTCTCAGCACGCTATTGCCACGACCACGTCTGTTTTTGCTGCATGCGCTATTGTTGTTGTTCCTGTTTTTGTTGTTGTACGTCGTTTTCAACGTTTTGTGTTGTTTCTCGTCTCGTTTCAAGCTTCTTCAACATCAGCCACTGTACAAGCAAATTAGTGTAGTATTTGTGTTGCACAGTACTCAGAGCTAACCAGCACAAGACGGCGCGCGTGAATACACACAGTGTCGAGACACAGCGTATGAAACAAGCCCACCGCAGCAGTCGTTAGGCTAGCCAGCGAGACTCTAGCACGATTACGAGTTTAGATTTTTATACAAAAAAATATTTAAAAATATTCAAATATTATTATATTAATTATATAAATTTCATATACAACGAATTTTACAACAACAACAACAATAAGTGGTGCATATAGTGAACAATAGAGAGAAGCAAAAAAAAACTAGTGTGTTTCAAGGCGTAAAATGTTGCCATGGATGTTTTTATGATATTTATCAGCGAGATCAAGTGAAAAAAAAAATCTGTTGAAACAATTCTCAACGGATTAGCGTTCAAATAGTGTCGAAAAGCAGATTCCAGAAGCTGCGCTTTGTTTGTGAACGGTTGTAAAGTGGCGCGCTACGCAATCCTTATCAGCCGACAACTTCAACAACAACAACAACACCAACAGCATACAAACAACAACAACAGATAACTGTAAGTGGGTGTGTGTATGTTTAACAACAAACATACAACAACAACAATATTGCGTATGCAAGGATTTACCGCTTTACAGTAGTTAACGAGAGTTTGTGGGATATCCTAGGCGCCAAACAAGCGTGGACAGCTGCCATTAGTTGTGTAAGTATGCACATTTGACAAGCACTGTATTATTTATTGCCAGTAACAGCACATAGTTATTACATCATGAAGCATTGTTATTGCATTTTTTTCACGTTATTTAATGCTTATAGCAAAGCAATCATCAACAATTTGCTGTCTAATTTTTCCCAGCTCAACTTTGTAATATATTATATAATTTATGCAGTTATACTCGTCGAGCGGATTTATTCACTGATTTCTAGCGTCGACAACACATTAATTAAGTTACATTCAAGTTGCGGTCATTATTATTATTGCATTGCCAATTCGCTATGAAACTAGTCAATCAAGTTTGGAAAACAAATATAAACTAAAAAAACTAAAAACTATCGAAACCACAGATAATTAACTGCATATTCGCGCCAAATTATTTGCCATTCACCAGCAAGTATTATTAAAATTTGTCGAATTGTAGCAGATATTAGAGAAATAAACAGTTATATCTAAGTATATACGAGTATATGTACATATGTATGTTATGTATGTTATGTAAGTATTTGAAAATATTTAAATTTTTCTATTCTCAGTTCTTAGTTTTTCAACTATAATTCATATTAAAGTCTGAATTCAACTCAAAAATATAATTACAGTTGAACTTCCCATAATCGAAAAAAACTTAGAGAGATTTCCGAAAGTAATTTGTATGAAATTTAACTCATATTGGCAATTCAAGAGTTCGAGTTATGGTGAACTTCGAGTTATAGAAGTACGATTATGGAAGTTCAACTGTATTATATAATTTATTCTCTTTTCATCACATGTTTTTATATGGTATTCTATGAGATCTATAGGAACTATGAAAATATTGTGTCAAATTACGCCGGATCTTGCTTTTTCTCAGCGGACCCTTCAATCTGTTTTGAGCCAATCATAAATATCTATTACTAATACTGTTAGTTACAGACTTACAGCCACAATAACAGGGCATTGACCATTCGGATAACCTGCGTTGAAAATGGGTCTATCCATCTATGGGAACAAGGAAACGGTTGTTGTTGTCTTTTACTTCCCCCAAGCCCTATCACAAATCAGACATAGAACACTCGGCATTCACCAGGCACCTTGAATCATGAATGGGTGGCCACAAAAAGTATAAAGGAAAAACCCAGTTTCATTGAATGCTCCATGGTTCGAACGCAGAACTGAAACGTGATAGCAGTATGACTAAGGTCTCACAAGATTGTAACAAAATGGCGCATATAGCGCTAATTGAGCACGAATATCTGGGCAATCCTACCTACCTAATACTGTTAGTAATTCATCGAGTTTGAAGTGCTTAATACAAAGGGGTTTAAAACCATGATCGGTCGGTCTGTCAAGTAATTTACTAGCCTCGAACTTTTTCTACCTCAAAGCAGTCTAGTTTTCAAAAACAAAGAGAATCAGCAAAATAGAATTCCATAAACATAATACGCCAACTTTTTGAAAACTGAGTTAATCTTGATCGGTTGTTTCAGACTTAATATATAAAATACAGTTGTCTACTAAGAGATCAGGTTATATAGTATCTATTTGACACTAATTAATGTAGTATATAAAAAAACATAAGGAAAGTACTGGAGTTTTTGAAATTATAGATGTAGCCTCAATATCGGTCTAAACAAGAAATGTTTAAGATTAAGTCCAATTTAACATAACCTAAACTACCAAGTTGACACCCAAATATTCATACTTTGTTTGATAAAAGTCTCATTTTTTATGCTCCTAATTTACTGATAACAACTAAATCATCTCTTATATTAACCTAAAATTCTACGAAACCATGTCAAACCTCTAGAAACCATATGTTATATCTATTCGTCCCCAGGAACTTCAAATACAAAAATGTTTGTCAATATTATAATTTTTATAATCCATAAGACTTTCTATATAATAAGCTTTTGTTTGTAAAATTACAACTGGGATTATTTGCTTATACACCATACTGCTAGCCAACAGGTATTGAATTTCAAACCTCACCGTTTTGAAAATGCAAAATAATTGCTTTGGCATATTTTCATAATTATTAATTTGTTGCTTACCAAAGCATAAACACATGGCTCGTGTGGTCGGCCACATGTTTGTACATTTGTGTGGGTAAATAACATACTTAGTACATACTAAAACTTGCAGTGACTTGATAAGCTATCGCTTGTCGTCGGAAATTGCAATCGTTTCGGAAATTATATATTTATAAATTTTTATAAACCACAACAAGCTACATAGTTTTTTTAAATTTTTTTTTAATAATTCAAGAGTAAGCACTTCATTCTTATGTATATAAGGGTGCGATTTCTTAAAACCTGAATTTGTTTCTCTGAATATGAAAGTTTGATAGTGTTGAGAGAAAATAGGCAATAACTTTGAGGTAATTCGAAAAGGCTTATCAAATAAATTTACTTTTGAGAATGGA